>OY754891.1:0-1200000 GCA_963576445.1 Lithosia quadra | reverse complement strand
AGAGTATATTTGACATCAAAGGAGGTAAATAAAGAGTACCTATGCACTTATGAAAAAGAGTGTCATATTTTTGGAAATTTTAAAAAGGTATTTTTTGTCGATTTTTCGGTTATGAATGTTATGATAATTAATTTAGGTATGCGTCGACTCTATACATGACTGGTACTGGTATAGTAAACATTATGTAGAAATGGGTACGCCTATATGATACTAGCTGTTGCCCGCGGCTCCGCCCGCGTGGATTTCGAATTCCTTAATTTTTGAAAACAAATTATAGCCTATGTTACTCCCAGATATTGTAGCTTTCTATAGGTGAAAGAATTATTGAAATCGGTCCAGTAGGTTCGGAGCCTATTCGTTACAAACAAACAAACAAACAAAAACAAATCTTTCCTCTTTATAATATTAGTGTAGATAGATTACAATACTCTATTTTAGAGTACGGTTGGCAACCCTATACAAAGTACAATGTGTGAACACTCATGTACGAAATGTTATAATTAAGAAAGTGCGAAACGTTAGGGTAATTGCTGGTTGAGTAACTATGTTATTTAACTTATTAAGGGTTTATATCTCAGAATTTTAGTGGGTTCTGTTATAATCTACAGATTTCTATTTTAGCTGATGCCCGTAGCTCCGACCGTACGGAGGTCGGAACCTGTTTTTCGATTAAATCTTCGCTTCTACAAAGCCGATTGCAACCAAGTAATCAAAAAAATATGGCGGATTTTAAGTCTGACTAAGACCTTTCTAATAAAAAAACGCATCAAATCGGTTCAGTGATTATTGCGCCTAACGCAAATAAACAGATAAACAGAAAAGTATCGTTCATATAACATAACCTACTGCTACACTGCTGTACTGCTATAGAGTGGAATGCCTGAGTCTGTATTTCCGGCAAGCTACAACCTGGGAGTCTTCAAGTCTAGAGTGAACAGGTTACTTCTAGGCAAGCGTGCTCCACCGTCGACCACATCATCACTTACCAACAGGTGAGATTGTGGTCAAACGCGAGCCTATTACCAATAAAAAAAAACCTAAGTATTTTTTTAATATCACCAATGCACAGGCACAGTTTATTTACAATTTTAATTTAGTACTTTTTTTTTATATAGGACACGTCAAAATGACTTTACCTCGCCTGATGGTAAGCTAAAGGCAAAGTCTCAGGACTGGGGTCACCACCACATACACCGGTAGTGATACAGTGGCGGCCCTCAGCTTGACGGCCTCATCAAATGCTTTTTCACGCCCCGTTTAAAGGCCCCGGGACTATAGGAGGAAGGAAACACATGCGCTAGATGTAAGATAAGATAGAATTAATCTGAATATTGTTTATTTTTTAAACTGATGAATAGATTTTTTAATGTATGGGAATCTATTAAAGATCTTCGAGGCTGAAGTGGCATCACCGTGGGATATTATGTGCATACTTGATGTACTCACTGGCTGTACTGCGTCCTTCTTTTTCTTCTGGAACCTACCACCTCACAAGGGCCAGTGAAGTAGTTATATCGGGATCGAACTGACTAAAACCACATGGTGTTCCGTCTACCAGGCACCTCGAGTATACCCTAAGAAAGAACTCCCCAGGAACCCTGAAAGGGCTGTAGTGAGTCCTGTAATTGAAATAACGCAGTCTTTTGTTTGTGTCTCCTAAAATCTCGAGATCTCCATTCTAATCTTATCCTTAGTCTTGCAATGGTCGTTGACATTGATATTAGCGTCAGTGCGTTGCACTCGGTGCCAAAATTAGCTGCGCCGGCGCACGCAATAACACGTCTAGATCTGCACACTTTCGCGCTAGTTGCCATTTTAAATATAACAGTTATTTTAGGAATATTGAAATGCGTGGGGTTTTAGTATTATGCGTTATTATTTTATAGAAGGAAGTGGCACGCTTGTCGTAGGCTTTCAGGCTAACATGGAATTTAAGTAATAAAATGCTGCACTTATTATGATTTGTGCGAAAATATGATAAAAACTAGCTGTTGCCTGCTATTTCACCCGCCTGGAATTCTACTCCCGTTCATTCTTCTATATTCTACAAATAAGTAAATATTCTACGAATAAATAAATATTCTACGACATCCTACACAGCGCTCTCTAGACCCAAAGTAAGCTTAGTTAAACTAGCTGGTGTTATGGGTTCTAGAATGCTGATAAACATACTTATTTTCTGATCGGAAAAAATGATCATCCAGGACGCGAATTGAACCCGTGACCAGTTCCTTACAGGGGGAATGCTCTGACCAACTGAGCTACCTGGACCCATTCTAGATTCTCGAAATTTTACGATATATTATATTTTTCCGATCAGAAAACCATTGGAAATAGTTGGCATGCAATTGCTTTAGAATTTCATTCAGCTGAATGGATCCCGAAATTTAGTAGGTACAAAGTAAGAAATCTGGAATTTTTATCCTTCGACTTCCCATGGGTTCATCATTACACACGAGTAAAACCGCGGGTAATAGCTAGTACGTTATCACATATGGGCACAGCTTATGAATTTAAAGAGGTTACACACCGACCGATATTAATATCGTTCGTTCTATACTGAAAATTGAAAGGCTGTATTATGAAACTTTCCGCTCCAAGCTCGCTTCAGGCTTAATAGGAAATACGATTTCCATATGAATTTTCCAGTCAATATAGTTTTGAATAGAAGGATTCATGCGGTGCCGCGAATTCAAATTATTTGTGGTACAAGTTATAAGCGGACAGAAGTGAAGCGGCCAATAAATATGTATTCATTTGTGACTTTTTTAGTGGTTTAGATTGACTACGTGAGCGTAAATGGATCGTAATGGATTAATGACCTTGATGTAAGGGGTGTCGTTTATTTTGCCTCATATACTTAGAGAAAAATGTATGTATAATAAGTATGTATTTACAAAAAAAAGTATATATACCTAAGTATGTTTGTTTATCAGCATTCTTGAACCCATAACACAAGCTAGTTAAACTAACCTTTCTTTGGGTCTAGGGAGCGATGTGTAGAATGTCGTTGAATATTTATTATTATTTATTATTAAAAAGAGTGAGCAAAAGGGCAGAATGAGAAAATATTACGCAATACCATCGGTACTTTCACAAATAATATGAAATGTAGTGTCTTATTTTGATCCACGCAGATAAATGATCGTAACAATCAATTTTATTGCAAAAAAACCTGAGATTAGAAGGCTTCACTGTCGCTCTAGATTTACAAGTGCAATTGATTCTTAGTGGAAACGGTTAAAAAAACACTATCAGCTCATACTGATTCTTCCCATTTTTGTGAAACATTGGGCACATTATATTTATCAACACATAAAGAGAGATAAATAGTGAAATAGTAGCCTTATAATATCTGAGAAATCAGTGCCCGCTATCGCTTCCGCCTATGAATTGAGTACGAAATATATGCAGATTTTATTTCAAACTCATCGCGAACCAAACTCAATAGTAAATGGAATATTTTTCACGTCTCGTACACCGACATAGTTTATATTTAAATGAAATATGTATGAACTAATAAAGATACTTACTACTAGCTACAGCTCAAGGCTTTGTCTACGTGGATTTCTGTTCCCATTTTTCGTGTGGGGCATAAAAAGCACATTGATATTATTGTATGTTGTATTATTCGATTTTATCATCTATTCCTGGACCAAATTTCACCTGGATCCGTTCAGCCGTTAGAGCCTTGATACAATTCATGTATCCTCAACTCTCTAGGTCCTAAGTAGGTTGAAAGAGTATTTGCTGTCTCCTACAGTCCCGGGCCCGGGGCGTGAAAAACCATTTTATGAGGTCTTGAAGCTGAGAGCGACTATTATAACACTATCGGTGTTTGTAACGGTGACTCCCATTCCACAGACTTTACCTTTAGCTTACCATCAGGTGAGGTTAAGTTATATTGTAGTGACCGACATAAAAAAATAGTTCCCCCTATAAATGGACCATCATGGGATTAATTTTAGTACTGCCGTTGAAAACGTTGACATATTAAAATCTAAGAAATTTATTCATTGTAGGATTATAGGTACTAAAAACTCAAAGTGAGGCTTTAAAACTAAAACGTCCAATTTTCTAACTCCTTATCACTTTGCAATTCCGACATTTTCATTGTTCATCTAGCTAAAAGCATTATTCCAATAACTAAAGCCCCTTGGCGGTTTAATCTTTTTAATTGTGAAAGTTTCACCCCCTCCGCCCGACATTCACCCCTTCGGGATGAGGCGGAACTGAATTCAACCTCTACAGGATTAACTGGAGTGAATGGCGGGATTTGAGTGGTTTCATTGCATTTGATTGATAAGGACAGTAAGTTCTAGAATCTGGGATGGTGGTTAGCTTATCGATAAAATGGAAAGGGGTATCCTAACACATTCATTTGTGAACTGTGTGCAGGAAACACATGCGTTGGTAAAGAATTCCAAGTCTTTATGGTGCGGCAAATAAAAGAGATTATCAGAGATAAAAGAAATTAAAAGAAAGAGAACTTACATTAACAACCGTGCAAGTTACTTAAATAAAAATTTGTTAAAAGGTGGTCAGTTCAAATGTCTAAATTTTCTAATAACCGTTCTATAATGATTCTTTTAAATATTTATCTATCCCAATCTACCCTTTGTAGTTTCCAATACTCAATACTTTGAATACCAAATAAAATCGAACCGAATTTTCTCATTACTGTTCAAGAGTTTTCAATATAAAGTAGCTCAAATATATACCCTCGAAGGTACAAGCAAGTAATTAAACATATATAGAGGCAGTTGGGGTATTAATTGCTGTGTAGCTTGAATAGTTAATATTGGGTCGAATGGGGTGCTAGTCTTCGATTTATTAGAAGTATTGAAGGGCGTATATCGCATTAACGTGTGAGTTACTAGTAGGTATTTGCGTCAGTAGGAACGGCTTTATGTGCATTAGGAAGTGCGAAAGAGCAACACTTTATGTATGTTGACTCATTTATACACACCCTGTATTACACGTGGCTGAATAAATCAATTAGGTTTAGCTCTTGATATTACATTGTTAAGGGTTTTTCTTTTATTTGAAAAACAAACAGTATAAGTGCGCGGCATCTAACGTGGCCACATTTTGGAGTAGTGTGTACACCACTACTCCAAAACTTGCCAAGTTAGGTGCTGTACACTATACTTGTTTCTAGGCGACGCATTTTGACACAAACAAGTATAGTGTACAGCATCTGCATTTGTTACATTGTTTAGGGATTATTATTTTTATTTGGAAAACAAACAGTATCTTACAACTAAATGACAACTGCTTACACAACTATAAACCATTGCTATTAGAGTTTTTTTTTTAAATTCTTAATACAGTCAGCAATATTTTTATGTGGAAATGGTAGGGGTCCGTAGAATTAATTCACTTTGGCTAATTCACCCAGGGTAATTAAGTCAAAGTCAAAGTCAAAGTCAAAGTCAAAGTCAAAGTCAAAGTCAAAGTCAAAAATCATTTATTCTGTATAGACCATTTTAAGCGGCACTTACAAAACGTCAAAATTATAAATATTTAAAACTAGAAGGAAATGGACCACCGGTTCGAAACGCGACCCAGACCTGAAAAGACTCCGGCAAGAAACTCAGCGGGCTGTTTTTTTTTGGTCTATTTACAACAATTGCCTTAGTCTAGATACAATGTTATTTCGAGTAACATAGTTGAGTGTATATAACAGTATATTATTTGGTAGACCTAATTCACATGTTTCTATTTTTGTTTTCCATAGGTGATTTATGTACACTTAGGCTCAACAAGGCCCTTCATGAAGAACCCCATATTGTAGTGGCTAAAGAAACGCACAGAAGGGAGATCATTCCACATTATTATGAGATGAGATATTTATTAAAATAACCTAAGCGATTGCAGGACCAAATTCTATTTTTTTATATATATATAGTTAATAAGCCCGCGTTTGAACAATATCTCACCTTATGGTAAGTGACGATGTGGTCGACGATGGAGCACGCTTGCCTACACGCAACCTATTCACTCCAGACTTAAAGACTCCCAGGTTATAGCTTTCCGGAAACACAGACTCGGGAAGGGCATTCCACTCCTTAGCTGTACGCATAATGAACGTATTGCTGAAGCGATTCGTACGCACGAATCGCTTCAGCAATACTTGCAATGAGCGGAATGTCCACCATATATTATAACGACGGCGCATCATAAATATATTTTGTCCTACTTTATGCCATTTTTATTCCGAGCAAGATTCGAATATACCTATTATGTATTCAGTAGGGTCTTAAAGACAAATGTCTCACTTCCGGAGGTGGGTATAAACTAGGCCACCTCCCCCCAGAGACTTACGACACTAGGCGACTTTACAGCTTCCACGAGACACACAATTTTACCTCAAGTATCTTTTTGAGTTTATTTCGTGAATTCCTCATGGAGTAGTTTATGTCTTACGGTTTGATATTTAAAATATAAAAAGGAAAGCCTCGGATAAATCACTTTGGGGGTTTTCACAAGGGTTATTTCGGAGTCGAACCAAATAAAACTGCACACCGTCTCAGGTCTTCAGACGCTGGGGTGTAAGATGGCCAATAAGGCATTGCACTCTCATCCCGGCTGCCCTACGGCTATCTCCGGTGTCCAGATGGTCCTCTTAGATTTCGGGACCACGATAACCCCGACGAGCTCAAAAACGAGTAGTATAGTGTCTATACCATGATCGCGTTAACTCCATAAACTTAATCGTAAGTCAAAAACCTGGGGCCTTACTACAAATTCAAAGCAGTATTATTTCAATATTACTTAACTTTCATAGTGTGAACCGGACTACTCTGAAGTATTCTGAATCTTGTAAAATATAATAATTCAATAAATATATCCACAAAATACCATAAAAGTAAGAGAATGCTAGACTACATGATACTAGAAGGTATGGAATCCATCGACGTCGATGCTCCGATTCACACTATGAAAGTTAAGTAATATTGAAATAATAGTGCTTTAAAAGTGTAAGGCCACTGTTATAACTAAAATACTATTCAGTATCTCAAATAAAGACTTTCAAGAATTCCCTCAGTCTTTACTCAAAGTCTCCGCATCATGAACGATTGCCCGCAGAAACCGCCTCTTTATTTCAGCGCAAAGTTTATTGCGCGGAGTATTTATTTAGAGCTCTCGGTTACAATTAATATTGCACGTATTGTTTTGGTAAGACGGGAAAGAAATATAGCCAATCTTGTGAGATGCCTACGTGGAAGGCTCAAAGGTATTGGATAACTTATCTTTGGTAAGAAACTAGATTGTAACGTAGTGTTTTTTGTATGGAGTTTTGTTTGGATATGAGATGATACAAAGAAAAGAAAATAATCTCATGAAATGTAGTGTATCAACTCAATGACTACTTGACTGTTTGTATAGAATAAAAAAGTTGGTATTGTGTAAGATCAGCAGTACTATTCTCTAAGGACACAACCTTGCGTTCGTCACTGCGACAGCAACGAACTGCTTAGGTGATAAACGGAGCAGTGGTTCCAGGCATTAATAATCGGGCAACGCATCGTGATAGGCTGCTTTATCACAACACGTTGCCCGATTATTTACGCCTGGAACCAATGCTCCGTTTATCACCTAAGCAGTTCGTCGCTGTCGCAGTGACGAACGCAAGGCTGTCTTCTTCTTCTTCGGTCGTTTCGATGGCATGTCAAATTTTGTTTGCCCAGTGTGCTGCTACCATTACTGCGTTTTCAGAGGCGCTCATGAGCTCCTCCGGTGCACATGTGTTTGGGCATGCAGCACACGTTAGAAGTCTCTGTCCTTAGGGAATAGCACTGGATGAATCACCTACAATTATTGTCATAGCGATTGCCTGATTACCCGAAACCCAGGGTCCATTTATTGTATTTGATTATTATACCAGTGTTTCTGGGAGCTCAACGTCTGATATCCCAACCCTGAGAGGAAAGGCTACGTCAGAATCCTCTTCCTTCAATCAGAAAGTGTAGATCGATTGCAGGTTGGATTGATATGAGCCCCAAAGATCTTGATTGGGCCCCAAATAAAACACATGAGAAGAGTTTTCAGACTATTTTTTATACTACTTAGCTGGCAGACAAGCACACGGCCCACCTGATGGAAAGCGATCACCATGTCCTATGGACGTGTGCAATACCAGGGGCATCTCGCGCTGCCGACCCTGAAAGGAAGGGGCTAGGAAGTTACTAAAAAATACCAATTTATTTGAACAGTCTAATTATAGTAATATCAATAAAGAAACTATAAATAATAACACTTAAGTATATTACTAAAGGTTTTGCATAATAATTCCTTAAGCGCCTGATAAATTACATAAAGCAAAGAATAGTGGGAATAACATTTGCATAATTTATTCCACAGGCGTTGCGAGGTTTACTTGTTGGAATTAATTACTGTTGTTTTCCACTAATGAAATACATTTTATTTTATTTATAATCTTTGAGCAGCTTTTGATCGTGCTCAAGTCTTGGAGACCCTGCTTACGTTTAATCGTCATTTTAGTACAGTCAACATCTGAATTAACTTAACAATTCTAATTTTATTGATCACTTTAGCCCCTAAATTGTTGTTATTATTATTCATGCTAGAGGTGAACTCCTATCGGCAGTGTAATGATAAGGATTTGAACCCGGGACCTCTCCAGGGTAAGACCGACTGCTTAAACTTTAAGCCTGTGTATTACTGTAAAAAGCGTCTATAAGTTTTAAAACAGAATGCCAATGTACGCCATAGCACCCGATCCTCCGCCTTGCGCATCCAGTCTATCCCAGTCACCCTTTTCATGTCATCCGTCCATCGTGCTGGGGGACGTCCTACTTTCCATCTGCCGGTTCGCGATCTCCACTCTAGGACTCGTTAGCCACATACATACCTGCATGAATTCTAGGTCAATTGTATATGCCCTTCTCTCTTCATCTCTTCCTAGCACCCCGCCCCTTCCCAGCCCTCCCCCCTTCCCTTCAGGGTAGGCAGCGCGTGTGTGACACCCTTGGTGTTGCACACGTTCATAGGCCACGGTGGCCGCTTACCATCAGGTGGGCCGTATGCTTGTCTGCCACCTACTTAGTATATAAAAAAATTGCTAAAAGATCGTCACTATAAAAATGAAGACTCTCACCCGCATTCAAAATTTAAAATCCCATTAAAACTGACACAATGAAGTGAAAATATTCCTTTCAGAATTAGAAACTTAACTTTCAAAGCTTGGGATTTATTAAGCTTTCATTGACCGGACCGGTGGTGACCGGTGACCGGTAGACCGGTATTAGCAGACAAAGGACGGCATACAAAACTTAATCCACTATTATCTATTGTCGGAGTGTATTCGAGAGGGAAACTGAAAAGTTTTACTTTTTTATTTTAGTACATTGTGAACTTTTTAAAGGGCTAACTCGGAAATTAAGTGTTTTTTTATAATAATGAGGTGGCAGACAAGCACAATGCCCATTTGATGGGAAACGTTCACCGTGGCTTATACACGTGTGTTCTTTTAGACGTGTCATACTTACGTTGCCAGCTTTTTAAAAGCATTCTAATGTCCTTCTTATAGAAGCTGAATATTAGGATGTGATATAATTTTATATATCCATACGTTATGATCCCAATTCTAGATATAGATTTTAGATTATATCTATCATCTACGACCCTGAAAAGTCAACCACCCTAAGGGTTAATTCCTTCCTCTACTGTCATTAATCATTTTATAGCGGATTCACACTTCGCTATTCGCTATTCATCATTCGCCCTTATTCACGTAGGTATATACAACGAAGTTGGGAAGGCCTATTTGTGTATATTTGCTTTATTCGCACGAATATTCGACAATATATGACGAATTGTGAAGGGTTTAGTCGTCTATAAGAATTTCGTCGAATACATTATAAGCGAATAGCGAAGTGTGGTTCCGCCATTATACACGCCTGCCGATTTCAACTGCTTTTTACCTGCCCCCGTTTATAGTAATTAAATAGTATTAATAGCAAAAATTATTACTAATTAATTTATGATGATTCATTGTATGAGTCACAAACTCATTAAATATGGTAATGAATACCGTCAACCTAATAATTGATCAATAATTAAGCCCAATGAATAAATTATATCATAATCACGTTATGACCGTTTGACGTTAATTAATTTTTCAATTGAAATGAAACTAACCGTGAAATCGAAACAGCGATGGTAGCTGAATGAAAAAGGACGCGGTCTCTACTCAGAGGTATCGAGTTCGAATCGGCCGGACGGACAGTACCAATGTGAATTTCATTTTGTGGAATTTGTATAAATATGTGCTAATTACATAATTTACCATCTGCTGACGGTGAAGGAAAAACATCGTGAGGAAACTCACATGTCCTAGAAGAAATTCTATGGTAATGTCCGATCCACCAACCCGGGGGTCAGCAGCGCGAGTGTGATGCCTGGTGTTGCACGCGTCCCTAGGCCACGGTGACCGCTTCCTATCAGGTGGGCCGTGTGCTTGTCTGCCACCAAAGTGGTACAAAAAAAAAACCCGCATTAGACCAGCGTGTGTGGATTAAGGTCTGAACCCTTTCAGATCTCTCGTTAGAGGAGAGTAGACCCGTGCCCAGAAATGGAACATAAATGGGTTGCTATTATTACTAAGACTCCGCTGTCCGTCTGGCTGTTTGTCTGTTACCAGGCTGTATCTCGTGAATCGTGATACTTAGGTAGTTAAATTTTTCATGAATGATGTATTTATTTTGCCGCTAAAACAACAAATATTAAAAATAGAATAAAATGGTCATTTAAGGGTAGCCTTCGTATAACAAATGTGATTATTTTGCCATATATCGGTACGGAACCCTACGTGTGCGAGTCCAACTGACACTTAGCGAGTTTATTGTCCTAATACGAGTATCATTATCACAAAATATGGTAGTAAACACATAACTGCTAACCCTTACAGGATTATATAGGGATGAACATATAGATGAAGTAGATAAACGTTGCCTTAATGTTTAATTAGTTAATGAGCCACAGCCTGGGAACCTTTTAAATTCCTTTCACCAAGGGATTATGGTGCACCATTATGAGAAGTGATAGTGTTATTACGGTCCCTATGGGGTACCTTCCGGACCTTAATGTGGTCAATGGGATTGCCGGGATATCAGCATAAACCTTTTCTGGATCATTATAATTTAATGTTTATTGTGAATTCTATAATTTTAACAAATATTATTAATGTGAAAGTATGTTTGTGTGTTTGTTACTCAATAT
The DNA here is from genome assembly GCA_963576445.1 of Lithosia quadra. Classification (NCBI taxonomy): domain Eukaryota; kingdom Metazoa; phylum Arthropoda; class Insecta; order Lepidoptera; family Erebidae; genus Lithosia; species Lithosia quadra. The sequence goes on along the minus strand of OY754891.1, from coordinate 1,188,753 downwards.
CGCAAAAATGGCTGCATTTGGTTGAAATATTACAAATATAGAACACGAGGTTATCCGACAAGTTTATCTAATGGTGGAACCACACTTCACTATTCGCTATTCGGGAATTCTTATAGATGACTAAACCCACCACAATTCGTTATAGAAGAGTGACTAACGGCCGAACCTTATATGCAATCTCAATCCAAATATGACAGTCTTCAAACCGAATTGGAAAGGTATCGAGTTCGAATCCGTTCAGACAGTATCAATGTGAATTTCACTTTATAGAATTTATATGTGCTAATCACTTGATTTACCATCTGCTGACGGTGAAGAAAAACATCGTGAGGAAACCCACATGTCCTAAAAGAATTTCTAAGGACATGTCCGATCCACCAACCCGCATTAGGCCAGCAGCGTGTGTAAATAATTAAAGTCTTAACCCTCTCAGCTCTCTCGTTAGAGGAGAGGAGACAGCCCAGCAGTGGAGCATAAATGGGTTGATTCGTATACTTGGCAACTTTTATAACTAACATAGGCACTAATAAAATCATTCGTGCTCTATACTCTTCGCAATACGACATCAAATGAAATTGTGCTTTAAACCGATATAATAAAGTTTATATAACAGTGGCAGGTGCAGGCTAGCGTAGAGGAATACGAAGTCGAGGGTAGTCGTAAATTTTATTGTGTTCGGCAGATTCAAGTGACGAGTCGATAGCGTTTGTAATAAATGTAGGTATTTTCTTCGAGCGCTTTTTTATTCGAAAGTACTAACAATTTTAGTACCTACCACTTGTACCATATAGTACCCAGTGGTACTATCTTTATTTACTAATAAAATGTATTAGCGCCAATACTATCATGTACTCTACGGTATTTCATAAAATTCGTCTGTAATAATTAACCTACTTCCAAAAAGGAGGATGGTTGTTAATTTCTATGAAATCCTTCCTAGCCTCCCCGCCCCTTCCCTTCAGGGTAGGCAGCGCGTGTGTGACACCCTTAGTGTTGCACACGTTCACAGGCCACGGTGACCGCTTCCCATCAGGTGGGCTGTGTGCTTGTCTGCCACCTACGTAGTATAAAAAAAAATCCCATCTCAATTTGGGGTAATATTTTTTTCCAGCCCAGAAGTTGAGTAAATAGAAGAATAGAGTGTGCTTGTCTGCCACCTAAGAGGTATAAAAAAAAATTCAAATTACTGAAATCCGACTTTTATTACCATCATCAGATCTCGATAAATCAAAATACACTCCTGAAATATTCATGACGCGACGAATTAAATTGAAATCACTGTTCAAAATATTATCTTAAGAGTCATAATATAAAATGTTCTCAGTAATTAATAACTTCTAATATTCAGGTCAATGATAATAATTGGTTGCCTATACGTTCTTTGTTTATCATTCTATTGTGTACCTACTTATCAATTGAAAATGTTCTATAGGTTGCACTGCCTGACAAACAGACAGAAAAACTACTTAAAACGTCAGAAAGCCCAAATATAATTGTTGCATTATATGATTCATCATCATCATCATCATATCAGCCGAAAGACGTCCACTGCTGGACAAAGGCCTCCCCCAATGATCTCCACGACGACCGGTTCTGCGCCTCTCGCATCCAGCGGTTTCCCGCGACCTTTACCTGGTCGTCGGTCCACCTTGTCGGATGCCTGCCCACACCACGTCTTCCGGTTCGTGGTCGCCACTCGAGAACCTTTTTGCCCCATCGGCCGTCGATAAGATTATATGATTAGGCTTACTAGATCTCTTCGCAGAGACTTCAAGACAATCGCTTACAACTTGTACCATTTACAAAAACACCGTTTAAAATATAAACTCGAATATTTACAAAATAACACCGCAATAACACTCCGAAGTACACGACAATATTCATTGCTTTTTATTTCCGCGCATCTTGTAAATACCTAGTCATATAACAGTAGGTACAATAGGTTGTAAACGTGGCTCTAACTAGTACTTTGTATATAAAAACGTGAATCGCATAACTAGCTTATATTTATAGATTGTTACAAAATTTTCTTTGTGGGAACTTTACCTTTTAACTCACTTGTTACCATAATGTGGCACGGGTCTCTTCTCCTCTAACGAAAGAGCTGAGAAGGTTTAGACCTAGACCTTAATCCACACACGCTGGCCTAATGCGGGTTGGTGGATCGGACATGTCCTTAGAATTTCTTCTAGGGTATGTGGGTTTCCTCACTATGTTTTTTCAGCAGATAAATCATGTGATTAGCACATTATAAATTCCACAAAGTTAGATTCACATTGGTACTGTCAGGCCGAATTCGAACTCGATACTTATGAGAAGAGGCCGCGTCCTTATCCATTCAGCTATCATCGCTTTTCGATCGACAAATAAATAAGTATTTCCCCGGCATGCGTGATATTGGTCAACATGAAACGGTTTATTATCTCACAAACCTTTATCACAACTCTCAGTTTTCTGGTAGAGATTAAATGTCCGCCTTAATCATTGTCAACGGTGCGGTCAGCTAGCTGAGCCGGTCTAGGGATGGAACGGATCAAGCTCAATTACGTAGCACGGTTATTTATCCCAATGAAATATTTAGTGAACATAATTTCTTCACAAATGAATATTATAAATTAAATTAGATAGTTCCATCCAAACGCAAACTAAGTAAAGAATTTATTATCAAATTCAAACTCATCTTTGACTTTGACTCGACCAATTCGCATTAGGCCAACGTGTGTGGATTAAGGTCTTTACCTTGTCAGCTCTCTCATAGAAGAGACCCGTGCCCAGCAGTGTGATATAAATCATCTGTACAACCGGGCTTTAAACTATACACTTCGGATACTACCGGGATTGGCACTGGGAAAATTGGTGTTTGAAGCAGAGTAATACATATATTTTGTTCCCGGGAATTCCCAGAAACTAATCACGACACCTTCCCGCACGTTTTCCAATGAAACCTTAATTTACTCCACCGAAAGCAATAAACGGTGTGACATTACAAACGGATATTAATGTGTTCGGTCCGCACATTACAGCGACACTACGGTCCACGGACTAATTAATTGGCGTATGGTCGATTGGGGTCTCCTCGTGATGTATCATTAATCTTATATTGAGCCCACTAATAACGGAGGTAGGGATTTGTATATAACACACATATTATATATACTATACAATCACATCTATTCCCAGGAGGGTTAAACGGAAGTAAAACCATCCACGATTTACCAATTTCTTAAAATAAATAATAATAATTAGCACAAACCGTGTTTGAGATTTCAATAATACATACATACATACAAATCACGCCTTTTTCCCATTGGGGTAGGCAGAGATAGCATCAATAATATGTTTATGGATATTGTAGATACGAGTAGGTTCACTTATTATATACGTGGGTACGTGGCATGGATTAGTCACATTTCGAAGAACTAAGAATCGCAGACGTGGATAGTGGCAGACCGAGAGCTATGCGCATTGCGAGAAGCCTATGTATAGCAGAGCAACTATCGAACTAGCCACAGACTTGATCAATAATAAAAAGAATATAACGAGTCGATACTATTTAACATGAAAATGATGCAAAAATTCCATGCCATTGCTACAAAATTCCTAAACGTTCAATAAAATCTTGACCTTCCGAAAAATCTACACGGTACCACCATTCGCAACCGCCATATTACCTAGAAATTCATTCAAGAAAATAATGAAAAAAGGTTACTAGAATCCCCAATGATTCCTCTTATCATTGTTTAAGAGCCTCATAAACGAAATATCTCCGTTGTAATAGGGCGATAAAGCCCATCACTCCTGCCGCCGCCGACTTAACTGTCTGCCTGAGCTGTCTGCCATCAATAATATACAGACATGACATTAACTTCTTTATCTCCCAATATATTACAGGAAGAAAGGATATATTGCTTGCTGGAAAAGCCAGAATTGCTTCACTAATAGACAATGTGCCTAAAAGAATCTTTGAAGATATTACACTTGATATGAACGTGAATGAAATCAAGACACAATGCTTAGAAGCTAAATAGATAAGTGGAAAATCTCCACCTTTATTCCTTATAGTTTTCTCTTCAACATGTTATTGGATTTATTGGTTAGGAACGAACCGGACAGTAGATTGATAAATTAGACAAAAAGTATAGATGGCAAAATAAGATTTTATAATACAAACAAAGATATTATTATTCTCTTGATTAATAAAACACATCTATTCTTGACGCGAATTTTATGAACATGGCTATAATGTTGGAACATGGGCAACTTTAGAATACAATTGAATGTAATAAACATCCTGATAAATAGGTACTAGCCGTTATTATAATACAAAACCTTACTATAATACAAGGTTTAAAATTACATGACCATCCTATCAAAAATGGACCTAAAAAATAAACAGTGTCACTTCGAATGAAGTTATGATCTTAACTGTACCCCGTAGGTTAACATCTGTTCAGATATTCTCAAGTTATTTTGGAATAAAGAAACTCACATAAAATGAACCCTGAAAAGATTACACTCTATTTTAGGTTAACCGTGCAAAAAATAAATGACATCAATAGACGCAGATCCATTTCAACGATAAACTCTTCTCGGGTGATATACAGTTCACCGACTCACTTCACTCGGCATCGCATTACTGGAGGTGACCCAGTTCCAGTAACGAACGCCATCTGACGTATAATCGTGACAACTTCACCTGTAAAAGAATCGGTTTCAATGCAGTATACTGCCCGGTTTTCAACATTTTGAACTTTCAAATTAATGTACTTGTTTTATGTTGAGGCTGTGTAAATTTTAATAAATGTGAATTGTAATGTTATTCTACGTTCTCGCAAACATTTATGGCTGTTTCAAGCTTGTGAAATATGCATGATTATGTGTGACAGCGTGAGATTTTAAATTGTTTTCATTAATTTTTTTATGTTTCAAGGATCTTTGGTTACTTACTTGTTAATAAAATGTATTAATATTTCAATGTTTGTTATTTTTATCAAAAGATGTTTTGAAATTGTTCTTTTATTCTTATTAATTTTGTGTCTTGAAAACATTTGAGTCCTTTTCTGCGCAAGGTTTCCAGTTACGTATCATTTTGAAATGAAGTCATACTCGCAATAATGTCCTCTCAAAACGCTCTTTCTAAACATCGTGGTCGTTAGGCTCTATCAAGGCTTCTCTCTATTTGGCATAGTTTTATCGTTCTTTGTCCTTTGTATCTAGAAACTTACCGGAAAATGTCTCTTCGCGGACGTGGCTGGCACGGCACCTACCTCACATGTATGCTAAAACTTTTACTATCTTTACATACCAACATCAAACACCGTTCTCTCCTCTTTCTAAAATGTCTTTCTAAAATTTGGACACTACCTGCGCCATGTTGATAGAAAAAGGTCGTTTCATGAGGCTAACTCCTTAACCACATAACTATTAACACTACAAATGCTCATATTTAAAGTTCTATTTATAAACGAAACGGTATGGTAATTAAATTTTAATCTGAAGTGTTATTACAAACAGTTATATTTACTTTAACATTCAAAATTACGCACGCAATCCGAAAAATGGAACACGCGGAACCAACAAGGCTGTGGTTGGTTATTTAATTCTTTCGTAAAATTTTGTCAGCACCATTTAGGGTAGACAAATTTTATCGTCAAACAAATTACTATGACGCATTTGTCGTTCTTTATGTCTACTATTAATCAATACTTTTATATCATTTCATAAAAGAAAAAACATAATTAAATAATATTTAAAACCATAAACCCGTCATGGCTTTGAGTCGCCCCCGTCAAATAACCCACCCCGTATCGTTCCCGGTGCAAAGGTGCCCATAATGCTGGCCGCATGTCCTCGCTGTATAGCGATGGCCATCCTTTGCACCAGAAACGACAGAATGTCTAAACTATTTGGACAATTATATAGTACATACACTTAAAGGGGACCATTTGAAAATTACTTAAATTACATTTATATACAAAATAGTGAAGTGGGAGTGTTATTAAGCTGGCATTTAAGATTCTTGGATATTAATAGCAACATTAGGTTTAGCCATTGAATTGTCCATTGAAATTTCCCCTAACTTGAAGATTTAAGTTTGGAGCATCCATTTAATGTTATCTGTATGTATTGTTACCTCTATATTATTATTTTTACTACCTAGCGTACCTAAGATATATCCAAAATGAAAATAGCGTGAATCGAAAACTACATAAAAATTTCTATAACGTATGTATGAACTTACTTCACTTATGTGCAAAGAATTGCCAATTTTGTCTCTAGTAAATTGTGAAACCATCGCCGTACCAAGAATCAACATTTCAATTTCCTTAGAAGATTGCTTCACAAAGCACAACTGCAGGGTAACTGAAATCTACAGTAAACTTAAATTGAATGCTAGGTTCAAAATGTTAATGCATGAACATTTCGGCAACTTCATGCTAAAATTTTATCAAATCTTAAGGTCTTCTGTAGAAGTAACATTTATACCTATCTATGTAGTAGTGACCCTCGATCCTGAGACTTTATCTTTAGCTTAAAGTCTGGCGAGGTGAAGTCATTTTGACGTGTCTAGTATAAAAAAACAAGAGCATAAGGTTGCCTTTGTTACGTCTACAGAAGTACACCCAAGTTTCTATACACTATCAAAATTAAACTATAAGCTCTTTGCCAACGCGACCCTGCATGTTAAGTAATTTCGCCTTTAATTTCATATTACCGTCGGGGACCAAAGAATTGGCAACTCCGACCAACAAAGCGGTAGTTCACAAAGGCTATATTGCTTCACTTCCATGGGCGCTTTATCCGAATAACTTTGTAAAGGAGCACTGAAAGTACCTACTGAGCGAAGAATTTGGTGGTAAGTAATTGAGTGAAAATATATTTTTTGAATTCTGCCGCGAAATTGCGATGGATCGGAGTTTATCAAGACTTATTACAGAAGTTTGAAGGATCTTTGTAGCTCGTTATGATGTAGGTATTGGATAAGTTGCGTTTTCGGGTATATTTGAGATGGATACGAAGTAAACTTAAGCATTTACGATGAAGAGAGTGGTAGAATTATTTTGGTAAAATTAAATTCCGTTCACCTGTCTATCAAGATTTTGTTTAGATACAAAAGCAATTATTTTATATTTGAATTCATGGACAAAGAGAGCGTGTTTGTTTTCATAAGATTTGAATTTAGTAGCAATAAGTCTCATAAATATACCGTTTGTTAGTCAAGTTCATAAATTTGGTTTTTTCTCAAGCTCTAGAGGATCTATAAACAACACATTCACATAAGAAATCAATTTAATTGCGAAAACCATGAAAAATTCAACGTGTATTAAATATAAGCTAAAGGTAAAGTCTCCATTACCTACTATTAAAATATCATCGAAATACAGAATTGACAGTTGATATACGAATGACGTCTAGTTAAATGACAGCTGTCATATTGAAAAACTTTGTTGATGTTTTTGAGTGTCTCAAGTGTCTATTGAAAAGAGAATTAAAGTACAATTTTGACAGAATTTAACAGTTTTTTTTGGATAAACGTCTTATGCTGAATTCTATTGATATTGTCCTAATATTTAACCAAACATCTATTGAAACCAGTAAACAATAAAACAATTTTAAATCTAGAATACGTAGTACTCATCGTACATATTCCGCACACAAAGGAAAACCATTTCAATTTCTCGGTATTCAATTCCAAACGTCCTTGCTGTAGTGCAAATTGCTTTACAAGTGTCTGACACTTATCTTGAATGTCGAGTTAAGATCTATGACATCCTCTCGCAACACTCTGTGAGATTTAGTGACAGTTCCACAGTGTGACGTTTAATCAGGTTATGTGCTCTGAGCTTTAATATATTATGTAAGGATGAACTTAGAATTTAAGATATGAACACACTGCCTAGTTTTTGCTTATTCTTTTTTTAAATTAATTTCTGGATTCCAATCCTATTCTATTTGAATATACTATTAGTTTTTATAGACCAAGATCTTCGTGGCCTAAGATACCTGCAAGCTAATATACCTACTGATTCGTAAAAGAAGCTCTGGCATAGATTTTGGTTTCGGGCCTGGGGAAATCAAACGGCAGACATCTCCTCATGTGGGTTGTGGAGGAATGGAATGTGACGTCCCTCCAACACAAAGAGAGGATCCTCCGACCAGGCAAGGTGATCACGCCTGGCGGGCCGCGGCCCAACGGTTGTCGTTGGGATCTTGTATATATGTTATACCAGCACACGAACTTCACTTTCGCGTTTCAGGATCGTAGTGACGTAGTTGTAGTATCGAAGTAGTTCGTCGTGCTATCACTAGATGGCGCTGGGTATATGTGGTATCGCCACATGGGTCATAGCACCCATTCTTCCATCTTCCGTATCCATTCTAGCCCATCTACCTACGTTTTTCGAATCGTCTGTCCAACAGAAGGAAGACACACCCATGTCTCCCTTCTGTTTACTGACTCTTTGTCTTCACTATAGAACTCGTTTGCTTCACCATACAGTTTAAAAGTTACTATAACTAATAATTTTATATCTGCATCATCGACTTGCTCGGTCCATCTTTTTCACTTTCTTACACTTTTTTGTTAAGTCTCTCGAGACATAGCTACACATTTTTATCCCCTGTCCGAATAAAAAATATCTAGTGAAAATCAGACTTTATTCCTCCTGTTTAGCATTATCTCCAGGCTCGCCCTTGGGAAACGCCATTATGTTTTATTTTTATTGCGGCTTTCTTGGATCTTGTACGATAAGCTGTGGATTCTTTGTTTCCATTTTGCTGCATGACGGGTTGAAGAAATATAGTTTGCTAAGTAATCATAGCAATGTGGTTTATTGTGATGATAATATTGTTACTCTGAAAGAAAGAGAATCTACTAGATAGCAATCAGGTACCAGAAATTTCACTCATGTTTTGTCCACATGTTTTTCCATATTTAAAAACTTTTGATCTTCTTAAGCTATTGATTTCTGATACGCTTGACGCATTTGTACTAGCTGTAAGTTTAAGATGAATAAATACATAGGGGTAATCTTCCACCTTCAGCATCCAATCAGTCTCAGCTACTTAGCTGTCTACCATACATTTATCATTTCGGTCACCATTTTAGGACTCGTTTGCTGTCATGAGTCGTTTGGCAGATTTGGCTATCGTTCCTTCGACAGATGTGGCCAGCATATTGTCATTTCAGTTACCTATTTCAGTTTGCTTGTCCTACGAGCTACTTAAACTAAACTTAACAAAAGCAAATTAGAGTCATCAATGACTCTAATTTGCCAAAGTAAGTTTTTGTTAAGTTTACATCTTGATCCAGTGGGTCCACTTTTGTGTACGACTCGCACTTCACTTCTTATCTTCTCACCAAGACCATTGACAGCAGGGTCGTGATGGTTGAATTTTATTCCCTGATCTATTTAGATTGGTAAATTATTAACACGAATGAAGAAGATTTATTTTTCTCATAAAATTTGCTTTCATAATGGCATAATGAGATGGTTATATAACTTACTCATATATGATGTAACATGATACATAACCGACCCTTCCAAACTAGGCTTCCAAGGCTATCGGAATACTAATTAATAAAGGGACGGGTTATGCCTAAAAAGACCCGGTGATTAAATTCAGTGTACAATGTGAAATTATTGCTATTGTCTGGGAACTAACGAGCGCATAAAGTGTCGACCAGTCCCAAAAGACATTTATTATCCATACTTAGTTCATGTGATATTGTATAAGTACCCTCGTGTAGTGACCAGGAATATTTAAATCTTTAGGAGACTCGCTTTTCAGGTGGCCACGGATAAAAAATTATAAATGTTATGCCGTCTTTTTACTTTTAAAAGTACTTCCAATACGTATCCTACTAATGTTTTATTATCATCATAATCATTATCATGGTGTTAGTCCTGGTTGCATCCAAAATTACTTGGAAACTCGGCAATCACTTTTTATTCTTTCTCTTGATTTAGAATACTGTTTCTGAATAATTATCGATTTTTGTATGACCCTGTGATTCATTACCTATTAGCATCATCCTGTAGAAATATCGGGATAAAAGTAGCCTATATTACTCATTTAAGATTCTAATGGTGAAGGAATTTATGAAATCGGTGGAATACTTCTTAGATTTATTTGTTACCAACATTCAAAAATACAAATCTTGATTTGATGAAATTTGATGGCACAAATTTGTCTCAAAATTCGGCCGTGTGGGTACCACCGTGTACGATTGCGAAAAACCCTCCATAGTAATCCAATCTCGGTTGGATTGTGTTCAGGGGTCAGCAAATGCATAGCCGGGCAAGGGGATTGTGGTCGCAGCACTAGTGGGACCGGTGGGTGTCACGCGGTGCTGCGACGACAATCCTCTTTTGATGAGGCCGTCAAGCTGAGTGCCACCATTGTTAACATGGTACGTGTATGTAATGGTGACCCTCTTTCCTGAGACTTTACCTTTAGCATACCGTCAGGCGAGGTGAAGTCATATTGATGTGACTGACATAAAAAAGACGTTCAAAAACATACATAAATCAATGCAAACATACATGAGTTTGCACAAAGTAAGAATCGAATCCATGAACTCTGACATAGCAGTCACACACTATCACACAACATAGATCTTCGAAAATAACATTCAGAACGATGACATATATTTCTTTTTCATTCTTCCGTTATAACTACCACCATAATTAAGCTCAAAATACCCTACAGTTTACTCACACCTACCAATTAATTAGAGTGGCACTACCGTCATAGCACTATTAATTTAGTAGGTAATTGAAGGTGTACTACCAAAGCTGGAATGTGTCGTAATGTGTGCGATGACTAATGTGGCGTATCCTCATTATATTTACGTATGACGTCATTAGACCCGCTATCTGCCGTTTATGGACTGAAATTGGGTCTTGTTTGTCTTAAATAAATGGACGCAGAGAGATATGACTTTATTAGGTAATACTTTATTTAGTATGGCTTCACATTAAGTTGGATTCTGGATAATTTTGAATTTCGAGTTTGGTAGAAGAAGGAAAGAAAAGTACTTTATTTAGTGTACGACTATATAGGTACGAAATTTTAGAAACGGTTTTAGAATGAAAAGAAACTGAATTGGTAGCTGTTACTTTACCTTAATTTACCATCTGGCGGAATATTATAATAATGAAATTAAAAGTAAGTACTAATATAAAAAAAATACAGCAACAACACCAACACTTAATAGCTAAACAAAAAAGAAAGCGTAGGTATTTATACCTATCTATCGTAAAGTTGATTGACAAACATAGGAGAAAAAGTACGCTAAGTCGTTTTTTTTATATTTGACACGTCAATATGATTCCACCTTGCCCGATGGTAAGCTAAAAGTAACAACAAACATGACCGGGGCCGCCATTACATACACCGATTAGTGCTACGTGTATTCTTCGCTTATTTATATAAAAATAAACATTATAAATTCTCTCAAGTTATTCAAATTGCCTTTATACAGCACTCTTTAAAAGTAACATGAACGTTGTACATAAATACACATCTATACCCACTGTTCGCCTGCCTATATCCCCCTAATGTCACCGTTTTATTTACGCGTTGAACTTTGTTGCAGGTAAGGAACCGTCGTGTTCACAATGGCCATTGTTAACATAAGAATGAGTTGTACCCAACACCTCGATAAGGTAAGTGGGCGTTTTGTTATATTTTAGCAAAGCACTCGTACAAAACTTGGAACATTTCAGTATTATTGTGTGTAATTTATATTCTGCTTTCGTTCTTAACATTAACTTTATGATTTATTTATATTTTATACACAGAATACAAAATGTCCCTATTGGTCGCTTATGTGCGATAATATTTCAAACAAATTTAAGACTCTTAACGACGGTATACTAAGATTATTGTAAACGCTTATTATTATCAAAATTGCAACTTTTTTTTATTTAGTCCGTCAGTTGACTTACCCCGCTGGATGGTAAAAAGCTAGGGTAAACTGCAGAGGGTACGGCCCGCCATTCTAGATTTCATTCATTCCAAAATCGCGGTCTCTACCTTGACGGCCTGACAGATGCTTTTTCACGCCCCGCTTAAAGAATGATTGTAAGAAAGAAACACATGTGTGGGTAAAGCACTCCAGTTCTTAATCGTGCAACAAAGAAAGATAACAACGAACTGCTTAGTTCGAGACCGAATAGTCTCAACTGTATGCGGATGGCATCACAGCCCAGCACGTGTTGTTCTGGATCTGGAGAAGAGCCGGTAGACCTTAACAGAAACCCGTTTTAAATGCAATATTCTGCTTATTTGGGTACCAAAGACGTTATTCAGAATACGTGCCTTTCGCTTAAATCATTGCAACAGCGATTACTCTTACCAATAGCTGTACTATTACATGTAAAAATATAACCAATAATTACATACCGAGGCAGGTGGTATGGCCATTTCAATTCGTTTGCTTGTTATTATAACGATGTTATTAACGTAATAGCTATTCCCGGTAACTCTGAAGCTTTAGCAATAATTCAAGAGTGCTAGAGTTTCCGCCGTCCCTAAAATTTTCGAGACGTTTCGAGAGCCGAAAGGCATTCGTGAAAACTTTCTAGTACGCACTAGAATATACATAATTGGTAATATTACTCGCAGTTAGGTCTACAGGGTTTTTGAATTGTGAAAGTTTTGGTGGTAAGGGTTGACTCACTAAAGAAGAATGGTTTATTTAGATGTCCGTTTATGAAAATTCTCTTCATCCAGAGTAGGCAAACTGCCATCTGCTTTTGTCTGTATATACTTCACGAGCTACTTCATTTTGTTAATAGTTTCTGCAATTTGATTTTCATTACAGACTTATCAACTTTTATATTTGGAAGGGACCTACCAAAGCTTGAAAACAAATAATATAAGGTTGTATGCCAGAGTTGAAAAAGAAATATGTGGCACTAAAATATACAAAAGAGGTGTTCAATTTTCTTATCAGGCTAGATTTTTCAAACGGTAATATTTAACTTGACCTATTTGTTTTTTGATTATAATAACAAACATACCTACATCCAGACATCCAGACATCCAGACATACATTCTTACAAACTTTCGCGTTTATAATATTAGTAGGAAAGATGACAAATTTTTGTTCCATACTGTATCCCTATTAATTTTGGCCACTTACATTTCATTAAGTATAAAACAAATATAAGAGCTGAGTTTAAATTCATCGTTCTTCTAATTAAAAAGTTTAAATACTTTAAAGTCAAATAACAAATTAAACGAGTTATGAAAGATAATAATTTCAACATAGGTACAGTAAATATGGCGTAACTTCAAAGCGTCAAAGAAATCTTATAAAAACTTCCAAGAATCATAAAGAACACGTACCGAAGAAGACGTAAAGTAAACACTTAATCACGGAAAGTTTTCGTTATAAAGTACACAGGAACCAAGAATGGTTGTATGTATGTTAGTTGCGCAACTTTCTTTTCAAAAATTTAATTTCGTCAGGCTTCTTATTGGATCCCTGAAGGGATTTCAGTATTTATTTACTTCTGAACATTTTCAATTGACTCCTTATTGTGAAATCGTTTTTTAGAAATAAATATCGCATCATAATCCTTGAACAGTAAAGGAAAGTGAGAAGTTGGAAGGTTTAGAGCACAAACGAAGGAAACAAAAGGTTATTCTTTAGTTTGAATTAGGAGGTCGGCTCGGTCTAAGCGTTACTTAGAACTTAGGAGTAATTTCCGATTTTATCTTGATGACTGATGGTAATTTCCTGCAGATTAGGCAGTCGTCGCAAATATTCTCAAAAATACACTCAAAGTTGTACGTGAAAATCTCAAAGAGAAAATAATAGTTCTCGAAATAATTTGGTTGACTTTGGTTGATTTGGGGTTTACACTATATTGTTAAACGGGGTAACTCACAAAAGTCGTAATATTGGACATTTACCAACTTCTTGCTCGCTTTTATTCACAAAATGTTTACACCTTTTTGTAAATAGAAATAAAATTCAACTCAGTGTAAAGGCCCAATTGTTGTGATTCAATTTTCTAAATTCAAACATTATAATATATTTATGCTGTAATTTAGAGACCTTTATTTTTCAAGCCAGCTTACACAAATTCTGCAAACATTTTTCCAGCAATATATTGTACACAAGCGACTATAGTGGAGTCAATTTAATAGGCCACATTTGACAATTCATCAAAATTCAACATCGCAACCTTTTACGCGACGCGCCGCGGTGGGCATCAAATTATATATTTTTCGTTTTGTTAGAACTGCACAATTGCTTAACTTTTTTCAATTACTATTACATATTTATTGTAATATTGACAGATACAAGTAATTTTACGTTTTGCTTTCACCAATAAACCATTCTAAACATAATAAACAATTTCTGATTTATAGAACTGAACGTCATTATCTTGTCATTACAATGTTCTGTCAGTTAATCCTTTTTCTTTTTAAATATTAGGCATGTTACTCTAAAAATCGAAAGCTGATAAGTAGAATCGAATGCAATGATTACTTGGAAGAAATATCATCATAAAATTAATAACCACGTTGTGACAAAAAAAATTACTGATTGCATTTTTTGCATTAGTATCGATCACCAATCATCCCCCAATAGTTATTTTATAAATATTCAATGAACAGAATTGACCTCTCTACAGTTTTATTATAAGTATAGATCATGTACTTGTCTTATTCTCAGGTCTTATTTTGCTCCTTAAATTTACGAAAGAAAAAATAATAATGAGACAGGGATTCACCTGAGGATTTTAAATATTCACATTATCTTTCAAGTCCGTATCGATTCATTCGTTTTAATCGACCTTTTTTAACAGGTCACCTCATTATGAATATAAAACTGACAAACGTCAAATGTGGCCTATTAAATTGACTCAACTATAATGTATCATACTCGTGAAATTCAAAAAACTCCAAACATGAAATCCTGCTTAGACGTAAAAGCCGGTATTTTTTGGCAATCATCTATCATGGTAGAGTACAAAAATGTATTACATTACATAAATTGAAATCGTAATAACCTTTAGGACCAATTTCGTCAGAGAGTGAGCAATTCTACAGTTTGGCCTGGGGCGTTCGCTCGGATGGTTTTTACGTCGATTTTGTTCATTTGCTGAGTATTACGAGAACATTTGGGTGCTTCGAAAATAATCCAGCTGACTAACCGAAACCGTTCCATGATATTTATTGCGAGAAAATATTTTTGGAGTAGAAAATGTGGTTGGATATAATTTATCTAGATGATGTTATTATGTTTAGAGAGGATAATTTCTCATTTCCATTTATGTTAATTAAAACGATCGAGTTACGAAGGGATTCCGGCACTCATGTCTGTATCTGTAACAGTGTGGTTGATGGTAGTTTTAATATCTGAGTTTCAAGTACAGGGTTTTGACACGGTACGTCCTTTGACTTTATATGTTAATTTAACACAATTCACACTTTACTGTCACACAAAGCGTAGAAAATCGAGGATGTAGAATGAAATCTATATAGGTACCTAACCATATTAACCTTCACAATAAAAACTATTCATTCATTTAGAAGTTCCAAAACAATAAAGTAATAAGAACTATTTATGTATCAGTACTTACTATAATACTTTCTGCAGTATGTGAGCGAGTTGCCTCGATTCTAGCAGCAAGGCTCTGGCAATGTAGGTCTTTATTAATATTGACTACGACTATAACAGGTAGTATATTGCTTTTTTTAGTTTATGCTAGAGGTCTTATCTCCATCTCAATCTATTTCATAGTCATCTTACTTTCTTCGTCTTTTATTATTGCAAGTGCGAATAAATTAATAAAGTTCCATCACAACTTATAGGCTGAAATCATTTAAGCGTATCAAGTTTATCTAGCCCTCATGTAAGTTCTATCTAAATATACGATCAAGGCTTATATCATCCACTCGAGTTTGGAGTTGGTAGGAGTTATATATCTAGTTTCTGCCAACTTCAAATCAAAGAGCCGAGAAGCCTCTTCAAGGAGCGTGAAACTTAGTAACTTTATTAGAAACTGTCTACGTATGAAGGGATAGATAGAAGACTGAAGTAATTTGTTTGACGGGAGTCTGTTATACATCTACCTATGTGATCTTCATCTGTGGTGTAGAGTACCATTGATGCACAAAATTATTTGAGGTTGTAAGATTATCGAACATACATTCGTATTATTGAGAAATCATTTTTGTATACCTACATATTACATCATTATTATATTTTTACTTTTATAATAGTCAGCTGTTAATTTTTATTCTTAGATATACTTCTAGTTTTTACTACAACACTGTCGTCTAATCATTCACACAAACGCGTTGATTTCCATTTCTTTTGACACGTCCTTTTTCTCAAACATTACAGACTTGTTTAGCGCATGTTCTTTGCTCACTTACATTATTTTCTTACAATTATCCTTCAATCAGTCGGTCAGTTTCAGTATCTGAATCGAGGTTGGCATTACCCTCAATTCGGTTATGGTCATCTACGTCCCACCAACTAGCAAATACTAAATCTTTAAATATTTGACGTACATGCTTTATACTCGTATCTAACGTGGAAAACGATCCGATCGCTCCCATTGTTAGTGAATCCAATAAATTCAAGCAGTGACGTTCATTTTATAGCTGAACAAAAGCAAGAGGTCCGCACAAATCGAGTGATTTGGACAGTCTGATCTCCATTGTTCGTAATTTGACGTAAGCGGTCCAAGGACTGGTGACAATTTAGTTTCTTCTCTACAATTGATTGGATTCCTTTGTCCTTCCTTATGAGTGTGTGACTAAGATTAAGATAGGGGTGTATTTTTGGTAAGATTGGATACTAAATCTTGTTATGGTAATATCTGCTTAGTTATAAATTTTAATTTCAAGTGAAGTGACGTAGTTGGTAAAATTAAGATAAAAAAATATATGTTGCAAAAAATGAGATAAGTAATTCTTATATAACTGTAAGCTAATGAACGTGCGAATGAGGTTGTTACTGAAAATTGCGTGTATTATTCGCTGCACAATAGCAATCATTTCATGATCTTTAATTCTCTGAAATATTTTTTTTTGTTCAGAGTATTGCTCCTATTCGCCTACTACTACACTCAACTCACCTCATGAGCTTCTTATATTGGCATTACACCTTTGATACTTGTCTATCCACCAGGGTTATTCTAAACTGCCCTTTTTCAAAAAATCATCAATTTAATCAGTCTATTTTTTTCGAGAATCGATCTTCACATTTAAAGTTACCTCACAAACTTGATATGTCACACTCATTACATATTTTACGAACCAAATAACTCCAGTTACCCTTTTTAATTCTAGCCACCATCTTCTTTCAAATCAAACCATTTATATAAATCATTCTGTATTTTGTACTGCTTTCTATCAATCAATCAATCAGCCTATTGCTTCACTGATACCCCATAGTACTTGATCCTCCGCCTTGCGCATCCAGTCTATCCCGGCTACCTTTATCAGGTGGTTTATCAGGTTGAGCGCGTCCTACTTTCCGTTTGCCAATTTTTCTATCAACTAGTGTCTATCTAGTAATGTCAAATGAAATGTTGATAAAAGTTCAAAGGACATAATCCTAATACAGTAAGCAGATATTTCTTGGAAATACATTAGGAACTAATCCTCTTCAATCATATAAATTGGATTTGTATTGAACTCCACTAGGAATAAAATTTATTCTCGTATTAAAGAAATAGGAGAAATCACTTTGAACTATATCGAGATACATTTTTGCATTTGTATTCCTTCAACCGTATTTAACGTAAGCTGATTTGATTTGGTAAAGATGTGGGTTGCCTTTGGGAAGGTACGTGGTCGCTTTTAAGAAACACATACGGGAGAAGAAAATAAAAGTATTCAGAAAGATAACATTTTTATCCATTTTATTGCAGTAACGATGTGACTCTAATACTGAATAGATTTTTTGATGTATGTAGTAAGTTGTAAATATCATCAGTTAGTGATGTATCTAGAAAAAATCTAAATGAGAGAGTAAATTTCGTTCGAAAATCGGATAATTAGTTAATACTGGGTTCTTTAAATGGGGGTGAAAAAGTATTTGATGAGGCCGTCAAGCTGAGGGCCACCACGTAGCACTATCAGTGTATGTAGTAGTTAATTTCTGTAATAATTTCTGCCATCCAATTATAATGGCATACTTGCCTTATTATGAGAGTTTCAGAACGTAGAATGTAAGCTGATATAGATGTAAAATATTATGTAGCCTTTAAAAGTAAAATAGTGCGCGTACAACACCATTTAGATCTTTGAAAAATCGAGTAGCATAAAAAAAATTAGAACAAAAGTAAATTGAAGAAACTCCAAGAAGAAAAGTTATATTATTAAAAGAGTAAAATCTTAGATAATAAATAATAAAAATAAAAATCTGTTTATTTCAGTAAACTTATTTCTAAAACAATGCCGAGTCTTCCCAGTGAGTGATCTATTGATACTCGTGTTGGGAATGGCCCGCTGCTTCTCTTAGTTTTTAACATACTAGTAAATTTTTTATACAATTTAGTAGGTATATAATATATAAAATAATTAGATTACATGTAGTGTGTGTGTGTGTGTGTGATGTGTGTGTGTGTATGTGTGTGTGTGTGTGTGAGTGTGAGTGTGTGTGTGTGTGTGTGTGTGTGTGTGTGTGTGTGTGTGTGTGTGTGTGTGTGTGTGTGTGTGTGTGTGTGTGTGGATGCATGAATTTGTATCTATCTATCCATCTATATAATATTATCTATATCGGTGATTACTACTTTGGGTGAGACTACTATCACACTATTCTTGTAAGAAGCCCTTCAACTTCGTCATAATCAAGAGTATTTAAAAATTGTGTTAGATGCTTTTTGCACTCATATAGTTGTTTAGGATAGATACTAAGTATTTTATTTAATTTATTATATACAAAGGCCGATTGGCATGGGTACTGTCTTCCAGCAAAGGCCGTACGTACTAGCGGAGTTGAAGCAACAATATCTTTTCTTCTCTTTTTTTGAAGATGTTCTTTAAAAGGTAGCGATTTGTGACATTTTTTTTAGGGTTATGTTAAGATTAGATGAATTACAATCTAAAAAGCAAGAGCCTATAATTATAAAATAAAATAATTGGTGATAGTATTGGAATATGAAACATTATTTAATCATGTTTAAGTCATATTTTGGAAGTGAAAGATGAAGGTCGACATGGATATAAAGGTCGTCATATTTTCATATCTGGACCACAAATTATATGTGAGTGACAAGGGTTTTGCATACAAACTCATATTTATAACACATTTCATATTTCACCACGGTAACGACCTCGAAACTGAGAATAATGTTTTTATTATGTGTTGTTATTCGTTTATAGTTGATTTTATTCTTATGTTTTAATATATAAACACAGCTGCCATTGCAAAATAATAATCATTTAATTATGGAACATAGATTCAGTCCAGATATTGTAACTACATTATGTATACATTATGTCCTGTCATATTAGGTAAATTAATTCACAATAAGATTTTTTTTTTAATTCACAATATTTATTTTGTTTAGTTTTTAGTTTTTATTTTAATGTAAATATTATTTAATTTTCATTGTATTTATTGTTTAATTGTGAATTTTTTTTATTAAGTATTATTACTTAATAAAAAAAATCACAATTATTAAAAAATATTATACTGTCATACATAATAACACCTCGTAATATTGAAAACATAATTTTGACTATCATAAAATAATTCCTTAAAAAGTTACAGAATCAGAAAGGAGTAAAAAGTAAAAAAAAAACAGAAACAAAAGAAGATTCATTCATTGAACAACATTAGAACGATAAATAATCCATTAGATGATCAGACACTTTTAGCCTCGTTTTATATTTTGATGAACGGCATAGCTTTCCCTAAAACTCTAATGAAACGTTTCAATGTGAATTAATTCGGTTAATACTTCAAAATTGATTAACAAAGGTGTTAACGTTGAAACGCTTCGAAAGGTGTTAGTTAATCCTGTTCTTAGCGGCAATTATGAAGGCAAACTGTCTTTAATGGGGCTTAAAGTGATTGATTAATCAATCTTGAACGGTAGTCAGCGAAAATACTTATCAAATTGGCCTTTGTTTTGCAAAGCAATGAGAAAAAGTTTACAATTTTGCGTTATTGCTATTGTATTGTAAAACGGGCCATGTGCTAAAGGCTTTTTCGTTTAGGCACAGAAAGCCTTATTCTCGAAATGGTAAATTCTCTAAAAGTCTGATTCTCTGAAAGCCAATTATATAAATGCCGAATTCTTTACTGCGCAGTAGCAGTCTGTTCGCTCGATTAACGATAGTAAGTTTGCCGTCTATATGCCGTGGAATCAACTAACAGATTAATACCACTCTCTATCTATGCCTTTGGAGAAATGTAGGTATCACACGAATTTAAAAAAGGAGATACAGATCTGTCGTAATATTTTCGACTGCCAGATTTCATTCAGTTTCATAATAAGAAAATAATTGTTGTGATCATCTTTATTACAAGTTTCATAATTTTTTATTTACATTCATATTATGCTTACATCATACATATTCTCTACTTATTACGCTTTTTGTAAGTTAAAATATTTCAAGATTTGAATAACCATAGGTATAAGAATTATAATTTTTCTTCTATTTCTTTTTCATTTCCACTTCGAAGCATTAAGATGATAAATTATTTTGGAAATGTCTACGAAAACTATAAGAGGTTCTCTACTGGTTTAATATCCAAGACATGTTTTAGCCATCTTAATTCCCCTGCTCTCAGTGGAACATTTAAATTCTCATTTAAGACTTGAGATCTAGGTATCCAGGTCGAGTAAACACTAGGACTTTCTTCTGCCGCCCTACTTTGTGTGTGGTTTTAATGTAAGTTAAATGTTGAAGGCGAAAAAGTTTTATCAACGGTAAAACGGTGGTAGTTTAGAGAGATTAGCTGTGTTATATTCATACATAACATAACATAAACTCACGCCTATATCCCTGAAGGGCTAGGCAGAGGTGCTAGCACCCACATTTCGCCAGTTTGTGTTTAGGTCCCAATGTAATAGGTGGCGAGCCTATTGCCATTAATCGAGCACTTATAAACCTGCAATAAATACACACATAACTTCGAAAAGCATCGAAAAGTCATTGGTGTGTGCCATGGTGAACCTGGGATCGAACCCGAGACCTCGTGAACCTGGAATCGAACCCGAGACCTAGAAGTTAAATGTTGAAGTCGAAAAAGTTTTATCATACGGTAAAACTGCGGTAGTTTAGAACGATTAGCTTTGTTATATTCAAGTTTAGTTATTTTAAATTCTCTTACTTGATCTTCATCGACATGATCACAAATATCTTCGTCTCCATATCTTATGGTTGTAACAGAATACACCCTTCTATCTCCTATCATGGTAGCTGCCTACCCACCTTCCCCGAGACCAGCACTAGCTTCTTAACCATTTGTTACCTCGTCACGGAAATAGAAGTGTGAATTAATTATCAAATTTCTGATATTTTAACCGACTTCGGAAAAGAAGTAGATTCTCAATTTGACTGCATTTTTTATGTTTGTTACCTTAGAACTTTCGACTGTGCGAACGGATTTTGCGCTTTTCGTGCGGTCCCGTTTCAATTTGCTCCGTAGAACTCGGGTTTATTTTTGTAAGAATTATATCTAGAAAATAAATATAGCAGATGTTCAAGTAAATATCTATCATCATGACATTCATCATTAATCCGATTTGAAAATATTCATCACCATTGAAATAGAAAATAGTAGCAACCCGTCTTTATCATTTTTACTTATCGAAATATACCTAAATCAACAAAAGATGAATATGAAATAAATTAAATTTCACAAGTTACTACGTGGCAGAAACAGCATCTGTTCAAATTTAATATAACGCCAGAAAAATACGAAGTATAATTTTTCTTTGAAAAAATACCTCAGACAATCTTTTGGGACACTTCATTTGATTATTAAACACCAAAGTTTTGAAGTGAGCTCTTGTTTGATAAGTTGTGTATATTAATGACAGTTTTGCTAGGTATTATTACAATAATACATAGCAAAACTTTCATGTTACTGAGAGAGACTAGAGTCTCTAATGAAAACTAAAATACTTAAGACAATATTTTAGCAAAATTTAACAATTTTCAGAAAAATAGGTACTTCTCTTCAGAAAAATTGAAACACTTATTATGATTTTTAAAAACGGTTTTTATGATTTCTATCTATAATTATATCAAACATCATAAAATGATGTGTGATTTAGAACATTAACATTAGAATTTGAAAACCTCATTCACTATTAACAACATTTAATTTGACATACTTATACCTATTCTATTCCTAAATCACATTTTTCTGATAATACTTAGAAAACATAAACTTGCAATGTATTTCGATGGTTTTGATGAGAAGTGTATTTTAATTTCACTGAAAAGTAGTTAATGCATTTGAAAATCTATAACTATTTATTTTATTATTTTCCTCTTTTGATGAGGCCGTCAAGATGAGTGCCACCATTGAGTTAACATGGTACGTGTATGTAATGGTGACCCTCTTTCCTGAGACTTTACCTTCAGCTTACCATCAGGCGAGGTGAAGTCAAATTGACGTGACCTATATATAAAAAAAAACTAATAAAAATAGTTTACTTGCGCAGTTTTATCGTACGTACAATCATAAATTTACAATTTAATTTTTACAAAGTTAATTTAAAATCTTCATAAAGTTACACCGTATTTCTTTCTCTTGGTAAGTTCTTTGCGAAGGCTACTGAATTTACTGCCGATTCCTACAAAGTCAGCTTTAAAAATCTCTTCTTGCCACCCTTAATTGATTAATTGAGCTACCTGGATTTCATTGAGAACTTGAGCACCTTTAAGACTCTTTCGCAACTGTGATCAATGTAGCTTTTATTAAACAATTCGTTTTATAAGGATTCCCGCTCAGTGCAAATATTTGTATGCATGAATATGGGTATTTGCATTGGTCTAGTTGTTACCTCGGAGAGCACGTTAAGCCGTCGGTCCCCTATCAATGAACATCTATGGCAGTCGTTACATTTAGTTGTAGTCCTAAAAAGTCCAACAACAATGGTCTAGCTGCAATGCTTCAATATCACCTAATATCACCATTGGGTTTTGACGGTTAGATGGCAGTCGCTTCACGAAAAATATCGAGTTCCAGCCAAAACCGCAGCTAAGACTGGTAAAAGCCCAGACTCCCAAGCTTTGGATACGACTGGGATTAACGCTAGGTTGAAGAATAGTTTTACAAGAATTATAAAATTTTGAAACTGTTCAATAATTCGATTGTTGGTGTGGAGCGTTATATAATAACTACACAAAACCTAAGTTTGAAGTAAAGTATCGTTTGTTCACGAGTTTAGACTGAACTAAATCCAAACTATTGGAGCCTTATATAACCAAAACTTTCTAACAATTCATCGAATTTCACCAACTTAGGTATTGGACGAATGGACAACGGCGATGTAATACCTATTTCGTTCGTATGTGCAAAAGCATTCAAAATATCTGGATATTAGAAAAGTTTATTTTCTATAAGATGTACCTCCTTTTTTTTTTATTTACTTTTAAACTTTGTTTCGAAGTATAAATTGCAGAATTTAAAAAGAGCATGATAAAAAAGATTACAGTTATTTACTTTTTCTAATTTTGTTTCTCTCATTTTACTCTATCTTACGTCATAATAATAATTACTAGCTAGAAAAAAAGCACATAAAAAGAAATAACCAGCTGTAGCACAGACCGTTGAATTTTTATACCTCATACTACAATCAAAATGTAACATAATTATATGAATTCACGACACATCATTAGTATAAATCCGAATTTGTTGACTGAAAGATTCTCACCAAATAAGGCAGTCGAAATCAATTCGGGCTGTCGCCAATAAACACCGTTCAAACTGTCGCATACCCCATTTGGCTAGCTTAGCAGCAGCCGTCAGAGGCATTTAATCTGCCGCCTAGTTCAAACAAGTTTGGCACTCAATCGAAAGCCGAGTAAGTCTAGTCTCGGATGTTAATAGTAAAGCTGAGAGTCATAGTGCTACATTTCTGGTTTTTATCAAAATGTAGGTAAAATATTATACAGGTTTAGATAAAAGACTGATTAGAATATGAAAAAATTGTAGCCTATCGACTATACTCGTATAAAAAAGTGGTTTGTGAATGTTTGCAAGACTAAAGGTAAAGATGAAAAAGGAGTGAATAGTAAGTGAAAAATAAAGGGAGAAAAGAAAGGAAAAGAGGAAAAGAAAAGCAAAGTGTACGAATGCCTACTAATATTATGAACGCGAATGTTTGTAAGAATGTCTGGAGAGTATGTTTGTTCCTCTTTCACGCAAAAACCGCTGAATGGATCTGGTTGAAATTTGGTACAGAGATAGATTATAGTCTGGAATAACACATAGGCTACTTTTTATCCCGAGAACAGATTCCTGTGGGTCGCGTTAGCCGAAAAAGAACTTTACGCGAGCGGGGCCGCGGGCAATAGCTAGTCTTAAATAAGAGTGGTACTACCCCAGTTGCCTAGTATCGCTGAGTACATCATGACTTTATCCAAATATGGTTTTTTTTTTCTAAACGCAGTTGCAATCTATGATAATATACCTATGTGTACACAATGTGTACATGTGTGTACATATTACGTGTACATACGTGTACATAATGTGTACATATTACTTGGAAAGTAGCAATTTGATGAAATAGTTTTATTGCTAACCCAGCCCTTCCTATTGCTAGATAAAACTCAATTTGTTGAAACTTTCTATCTAGTTCTAGCTGTAAAGGCGCGGCCAACGCACGATCGATATGAGACGACTACGTCATCGACGCCATAGCGTCCGCAGTCTGGCGATGTTTTTTCTACAACACGACAGTAACTAAATTTTATTACACACAAGAATACTGCAGATGTGAAATAAAAATGTCGTAGAAAAGGATTGGTGAAGATGTGATAGGAATACATAAAATATGATACTGAATATCTTAAGAACAACAATATTATAATTTCCATACAGCTTGAAGGAGAAATAATATACGCTCACATAACTGCACATAAAAATTCAAATAAACCAATAGATCTTAGATTTGTCTTTCTTTGCAATAAGTTTCAATAATTTGAAATGCAAGAGAAATACAAACACACACAACAACTGCAGATGATATAGTTAAACATGAAAATTTAGATAAAAAACCGGCTATACTTGTTTCGGATAGTTCTTTCTTTGCAATCAGCTTCAAAAATTTCCAAACATCTTGAAATGAAAAGATAAAAAATACATCCAAGGAACCACAGACAGAGTCGAAAGCAGATTTGTTTAAGATATTTGTTTAAGATATTCCTTGTTTTAAATTACTCTTTCTTTGCAATCAGCTTTATAATTTGCAATATAAGCGCCTATCGTCCAGGGCCTCGATTCTGCTAAAGGCAAACCACTGTAATAAAATAATCACTGACACTCTAAAAATACTATTTAATCAAATCAAATGAAAGGAATTCATTTAACTTTTTCATTCACTCTACAAAATATCATTTGACTTTAGACTTTAACCTGATAACAATAAAGTCTACTATTAAATGGCATTTTTTAAAGTGTCAGTGGTATACCAGTGGTTTGTCTTTAGCAGAATCGAGGCCCTGATAGTTAAGCTGAATATGAAGGACAAACATCTAAGCTATGATAGCGATGCCAAGTCACGTAGACAATTTGAACATCTCAATCTTAGTTATAATCATGTTACGTGTTTTGATTTTAGTATGAAGCTAGAGCTAGAGCTAGAGCTAGCTTAGTAAATTGGATCCAATTTAATGTCAATTTCTAAAATTCTAATAAAATTAAAATAATTAAAATCAGAATAAGAGACAAAATGTAACAAAATAGTAACAAAAGGGTTGAATTAGTTATTTCTGATAGTATAAGTTTTCTATTATAAACGGTGAAAGAAAAAATTGGCAAGGAAAACAAAAACAATTTTCTATAGCCCTATTTCCAATGAAAATGCCCGTACCTTCTTTCAAAAGAAACCTGTCAAATAAAAGACGCTTATACTGAAAAGTTAACCTAACTTGGATGCTGCAGCCTTCAGCAGTATTTCACCCTTTCAAAGGAAAAGTTTTATAGAAAATACTTTAGCTTAGAACACTTTAAGTGAATTTGAAAAAAACTGAACTTGTGAAGTCCGCAAAGTTGGTAGTATTGTGCTTGAAGAGTTTGATGTTACCACTATAATAAATTGTCTTATCCTAGGTATAAAATGGTTTTCCCTAGCGACTACAATATGGGGTTCTTCAAGAAGGGCATTAGAAGGTTTTTGCGGGGTCGGTAGCGCGAGTGCGATGCCCCTGGTGTTGCACGCGTCCCTAGGCCACGGTGACCGCTTCCCATCAGGTGGGCCGTGAGCTTGTCTGCCACCTAAGTGGTATAAAAAAAAAATATTTTTAAAAATATTTTGACACCGAATTTATCTTAGTGATATGCTGAAGTAAAGTGCATTTTAGAATATAGAATTATCTAATTTACTAACCAATCACATATCTCAGTATACAGTACCATGACTCTGATAAAACTTATTAGCTAAAAATAACAAACATAAAATACCTAACTAAAATAAAAAGAAGAAAGAATAAAAATTTAAAATAACCAAATCTCATTTAAATCTCACATTCAAATAATATTAAATAAAATTTATTCTAAATATTCTATTGTAGCTACACAAGTAAAAAAAGCCCATCTGAACCCAATTTCAAGTTATAACAATTTGGCAGCAAGCATTTTGTGACCTGAATTTTTTCTCCCTCGAGTCTAGTTTGCATGTCTGGATGTGTGTAATTTTCATAACAATAACATGACACGTGTCTATACTGCGAATACTGGATATAAAAAAGAAAAAACCAGTAACAGTAAAAAAATAATACTCGCGACAAAATAAAATTGTGTGGTTCCAAATTCCAGTTGTGGAACAAAATGATTACAGATTGAGAGGAAATTTTGAATCGTAATAACAATAAAAGTACTGAACTCGCATTGTGGTTAGAAAATCGTGGAATAAGAAGTATTCAAGGGAAGGACTGTTATTGCCAAACTTCTAGAAGTGAAACAGTTATTTGGTTTGCCTTGCCTTTGAGATTTTGAATTTTATTTAACGTGGTTACTTTGCAGGATAATCTTGAATTTATATTTCTAAATTGTGTTGAGTTTATTATCGCTTCTAATTATCGCGATAATGTCGCCGATATTGTGTCGGTCTCCACTCCTAGGACTCGTTTGCTCCACCTGCCATCGCTCCTTCGGCAGATGTGGGCAGCCCATTGCCACTTCAGCTTGCTTATTCTGCGAGCTATGTCGGTGACTTTATCTCTATTTTGTAATAAAATGTATTTTTTTTCTGTATGAACAAATTTAATCTCGTAGAATATTTTAGGTACATCTGATTTGATAACTTTAAATTCGTTTACATAATTATTATGAGTGACACGATTTCAAAGTGAAAATCTTATATTATTTTATTTATATTACCTACGTAACTATGAAATATTAATATTATTTTTTACTCAAATAGATTAACTTTTGCTCGTAGCTGCAACAGTTTAATAAATTGTGAAAAATCTTTTTCAAGGTAAGCGGTTTTAAATTGCATTATCATCAGAACTAAAGACTTCTACCAAATATCAGACCAATCAGACTACTGAAAGGGGGTCAAATTTCAATTACTAGATTTGACCCAAATAAACAGGTCAAGTTAAATAAAACCGTTTAAAAAAGTATTTTTAAACGGTTATTTCTTCAGAGACAGGAGTCCTTGAAGAAATAAATCAAATAAACTAAGTCATTACGCCTTTATAGTTTTCCTTAAATTATTTAGACGACAGTGGAAAAACTTTCCACTTCAGCAATTGCTTAATTTTAATTAAATCTTGAACAGGCTGTACCTTAACGCAGGAAGCCTTAAAACCACGCCGCAATATTAGCCATATTTAGGTGGTTTGAGTTCACACACGTTTTCACGCTTTACGTAATAAATAGGCCTTTGAAATGAAGAAATTTAACGTGTCGCTGGAGTGAGTTTCTTTGAGATACTTGAGATGCTTTTAGGTTAAGTGTAGGTCAACAAAATGTGATTTATTTTTGTAAATTTTAATTTTATGAAGTACCTAGAAATTTTAGTTTTTATGCCCTCGACTTTACCTATTATGCCCTTCATCCACCGAGCCTTTTTCCGAATTCAGTTGGGGTTGACTTTTCAGTCTAACTACGAGGCTAAGAACTAAATAAATAAAACTAAAATAAAATCAAACATAAACAAAACAAAAATAAAAAACAAAATAATTAGGGTAAATAAATTAGCAAAAAAGAAATCCGTTCAGTGGCTTGGAAGATATGGTAATAAGGAATCTTACAAACATACATACATACATACATACATACATACATACATACATACATACATACATACATACATACATACCTACATACATACATACAAGATACGCGCAAAAAACATAACCCTTCTTGGTAGTCGGGTAAAAACACATAAATCAAAAACTAAATGATTATTTTTATTTCAGTCTAACCAATACTGTTAATGTTAAAATTAAAATAACTAAAACTAAAATAAACATAACGAATATAAAAATAAAACAAAAGATAGTGTAATTTTTTTTTATATTACGTAGGTGGCAGACAAGCGCACGGCCCACCTTTTTTTTTTTTTTTTTTTTTTTTCGTGCGGAAATCCTCATGGATACCCACCCCGCGGCCAGCGGGGCAGGTTATGTCGGACTCTTACCGACTAAAACCGCACGCCGTCTAGGGTCTTCTGACGCCAGGGTGTAAGGTGGCCCAAAGAGCATTTCCCTCGCACCCCGGCTTGACCCGGGCCATCTCCGGATTCGAGATGGCCCCCTCGGGTTTGGGAACCGCGTGGTTCCCGTCATACCCCCGGAATAGGGGGGAGCGCGCTGCCGCGCGCCGCCGCCTCGGCCTGCTTCTGCTAGGGTGACAGGCGGCTCCACCCGTCACCCCCAGGCCAGCGCTCATGGAGGACGGAGGTCGTTAGACCTCCGACGCCTTAGGCGTCCGCGCCTGCCGCCGTTCGGGAGAGCTCTGTGCAGCCTCTCCCGAACCCTTTCCGCCGCCTCCTTCTCGAGCATCACTTGCTCGCAGAAGGAGGCGGCGGCCGACCACGCGTCCGCACTCTGCACCATCGCTGCGATCAGCACCGGCAGTGTGAGGACTCCCACCCCGAGGGCTACCAGGAGGGCCTGTCTCGGCACCTCCCACGCCGGACACTCGGCCAGCGTGTGCAGCCCTGAGTCCTCGCCCGCATCGCAGTGATGGCACTCGGGCGTTGGCTCCTTCCGAATCAGACACAAGTGATCCCCGAAGCACCCCTTACCAGAGATCACCTGCGTCAGCCGGTACGAGAGGCCCCCGTAAGGCCTCTCCAGCCAGTCCTCCATGACGGGTCTTACCGCCGCTATAACGGCGTGCCCCGCGCTTGGTTGCCCAAGTCGGTCCTTCCACTCCACCACGGTATCCCGGCGGAGCTGGGCGTGGACGGCCTCGATTACTCGAGGCTCCGGGTCCAGTCCCCGCTCCTGCGCCTCCTTTCGCCACCAGTATAGGCGCGAAAGGGCTCTCGCCTCCAGGTCCCACGGTGGAGTCCCGGCAAGGAGACTCGCCGCCTCAAAGGAGATCGAGCGCACGGCCCACCTGATGGTAAGCGGTCACCGTGGCCTATGGGCGTGTGCAACACTAAGGGTATCATACACGCGCTACCTACCCTGAAGGGAAGGGGGGAACAAATACTACACAAAACATCAAAATGTATGTTAAAACTGTCAACAACTAAAATAAATCCCAAGCACTTGATTCATTTATCGCCCTAATCCCTACCCTCATCGTTTCCATTTTCCTCGTTAGCTATCTATAAATACCCACAGGGTGACGTAATAAGGCTGTAACCTAGGGGTACCTTTATATCTGTTTTCCTTTCCGTCGTCTGGGAGAGGAAATTAAACCCCCCGACGTTCGTAGGTGGTTGTCTGAAAAGGGATTAGTACGTCTGAAGTCTGTATAGTACTGAACTAATTACTTACTGTAACTTTTTTACTTTTTTTTCAAACTTTGTCATGTGGAGTTGGTTTTTGTTGATGGATTTTATTAACTTAGTTCAGAGTTTAGACATTGTGAAAAAGTTTAATAAATTGCAATATTTTTAAATAAGGAATGTAATTTATAAAATATAGATCTGTAGCACTATAGCACTATCGGTGTACCTATGTAGTGGTGACTCCGATCAGGGAGACTTTGCCTTTCCTTTAGCTTTCCATCAGGTGAGGTGAAGTTACAACATTGAACTTGGCAGGTTAATTTAATTGTATAAATAATACATTTTAATTATACAATTAATCAAGTGTTACGTACAGCACGAAAACCTGCCAAGTTCAAATTTAGAAAAAATTTAGAAGATTAGATCGATATTAAAGTGCATCTAAACTTAGCATTGGAGTGGATTTCAGTCCTTTTTTAGGCGAACCTTCAGTCGATAGAAACTTAGCCCCCTTTTTAACAGGTATGTTTTTGGCGGGATAAGTACATATTATTCATCATATCGTTAAAAGTTGATCTTCACCGGCTTCTCTACTATATTTATTTTAAACCAATAGAGTAGGGCGTATCCGTACTCCACCCCAATCTCTATTGTAAACTCCGCCCCCTCCCCTCCAATCTCGTTCCCCGGTTGATCTATATTCTATTGCACTCAATCATTACATCACGGATGGCAACCCAGAAATCCGGAGAACTTGATACCTTTTTGTCTACACAATGACTGTTTCTATTCAAATGGAGTAGTAAAGACAAATTGGTTTCAAGTTACTGAGATGAAAGGCCTCAGTGTTATTCCATACTAATAATCTACCTCTCTCCGCTCTGACATAGTTGTTGTCCGCATAAAATAATGATATCATTCCTGTCACTCCCAGGAATCTATACATACATACATACATAAACTCACGCCTTTATCCCCGAAGGGGTAGGCAGAGGTGTTAGCACCCACATTTCGCCAGTTTATGTTTAGGTCCCAATGTAATAGGTGGCGAGCCTATTGCCATTAACCGGGCACTTATAAACCTGCGATACCCGGTATAAAAACCGTCATATTCTAGACTACCTATAATCTATCTGTATCAAATTTTATCCACATACTGTAAGTAGTTTTTGCATGAAAGAGTAACAAATATCTATTCGTTCACACATCCAAACCAACTTTCGCGTTTATAATAATTAGCGTGATAAATATGACTTAGTTATAGTCGATTCGCACTAAAATGGTCGCACAACATACTGATTTGGAATTCTTTACCACCGCACGTGTTCCCTTCCTCCTATAGTCGCGGGACCTTTAAGCGGGGCGTGAAAAAGCATTTGATGAGGCCGTCAAGCTGAGGGCCGCCACTGTAGCGCTACCGGTGTATGTGTTGGTGACATCGGTCCTGAGACTTTACCTTTAGCTTACCATCAGGCGAGGTGAAGTCATTTTGACGTCTCCTATATAAAAAAAATGCGAATCGATCTCTTGAGCAATTTTGTAGCAACTCGCACACCATTTTCTAAAATGAAAATAACTCAAAAAACTTTAATCACACCTTTAATTTTGATTATTCTACAGAACACAGATGTCTTTCTATTTCATAACATATAACGTCAACAGGCCAAATTCTCTCAAAAGCCTTATAGCCACACACTGGAGGCAGGTTAAATAAAACATTTCTGAAACCGTTCTTTTATTCATTCACTAGAATACTTTATAGCGACATTTTCCACCTCTCAGTTTCCTACTCACGCCACAAATGGTTCTGGGTGAATTTCCGATGCTTTGAAATGAAGGCTTTCTGTATTTTTATAGCAGCTATTTGTACAAAACATAGATTCTTTAACGTTTGAAATACTGTTATTATGTACTTTTAAACCATTTAGGGTAGACAAGCAGACAGTCTGTTTGATAGGAAGTGCTTATCGTGGTTTATGGATGTGTCTAATGTGCAACATAAAGGCGCTTGACACTCGCGCTGTAGACCCTGTAAAAACCTTCTTACCTAATATTTTAATCGCTTGGGAAACCGTAGTTGGGTAAAGAGATCATTGCCTTTCTGGAAGACCCCCATATTGTAGTCGCTTGAGAAAATCACAGTAAGGAGACCACTTCACAGTTTAAGTATGCGTGGAATGAAGGTTTTATACTTCATCTTTTTTCTTTAATTTTTATTTTTAAATTACA
The DNA here is from genome assembly GCA_963576445.1 of Lithosia quadra. Lineage (NCBI taxonomy): Eukaryota > Metazoa > Arthropoda > Insecta > Lepidoptera > Erebidae > Lithosia > Lithosia quadra. Next base: position 1,156,435 of record OY754891.1, on the reverse strand, counting down.
GCGACACGCAGACTAGAAAAGAAATGATTCTTTGATGTCTCTTTTTTTTCGAAAAAGCTAACTGTTTGTCTGCCTTTCATTGACATTAAATACTGATTCCTGGGATAAAAAGTAACTTATAGATATACTGTTTTAGACATAACTTATCTTTGTGCTTTTCATCTAGATTTATTTAACCGTTCTAGCGTGATTGAGCAACTAACATGCTACAAACATACCACATCCATAAAAATTAAGGATTATAATATAGATATAGTAGTAAAAATAAAAAGTAAAACTTTTCAATATCTGCCATTTTTGTCCACAGCCCACCTAGTTTGATAACCTAATCTATACCCCTCCTCTATTTTTGTCTAAGGAACATCACTCCCAGTTTCTCCACAACATGATTTATTACAGTAGGCAATCGGACGCTAAATACATTATTCATCATTATTATAACGAAGCTAGTAGAAAAAAGGAAAAATATCGGCACATACTGGCAACACTGTATACGGTTTGACATTACTTTATTAGCAACGACGGGTATTGAGTTATGCAAAACGACATTAACGGACGTTTTAATTTGAAAATGGAATTGTGAGACTGGGTTGCCATTCGAATATATTTTTAAACTGTGGGACGAAAAATTTAATGCGATTTCAAAGTAAATGTGTTAGTATTTAGTTTTAGTTCCCGAATGGGTAAGAAGCAGAGGTACTTTGTATCACATTAACACTCACATTTTGGCTAGCAATATTTTAAGTTTTGTAGATAAGATTTTTTTTTTGTAATCGACCAAGGTTTTACTCACATTGGCACATAGTCGAAGCGTTGCGATACTTCATTTTTTTCGCGTAGGTATAGTATATTCATCTCTATTTTCTCATTGTTAAGGTATAAATTTGTGTTATATAAATATACAATAGCGTGTTGTCGACCGATTTTATTATTAACGATGAATATGCTATAGGCATAAGACAACATAAGCAGTATCACTATTGCTTGCAAGCTGAGGGCCGCCACTGTAGCGCTACCGGTGTATGTAGTGGTGACCCCGGTCCTAAGACTTTACCTTTAGCTTACCATCAGGTGAGGTGAAGTCATTTTGACGTGTCCAATATAAAAAAAACTGAATTCACAATGAAATATGGTCTAGAGAGCGCTGTGTAGAATATCTAAGAATATTTAAAAAAAATGTATTGCCGTATTTTTCCTTCTCAATCATAATTTATGCAGTCGGGTTTCTGAACGTTTTCAATTAACTTTTTTTAATAAGTCCAAAACATACTACCTAAAACTCATTAAGTCATTTTAATATCCAATTTCTTACACGAATACTTGAGCAGCGATAAAATGTCGCACGCTTATATAAAATATTCCATTTTATAAGACCCTATAAGTGATGTTTACATTACAACGTTTATACGTGTGCGAGATTTTAAGCGCTTTACTGAATAATTAACTAGGAGTATGTGAGAACTTGAGCCTGTTAAAATATTCTGTATTTATTACCTTGGCTCAGTTTCTTCATGAATAACATAACATAACATAAACTCACGCCTATATCCCCGTAGAGGTAGGTAGAGGTGCTAGCACCCACATTTCACCAGTTTATGTTTAGGTCCTATGTAATAGGTGGCGAGCCTATTGCCATTAACCGGGCACTTATAAACCTGCGATAAATACACACATAACTTCGAAAAGCATCGAAAAGTCATTGGTGTGTGCCATGGTGAACCTGGGATCGAACCCTAGACCGCGTCTCAGCAGTCCATTACCCAGACCACTAGGTTACCGCGGTTCATGAATAATGACAAATAAGTCATTATTCATGAACCGCGGTAATTAGGATTTACTGCCAAATCCATGATTGATCACCTGAAAAAGGTTTTTTTTATATTGGACATGTCAACATGACTTCACCTCGCCTGATGGTAATCAACAGGTATCACAAATAAATACACCAATAGTGCTATAGTGGTGGCCCACAGCTTCCTCATCAAATACTTTTTCATAGCCCGCTTGAAGAACCCGGGACTATAGAAGGAAGGAAACACATGCGCTGGTAAAGAATTCCAATTCAAAAGTTGCTGGGATAGACTAGATGTGAAAATCAATCATTTCAATCAAAGAAGAAGATCTAGTGCTGGAACATCATAAGTAGGTATAGTGTGTTTTTTTTATTCAGTCCGTCATTGACTTAACCTCGCTGGATGGTAAGAAGCTTGGGTAATATCCAGAGGGTACGGGCCGCCATTCCAGACACCATTCATCCCAAAACGGCGTTCCCTACCTTGAAGGCCTAGACAGATGCCTTTTCACGCCCCGCTTAAAGAACCCGGGATTGTAGGAAGAAGGAAACGTGTGCAGGAAGTGCATTCCAGTTTTTAATTGTGCGACACAGAAAGGAAGCACCGAACCGCTTGGTTCGAAACCGTATGGTATGGTGTTTTTTCTATAACCTTACTAAGTTCCTTTTAAAAATTGTTCTTTTTAAAATAAAGACTTTGATTGCAAGGAAACCCATCAAAACAACAAAAAAAAACAATATTTGAAAGAAAATTTCTGTCCCTTAAATTCAATGAAAACCACGTAACCACAATTTCTGGAATGCGCATCGACGAAATCGGTTTTGGTTGTTATTTCTACTGAGCGAGAACTTCCACCACAAAATTGAATTAATCCATTAAGCGTTGTTCAAATGAAACCGAACCCTAACCTGGATTTGCCCGAAACTATTCTCGAAACTACCAATGAACAACAAAGTTAATTTATACGCCATACTGTGCAAATCTCAAAGTAACTTTACTTATTCAAATGAGATGGAAATATCTTGAGAAAACAATTATATTCGGGATAAAGGTGCCATTTGGATTTGTTTCCTGATTTGAATAATGCACACTTTGTACTTTGAGATTACAGGAATGAAAGGGAAGTTTCATAAGATAGTAACTACTTTTATTTACAGCTCACTCCATCTACCAATTTCGATCTTGGGCCTTACCAAAGACTCTTAAAGCAGTATTATTTCAATATTACTTAACTTTCATAGTGTGAATCGGACTCGGTCAAACCGAAACAAATCGTTATTTACCTACCTAAGTGTTCTGTATCTTGTAAATCTACTAACAAATTTAAATAAATAAATATATCCACAACATATCATAAAAGTAAGAGAATGCTAGACCACATTAACACAAGTATCCGTCGACGTCGATGGTCCGATTCACACTATGAAAGTTAAGTAATGGGTAAATAATACTGCTTTAAGAGTTTGTGGTAAGGCTCTTTATATTAACACTAGTTGATGCTCGCCGCACCACGCGGGGTTCGGTTATCATTTTTTGGTCATATCTCCAGGTCTACTTACCTAATTGCAATCAAACATACGACAAATTTGAAGTCTGCCCAAGATCTTTCTAATAAAAACAGACTACATTAATCCATTCAGCAGTTTTGTGTCCGTCACGGGTAGTCAGATAAACAGACAAGAATTCCAAATTTTAGTTGAACATGATCATTATTTAAGATACCTACTCATGAAATGATGTATTTCGTGCCTCGGAGAGCATGTTAAGCCGTCTATGGCAGTCGTTACGGGTAGTTGGAGCCCACAAAAGTCCAACAACTATGGTCTAGCTGCAATGCTTCGATATCGCCTAATGCCACCATTGGGTTGTGAGGGTCAGATGGCAGTCGCTTTACGGAAAATATCGAGGTCCAGTCAAATCTGCAGTTAAGACTGGTAAAGTGGACCCCAGACTCCGAGGTGAAAGCTTTAGATGCGACTGGGAATTAACGCTAGGAGGATGATGATAATAAAATGATGTATTTATTATGATACATTATTTTAATGTCATCTTTTAAGTATTAGATATAAATGTCAATAACCTTCGAATAAATCCTATTGATATAGGCATTGTAAAATTTATGTTTTGAAACCACATTATTTGTTCAACAAAAGTAATTTATTCGTTTGCCATAAATTTCATATACCTTTGCAAACATAAATTAAATTACTACCTCGAATATTATTATCTCATATTTCTCACTGAGACCCTAACTAATGAAATGTCAATTAGCCTGACACTAACGATACAAATAGGAATATGATACACGGCTTTTGCTACAAAAATAGGACAGAGATTACTGAACAACTTTTATACAAAAAAGTCTAACAAAACGGGGCGCCGAGATGGGGGTCAATGACCCGTTCTTTGTTTAGGTATAACCCGGTTAGAGGTTGAAAACTCTTATTTATATGCCGACCTTACGACCTCTTTAGCCGCCATAGCAGAATCGACATGAGTGTCTAATGGTAATTTAGGGTAGATAGGGGTTGCGGCGTATAGACCAGTGCAGATAGCTATGAAAATGGTAAAAAGTAAAAGAAATTTATAGTAGGATGAAACCTGTTGTAAAAGGAAGAGAATATAATAAAAATGATAGGAAAAATAAATTACGGGCGATCTGAGCTCGGGAAGGGGGGAGGGGGGTGAGTTTTAAGGGTAAAAACGGTTTATCTCGATTTCCGGCAAAACTACAAGTCCTATGGAAAAAAATTAAATGACAAAGTTGTAGGTAATAAAGAGACCTACAACTTTTGTATTTACACTTTTTTTACATAACCTCAAAAAGTATGTGAAAAATTCAAATAATCAAGTTTTTGGTTTTTTATTTTTATCTTAAGCAAAACAAATTTGTTTTCCACGAAATTTGGTGAAAACTTAGCTTTTTATGTCCCAAAGACACTGTAATTTTTTTGATTTGAAATACTCTTTTTTTCAGCTTATTTTGACTAAATATCGAAAAACCACCCCAATTTTCAATCGAAAAATCTCACGTCAAAATATCAGCTTTTTAAAAAAAGACAGAGTTTTTTGTTCTTTGAAATCTCTTCTTTCTGATAATGTAAAAATATATAATACATTGCTATGGTAAATGTTCTCAGAAAATGCAAAGAAGAAAAACTCGAAATCGAAATTAACATTTTTGTATTTAGTCATTTCCTCGTTGAGGTGGGATGAAAAGTTACATGTTGCACTATAACTTCATGGTTGCATTCGAGTGCAAAGATTTTTCACCTTGTGCTCTTTTGATTCCCTCGCTAAAGCTCAGGGTTCTATTTTGTGAATCGCTCGCTGCGCTCGTGATTTAAATTATGAACCCTTCGCTTGCTCGGTCATCAAAACTGAGCACGCGAAGGGTTCTAAAAATTGAACCCAGATCTTTAACGAGGGAATCAAAAGTGCGCAAGGTGAAAAATCTTTGCACTCGAGTGTAACTATGAAGCTATAGTGCAACACGTAACTTTTCATCCCACCTCAGCGAGGAAATGACTAAATACAATAATCACAAAATAGAACCCTGAGCTTTAGCGAGGGAATCAAAAGAGCACAAGGTGAAAAATCTTTGCACTCGAGTGCAACCATGAAGTTATAGTGCAACATGTAACTTTTCATCCCACCTCAACGAGGAAATGACTAAATACAAAAATGTTAATTTCGATTTCGAGTTTTTCTTCTTTGCATTTTCTGAGAACATTTACCATAGCAATGTATATATATCTTTACATTATCAGAAAGAAGAGATTTCAAAGAACAAAAAACTCTTTGACTTTTTTTAAAAAGCTGATATTTTGACGTGAGATTTTTCGATTGAAAATTGGGGTGGTTTTTCGATATTTGGTCAAAATAAGCTGAAAAAAAGAGTATTTCAAATCAAAAAAATTACAGTGTCTTTGGGACATAAAAAGCTAAGTTTTCACCAAATTTCGTGGAAAACAAATTTGTTTTGCTTAAGATAAAAATAAAAAACCAAAAACTTGATTATTTGAATTTTTCACATACTTTTTGAGGTTATGTGAAAAAAGTGTAAATACAAAAGTTGTAGGTCTCTTTATTACCTACAACTTTGTCATTTAACTTTTTTCCATAGGACTTGTAGTTTTGCCGGAAATCGAGATAAACCGTTTTTACCCTTAAAACTCACCCCCCTCCCCCCTTCCCGAGCTCAGATCGCCCGTAATTTATTTTTCCTATCATTTTTATTATATTCTCTTCCTTTTACAACAGGTTTCATCCTACTATAAATTTATTTTGTCTCAAAGTCTATCGGCACTGGTCTAGTACGCAATTATTCTGTTTAGAAATTTTCGCTGATTTTTTGATTTTGGATAAGGAGTTTTGTTATTGAGACATTTTAAATTTTTATTATATTTTTTTTTATAGTTGGAATTCTTTACCAGCGCATGTGTTTCCTTCCTCCTATAGTCTCGGAGCCTTTAAGCGGGGTGTGAAAAAGCATTTGATGAACTTTGCCTTTATGTTACCATCAGGTGAGGTAAAGTCATTTTGACGTGTCCTATATAAAAAAAAGCAGACAGCAAAATGTTTATATACATTTTATGGCCAGTATCATCAGTACGGTAACCCTATAAAGGGTCTGTTTGACAAAAAGAGGTTAATGATCGTGGCCCCATTACCGGGGCAAGTAAAAACTCATGTAAGGGCTTCAAGAAATTGCTTGGTAGATTTATTGCTTTGACAGGCGGAAATTTGTTTGGAGTCGAATTAAATTACTTTCTGTAGCATTCCTATAGCAAGTTTGTTATCAATAGAAAGTGTATAAAGGTAATTAATTTTCTAAATTAACTTGGTTCTTGAAAAAGCGTATTTTATGTTAATACTTAGCGTTTTTTCTATGGCTCCCCGCTAAGATCTTTCTTTTTCACGTCACGCTTAAAAGACCCGGGACTGTAGGAGGAAGGAAACACGTGAACTGGTAAAGAATTCCAGATCTTTAGAGTGCGGCAAAGATTTGCAATAATTCCTATTCTTTCAAATCCATACTTATTATTATAAATGCAAAAGTAACTCTGTCTGTCTGTCTGTCTGTCGGCCAGTCTGTCTGTCTGTCTGTCTGTTACGCTTTCACGCCTGAACCGCTGAACCGATTTTGATGAAATTTGGTATAGGAGTAGATTAGACCTCGAGAATGAACATAGGCTATGTTTGGTCGCGATAACCCACATCCACGCGGGCGGAGCCGCGGGCAACAGCTAGTATTAGAATAATTGCATTCTATCCATCAAATTTAATTTAAACTATAAAAAATAATATGAAGCGTTCATGAACGCTTCATAGTAATTTTTACGTCACAATAATAATAATATAATTTCTTCAGATAATAGAATCCACTTTGTTGGTTACATTTTTCACTATGTTAGTACTTATATTCTACTAGTGATTTACTAAGATTTGGTATAGTGGGGAGATGGGATAGGGATGGGATAGGTGAGGAACAATGGATATAAAATTATATAACCTAGGTCATAAGCTAATAACAAAACCAGCAGCGTTGCGTAGCGTATGCTGCAAAGCATATTTCATTGGATTAAAGTATCAGGGATTAATTAAAACTGTCGCAATATTAATTAATTTTCGGCTAACGAGGTTGGATTAAAATTAGGTAATGTATTAGCTTTTAGTTTAGTACTGGTTAGTTTAATGTTTCGCTGAACGGGAGAGGTGACGTACACCAAATTAGGTCACCTGCAGTAGCACAATATTATGTGCATCGGTACCCATTTGAATACCTAAAATTATAATACCTAAAGTTAAATAACCTATGTTTAACCTAAGTCTAAATACCTAATGGTGGGTTCAACTAAATTTAAAATACCGCAAGTTTAAAATGGCTAAGTATTTGAATACCTAACTTTAAATAACCTACCTTTAGAATACCTAAATCTAAATACCTAATGGTTGTTCGATTTACTTTTAAAATACCCAAAGCTTTCATAGCGGATATTGATAGATTAGGTTAGGTTATGTTAGAACAGTGAAAAATAACGCGTGAAGGCGAGCGAGCGAACAGGTCACATAATATCTTGAGATATTACTCGGTTCGTTTCCTATATAATCATTTGCCTTACTTCCTTTTTTATATCACTTAGGTAGCAAACGAGCACATGGCTCACCTAATAAATAAATATTCTACGACATTCTTCACAGCGCTCCCTAGACCCAAAGTAAGCATAGTTTAGCTAGCTTGTGTTATGGGTTCTAGAATGCTGATAAACATACTTATATAATTTTTTTTGTAAATACATATTATACATAGAAACACCCAGACCAATGCAAATAGATATATTCATGCATATAAATATTTGCACTGAGCAGGAATCGAAACCGCTACGCCACAGAGGCCGTCAATGATCAGACGGGTCAACGTGGCCTATGGACATGTACTACAGGGGCGTTACACACTCACACAGCCATCCCTGTAAAAGCCTTCTATTGCCCTTCTTGAAGAACCCCATATTGTAGTCGCTAGGGAAAACACAGCAGGGAGATATTCCGCAGCGTACAGGACCTCGATTCTGCTAAAGACAAACCACTGATACACTCTAAAGATGCCATTTAATTGTAGACTTTATTGTTATCATGTTAAAGTCCAAAGTCGAATGACATTTTGTAGAGCGAATGAAACAGTTAAATGAATTCTTTTCATTTGATTTTAGACTTTAATTGTATAACGGTAAAGTCTACAATTAAATAGCATTTTTGGAGTGCAGAACGCGGAATATTTTGCCTAATAACTTTATTTGCTACTATGTCGAGGCGTTACACACCAATGGGTGTAACAAAAATGCATTTAATAACAGTAATTTGCCACTAGCGTTAAATTAGCATATCTGTTCAGGTAATCTTGAACATAAATTGTATCGTTGTCGCGTGCGCAGTTCGGACGGTCCGAATTTCCCTGTATTCATGGATTTACATAATATATTATGGGCTCTAGCGAAAATATGGAAATAGTAGACTAATGTATGGGTAACAAGTTTAGCGTGTTATTACCCTTATTTGGCTAGACAAAGGTTACTATAGTATGCGTGAATTTTTACTAGACGGAAGTGCAGACGAAATAAGCAGTCCGACTGGGATTAGTACCTCCGCCCTAATAGGAAACCGCAGTCATAATAACCATCGTGTTGTGTTTCCGCCAGTAAGTAGGGTAACCACAGCTTACAACCTCCCCCTCATCCTCATCTCCAATGCCCCTCCCCATACCTCCCAACCCTCCCCCCTCCAGGGTCAGCAGCGCAAGTGTGACGCCGCTGATGTCCATGTCTACAGGCCACGGTGACCACTACCCATCAGGTGGGCCGGGTGCTTGTCTGCCACCTTCGTAGTATAAAAAAACACATTTCTAGCTATATCATCATTAATCTTTATACAACCCCACGGTGCTGACTTGCTTATTTTTTATTTATTGTAAGGTTTTCAAGGTCAACCCTATAATTTCTGTGAAAAAGCCTTTGGAATATTTCAATCAATTCAATCAAATTTCAATTTCAATCATGCGAGGTGAAGTCACATTATATTTTTTTTGTATTATATTGTACACGTCATGTACAATATAATAAGGTTCAAATATAATTATATAACTCTTCTGTACGTGTGTTGACAGTGAACTCCTAAACGGCTGGACCGATTTGAATGATTTTTTTTGTGAGCGTTAGGTGGCGCCCTGGATGGTTTAGATTCACAAATCAGCCTGGCAGATGGCGCTGCAGTCGGTATCTATCATGCAGGATAACATCTGTCGGGTCCGCTAGTAAAATATAATATTTTCCGAGATAAAACCTCAATACAAAACAACACATCTCTTTAAAGCCTCTAACTAAATGGTATTAATTTTCAGCCATGTTAGTTTTAGACCCGAGCACTTAAACAAGGTGTCCCTAGGGCTGTTTTAACCGAATTTTGGCCAAGAACATTTTAGTTTAATGAAGCTTATAGCTAGGATGTATTACAGAGGACTATTTTAGAGAGCTTCCCTTAGGAACCTATTTCCAGGATGAAAGTAGCCTATTATGTCATTCCGGTCTATAATCTAACCCTCACCCTCACACAGTGGAATCATCAAGAACCAAGTTCAGTGCCTCTTTTATTTGCCGCACCATAAAGACTTGGAATTCTTATTATTATACGTAAACGGGAATTAACGCGATACACGTTAAAGGTATATACATACCTTTGGATGCCTGAGTATACTTTGAATGTATACTTTGGATGTATGGAACGCGAAAGTTTAAAAGTTAAAAAAAAAAAAAAAAACTTGGAATTCTTTACCAGCGCATGTGTTTCCTTCCTCCTATAGTCCCGGGGCCTTTAAGCGGGGCGTGAAAAAAAATTTGATGAGGCCGTCAAGCTGAGGGCCACCATTATGGCACTATCAGTGAATGTAATGAGACTTTACTTTAGCTTACCATCAGGCGAGGTGAAGTCATATTGACGTGACCGATATAAAAAAGATGCTCTTCGTAGACTACATTTTGACTTATGACATGTGTTGTAATTATCGCATGCTGCAATATGAATGGTCAGCTACCCATCTCTCCACCCCTGTTAACATTCATAGCATATTAATCTCAAATGGCCATTGGCTTAAATCATATACTTAGACATTCAAAACAGCTAAAAATAAATATTCCCTTAGCCCAAGAAGCACTTAAACCTACCTCGAAGGCCTTCTACATAATGCCTCCATTATTCTCTCAGATACAACCTTATTTTAATGTGGCCGTTTTAGATGCTAATACTCGTAAATTAATTTTCAGAACCATTTGTTACTTATGTTGTTGGTTGCTTGCTAAAATGAAATTGTATTTTTTTAAGATAGGTATATACTTAATTTTCTTTATTATTTCCGTTTTGAAAACAAATGAAGAATGGATTGCTGTAAGGCTCCCAGTGATGAAGGATACTCCATTGCAGTCCAATAAGGTGATTGTGGCATAAGACCTGCATAAGTGCATGACAAAACTGTGGAGCCAGTAGCATAACATAACATAAACTCACGCCTATATCCCCGAAGGGGTAGGCAGAGGTGCTAGCACCCACATTTCGCCAGTTTATGTTTAGGTCCCAATGTAATAGGTGGCGAGCCTATTGCCATTAACACATACATCGAAAAGCATCGAAAAGTCATTGGTGTGTGCCATGGTAACCTGGGATCGAACCCGAGAACTCGTCTTAGCAGTCCATTACCTATACGACTAGGCTACCGCGGTGGAGCCAGGAGTCATGTGTAAATATCCATGCCAGTCTTTATGTTTGCCCTAGAAGGAATTCTAAGAACATGTCCGGTCCACCAACCCGCATTAGGCCAGCGTGTGTGGATTAAGGTCTAAACCCTCTCAGCTCAAACGTTAGAGGAGAGGAGACCCGTGCCCAGCAGTGGGACATAAATGGTTTGCTATTATAATTCCAATGCCAGTTGAACTGCAATAGTTAACTTAATATAGGAGCGATGTTCAGTTGGCTGGTCACAATTAACCTAGTTCAGGCGACCCTCTACTTCGTTAGATATAGCAGCGAGTGCAGGCTGCAAGCTATAATGTTACTTCCAGTCTAAGAGACAGTTGGTATCTTAATTGAGCTTGAGTAAGTATTTTGCAATGTATATAAGGTAGTTTTTACTGTGTACCGTGGATAATTTACATTGTATATTTTTTCACACGAACACAATATAGGTAATGGTATACTTCATGGCAATATTTTGGCAAAAGGGTGGCAAAACTGTGTAGATATGTACTGATGAAATATAGTACATGTTTGTGTACTCTTATAATAAGTGTATAACATAGTTTATGTTTATATTTTTATGCAGAAGCAGACAGAGACGATGGTCCTCTAATTGCTCCCTAATCGTCATCATCATCATCTTTGTGTTTGTTCCGATCGCATCTGAAGCTCTCACTTTGAAGTCCAGAGTCCGCTTGCCGGCTTCTACTTTTCCACTTCACACGGTCTGAAGGATCCATGGTAGTGAGACCACCAGGGTCGGCAGCGCGAGTGTGATATCTCTGGTGCTGCACGCGTCCCGTAGACTATGGTAACTGCTTCCCATTAGGTGGGCCGTGTGCTTGTCTGCCACCTAAGTGGTCAAAAAAACCATTGAGGTCTGACATCTTCAATCTCTAACATTCTTTAACCCAAACATACAAGTTGCTGATTTTAGTTACCTCTGTCTTATTTTTTTCTGAATATCACCAATTCGTCCATTAAATATTTTTCGAAATTGAAGCTTTCTAACTTGTATAATCACGTTAGCTTTCTTAATTGTATCTGTCTATAATGTATCTATACAAATTAGGTAGGTTCATCAAATATTACTTACTAATACTCCAAGATCCGAAGTCATTGAATTGTCCCAAGTTTCAAGACTAAGTTCATGTCGTCACTGCATAATATAGGCATTGTCTGCTTTGATAAGGGCCTGACATTTAAGTAACTCATGTTGACGCACCTGCTGTGTTCAGCTTAGGAAACTTCGAGAACTTAAGTAGCGAGTATGTGGAAGTTTCATGTTTAGAATACGTATTGTTCGGTCTTGTGTGCCGTCAGCTTCTATATATATTCGTAGCTATTGTTTAGGTTAAGACATGTTAAGACATGGTACGTACAAAAGAAGATATGTGAATTGCGCATTTTTTTAACATTGGTTTAATTATTTGTCTTCTTACTTATAATTTTAGCTTACTGTAGGTATTATTGCAACATCTTGGCATGGTTAGTAAAAGTATGAAGTTAATGTTATAAGTAGAAGTAAGAAGTAGTTAGTTAGGTTAGGTTAGGTGACACACGGCTCACCTGATGGAAAGCGGTCACCATGGTCTATGGACGTGTGTAACACTTAAGGTTTCAGACACGCGCTGCTTACCCTGAAGGGAAGGAGGGACTGCTGGGAAGGGGACGGGAGACTAGGATGAGGTAGGGGGAGGAGGGGTACAGTGAGCTCTGGCTACCCTACTTACCGATGGGAACACAACACGAAGATTATTATGGCCGCGGTGTTCTGTAGGGTGGAGGTACTACCCCAGTTGGACAGCTCATTTCAGATGGGAGATACCGTCGTGTCCTTCTTCCGTGTTATGTTAATGTTTAAGATTCACTTTTTTAGAATGTAGTCTCTAACTTGCGATCGGTTTGTGTTAAACCATAAGTAGTGTTATAAGTATGCTTGACGTGTTGGAATTCCCATCGTTAGGCTGTCTTCTTTCCACTCTCTATTTCCTATGTTACCCGAAGATAAACTTCAATTAGATTTTCTTTTAATATTGCCTGAATATAATGTTATTTCCACGGATTCGTACCTAACAAAGCACTAATTAACCATGCCTAATCATTAAACTTAGTTCCTGCTTTCGCGAATACTTCTTCATTTGCAGCCTAATAATTGCCATCATTCGATACAATTTGCTATTCATCTTCAGTTAGACTTTGAACATAAATTTTCATTTCGTTTCCTTTCAAGTTTTCCATATCGTTACACACGTCTTCAATATTCATGAAGCGCTTTATTGGAAATCTCTTTAAACGTTCCGGCTTCTTTATGTACTTTTATCTTTGAGTTGATTCTCTGATCGTGATTATTTAAGGCTGAGTGCAGATTAGAGACACAAGAAGAAAGGCTATTGCTTAGTAACAAATCCTACTAATATTATAAACGCGAAAGTTTGTAAGACAGTTTGTATATTTGTTGCCCTTTCACGTAAAAACGGCTTAATGGATTTGGTACAGATATAGATTTATAGTCTGGAATTAAATATAGGTTATTTTTCATCCCAGGAGCAGGTTTCCGTGGGTAGTGGTAGTTGGACCAGAATATCAAGCAAGTGGAGCCTCGGGCAACCGCTCTAGTATGAAATAAAAATGAATACCATAAACATGATATTTCATTGGCAAATCTGTCTAATACCTACAAGACATCTTCGGTGACAAGCCTGTTAAGTTAAGACTTTGATGTCCCTGATCTACGTTCAGCCTAATTAATATGAAAATTTTCTCTAAAGCTACAAACAAAAAGATAAAATACAAAATCTGAACAATACAAATGATGAAAGATGAACTACATAAAATGTATACAATACAGTTTATAACAACAATGATACACAATGAAACCGTTCATCATCGTCTAATAATTACAAACTAACAAACAGAGAATCCATCATCTGGAGAGGTTTAATTAAAATAGATTGCAGACAGACGCTATTGGTCTAAGGCGCTGCGCAAACGTAGACACTTTTGTTGCCGACACGGCACACCGCCACAGGAAACCGTAGTTGCTGTGTCCCGTATCGATAATCGGACACAGTTGCCGGTTCCCTGTCACCGACACGGCACACCACAAGAAACTGTAGCTGTAGTTGCTGTATCTGCTTGTTTTCCGTAGTCTCATGATGGACGTTTGTGAATGTTGCTTGTGTCTTCAACTGACGACTTTTAGTTTTCAGTTACCGACACCGAACACTTTTTGATCGTCCTGAATATAGTGTTAAGTGGAAGCAACTGGACTCACGTATGCGCAAGGAGTTGAATGATTTCATACTTGTTCTATAGAATTCAAATATTCATCGGTAGCTTGTATCTGACACAAGAAACAAAAGTGTCTACGTTTGCGCAGCGCCTAATACGTTCTGTTGTAATTGGCTGTAACGTCTGTTGTATCTACTGCACGTATAAATATTGTGGTTTCATTAAATAGTGTTGTATTTAGACCATAAATAGTAGGTGTTTATCTATTGGTATCGATTGTTTTATTTATAAATACTTTGTGTTTTTTATTGAGTCTAATTTCACTTTGTACTTACAAACGCTATAGTATCAGTTGTAATGTAAATTCATGTTTCGCTGTTATGTTTCCTCTTCTTCTTCTTCAACCTAGCGGTAATCCCAGTCGTATCCAAAGCTTTCACCTCGGAGTCTGGGGTTCGCTTTACCAGTCTTAACTGCGGATTTGGCTGGACCTCGATAATTTCCGTGAAGCGACTGCCATCTGACCTTCACAACCCAATGGTGACATCAGGTGATATCGAAGCATTGCAGCTAGCTATGTTTGTTGCATCTAATAAAGTCTAAGTGTAGATTTTGCCTATTGGTAAGTGATAAACAGGTAAATATTCAATGAATACTCGGGATAGATGGAATAGAAATTCCATATATAAATAATAATTAAATATCTCTATTTGGATTTTACGTTAATTTAGTATAATCAAAATTTATATGGTAATGTTTATTATCAAGATATCATCATTTAGTTTTATATATTTATCGTCGTTAGCGAATTTGTTATACAAATCTAGCCTTTTGATTTAACTTAGCAACTATATCTAGATCACTATACTAAAGCAGGTTTACAACCTCAAGATCAGTTTTTTAGTTGGTGTAAATACCAATAGATTGAACTGATCTGTGAACCAGAAATTTCTATGAAACACTTTCAAAATTACCCAACGAATTCTTCAAATGATTGAATTTCTTCAATTTAACAACGTTACCAAAGTCAGATGACTCAACTAAATTACATCAATAAACTTCAAGAAAGATATATAAAGATGAAGTTGATCAGAAAAACAGAACTTGTCTCAGCGCGGCGCATGAATAAAAGATCCCGAAAAACTCCCGTAACACTGAAGGAATGGCGCAATTCGTTGAATAATTAAAGAAACAAAAAGGACAGCGAAAAGAAAAATGAATGTCTTAAAATATTAATTTTGATGGAACTTTGCGTAGTCATTTTCTGTATGGCGATTTTTTATTTTCTCTACAATAATACGTTCTAATAATATCTGACGGATAATTTGACAATGAATGCTTTAAATAAATAAAGGCATTGCCTGTTTTTGTGTTCAACAATTTTTCAGTTTTGTCGCATTTTCAAAATTATAAAATTCATGATCGTATTTGATGGAAATTACGAATGTAAAACGTTTTTTGAAAGAGGTTAAAAACTAATTCGATACTATGAAATAGTGCTAATCTATTATGTTATAACAAAGTTGCGATGCGACATCACAGATTCCCTATCGCTTTACGCAATTTCCGTAATATGACTGTTTTTTTTATTCAGAAAGGTCAACACTGATTCAAAAAACTGTCTATTGCTATTACGTTACTTTATACGTTCAGAAATAGTACTATAACACACTAGCAATGAGAGCTTGTTTTTATACACATGGTTTCTAAAATAAAGCATCTAATTCATGTATTAATCGTTGGTTGTTTGTTGTAGGGCTGCTATCATGGGACTCTGGAGAGCACCAGGTCGACTTGGAGAAGGAGCTGGCCACCCTCACGGCGCAGGCACCCGAGGGGGAGGAAGCACGATATGGTAAGTACATTATACATTATAAATGATGGGAATCCTATAAACCTACCCCTTCCCAGCCCTCCCGCCTTCCCTTCAGGGTAGGCAGCGCGTGTGTGACACCTAAGTAGTATAAAAAAAAACGGGAAAGACCAAAATATGAGTATTTTCGACCGGTAAACATGTATGAAGGTAGAAGAAGCTAAAGTTGCAGCCAAGGTACACAGTCTGGTTTTTTTTCCCCCGGGATAGACAAAGACAACCCGTCATTTGCCTCTGCCCTTTCCCTACAACCAGGATAGTGTTCTAATGGGAGAGAGGTGGCTGTGTGTGTTCCTATCATTCTCTGAACCTTTTCCCAACTCAGTTGGGGTCGGCTTTCCAGTCTAACTGTGATGCGGCTGAACTTCGATATTTTCCGTGGAGCGACTGCCATCTGACCTCCACAACCAATGGCGATATCGAAGTTCTAAGTTAGACTGGTTGGACTTTTGTGGGCTCCAACTACCTATATCCAGAAAGAATAAAAGTATGAAATATAGTATCTAATAAACTAGCATGGCCGCGTAAGTCCTGATCCCATAGGAACGTCAAGATAAAAAGTAGCTACTCAGGGATAATGTGACATTCTAATGGTGAAAGTATTTTTGAAATTGGCACTGTGGTTTCAGAGTTTATCGATTACAAACAAACGGTTATAATATTTTTATATAAGTATAGATAATGCGATGATAACTGTATTAGTCTGGTTGAATTGGTTTATCAGACTTCCCTTGATCAATCTCCCAAAGCAATCCTCTTTACCAATTAGATCAGAAATTCACATTTATAATATTTCTACTTATCTAATAATGTAACAACGTGAGTTAACGATTATACCCTAAATTACGAAGTAAATTCCTTGAAGCGAGTCAAGTATATAATTTATTCATGGAGAAATGAAAAGGTTTTATTGGGTTAATAATAAATTTGAATACATCAATGGAGTTTTGTACCTCAAGTCACGAGAAATGATACTCATATTTCATGTCATACGAAGAGAAGTACCTATCTATTTGAATTGAAAATAGTTGTTCGTGAAACGAGAGTAATACATTTTCTTTGTTATATTACCGTTCTAGATGGGAGAAAACTGCATGTAGTAATGAAAGGAGTAGTTGATAAAACGTTGTAAATAGTAAAATTGTTTATCAAATATAGGATACTGGGTAAAGTTAACCTTATTCTGGGGTCATTCAAGATATAATAACCCAACAACAACTCACCCCCAGATACGCCAAATTGACTGATTTTACAATCACAACTTGACTGTCTTTATGTCGGTTTTTTCCGGGTAATCTCCAAAGTAACTGGGCCGATTTTGACAGGATTTTTACTTTAGACAGCTGATATCGATGGTCTAGAAGACAAACGTGCCAAATGCAAAGATTCTACAATAAGTATGTTTGTCTTTTAGGTCACTAATATAAAAATACGCATGTCGTACGCACGAGAAAATCAAAATCAAGATTTAAGCACACTCGTATAAAGTCGGAGACAGTTAATATTGAAATAAAAACTATCAATTCTCATGTCTTTCACGTATTCAAAGATCCTTGACATACATACAAAACTGTCGATAAATCTTTACTACTTTCAGCAGGCAAACTTCAACATAAATCTATTTATCACTAACCGTTTAGTGCGTAGGATCGATTTGATTCGCCCAAATGCCGCGGGATAACACTTTGACTTTCCGCTTACCAATCATTTTCTCATAAACAGGGTTGAGGAAAAGGATAGAGGGAAAGGATAAATCTGTTCGAGGAAATCTTTTCGACACGTGTATCTCGAAAATGAGGGATTTGATTGAATAAAGGTGTGAAGGTATCATACACTACGTTAACTATATTTTTAGTAATTGTATGTAATATTATCTATAAAGAAATGACATTCTACACAGCGCTCTCTAGAGCCAAAGTAAGCATAGTTTAGCTAACTTGTACCATGGGTTCTAGAATACTATTGCCTATTTTATTCAGTTAAAAGTACTTTTTACTGATTAACAGTTTTGACTGCAAGCTTACGGTGTGCTTACGCTTAAAAGTACTTTTGACTGATTTTGCTATTAAAAGTACTTTTGACTGGTTAAGAGTTTTGACTGCCTACCTATACATAGAAATACCCAGAACACTGCAAATAGACATTTTATACATACAAAAACTTGTACTTAGCGGGAATCGAACCCGTGCCTTTTGTCGTAGCAGTCGAATACACTACCGCTACGCCACAGAGGAGGTCGTAAGTACTAATATTAGAGAGAGAGGGGGCCAGCAACATGATATATATCACTAATTAATAAAATTGTAAACGCAAGTTATTAAAAATGAATGGATGTCTGGATGTAGTTTGTTGCTCTTTCACGTAAAAACGGCTGATTGGATCTGGGTGAAATTTGATACAGAAATAGATTATAGTCAGAAACAACACTTAGGCTACTTTTTTCCCGGGAATATGTTCGGGAAGCGGTAGCGGGATAAGAATTTCACGTGAGCGGAGCCGCGGGCAAGTTTCTAAAATAAATATTTTTGTAAAGAAACTTCGCTCATTAATCAAAATTTAATTAATGAGAAAGATATAAAAGCAAAAGCTGTTTATTAATTTTATGTTTTCTCAAATGTCAGCAACATTTTCAATTCTGTGGCTAACTGCGACCGCAGACTTTGCGAGCCGTCTAACTTCTGAGTTCTCTTTATATCAATTTAAAACATCAAAGTGGAAATTATTTGGAAAGTTTTCGTGGTCGTTAGGTTTTTTTTTTATACTACGTAGGTGGCAGACAAGCACACGGCCCACCTGATGGAAAGCGGTCACCGTGGCCTATGAACGTGTGCAACACTAAAGTGTCACACACCCGCTGCCTACCCTGAAGGGAAAGAAGGAGAGCTGGGAAGGGGTGGGGAGACTAGGAAGGGGAGGGGGAGGAGGGGTACAGTGAGCTCTGGCTACCCTACTTACCGGCGGGAACACAACACGATGGTTATTATGGCCGCGGTCTTCTGTAGGGCGGAGGAGGTACTTCCCCAGTCGGACAGCTCATTTCGGACGGGAGATACCGTCTTGTCCTACCTCCTTGGTAATGTCTAATTAAAATATTCTGAACATAGCTTTTGCTCATGACTTCGCTCAGGTGGAATTCTGTTACCACCTTCCTTGGGAAGCTATTCCAGAGATAAAAAGCCTATATGTTATTCCAGACTATAATGTAACTCTGTGCCAAATTTCAGCTAGATTCGTTCAGCTGTTTTATAGTGCGATTAAGTGACAAACATTCAAAGTTTTCATAAAATTTCACATAATTATAAAATAGGAAGTCGGATAGGCTAAGTGAGTGTAACGCCACTAATGTTTCGCATGTCTTATAGGTAACAGTGAGCTTGGAATTTCCCATCCGGTGGGCCGTGAGCTTTTCAGCCGCCGAAATGATATACATAAATGGTCTCTCAATACACTTTTGTACGGAACATTTATTGCGCAAGTTCGACTCCAACTCAACTTATAAGCAGAAAATTGCCACCGAAACCAGTAGTCCTTACAGTATAGACTTTAAAGTATCAGGCCCCTGGTGTTGCACACGTCCATTAGACCATGATGACCAATTTCCATCAGGTGTACCATGTGCTTGTCTACCACCTAAGTGGTATAAAAATAGTAATGTAAAAGAAATAAATTTTTAAACCTTGCATGGCTTATTAAAACGCTATGTTAACCTACAAACGTAGTTCACACCGATAAATTAACATATTGGTAAACCTATGTATAGTTTCTTAGAATATGCTGTGTACCCACATACGTCGTTCACACCGATACATCACGTCACCACGCCCCGATACCGCGGTAACACTGATTGATCACCGATATCGTGATAGACGGCGGTGATCCATATTACGTGGGATGATCGGTCATATAGTAAGTCTTTAACTTTACCTACTACTAAATAGGTACTAAATTTTCATAATAATTTTCTAGTTAAAATCACTTTTACACTTTGCACTTAGGTACACAAATTTGGTTTGTTGCCCGTGGTCCGATCGCAAAGTTCTACTAGTCGATCCAAGGGCAATTTTTTTTGCCTTTTCACCCTAGTATAATGTATAAGAAGTGGAGGTAGAGAAGTTAATATCAAAATTTTGCCAGGTATTGTAGTCTATTATGGTTTTGCCCGCATTTTTGTGAATTCTTATCCCGTCACCCTTGGAAACCTATTCCAAAGATCACAATTAGCGTACGTGTTATTCCTTCTAACTAGACGTTAGCCTAGTTAGAAGGAATAACACGAAGGAAGTTAGCCTAGTTGAGACATTTTCACAAACTTTAACATTTCTAATATTAATAGATTTGTCTATAGGTCTTTATAATAAATATTCTCAGTAGTACTACTGGTAAGACTATCCAGTAGTACTATTGAGAATAGCGCACTTTTTCACTCATATTTAGAAGTCAGTCTCCTGGAGTTATTTATATTGCGGCTCGACTCGTTGATAAAATAAAAGCCGACTCCATTTTATTCCAACCTCGCAATAATCCCGTATTTCAATATAACACCAATGAAAAAGGAACGTTTATTTGAACAAAATATTTTTTAATATGATCATAATCTCCTCTAGATTATGATCATATTAAAAAATATTTTGTTCATTTTGTTTTGTGCTCGTAAAAACTCGTGAAGTGAAGATTTCAAACAAAACACGAGATAACATTTTTACAGCTTCAAATTTTACGGAGAAATTGAGGTATTCTTGTCAGAATGGAGTTAGTTAATTAAGATATTATATATTTTGTTGAGATATCTGTTAAATTGTTAATTATTATTATTATTATTTTTTTTTATACCACTTAGGTGGCAGACAAGCACACGGCCCACCTGATGGGAAGCGGTCACCGTGGCCTATGAACGTGTGCAACACTAAGGGTGTCACACACGCGCTGCCCACCCTGAAGGGAAGGGGGGAGGGCCGGGATGGGGCGGGGAGGCCAGGAAGGGATGGGAGGAGGAGGGGTACAGTGAGCTCTGGCTACCCTACTTACCGGCGGGAACACAACTCGATGGTTATTATGGGCGCGGTGTTCTGTAGGGCGGAGGTACTACCCCAGTCGGACAGCTCATTTCGGACGGTAGATACCGTCGTGTCCTACCTCGTGTAGCTTGTACATGGGAGTAATTGAACAAAAATACTTGGTTTAAAAAGGACGATTCTTAAGAACACCTTTTTTATATTCTTCCCTGTTTATCTGTTTATTTACTAAAACCACTACACGGTGATTAAATCAGAAAATCGACAATCAGGACAGGTTCATGTATTATTCCCCCTTGAAAGGGGGTAATATTCCCCCTTGAAAGGGATACACCTTCCTGACGCTGTAACTCCAGAACGCACGAACCGATTTCCACGGTTTTGCATTCGTTGGAAAGGTCTCGGGCTCCGTGAGGTTTATAGCAAAGAAAACTGGAATTTATACCCGGGCGAAGCCGGGTCCCGGGTCGCTAGTATTTTATAAAATAAATAAATTAAAGTTTTTATGAAAAGAATATTAGTAACCTAAATTACTATTCATCTTAACCTCCTAGCTGAGCTAAATTGCTTGTAATTAGGAGTTGGTTCACGTTAGTAATGGTCAGGATTTGAATTCGGGACTTTTCAATCCTGAAGCTGACCACTTAACCACTAAGCTAGTTATTCTTTTCTTTTCTCAAAGCACAGTACAAATACAGCAATAGGCTATAAAAATATTAATATTACTTTTCTTAACCTTCACGCCGAGCTGTTAGAAATTTTATAGGTCAAAGTAATATCCACATAGCGGCCTACTTCGCGGTACCACCTACTCTTATAATTTTACTTTTGTTAATGTAAACATGAAACGTTATGCATTACGTGCCGCGTTCATTTGTTTGTATAAATAAAACTAGGTTTCTGCTAACTAACCCCTTGATATGTGGAGATATAGATAACTAACTGTTGGCCAGGGCTTCGCCCGCAAGGAATTCTGCTCCTATCCCCACTTCTAAGGTATAAAAAATAACCTAATATGTTATTCCACACTATAACTATCCCTTTACAAAATATCACCCAGATTAAATGTTTGTAAAAAAATATGATAACCGCTTAGTGCTATACAAAACGATGCGGTTTTAGTCGGTCCAAGTCCGACATTACGACGAGGGTGGTATCCGTGAAAATCTCCCCCTTTTTTGTGCGGAAATCCCCACAGATAGGTACCTCGTTGCCTATCGGGGCTGATTATATCGGACTTGGACCGACTAAAACCGCACGCCGTCTCGCGTCTTCAAACGGCAGGGTGTAACGTGACCCAAAAGGCATTTCTCTCGCACCCCAGTTCCTCCCAAAAAAACGGCCCATACATCAATTTTCACAAGTATTATGTAAAAATAATAATCTGAAAAAAGAAATGCTGTTGACTATACGAGCATAATGGCTCCACATCATTCGCCATTGTTGGGCTGTATCCCGCGAATGTAGGGCGCATGAAACGAGGCCCAACTTTAGCGGGTAACCTTATCTATGCTTCTACTTGGCTGACTCACTGGAACGAAGGACGAAGTGGGTGAAAGTTGATTGATTCATGTGTTTATTATTTTTCTCCCCTTTCTTAGTAAGTAAAAGGAAAATGTAAATACATATTTTCGTTTTCTTGGAAATTTGATGTTGTTATTGTGTCGTACTTGATATTTTGAATGTTAGGATGGATAGATGTTTGATAGGTACTCTTTGACGCAAAAAGGTCAGAATGGATGTATCATACAAAAATTTTGCAGAGAAAAATTATTATAAGATGGAATATCAAGTAGACCATGAGTGAAGTGGGGAGCAGGAATTGTTTTGGGAGTTCAAAACAGCCCCTAACCCCACCTCTCCTGTTGCGGCTGAAAGTAATAATATTATAACACCTTCGGAGCCCAAGTCAACCTCACCCTGCCAAACAACGGCTGATGCACTGGTACAAGTTTTCCTCTCTGGGTTTGGTAATTTAATGGCAGTCACCCCAGGAAAAGCAGACATAAAACAAAAATAATAATCAGTACACCTACATTCCAAAGTGCGATTTTTGAAAATCGCTATGGGGATGATGATAACTATATAACAACAACAAATTCATCAATAACCTACTGAAGAACATATTGGGGTCAGAACCGACTGGTCCCATCCATTTCGCACCCTGTACCCACTCACCCCCTAAATTTTTGTTACAGCATGATTGACGGGTTAATAAATTGAGCTTTTGTTTTTCGCATGAATTTTAATCATAAAAATGGCCAGTGTGTTGGAAAGGAGGTCGCTTATATAATCCGATTATATTAAAATGGTGTATGAATATGATCGAATAATACATGACGAGGGCAAATCTATTTACGACTTTAATTGTTATACGGTGATTGATTGAGGAAATATTTTGGCCAAATTAAATATGGATAATAAACATTTTTAATGAGGGTACACGACGGTATCTTCCGTCCGAATATAGCCGTCTGAATGGGGTAGTACCTCCACCCTACAGAAAACCGCGGCCATAATAACCATCGTGTTGTGTTCCCGCCGGTAAGTAGGGTAGCCAAAGCTCACTGGAGGAAACTCTCTCAACCACCCATTTTTTATTTTCTGACTCAAACATACCTACAGAGAATATACACACAATTTTTTTTAGTTTTTTTTTTACACCATGTAGGTGGCGGACAAGCACACGGCCTACCTGTTGGGAAGCAGTCACCGTGGTCTATAGACGTGTGCAACACCAAGGGCGTCACCCTCGCGCTGCCGACCCTGAAGGGAATGTTTGTGGGGGCTAGGAAAGTTTTTGGAGGCTAGGAAAGTTTGTGGAGGCTAGGAAGGGGTGGAGGAAGAAGCGGTGCAGTGAGCTCTGGCTACCTTACTTACCGCTGGGAACACAACACGATGATTATTATGGCCGCGGTCTTTTATAGGGCGGAGGTACATCTTCAGTCGGACAGCTCATTTGAGACGGTTGATACCGGCGTGTCCTACCTCCATTGATACACTGAATCACACAAACACCCATTGAATTATACTTATAATATATCACTGCTCAACTGCTCAAGTATTACAAAGTCTATTGACAGAGTCGGGACATCTCCTTTGTGCGTGAAGATTCTCTCAGGAGCTTTATAAAATAAAAAGCTGCGAGTTCTTTCAGAGAATTTATTCAAATCGTTTAAACTTAATTCCGTTCATTTTTTACGGCCACGATTGAATTGGAAAAGGTATCACCTACATGAAACGAATTGGTGTGATTTTATTTACTTCAAAGCGGTTTTTCTTTTAAATGTGGTACTCTCAGGCGTTTTCATGGTTTGGTCACTCTTTTACTTAAATCATCATTATCTGCCTGCCCTTGTCCAAATTATTTGGGATGCTTTTTACGGCTTTCCTGTCTATCACTTTTACTTCATATCAACTTTTATTATCTACCTATCCTATCCTACAGAAGTTTGTGATAAAGAACGTTAACCTATCACACAAAGGAGATCTAACGAATCTGATATTAAAATTTGGCACAATTTTTTTTTTTATACCACTTAGGTGGCAGACAAGCACACGGCCCACCTGATGGGAAGCGGTCACCGTGGCCTAGGGACGCGTGCAACACCAGGGGCATCACACTCGCGCTGCCGACCCCGCAAAAACCTTCGAATGCCCTTCTTGAAGAACCCCATATTGTAGTCGCTAGGGAAAACCACGGCAGGGAGATCATTCCACAGCCTAAGCGTGCGCGGAATAAAATTTCCTTCAAACCTTACAGTGCGCACTGCAGGCGGATGCAATGTGTGAGGATGAATTCCCTGCCTGTGGCGAGCGGTGCGATGATAAAAAGTGGCCGTGGGCATCATGTCGAACAATTCATCTGAACACATACCATTATATAGGCGGTAGAAGACGCACAGTGAGGCGAAATCTCTCCTCAGGCTAAGCGGCTCCACACCGCCTAAAAGTATGGGATCGTCGACTATCCGCAGCGCACGTCTTTGTACCGACTCGAAGGGGTCAAGCTGGTATGCAGGTGCCCCGGCAAAAAGGTGACAGCAGTACTCCATGTGGGGCCGGACTTGTGACTTATAAAGAATAAGTCTTTGCCCCGCAGTGAAGTACTTCGCCCTGTTGAGCACTCCAAGTTTCTTAGATGCCAACTTGACCTTGTCTTCGAGGTGATTACGGTACTGGACGTCACTGGAGATATCGACACCAAGGATCCCTATACTCGAGGAGATGGTGAGTGGTGTGTTCAGGAATTGTGGCGCTACAATGAATGGGGTTTTCTTAGCGGTGAATGCACAAACTTGTGTCTTAGTGGGGTTGAATTGGACTAGGTTTAGTCTTCCCCAATCGGACACTCCTGTGAGAGTAGTCTCGATTTCAGACACAAGTTGTTCGCGACTTTCCTCCACTGCGGACCGAGGGAGGTTAGCCCGGCCCGTGTAAAATGCATCCCCGGTACTGTCATCTGCATAGCAATGAACGGAGTCAGCAGACAGCATGTCATTGATGTGCAGCAGGAACAGGGTCGGGGATAGCACGGAGCCTTGTGGAACGCCAGCATTTATGTCCATGCGGTTCGAGCAGCTGCCGTCAACAACGGCTTGAATGCTTCTGTTGGACAGAAAGCTGGCAATCCATTCGCAAAGTCCCTCAGGCAGTCCATAGGACGGCAACTTCGCCAGAAGACCTCTGTGCCAGACCCGGTCGAAGGCCTTCGCTATGTCCAGGCTGACCGCCAGTGCCTCACCCCCCACTCTCGATGGCTTGCGCCCATCGGTGTGTGAGATACACAAGAAGGTCACCGGTTGAGCGACTGTGGTGGAAGCCGTACTGCCGGTCGCTCAATAAATCGTTTCCTTCTAGGTATCTCAGGAACTGTGCGTTAATAACACGCTCCATTACCTTCGAGAGGAGGGAGGTGATAGCGATAGCCCTGTAATTGGACGGGTCTGTCCTGTCGCCTTTCTTAGGCACAGGGTGCACGAAAGCGGTCTTCCACGAAGCTGGGACTTGTCTCGTGGAGTAGGAAAGTGCGAAAAGACGTGTAAGCACAGGACACAACTCTGGGGCACACTGTTTAAGCACCATTGCCGATATGCCATCAGGCCCACTCGACTTGTGAACGTCTAGGGATTTGAGCTCCCGCCGGACCACCCGTTGTGTGATTTTTATTTCTGGTAAAGAAACACCACACCAGGGTATAGTGGGTGGTACGGCATTCCCGTCGTCCATTGTCGAGTTTGACGCAAAGAGGTTTCCTAAAAGATCGGCCTTCTCCTTAGCGCCATGGGCCAGACTGCCGTCGGGTTTAAGCAGCGGCGGCAAACAAGGCCGACAGAAATTTCCCTCGGCAGCTTTGGCGAGCGACCAAAATGCACGGGTACCCGACGGGTATCGCGCCAGCCGTTCACCAATTCTGCCGATGAAATCAAATTTGGCCCTAGCCGTTGCTCTTTTACTGGACCTCGAGGCGGCATTCAATTTCCGCTTCACTTCAGCGATATTTGGATCCTTGTTCGCAAGAGCCGTGGTCCAAGCCTTATAAGCAGAATGTGTCATGGGAACGGGATCAATATTTCTCGCAAGTGGAGCCGCGGACAATGACTACTATGGTTGCTGAGAATGAACTACTATAATAGGTTATGTTTTAGCTTAGCTTATATTGAGTGAGTTTGCCTGCATTTTTTTTGTATGGAAATCCCCACCGGAACCACCCCCGCAGCCACCGGACATCTGAACCGACTAAAACCGCACGTAATTTCGGGTCTTCTAGCGCTGAGGTGCAAGTTGGCCCTAAAGACATAAATATCTCTCGCACCCCGGTTGACCTCGCACCGCAGCTGTGAGTTTCCTGAATCCTCAAAAAACCTGCTAAAATATTAATATGCATTTTTGGCTACCCCTTTAGGAGTTTAAAACAGGCGTTTAATCAAAAAGAAAATATGGCCAGCTGCTTGACCTTACCAGAGTTGAAGGTCATGCCACACAATGTCAAGACAAGTAGCTATTCTTCGCACCCCTCCTTTTATACTCCCTCTTTGTTCAGTTTCGTCATTATTTTTTAAGGTTACGTTCATGGCCTTAAAGAAACGTTTAAAAAGACGCCATTTTACTGCGCGAATGTTTAATAGATGTCGTTTTAAGCTCCCATTTATTTTATGGAAATATAAAATTTATACCTCTGTGGCGTAGCGGTAGTAAACGCGGCCGCTGCGCAGGAGGCGCGGGTTCGATCCCCGCTCAGTGCAAATATTTGTATGCATGAATATGGGTATTTGCATTGGTCTGGTCGTGCCTCGGAGAGCACGTTAAGCCGTCGGTCCCGGTTGCCATACAAACATATATGGCAGTCGTTACGGGTAGTTGGAGCCCTAAAAAGTCCAACAACAACGGTCTAGCTGCAATGCTTCGATATCGCCTAATGTCACCATTGGGTTGTGAAGGTCAGATGGCAGTCGCTTCACGGAAAATATCGAGGTCCAGCCAAATCCGCAGTTAAGACTGGTAAAGCGGACCCCAGATTCCGAGGTGACAGCCTTGAATGCGACTGGGATTAACGCAGGTTGAAGAAGAAGAAAAAGGATAAATACCTTGAAGTTTTTATCCTAATATTATAAATGTGAAAGTTTGTGAAGATATTCGGATGTTTGTTACTCAATCACCCTGTGACGGCTGAACAGATCGAGCTGATATTTGATACAGGAATAGATTATAGACTGACATAACACACAGGTTACTTTTTACCCCTGAAATAGGTTTCTATGGGCAGCAGAAACGGGAAAGAATTCCACACGGGCGAAGCCGTGGGCAACAGCTAGTGATAACTATTAGTTTTAACAAGTTTAATAACGGCGTTCGAAAAATACTAAGCTCTATTTTGAAAGTTGCACATTCACTCTCTAAACTTGCTGAATACAAACATTTTACTATTTTCACATTTTTTTTGGTTTTCCTAAATGTCACAGTTCACTTTAGATTTTCCACTTCTTATCTACCATCAGGTGATATAAAATAAATAGAAATATCCCCCTACATATCGACAAATTCAGGTTCGTACAAGCATGATTCTACCATACAATTCCTAAAAAAATACATGGGAAGTTAATTCAATGACCATAATTCGAAAGAAAAATACAACATTTCATCGTGATCTGCCGTTACCAGAATTACCTCTGAGAATTTAATACCAATGATGGTTCGAAGCCAAAATAGGATGTGTATTTGAAAACATAATATTTACCCATTTTCCTTGTTGATTCTCAAGGGATTTCTAACGGAGATCGAATCATTTGGATTGCGTTGTTATTTGCGCCCGAGGCGATGGGAATTTTCCTCCATGGAATAACGTATTATTGTTCCTGTGTAGGATTATTAGCTTTTATTGTGACAAAGTACCCCTGGTTTATAAAAAGGGTAACAGAATACGAGAATCTATACTATTATAAAATTGTATGACCAGTATTGACCATTGGAGATATTTTAAAAAAATACTTGGGTTATATTACCTAAAGCGATGGTAGCTGAATGGATAAGGACGCGACCTCTATCAGAGGTATCCAGTTCGAATCCTGCTGGACAGTACCAATGTAAATTTACTTTGTGGAATTTATATGTGCTAATCACGTGATTTACCATCTGCTGATGGTGAAGGAAAAACATCGTGAGAAAATCCACATGTCCAAGAAGAAATTCTAAGGACATGTCCAATCCACCAACCCGCAATTAAATAAAAACATGGTTTGAGTTGTTAATTATAGGTACCTACATATTATATTCTAGAGAAAACACAAATACACTTCTATTTTAAATCATTAAAAAGCTTTTCAATATAGGCATTATAGGAACGAAAATTTCCGAAACCATTTCCTTCAGTATAATCTAAGTTATTAAACTCTTATTACGCAATAGGTACTTAAATGTAAAACAAAATTATACTTTCATTTACTTACAAAAGATTTCTAAATGAAATTCTATTCAATTTATTTTCTTAGACTATCAAAAAGCCTTTTGAAAGTAATTGTTTTACAATTCTGTTGAAAGGTCAAGCAGAATCCGATTTCATTGAGTACCTACTACCTTGTAAAACCACTTGTCTGAGATATGTGCACTTTTTTAATTTAGGGAGAGAGGGCAGAGTAGGGGATTGGGTGGATAGAGGGTTGTGAGCTCTGGTTACCCTACTTACCACCGCCTAACTTGTTAGACGAAGGAAACTTCTCTTTTTACCTACAACAAAAAAATTACTCAGCACTATCCAATTAAACCTTGTTACATTCTAGCCTGTTCTCCTAAATATTCAGAGCGAATACTATTACACCTTTCTGCCGATCGTGAACAAAAAACTTGAAGCGTTAATAAAAACGGGGCGTTTTTGTTCCGAAACATCCATGGGTGAGGGTCGTTCAAAATTCAAGAGCCTTTGACATTTTGGAAACAATTGCTGAGATATTTATTGATTGGCCCCCAGCGGACATATTGGCTACTAATTGGAGAGAATATTTTGTTGATGAAATATTTGTTACTGAACTATGTATGTGTATAATGTAGTTAGTTGAATAGTTTGCTACAGTAGCTATACTGTCTTGTCATGTTTGCCTGTACATAAAATATTTTATGACTTGTTTCAAAGATGACCCTTTTTTATCGTGCGAGAATCCCCATGGATACCACCCCCGTCGGCCATCGGGGGCGGTTATGTCGGGATCGAACCGACTAAACCGCACGACGTCTCGGGTCTTAATTACCGGGATGTAAGGTTACCCAATAGGCATATCCCTTGCACCCCAGTTAACCCCGGGCCATCTACGGTTTTAAGATGGCCCCCTCGACCCCCCGAAAGAGGGGTCAGGCGAGCATCACGCCACTTCGCTGACGCGACTTTGGGGTGTAGGGTGACAGGCGGCCGACCGCGGTCCGGTTAACTTGTGCTACAAATATATCTTAGTGAGGTCCCATATACCTTTATAATAAGTAGTAAGATTCCATTATTTATTATTCCAAAACTACTACGCAACCACATAATACTCTGATTATATCTTATCATACCTCATTAGAGGCTCATGCCATAAGCCGAAACTGGAATAAAGTCAAGCACGATTATTCGGAGACGATCAAATAATCGACGTCGAATTGAACGTTCCGCGGTGAATGGAATTGAGTGAATGGATCTGTTAAAGGTGAATGAGGGTGCATAGAATAAAAGGCGGCAGGTAAAATGACGCAATGCGGAAACCGTTGCTTCTATGAATGATATTATATTGAAGGATTTTTTTATTTGAATTTGGAATGTGCGTGCTGTGTGAGATATAACGAGACAAATTTGTTCAACCTTCAAAAAGTTTATATTCTCGTGAGCCTCATTTTTCTTTTGATGTTACTAAAGCAGCTGATAAATGCACACCTGTATCCTTATTGAACTGACTAACTGTAACATGAACGTGTTTGCTCACGCACGTTTTTATAAGCCGATACATCTTAATATATATAAATCTCGTGTCACAATGTTTGTCCTCAATGGACTCCTAAACCACTTAACCGATTATAATAAAATTCGCACACCATGTGCAGTTCGATCCAACTTGAGAGATAGGATAGTTTTTGAAACAGATTTCGACATCCACGCGGGCGGAGCCGCGGGCAACAGCTAGTTTAAGTATATAGTTCTCCGCCAGCTCTTCCTTACTATTCACATTGCGACTATGATTAGATACGCTTCCAAACAAAATAATTTCCTTGGTTTCCGTGGACTATGAATGCTCATAATAAAATTACGGATCACAAATTAGCTGATGAATATAAAAGAGAACAAGGAAATAGAAAGAATGCTTCGATTCGGAATGAATACACTACTACTAGACAATTTGCCATTGGATATTTTTTGGTTTCACGTAACCGGGCACATTAACAAACTTCGTGTACCTACTGAAAATATCCAAGGAAGATAAAAGTAAAATTTTACTTAACTGATTTGAACCTAGAAGCTCAATTTTCTTACATATACAAGACTAATAAAATATTAATATTCCTCCTAACGTCTAAGCTAAGCTAATTTTAGGAGTGATTTCATGTTAACAGTGTAATGGCCATGATTCGAACTGAGACCCTTTCGATCCTGAGGTTAACTTCTTAACCACAAAGCTAAGATGTTTGATACCTATGTATTTTTCTAAATGTGTTGTGTTTTCTTGTTACAGGCGAGCGCCTTATCCAGTTCGCTTCAGAGAACCTGGTGACAGAGATCCTGATTCATCCGCAGATGAACACGCTCATGCAGTGCATGCGCAACCTGCTCAGCTCCTTCACGAGGCACAGGCACCTCGTGCACGCCGGATATACCTTCGCCGGGAACGGCTCATGGATTATGCAAGTAAGTACTATCAATTTAGACGATACTTTGATTGATTGATTGATTGATTGATTGATTGACACTTTACTCACCTACTAAACAACGGGACGAGGCTCTAGTGCAGGCTTTTCTATCAAGGATGGGTGGTCAGTTAGTGCAGTAAAACATCCCTTACACCCAGGTCACCATACTACCAAATGCTCTTTGGGCCACCTTATACCCTGGCGTCAGAAGACCCTAGATGGCGAGCGGTTTTAGTCGGTAAGAGTCCGACATAACCTGCCCCTCTGGCCGCGGGGTTGGTATCTATGAGTATATCCGCACGGAAAAAATAAGTTCACCATACAACCCGCCCCGGGCCGAGACTCCAGTTTTAAGACGAAGTATTCGAGAAGATTTCACACCCGCAAAAACTATGATAAGCCAATTTAAGAGATAGAATAGATCGGTTTTTTTCGAGCAAAAATACCCACGAATTTCACCCTCGCTGGAGCGGTTATATAGGTAATGGACTTGACTTGGGGTGTTAGGTGACCCAAAAGGTATTTGTAACTCACAGCCAACTAGTATCTAATATATAATTCTTACAAAAAAAAACGTCTTCAACGGGCCAAATTGGAACCACACGGAAGCGCCAGCTATCAAAAAAAAATTACAAAATCGGTTGACAATAAATAAATTTGGAAGTACACTTAGGGACACAGTGTCCGTGAATTTGTGTCCCAAACGTCTTCGACTCGACCCAGTCGAAAGTTATGAGATAACAAACATAAAAAAATACAGTGCATATACATATGGTGCAAACATTTCCATCAAGAACCAAGCGGTTCGATGCCTCTTTCCTTTGCCGCACCATCAAAACCTGGAATTCTTTACCAGCTCACGGGTTTCCTTTCTCATATTAGTCCCGTTTAAGCGGAGCGTGAAAAAGTATTCGATGAGGCCGTCAAGCTGAGAGCCACCATTGTGGCAATGTCGGTGTTTGCAATGGTGACCCCCATTCCAGAGACTTTGCCTCAGCTTGCCATCAGGCGAGGTGAAGTCATGTTGACGTGACCGACATAAAAAAAAGTCGTATTGAAAAGCTACCCCCTTTTTTGAAGTCGGTAAAGTAACTATTTAAAAAGGCACATTTGTCGAACAAAAAGTAAATAACCACAATTATTCGTTTGAAATATTTAATCAGTCCTCGAGTTCCAAACACGAATGTGTTAACGTCAACCAGAATCAACAGTTTGGGATCGAAACCGCTGCCATTGTCAGACAAATTAAGGTACATTATCAAGGGAATACGCAATGTAATAGAATCCATTACAGCCATTTCCAGTTGGGATGTGTAGAATTCGGAATGAAATGTGGTTGAATTAGTTGAAATACCGAATTGGGTTTCGCTGTTTATTTAGTGTGAAATAAGATCCTTGTATCGAATTTAGGCGATGGTAGCTGAATGGATAATGACGTGGCCTCTTCTCAGAGGTATCGAGTTCGAATCCGGCCAGACAGTACCAATGTGAATATCACTTTGTGTAATTTATATGTGCTAATCACATAATTTACCATCTGCTGACGGTGAAGGAAAAACATCGTGCGGAAACCCACATGTCCTAGAAGAAATTCTAAGGACATGTCCGATCCAACAACCCGCATTAGACCGGCATGTGTGGATTAAGGTCTAAACCCTCTCAACTCTTTCGTTAATGAAATGAAAAATGAAATGGTTCTACTTAACCTATTGCAATCAAACATACGGCAGATTTTTTTTTTTGATTTGGAGTATGCAAAGCGCTGGTTTTCGAATGGTGCCTCTAGTGGCTCCGCCGCCACGCAAACAAGTGAAATAAAAAAAATAAATAAATAGGTAACAAACTGATCGCTAAGTGTCAAATAAAATCTCCTTGCACACGACACAACCTCTGTTAACGACGATACCCGCGCTCTATATACGAGTATTATGTATAACTATTATCCCACTGAAGCTGTAGGCATGGATGTAATTTCATTAAATTTCGCTTCACAACACTGAATTTATTAGCAAGCGATTCTTAGAAAACCAGCGCACGCACTTCTATGGTTTGATTATAAAAACCATTTGTCGGCAAAAGAAATTCAATATGCCTGTTGTTTGAAGTTTCGAATTTCCTAATTGGACAAAGTTTTTGTTTATTTTTCGTTCGCGTTTCGCAGAAAGAAAACATTTTCGGAATCTGAAATCGATATTTCTCGAAGCTTTAATTAAATATTTCAAATTGGATATCGAAGAAAAATAGGCTTTAGGCTCCATTGGATAAAAAATGAGATAAAAGTGGATACAGTTTTCCATTGTCAGCAAATTTAATTCTTAATCGACTTCAAAGGAGGTTTCAAAGGAGAACGGAGGAAGAGGTTCACTGTTGACCTGTATGTTTTTAAGTTGGTTAAGTATTCTTAAAACCTTCTCCAGAATGTAAAGAATACTTTTCAAAAAACTGCTTCAGAATTAGTTCAGCAAATACGTAATAATTGCGTAATATACATACAAATATGAGCCTCGATTCTGTTAAAATAAGTCATTGTCATGCGACTGACACTTCAAAAAAATAATTTAATTTTGGACTTTATTGCTATCGAATTAAAGTCTAAAATTAAATGATATTTTGTAGAGTGAATGGATAAGTTTAATGAATTATTTCCATTTGATTTTAGACTTTAACTGTACAAAGGTCTACAACTAAATAGCACTTTTTAGAGAGTTAGTGGCATGACAGTGGTTTGCCTTTAGCAAAATTGAGGCCCAAGTCTAACAAGCGAGCCATCTTTTCGAGTCGGTTAAGCAAAAGGTTGCGATCTTTTTCAAACAACCTTTAAAATAAAGGTAGCTAAACCTTTTAATCTTCAGCAAATATCATTATAGTAATGTAATTTTTCTATAATCTAAAATCTATTCCACAAATGTTATTTAAAAGCAATTTCAGATTCAAATGAAACGAAATTGGAGAATCCAATTTCATGTTTCGGGAACACGAGCTAGATTCGAAATGAAAGTAGAGTCTGTTATACACAAGTTATATCGACATTTCCCATTCGCTCTTTGCTACTATCGGAAATTAAAATACATACATACGTAAACTCACGCCTATATCCCCGAAGGGGTAGGCAGAGGTGCTAGCACCCATATTTCGCCAGTTTATGTTTAGGTCCCAATGTAATAGGTGGCGAGCCTATTGCCATTAACCGGGCACTTATAAACCTGCGATAAATACACACATAACTTCGAAAAGCATCGAAAAGTCATTGGTGTGTTCCATGGTGAACCTGGGATCGAACGAACGAAATTAAAATAGTGGGAATGTAGAGGTTGATTTTCATGGGAATTTTAAAGAAATAAATATGCGTACGATTTTTTTACTTGTAGATAGGTCAATTATCTACACCAATTACTCGTATAAGCATAATAACACGTGCAAAACTGAGATATCACCCTCATACCGTGCAAACAATTCCATCAAGAAATAATTCGATACCTTTTTCCTTTCCCGCACCATAAAGAACTGGAATTCTTTAACAGCTCACGTGTTTCCCTCCTCCTACAGTCCCGGGTCTTTTAAGTGGGGCGTGAATGTAATGGGGACCACCATTATGGCACTATCGGTGTATATAATGGGGATCCCCTTCCTGAGACTTTACCTTTAGCTTACCATCAGGTGAAGTCATATTGACGTGACCGACATAAAAAAATAACTTAAAATTTGTGCTCCGAAATGTGGATAAACGTGCATAAATTTACTGTTAACCGATTTAAAGAGGAGGTTAGAGGTGTCTCATACCTTCAGCTTACCTTCAGGTGAGGTGAAGTGATATTGAAGTTACCTACTATTATAAAAACAGTAGTATTAAGTATATACTATTTAATTTACTAAAAATCACAGTCATGGTCATAATATGAGCATGACTGTGATTTTGACGCCATACTAATGACGTAATAAAAATCAAATTAAAGTCTTCAACACCCAAAATGGCCGACTACAGTGATTCAGCGTTTAATGCATTGACGTCCGAGTGAAGTATGTTTAATTAAATGTCGAGTTCAGCGAATCAAACTTTAGTACCTACTGAAAGTTACGTTGTATGAAATTTTGTAAATATGAATTTGAACTAATTTACTGTAACTGACATGTACTGACCGGTATTATGGAGAGTTATGTATTGTATGAATTCATCTCATGGCGGAACTACACTTCGCTATTCACCTTTATTCACGTGTTTACAACGAAGTAAGGAACGCCTATTCGTATATATTTGCTTTATTCGCACGAATTTTCTCCTTAGTCGCTCATAAATGACGAATTGTGAAGGGTTTAGTTGTCTATAGGAATTTCGTTAAATACATTCCTTATTGGCAAATAGCAAATAGCGAAGTGTAGTTCCGCCATCAAAATTGATACACAGCTCACTCTCATACACTCTAAGGTTATCTAATACACAAAAAATGTAAGTAATGTGACCAAATTTCCCTTGTTTCAGGATGGGACATTCTCCCTCGCAGATTTTACTGACGCTTACCAAGAAAATGAGGTACAGCGCGTGATTCGCGCTTACGAGAACTCGATCTCGATCGACGTCCACTGCTCGACCAGCGGCGGCGGTGAGTGGGCCAAGCTCCCGGAAATGCCCTTCGTCAAGTACTGCAAGATTAGGGTCAACCCTACAGACAAATTGGATTCTGGTTCTCAGTCCATTAAAGATTTTATCGGTAAGTGTTACTTTTCAATAAATTTTTCACTATAAATATTCAATCCGTTACTTGTGGTAGAAATTTGATGGCACAAATTTGTGACAAAATTCGACTGGGTACCACCGTGCACGATTGCGAAAAATCCTCCATAGTAATCCAATCTCGGTTGGAATGCGTTCAGGGGTCAGCAAGTGCATAGCCGGGCAGGGGGGATTGTGGTCGCAGCACTAGTGGGACCGGTAGGTGTCACGCGGTGCTGCGACGACAATCCTCTTTTGATGAGGCCGTCAAGCTGAGTGCCACCATTTTTAACATGGTACGTGTATGTAATGGTGACCCTTGATGACCCAGTAGTTTTAACCAGTTAAGAGTTTTAACTGCAAACTAACGGTTAAAAGTACTTTTGACTGGTTAAGAGTTTTGACTGCAACATATACGAGTGTATCATGCTCACTTTAATTTCCATTAACATTATAGTATCTCATGAAACGCGAAAGTTTATAAGTTGGTATTATTTTTATCGGATGAGAGTGACACCACAATTCACCACGTTCTAAATAGGAATAAAGATCATAAGATTAGTGTTGAAAGACCTCATATTATTTACGCTCCCAGGAATATCATTACCCAAACGCTTGGCTACCCTACTGTTTTACAATACAAGCGGGTTTGTTAGTATCCAAATGAATGACGGAGAGTAGTTGTGGAACGGAGCGAACTAGTTGCCGTCACAACTTTTAACACTACAAGTTGCTCAGTTTCCAACAGCCAGTAGTTAACAGAATTGATTGCATTTGGGAGTAGTTTCCGCTTATGTTTAGTGGTTTGGCGGAGATTAGAAGACCCTAATTTCGCTGAGTGTTAAAGTTAAAGATTGAGTTTTGTACAGTGATGTACGAAGTCAATAAATAGATGGTCAGAAAATACGTGAATAATTTTATAATTGTAAAGTAGCTGTAGCTGAACATTTGAGATATAAAAAGAACTTAGGTTATGTTATATGAACTGAGCATAAAAATATTTTTCTTAGAATTCTCGTCTGTTTGTATGTTTTGTGCGCGATGGACGCAAAAACTACTAACATATTTTCATATGGTTTTTTTGTGTTTGATAGGTCTTGGTCAGACTTAGAATCTTATGTATGTTTCATCACAATCGGTTGAGTAGAACCTGATATATATAACACAAAAACCGACATTCATGCAGACGGAGCCAATGGCATAGGCTAGTGCGAGAATAGTAATTTTAAACAAGGGAGGGACAAGACAGGCGACTCCCGCTCTGGATTGTATCTGGCGCAAAGGTTGGCCATCGCCATTCAACGCGGCAATGCGGCAAGCGTAATGGCAACCTTTGCGTCGGATACGGTGAGAGGGGGGTTGATACTCTGAGTTGGTGCTTAAATATTTAATAGTTATTTAAGTTAGTAATAAGAAATTTGTTTGTTTCTTTTTAATTTATATTGTTCACTTATTTTTGTAAATAAATATTTTAAACATATTTATTCTATCGTGCTATTTTAAAAATTCATAAACTGTCATGAACACACTGGGTCGAACTGTAGGTACTATACCTATGTATTCATATCCGAATGCATGTGATGAATCGGAAATGTCCACACGAGCCGGAGGTTGTGGCAGCACACAATATGGCTGAATATATCGAACACAGATAGATAGAACACATTGTCATATACATACATCTATACATATAATAAAATGATACGAAAGTCAAAACTGTACATTGAATATTCTTTGAAAAGAATACTTGGGGTGTGATCTACAATCGATACCGAAGCCAAAAATATAGTTTTTAGAATTTTTGTCTGTTTGTCTGTATGTCCGGGATAAACTAAAAAAGTACTGCATGAATTTACTTCAAATTTAGCACGAATATTACTAATAAGTCGGGTCAACACATAGGCCTACGGGGAACGAGCAGTGAATATTTATTTCTTCAACGCATTCTGTAACAACGTGTAATCTAACAACTCATATTTGAATGTTGTTAGGTATTAGGTTAAAACCATGCTATAAGACCGTGGTAGCCTAGTGGTCTGGGTAATGGACTGCTGATTTGAGGTCTCGGGTTCGATCCCAGGTTCACCATGGCACACACCAATAACTTTTCGATGCTTTCCGAAGTTATGTGTGTATTTATCGCAGGTATATAAGTGCCCGGTTAATGGCAATAGGCTCGCCACCTATTACATTGGGACCTAAACATAAACTGGCGAAATGTGGGTGCTAGCACCTCTGCCTACCCCTTAGGGGATATAGGCGTGAGTTTATGTTAAGCTAGCTTCACACTATAAGTTAACTTGGTGGCGATACTGACCTCCGCGCGGGCGAAGCCGCGTGCGGCTAGCTAGTTAATTATACAACGTGACAATCGGTCAGCCAAACTCACGAAACTATGCCCGACTCGATCGATAATGCCCTAATATAGAATGGCTTATTTATTCAGGTCAGTTTGTACAGGGTTTGTGTGTGTAGTACTCGTAATGTAGTGGGGAGTGGGCAGGATATTTTGGGTAGAAATTGAAATTAGACGGTCTTTTGTAAGTAATGTGAGCATTTTATAAATAAATAAATATTAAATATATATATATATATATAATACTCTACCACATTCTAAACATCGCTCCCTAGACCCAAAGTAAGCTTAATTTAACTAGCTTGTGATTTGGGTTCTAGAATGCTGATAAACATATAATATAAACATATAATACACTTATAAGTATATTATACTTTTTTTTGTAAATACATCATACTTATTATACATAGAAACACCCAGACCAATGCAAATAGACATATTCATGCATACAAATATTTGCACTGAGCGAGAATCGAACCCGCTTCACCTGCGTAGCAGTCGCATGCACTACCGCTATGCCACAGAGGCCGTCAAACTTTTCCACTTTGAATGCCCGTTGGGAGTAAATTAATACCTAATGGCTACCTATTGTCTCAAAACCCTAAATGCTTATATTGTTCACTAGCTTACGCCCGCGGCTCCGACCACGTCGGTTTACGCGTTTTATTACTATATTGCCGGTCCTATCAAGCTTTGAAATCAAAAATATTAGTTTAAAATCAGATATCTACCATTTAGGTCACAAAATAACACTTATGAACAAAATAACACATCTACATCATACGTATAGCTAGATTCACAAGCAAACTTCTGATAATTCAAATTCAAATTTAAATTCAAATTCAAATAATTTAAATTCAGATAACATACGATCCATATCTGGGTTAGTAACAAGTGTAACTTAAACAATACTAGTGTTAGTTTGAGAGTTTTACATGCCTAATCAAAATAGATGAAAATTATATTATGTCAAACAGATTATTAAGTCAAATTAAATTAAAAATCAATTGATGTATATATAATAATATATGTCTCAATAATAATATGTCAATAAAAAGAACAAGGCCAAAAATCTGTTACTGTCTCTACCTACCTAATATTGAAAATCACAATATAGTATGATTCTCTCTCACTGGAACACAAATTTATCCTTTAACACCCGAATTACGCGAGCTTTATAAGTGTTAATGTTAAGTATCTAGGGTGTTAATTCTAACGCGCTCGCTCCTTCTCAGAGTCGGGTGTAAATATTTAACGAAGGCTCAACACTCGCTGTTAAATGCAAAGAGCCTCTGGCATTGATTCATTTTCAACTGAATGTGGCCGCTTTGAAGTCTGCCTTGATTTTAAAATTACAGTTTAACGGGGATTTTGTATCTACCAACGTGAATTTGCTTTTCGTTTTTAGTATATTTAGTAGGGTTAGATTGTTTTG
The DNA here is from genome assembly GCA_963576445.1 of Lithosia quadra. NCBI lineage: Eukaryota > Metazoa > Arthropoda > Insecta > Lepidoptera > Erebidae > Lithosia > Lithosia quadra. Next base: position 1,116,377 of record OY754891.1, on the reverse strand, counting down.
ATTAAATTTAGACTGGTTAAATAGTGAGTAATTTTTTTATGGTACATAGTTGGCAGACAAGCACACGGCCCACCTGATGGGAGCCGTCACGTCACGCGCTGCCTACTCTGAAGGGAAGGGGAGAGGGCTAGGAACTATTGAGCTCCGCCTGCTTACTTTTTCTATTGATTTAGTTTGACTTTTTTGGAAGCGACTAGCATCTAAACTCCCAACTCTGAGAGGAAAGCTTACCGCAGAGAATTCAAGCTATATTGGACACGAATATAAGAGCAAACTATAAATAAAACTTAGTTTAACCTTATTTTGTACACCCCCTGATACAAGATAGGTCTTCTGGACTTATTATTAATTTAATGATAACACTATATCCACCAAGATTAAGCTAAAGTTACGCTACAAGATCGTAGCAAGTCAATACAGATCAACGTAGCACGTAGCTACCATGCTACGAAAACTGATCAATTTTATTGAATTATGGCGTAGCTGTTCTCGTAGAGCTTTGATGTTGAAGCGAATCAGACGTAATACGCAATCTTGGTTTAATTCATTTACTACTTAGGTGTTTATTAAGCACAAATTCAATCTGATGGTAAGCTGTTCTTATAGATTATTATACAATACCAAAAGCGGATAATGATTGGGAAGCAAGAAAAGTTTGACTTGATATGCTTACCCCATTATAGCTATGAGTGTTGTACAATATAAAAGACATAATTAATGAAACTGTTTCATGCAATATTACAAATATATTCATTTCAAAATTTCATGCATTTTTAAAACCGCATTTCATACAAACTTTGTCAATTTTACTCCCTCTATTTAAAATACAGAATAAAAGCCTCTTTGTATGAATAATACCCGTTTTATGAGTTGACACACATGTCGGAACTCGCTGTATGGAGACTGTATAAATATCATACAAGAGTTAATTTGACATTCGCGAGTTGCAAATTGTTCGTAACAGGAAAGTTTGGCCGCGCAACATGATGTGTGGTGCAATCACAAGAGCCAGCGATGAGCTGAAGCGGGAGCGAGTGTCAGAAATTTTATAGTTTTTGATTTGAGTTTTTTGGCTTGCATTATTTAGTTAAGTCTAGCAAGATGAATGAGGATTAGTTCCTATCCTATGAAGTTATTTTTGTAATATTGGTTTAGCTATAGAGACAAAACATACGTAATGCGTAGTATAAAAAAAAAAACATTTTTATGACAAGCATGTCCTGAATATACATCCAAAATTAACTCCGATGACCTGAATATAACTACATCCAAATCTAACTCCGAATACAGAATCTAAATTTTCAACAGCTTTTTACAAAATTTTCTAATATAAATGAAAAAAAATTATAAGATGTCTTCTAGTGACATTGGCCACATATGGGAGTGGGGTTGAATTAAGATACCTACACCACCCTTGAATTGCAAGTCCTACGTGTCAATTGCAACATCACTACTTTCTTACATTGCTAATTGAATTAATAAATGACCAACAACAAAACTAATTTTAGTTGGTCATCGCTTATCACTTGGACCACAAACGGAGCTCCGAATAATTTTACGAGGCTCATGTTCAAAGTTCCCTGGAGAGACTGCACGGTTACGATGGAAATTAAACGATAATCAACCGATTTGGTTGCTGACGACGACACGTGCTCGTTTTACGTCACACTTTGTAACGTAACTGGTTAGTTTAGTGTTAACTGCAGTAGGGTAGGGTAGGGTGACCAATTCGACCCTATTTTAAAATAGTTGGAACTTTCAAGAATTTTCTTCCGTGCCTCTGTGAACACGTAAAGTCGTTGGACCCAGTTGCCATATGAACATTTATGGCAGTCGCTACGGGTAGTTAAACCTTTATAAACCCAACAACTAGTCTAACTACACACTGCGATATCGTGGTTGCGCAGGTCAGATAGCAGTCATATGCCTAATCTTTTTAACACAACTGAAATTAAAAAAAAACAATAGGGTTTGTAGGATTTGTTTCAAATCATACCATAATCGACAAAGTAGGTATTCTCAAAACTTGTCCCTGAAGTTGACTTTTCAACAAAGTTGAAAACTTTGTTAAAAAAGTTGAGTTAGAAAATTGTAATTATCTGTGAAATTCCCAACAATTAATAAATTCCATCGTGTTGTAGAAAATCCTACTAATATTATAAACGCGAAAGTTTGTAACAATGTCTGTATGGATGTATGTTTGTTACTCTTTCACGCAAAAACGGCTGAATGGATCTAGCTGAAATTGGATACAGAGATAAATTATAGTCTGGAATAAAATATAGGCTACTTTTTATCCCGGGAACAGGTTCCCGTGGGTCACTGGTAGCGGGAACAAAATTTCACGCGGCAACAGCTAGTAAGTACTCGTAATAATTTAAGACGCAAAAAACATGTTAAAAAATCTCAAGTACTTTTTATTGTTTGAGACACTGAAGACTTCATAACTTTTTTAGCAATGAAAAAACTAAAGGTTACAACCCTTAGTACTTTCGTTAGGTACCAAAGAAGTCGTAACATCTTGAGATCTAAAGACATAAACTAATTTACCTACTGATATAAATTTCTCTCATTAACTCGAAATTGGCATTTGAGACAGAAAAAAATACAAGTGATAAAAAACAGATCCGAACTTTTAATACCGAAGAAAATTATATTTTAGTGGCCTGGTTCGATGTAGAAATTATATTAAAAGCTCTGAGACGTAATAATGTGAGTGCTTTAAGTGTGCCAAGTGATGATACTGAAGACAATTTCATTAAGAACTAAGCGATTCGGTGCCTGTTTTCTTTGCCGCACCATAAAGCATTTGATGAGGCCGTCAAGCTGATGGCCACCATTATAGAACTATCGGAGTTTGTAATGGTGACTCCCATTCCAGAGACTTTACCTTTAGCTTACTATCAGGCGAGGTGAAGTCATATTGACGTGACCGACATAAAAAAATATATTTGAAAAAATTTAATTAATCTATATAATTATAAATATCTATAATCAATAAATTTGAAAAAAAAAAGAAAAATAATTCTTACCAAAAAAACCGACTTTAAGCAACTTGAAATGAGAAGCACCAGCTATCAAAAAAAAAAAAATCATCAAAATCGGTTCACCGCAAAGGTGGGCAGTTCTGCAAAAAAAAATAATTCGAATTAAGAACTTCCTCCTTTTTTTGAAATCTGTTAAAAAGACACTAATGATGTTGACTCTAATTATGAAAGCATTTGAGATTAGACAATGTTTAACAGCATAACATAACATAAACTCACGCCTATATAGCCGAAGGGGTAGGCAGAGGTGCTAGCACCCACATTTCACCAGTTTATGTTTAGGTCCCAATGTAAGCCTATTGCCATTAACCGGGTACTTATAAACCTGCGATAAATACACACATAACTTCGAAAAGCATCAAAAAGTCATTGGTGTGTGCCATGGTGAACCTGGGATCGAACCCGAGACCTCGTCTCAGCAGTCCATTACCCATACCACTAGGTTTAACAACTGAAGATAGATGAAGATAAAAATGAATGGAGACATTTTCCAGATCAAGTGAAAAGTTGATAATAATTACAAAAAAAATGACAAACTTTTTGGAGTTGAGTTTCTTTCGTGGGCGACCTATAAGGGGAACATTGTCTGTATAATTTTTCCTTTGTTCTCCTAATGAGAAAATAAATTTTGTTAAGAAGCCGGTTAAGTTCTTTCGTTGGTTTTTGTGAAACTTTGATAACTACAGAAATAGCACCATAATTCCCTTCCTATTATAACAAATAATTTATTTTATAACTTACAGAAAACATACCTACACAAATAATTTATTTTTAACTTACAGAAAACATAGAAGTCTTTTGGAATTTTTACTGCTATAGTAGTGTCGTAAAATTGTCAAGATCTTAAAATATGTACGGTGGTTTTCATACCACTTGACTCCATATTTTAGTATATACGTTCATGCATATTAAATTCAGCTCTCCGTTCCCTCGTTAAGTAACACTAGACTTTATTATTAATAAATTTATAGTGGAGTAAAACTTGTTCATTAATTTAAACAAAACCTCTACCTTAATGATGTATTCTTTTTTTATTTGGTACAACCACCGACTTCAACTGAAGTAGACTAGGTAACTCGTTGCAACCCAAATTTGATTGAAATGTGACTCCCGATTTTTTTATATATCGGTCACATCAATATGAACTTCACCTCACCTGATGGTAAGCTAAAGGTAGTCTCAGGTCCTCTCATTAGTCCTTCAAATATTAAAAACGCGAAAGTCTGTAAGGATATATGTGTGGATGTATGAATTTATTTTTATATCGGTCATGTCAATATGACTTCATCTCGCCTGATGGTAAGCTAAAGCTAAACGGTGTTTGTTTGTTACTCTTTCACGCAAAAACGGCTGAATGGATCTGGCTGAAATTTGGTACAGCGATAGATTATACTTAGTCTGTAATAATAACATAATAGGCTATAGACTTTTTATCCCAGGAACAGGTCCCCGTGGATCACGATACCGAGAATAGTATTCATCGAGAATGGAGCCGCAGGCATTTTGTTATATTAAAAATATTACCCTCCTTTCTTCGGCAGTCGGGTAAAAATACTTTCCTGCTATCGAACGGAATAAAAAATATCCTACAAACAAATTCTAAATTACATCAGTACCTATCCTAACATAACCCTCGTTACTCCGACACCTCACTCTGTATTGCCATAATTACCCGAAACACTCAAACCCACACCCTCGCCGAAAATAATTAGCAACATCCTTCAAATTAAGTTTATTAACCCGAGCGTAGCATCAAACTGTAATGTGTGTGAGGAAATTTCGACTCTAACATGTAGAGTGTAAGGTTGGGAATACACTGGTATGTGATACGAGTTAATTGGGTGTGTACTTCCAGGTCATCGGTTACGTCGCAGTAGCGGATACAGGTAGCCTAGGTAGGATTTAGGTCATATTATTATTACCTAGGTAGGTACACGTTGAAGGTTTATTTTGAGAAAGATTTTTATATTAACACTAGCTGTGTCCCGCGGCTTCGCCCGTTGCATGATTAAAAGTATCCTATGTCCTTCTCCTAGTTCTAAGCTACCTCCCCATCAATTTTCAGCCAAATCGGTCCAGCCGTTCACGCGTGATGCCGTGACCAAGGGAAATAGGGATTCATTTTTATATATAAAAAAATGACATACCTGTTCTTTATTGTACACTAAAACACTGTACAATTTATATATTAACGTTGTACGAACTAAGTGTTCCAATATACGCGTAGTCTAGATAAGTTGATTACTGAATTATGAACGCGTAGTTGAAAGTCAGCTAGTCATTCTCCGGCATAGCGCTGACCGGCAATTAGTCAAATTGTATGCGTGTACTGCAAAGTGCGGGTACGGATTAGATGGGATGCATTATCGTCCCAATGTACCCGTAGCTAACTATGCGTACATTAGAATAAAATGCGGTCTTATCGCTGAATTTAGAGACAGAAAAGTTACTGAGTCTTTGCTGTTGACCGTTGAAACGTTTGGTCAAGCTTACCGTAAAAATGCATTTTCGTCGAAACTAAACCAACTCAAAAGAATTCAATTTAAAAGATATGAGAAAGTGGCTTTTATTCAGCTTTTTAGATCAACTAACTAACAAAATATCATGTCTCAATAAAGGTTTGTTAAAAATTCGAACATATTTTTCCATTTTTAAAAAACCGTTGGAGTGAGAATTACAATTTAGCATAATAGGAAGCTCTACAGTTAGACAGAATAAATTATAAAAAATATTTTTAAGTTAAACAGTTTTAAACTGTATTGTCATCAGAACTAAAGACTTCTGCCAATATCAGACCAATCAGACAACTGAAAGGGGTTTAAATTTAAATTACCTACTAGATTTGACCCAAGGAAACAGGTCGAGTTAAATAAAACTGTTTAATAAAAAGGTTTAAAAGCTATTTTCTATAGCTTTAAAGAGCAGTCTGAATACCATTAAAAGCATAAGCGTTGGTATTCAGTGCTCTTCCATTGTGCTTCAAAAGCTATTGAATGCTAGGATTAAGCTCAGGATCTGTGCGGACCTGCGTACCTTGATAAACGCAAGCCTTAACGGGTATACCTATTGTTAGCAGTGATAAATGGAAACAATATGGATACCACGTTATTGTTTGGACTTGTGGAACATAGAATTCATATTTAATATCCTGAAAACAAACGTGGTGACTACAGAGTTAGTTATTTCTGGAAAAACTTTTATTAAACAACTAGCTTTTGCACGCGGCTTCGCCCACGTGGATGTCGGTTATCGCGACCAAACATAGCCTATGTCTCGAGGTCTAATCTAATCTACATACATAACATAAACTCACGCCTATATTTTCGAAGGGGTAGGCAGAGGTGCTAGCACCCACATTCTACCCCTATACCAAATTTCATCAAAATCGGTTCAGCGGTTCAGGCGTGAAAGCGTAGCAGACAGACATAGATACTTTCGCATTTATATATAAGTATGGAGTATGGATACTTTTGTTTTATCTGTTTGGTAAGCACAGAAGGAGATGGCGGGGTGTTCTCTCTGCTTACCCTGTAGAGATAAAGGCTTGTCTGCATGTATAAACTTTGGTAGAAAACAATTCTGGGGCCTGCCAGCTTAAGTCGAAATGATAGAGTTTTACGGCAACCTCAAAAAATATACAATTTAATTCAATAATTCGTGATATTATTATACGTGTTATTTTTTTAAGGTTAAGCAAGAGTAAATAAAGGTGCCTGTTTTAAAAGCTCTGCTTGAATCGGGAACTGAACTCCGCAACTCATACTCATACTCGGAACACAGAAACCGCACTTGCTTCTACGCCACCATTGCAATGTTAAATGTTATAATTTACAGTTGTTTAATTTTATGTTAATTACAGTTAAAAAAAACTCATTCCAAGTTTTCCCATTTGTCGGAAGTTTTGTAACTCGTGACCAAAAGCGTTCATTTAATTAAGTTTCTGTTAAGTTACACTTGAAAGTTACTGACCGTTTATTCCGAGCGAGAATTTTTAATACAGTAGCTTTTAGTTTGAAAATGTTTACCTAAGTAAAAAAGGAAAAAATAGAGTTGATTTTAGCTCTGTTTTTTTTATATTAAAAAGGTAAAGTCTTAGGACTGGGGGTCACCATTGCATACACCGATGGTTGTTATTTGAAAATGATACGAATAGGCAACGTTTTTAATGTTTTTCATTTATTCATGTAGGGTGTATTTGAGACCACACTAAGATCTCAGAGGCCCAAACCCACCCCACCTACAAGCCGGTGTGTCTCTGGCCGAGATTAGCGTAGGCTTTCCCCTCGTTAGGTGGAGTTGAGCGGTCTGCCGGCAGTCACCCTCGTTAAAGTTAACAAAACACCAACCACCCCCGCTGGCCCAGTCTCCGTGGGAATTTCTGCACGAAAAAAGGAGTGTTAATTATTATTAGACGATAATTCAATTTCTGTTAATTATTTTATGTAAAGTTTTAGAACTAAGGTGTTTATAACTTGGAATGTCCGACCATCAAGACCCCAAGTGGGATAGTGGTCAAACGCGTGCCTATTACCTTAAAAAATGTGTTGAGAAAAATGGCGATTGCACAAAAATTTTGACTCTATTTTTCAGGCAATTAATTTTTCTTTATTTTGTTCCACAGCGTACCTGGAACCATACGTGGTACCAGCCAGCCTGGACCAGCTGTTGGTGTCCAGTGAAGTGGTGGGCAACATACGCTTCACGCACCCCACGCTATACGTCTTCCCCGGAGGTCAGGGCGACGCAGCCCTCTTCGGGATTAACGGCTTTAATATGCTTGGTAAGTCTTTTTTTGTCTTTTTTTTAGACTTTTTCTGGACCTTCAGAACTTTTTATGGACACCAAAATCAATGTTTTCACATTTACATTTAAAGGTAGTTTCACAAAGGCGAAATTATAGCTTGTTAAAAAAGATAACTGAAATTTATTGCTAATTAACTTTTGCTCTTGGCCCGCCTGAAATTCTGTTCCCGTTGGCGCTACCCATGGAAACCGGTTCTGGGAATAAGGTAAATGAGTTATTTCAGACTATGATCTATCCCAGTAGTAAATTTCAGATTCGTTCAGTCATTAGAGCGTGATTAAGTAAGAAACATCCGAACATCTTATTAAATTTTCAGATTTATAATCTTAATAGGATGTCATAAATACTCTAATTGATCTGTCCAAAAGTCGAAAAAGAAATATGATAATCTCATAACCATATTGATATTATGAAAAGAGTAGATATTTATTGATGTAATAACTATTAAAATAAATATAATTAGTTAAGGGGCCAGGGAATATCAAAATTTTAGTAGAAAAATACGTGTTCAAAAAGCTTTAATTAATTTAAATAATACATCTTCGCGCTCACAACTTTTCAGTAAACGAGTTGGTAGAGGTGTATTATACTCTGTATTCTTTAACTCTTAGTGCCAAAAGTCGCCTAATAATCTACATTTTACCTGCTGTAATAAGTAAGAAGCTGTAAGACTGCGGTAGCCTAGTGGTCTGGGTAATGGACTGCTGAGACGAGGTCTCGGGTTCGATCCCAGGTTCACCATGGCACGCACCAATGACTTTTCGATGCTTTTCGAAGTTATGTGTGTATTTATCGCAGGTTTAAAGTGCCCGGTTAATGGCAATAGGCTCGCCACCTATTACATTGGGACCTAAACATAAACTGGCCAAATGGGGGTGCTAGCACCTCTGCCTACCCCTTCGGGGATATAGGCGTGAGTTTATGTTATGTAATATTTGAAAAAAAAACGTTGGAATATTTCTAGTAAAATTGAAACCAAATCTCATTCCTTGTCATTGAAGTAAGTGAACGGTTTGGCCTAACGCGAGCGTCCTATATACCACATAAGTCAGCCGCCTAAGGCACTGCGGCATTTTTCATCCAGTTGGCATCGCTCCAGCATTCATCTCCCGACATTGGCAAGATTACACAGCGCTCCGAATACTCAACCTTTTACAATTTCAGTTTACGATTCTTTTATAGTTTTCACTCGTGCCTCACGGATTTTCGTTTAAACAAGTGCAGAGAGCAACTTCAAAAAAAAGCGTACCTATTGCTGGAACACGTATAGATTTTCTAAGGAGGTAGGTAGGACACGACGGTATCTCCCGTCTGAAATGAGCTGTCCGACTGGGGTTGTACCTTCGCTCTACAGAAGACCGTGGCCATAATAACTATCGTGTTGTGTTCCCGCTGGTGAGTAGGATAGCCAGAGCTCACTGTACCCCTCTCCCCACCTCTTCCTAGCCCTGCCTCCTTCCCTTCAGGGTAGGCTGCGCGTGTGTGACACCCTTAGTTTTGCACACGTCCATACGGCGACCCTTCCCCATCAGATGGGCCGTGTGCTTATCTGCCACCTACGTAGTATAAAAAAAAAGATTTGAGCATTATAGCCGGCGCTTAGGTCTGTATGAGACTGGGGTACGCGTATCATTTTATACGTTCCTGTCACATGATCTCAACAGTCACTTCTTTGTTGCCATGTCCTGTCCGACGCAATACATCCATCTTTTCATGGGTCTACCTCTGCTCTTAACCAGCTACAGTAACTATAGCCAAGGAGAGAATCTTTTTATACTATATGTTCATTGCTCATACCCTGAGAGCCCCTCGCAACTGCTTTATTTTGTCTATTGTTGGCATAAACATAACATAACATAAACTCACGCCTATATCCCCGAAGGGGTAGGCAGAGGTGCTAGCACCCACATTTTGCCAGTTTATGTTTAGGTCCCAATGTAATATTGGCGAGCCTATTGCCATTAACCGGGCACTTATGAACCTGCGATAAATACACACATAACTTCGAAAAGCATCGAAAAGTCATTGGTGTGTGCCATGGTAACCTGGGATCGAACTCGAGACCTTCGTCTTAGCAGTCCATTACTCATACCACTAGGCTACCGCCGTGGTAAATTTATAATCACCGCGGTGGCATAAACATAACCTCAAAAAATCAACGAAATGGGGTGTGTCAATTTAATACAAATATTTCAATTACTAGCTGAATTTTCAAATTGTCCTTTATCACACCTAAATTCTCCGAGTCAATACGCCTCATTCACCCAACTCCGATCAAATTTGTCGACTAAATTTAAGAAAATATTCAATGGAGTGCATAAAGACGAACCCTGACACGCGAACAAAAGGCTTGGTACACCACTTAGAAGTTGGTAGCGAGCCAAAGAATTGCTTGTCTCCAATACAAAGAGTGTTTGGAGCTCACTCCGATGGCCTGTCAAATTCATTGTTATATTGTTTGCTAGCTGCCTTGAGGGTGGTGTATTCGGTAAAGTTGTTTAGGGTTATTATATTACATTTTACAAACCGGGGTAGCCTAGTGGTCTGGGTAATGGACTGCTGAGACGAGGTCTCGGGTTCGATCCCAGGTTCACCACGGCACACACCAATGACTTTTCGATGCTTTTCGAAGTTATGTGTGTATTTATCGCAGGTTTATAAGTGCCCGGTTAATGGCAATAGGCTCGTCACCTATTACATTGGGACCTAAACATAAACTGGCGAAATGTGGGTGCTAGCACCTCTGCCTACCCCTTCGGGGATATAGGCGTGAGTTTATGTATATGTATATATATGTATATGTATATATAAATTTTTTCAATGAATGGTATTAATTTGATACATAAATTCATACGTACAAAGTTTTTGTGCTTATTTTTATCCGTAATATCAATTTGTACTATTCGCAATTTGAGTAAAATATTATTGAGTTTGAATATTTTACAGAATCTCAATAGTTTTTCTTAAAACATATCTACTATACCCACCTAGTAAGGAAGGAACTCTTAGTAAGGAATACTGCCATTACTTCGTAAAATTTCAATGACGTAAATGTTGATGAAATCTTTGAATAAATAGGTATATGATAGTCATCCATTTATGTCCACCTGTTGGGCACGGGTCTCCTCTCCTCTAACAAGAGAGCTGACAGGGTTTAGACCTTAATCCATACACGCTGGCCTAATGCGGGTTAGTGGATCGGACATGTCCTTAGAATTTCTTCTAGGACATGAACATTTCTTGAATACCCATATTTACTGCAAAATATTTATAGACGAATTAACTTTTAATCGGTGGTCAAAGAAAGAAATAAGAAAATACAAATCTCATTTGTTTCTGAAATTAAGAAACAGATTCGTTGAAGTCAGTTTAATTTAGTTTTATATCTACTTTCGTCTATTTCATTACAAATACAATTTATTATTATAATTCATACAATACTCCTATTAGTATACAAAGTTATTCTATACCAATATCTATAGCAAGCTTCTTACACTCCATCTATTCCACATTCTCCATTGAAACGTTTTCCAACTGACAGCGACACGGAAACTCCACAAAGCGTCACACTAACAACCTATTCCATTAAACCTTGCCAAGTGACGTCACATCGACACGGTGCCGAGACGTGTTGTGTAACTAAGTCAATAGGCATAGACGCTGACAAGTCTGCTTTGTGGCTATGTGTGAATCGCGGTCGAGCGAGTAGGCGTCTATCAAACCTAGGTATTCTTGAGGTAGTATGTATTCAGACTAACAAATTGGATTACGAGTTACTAGGTAGATTGCTTACACTCTCAAAATTGCTGCAGTGAGACATCTAGGTATATACTTTCTGTAAAATTGATAATCAGTTGTCTGTGCATCTTCCATCTATTTAAATAAAAGAAAGTCGTGTTAGTTACACTATTTATAACTTAAGAACGGCTGAACCGATTTGGCTGAAGATTGGCAGGGAGGTAGCTTAGAACTAGGAGACGAACATAGGATACTTTTTATCCTTTTTTGGAGTGGAAAGTGGACGGTGAAGTGGAGAGTGGAAGTGGAAAGTGGAGTAAAGAGTGGAGTACAGAGTCGATTGGAGAGTCGTTTAATCGGTGGCGATACCGACTTCCAAGCGGGTAAAGCCGCGGGCGAAAGCTAGTTAGAGATATTTCAAGAAAATACTTGGGTTATGTAAAATGAACGATTCTGAATACAAAAAGCTTTTTGGAATCCTTTGTTTGTGCTTATGGACGTAAAAACTACCGAACGGATTTCGATGCGGTTTTTTTCGTTTGAAAAGTCTTTTTTTTATATAAATAGGACACGTCAATTTGATTTCACTTCGCCTGATGGTAAGTTGAATGTAAAGTCTCAGGAAAGAGGGTCACCATTACATACATTTACCATGTTAACAATGGTGGCACTCAGCTTGACGGCCTCATCAAAAGAGGATTGTCGTCGCAACACCGCGTGACACCCACCGGTTCCATTAGTGCTGCGACCACAATCCCCCCTGCCCGGCTATGCACTTGCTGACCCCTGAACGCATTCCAATCGAGATTGGATTACTATGGAGGGTTTTTCGCAATCGTGCACGGTGGTAGGTACCCGGCCGAATTTTGTGACAAAATTTGTGCCATCAAATTTCTACCGCCAGTGAAAAGTATAAGTATTAAATATTTAAGTCTCGGTCAGACTTAAATATTTAATACTTAAAGGAGATAACTGATTTATACTCAGTTAAAAGTGAGTACCTCTACGCACCCCAATTATGTTTTATTATAAAACCTTTACCTTCAGTTTCAAATAGTTTATCGTTCCCCAGTACTCTTGTTAGACAAGCAATATTGTTGCTAACTTTCTCTAACAAATTACCCGAACAAACTCAGCACTCAGTCATGTAGGCATTTAGCGATATGGGTTTGCCACAACTCATTAAAAGTTCAGATGGTTTCAACAACTTGCATGAATCAGTTACAAACCCCGTTTTAAGTGTTACAAATTGGGAGATACTACACGCATTACGTACTCTAATGTCTGGCGAAGACCTGTCCAATAAAGAAACCACATCAAAATAAGTTTTGTAGTTTTTGCGTCAGACAAGGATTTCAAAAAAACTGGTGTTCAGATTTTTTTTATTATATCTACGAGTACAATGTACAGACACAACTGATTTCTAATTTTAATATACTAGCCTATGGCTTAGCTGTGTGGACGTTTGTCTTCGAGTTTTTAAGTATAAGTATTTCCGGTTCTACTCAACCGATTGTTATGAAACATGCGTAAGATTATGTGTAGCTATCATACAAAAGTCTTACTTTAGGCTAGGTTCCTCATCACCACGGGAGAAGCTGCTGCCTGTGGCAATCGCCGGCCTAGGCGCGAGTGGCCCTCTAGAGGGCCGCTGCGAGGCTCTCCCCGTATCCCTCTGACTAGCAGAGAGCACATAGAGCAATAGACGAGGGAAGGACTGGTTCTCCTAGCGCGTAAACGGGGATCGGCGAGGACGCGAGGTGGCGCGTTACTTGCCCTCCCAAACAAAGCACGCCTTTATTAGGCGGAATGTGGCTAAATTGTAGACCCGGGACTCGGCTTCGCCCGGGTGTAAATTCCAGTTTTCCAATAAAATATATAGCCTATGATACTCAACAATAATGTGGCTTTCTATTGGTGAAAGAATTTTTAAAATCGGTTCAGTAGATCCCGAGATTACCTCATACAATTTAACAAATATACAAACACACAAACCTTACTTCTTTATAATATTAGTATAGATATAGAAAGATAATACTATTACTCTGTACCCATATTCGCAAATAAATAAATGATTGATGATTGACTGAAAAAATACAGTCGAATTTTGATAACCTCCTCCTTTTTTGAAGTTGGTTTTCTGTAACTATTTTGTATAGTGGCCACCCAACCTTTCCCGTGAACAAAATATTTACTTTAGCGTCTGGGTTTAGGCCCCGACGATGTAAACCAGTCACGTAGAACAACATTTTGTTTGTTGTTACTAGTTAAACAAAGGGTTTACGAACAATTTAAATTGAAGAACAATAAATTGAAGTTTATATTATATTGGATAGGGGCAAAGGTAAAACCTCTCTAGCCAACAAAGAAAGTTTGTGAACGAATGTTATATTTGTTACTCAATAACGACTGAACGAATCTAGTTAAAATTAGAACACATCATGGCAGGTTTTTGTGCTGTTCGTAACATTTGATTAATTGTGTGATTAAATTAACCTGCCAAGTTTAAATTTAGAATAAATTTAGATGATTATGATCGATTTTAAAGTGGATCTAAACTTGGCATTGGATTGAATTTTAACCCTTTTTTAGGCGAACTAATAGCCGATAGGAACTTGGCCCCCTTTTTAACAGGTAGATATGTTTTTGGTGGGATTTCAATACTTTTTTTCAAGGATTCGATTGAGCCAACTCACGCTTGACCGATTATTTTTTTTAGCCTTTGACGAGGCAGACGTCGACGTCCCGGGCACGGCCCTGATGTGTGTAGATAAACCTTTATACTGGCCACCGTGCTAAATCTCAAAAAGATTTTCACTGAAAACGTTCACTTTAAGCCTTGTAAAACCTTTTCCTACTTTCCACAGACAACACACGGACATCTGTGCCTACAAACACGAAATGTGCATCGAAACCTTGTTACTCTTCAATTTATTTTTCAATCAAGCGTCTGTACCTTCGTGTGTGATTTTATACAGTTTGTTTGTCTCGTCTGTGTCAATATTGTCTAGTGAAATGGTTTTTAAGCCGGCTTATAGCTTTCAAAATACAATTGTATTTTCAACGGTTTATTTACTTGACGCGTAATTGTTAATAAAACAGAGGTATTTACGTATGTTAGTTTATTTGTGCCTGTGGGATAATGCCGCCATTTGTATATACTGTAAACTTGTAGTAATTCTTCATTATGCTTTCTTGTCCTTTGTACATACAATATCTTAATATATATAAATCTCGTGTCACAATGTTTGTCCTCAATGGACTCCTAAACCACTTAACCGATTATAATAAAATTCGCACACCATGTGCAGTTCGATCCAACTTGAGAGATAGGATAGTTTTTGAAACGGATTTCGACATCCACGCGGGCGGAGCCGCGGGCAACAGCTAGTCTTAATATATGTTTGTTTAAGCATGTAAACTACAGACTCTCTACAAACTAATGTCTTATAGTAGGTTCATAATTTATAATTATCGTATACTTTTTTTGGGAAATGGCCCATTTAGAAAAAAAGTTTTCGGACTTTCCAACTATGCTCTTCACTATGGTATGCTCTTAGCACTTGACATTCTAAAAATGGTCACCCATCCTAAGACTACCCTGACCTATATATATGCCTGATAGCTTAACCTCGGAATGTCTTAAACTACTCGGTTACCACTTAGTCACGATTCCCTTTAAAATAATATAGCCATTTAAGTTTCAACAATACATTAATTAATCACAACGACACTTAATTAAGAGCCTTTACGAGTTGTTAAATATTTATTTTGAATCGACACTTTCGAAATGAGGGCGAAATTGTTCGGTGAAAAGTGATAGGTCAATTGTAATCGAACGGTTGAATTAAAACGTGCATGAAACAATACCTCCTTAATTGAAGTTCGTTTATACTATACTGCAATCAAACCTTTGTATAATATTGGAAAAGTACTGTATAATATTTTCAACACTAGTACTACACAACTTAAAAAAACCTTGTGTAACGAATACTTCTCCAATCATGGGCCTGATCATAAATGAACGCGTGTTTCTTTTTCGCATTAATTAACAAAATGTGTGTTGTCTACTTGATAATTCTATTTCTTTAATTTTATAAGTGAAAACTTGTAATTGGCCATCAAATTTGCACGCATTTAGAACATTTTGTCTCTAGCTGTAAGTTTTCTAAACTGTAAAATAAAATAAAATATTGGATTAAATAAGGTGGTACCTCCACGCGGTGCAGGGACTTACCTTTTGGAGCTTAAGGTCCATGTCGGATCTAATCACTTGGAATATTTTTGTCCAAACTGTCCAATCATCGAACTGTTAGTAGGACTAGTTGGAATAAACCGGTTTTATTGGGAGCGACTGCTATCTGGACTTCGAACCTCGAGGGGAAATCCTTCCTCAGAGTCTTGTCTATCATTAAGCATTTAGTTACAGATGAAGTTAGTTCGGACCTCAAAGGTTTTGCTAGGGTCCTACATACCCCATAGAACCAGCCTATAAATATCTAACTTACCATATTTTTGTACATTCCAGTTGACGGTGGGTTCTCCCGCAAGGCTTGCTGGTGGGACTTCGCGCGTCACTTGGACAGACTTGACGCAGTGCTGTTCACCAGACTGAACAACTGCTCAGTCTCCGGCATGGCGTCGGTCCTGCGCAGGAAGGCGGGCGCCACCGTCTACCCACAGATTGGACATTTCTTCTGCAACTTAGAGGTAACATTCCGCTATTATATTTTTATATGGACCGCTACAGATCGGGGGATCGATTCCCGCTCAGTGCAAATATAATTATGTGGTTTTTCAGTCCACCTAGTTACCTACCGTGGTAGTAGGCTACCGGGACCGTTGGTTTAACGTGCTCTCTGCGGCACAAATAAACACAGATCAATACAAATAGACATACGTGCAAACAAATATTTGCACTGAGTGAGAATCGAGCCGCGATCTCAGTAATGCAAATATTTTTATGCACGAATTTGAATTTACTTATGTAGTTACGTAAAACTTGATCCAACTAAAACCGCACGCCCTCTCGTGTCTTCAAACACCGGAGTGTAAGATGACCCAAAAAGTATTACCCTCGTACTCCGGAGGACCTCCAATACCTTGACATACCGACACGCCATCATTCTTGAATATCGAATGAATGGCAGATACTGGCGCCTCGTAGACGAGCCTTGCAAGGCTGACACCTTACACTGCGGCGTCACACTTGGACAGATATTGCTTACTGGATCTAATGTAGACACAATAATCTATTAGACATGAATCAATTATATGGTTTAGAGTGTTTGTTGGAAGGGTTAACGGTAATATTAGTAATTTCGGATACAATAAATAAAATATTCTACAACATTCGACACAGCGCTACTAGACCCAAAGTTAGCATAGGTTAACTAGCTTGTGTTATGTGTTCTAGAATGCAGATAAGCATACTTAGAATCTTATTTTGTAAATACATATTACCTATACATAGGAAGAAACAAATAAATAGCTAGACTTATACATATTATACACATAAGTTTAAACCTACAAATATTTGCACTGTGCACGAATTGCTACCTCTGATATAGCAATTTCCAACCAATTATTTCTAAAAGAATACTAATAATGTTCCCTTCACCTCCCTCCCCTCCCCCCCTCTTTTTTGCGCCTGCGTGCTGCCTCCTCAACCCACAGGTGATGTCTGAATTCTATAGTTAAAAACCATGGTATTAATTAATTGGATTAATTATGATATTATTAAGTCTGCCGTAGTCATTGGTGCATTCAATATTGGCTTCCAATCAGTGGGACATAGCAATATACCACACATGGTTTCATAGTGATCCCGATTGACTAGAAGTACACTACATTATAATCTAGTTATGTGTTTGTGCCTTTGTGAATAAATTAATATCCTTTTATGTAGTTTAAAATATTTAAATATGTGAGTTTTTATTTTTTTTTAAAGATATTTTTTATAGTTATTATATAAATAAATAAAAAAGTTTTTACCAGCTTATACCCGCTACTCCTCCCGCGCGGAGATTGGTTATCATTTTTTTAGAAATTATCTCCAGTTCTTTTTTTTTATGTCGGTCTCGTCAATACTTAACCAATTGCAATCAAACATACAAGAGATTTTAAGTATGTCCCAGAATTTTTTAATAAAAAATGCATCAAAATCTGCTTAGTAGTTTTTGCATCCATCTCGAACAAACAGACAAACAAAACAATAATTTGTAAATGAGCTGTGTCTGTACATTGGATATATTTGGAAATCTTGAGTTATGTTTATGAACGATCGAATTTAATTTTTTTTTTTATTTGGAAAACTTACAGCTAACGCAGTTGATATTTACAAAATTATAATAGCTGAAGGTCATTTAAAAGTTTTCACGAATACAACTATTTTTTTACTTGAAAACTTTTTTACACCACTACCAACGTTTTCTTATTTATTAATTTAGTTATTACTTATTAGTTAACTATAATTTAATTAATCTGTTTGTATACAATTTGGATAACTATATTAAATTTGGTCATGGTTAAGTAATTATTTCCTGGTAACTATAAATATTTGTGAACGACTGTACAATCTGATGCACACATTTGTAACGACGATTGGGAACACAGATTTTTTTTATGCAGAAAATTTTAATAAAATAAATAAAGCAACATACCTAATCTATTATAATTTCTTACCATTATGATTACAGGAGCGCCGGATGCTCGCAAGCCCTGACGGTGACAAGGACACAGATCCCTTGCTAGTGTCCCTCATCCAGGAGGGCTCGGATATGATGGCCGACTTGCGGCACATTAACCTGAAGCCGCAACACTGCTACCGGAATCCAGAACCTATCAACTTATACCACAAAGTTGGACATGGTAAATTATTGAAACTACATTCTTCATTTGGATATACTACTTAGGTGGCTGACAAGCGCATGGCTAAGCTGATGGGAAGCGGTTACCGTGACCCATGGACGTGTGCAACACCAGAGGTTTGGGTGTCTGGGGAAGGTTAAGGGTTGAGAGTTTCTGTGCGAACAGCACAGAATCCCTCCCGTGAGCTCTGGCTACACTACCTACCGCCGCGAACACAGCACGATGGTTATTATGGCCACGGTCTTCTGTAGGGCGGGGGTACAATCCCAGTCAGACTGCTCAGTTGGTTCGGGAGATACCGTCGTGTCCTACCTCCATAAAGAATGATCCAGTGCACTTTTATAACTTTATTGTTTGCATTCTTACAGGAACCCTGGACATGTACGTGCTGAATCCGTCCAAGGATTCTAAATACGTTCGTGAATTCCTCAAGAGATGGCACAACAGTGAACAGAAGCTGTTTGAGGGCGCCAGTGTGTCAGGACAATTCAATTTCCCGATACCCAATCTAGTATCGATATGTGCGCTACTAGTGTGGCGCCCAGCCAACCCCGATGATACCATCACCAGGATAATGTTCCCAGGGTCAACCCCCCAACACAAAATATTTGAGGGCTTAGAAAAACTTAAGCATTTAGAGTTCCTTCAACACCCTACATGTACAGGGCGTCAGATGACAGCCCCAACCCCAACTGCTACTACTGTAGCAACTACAGTATCTTCATTAAAAACTTCTACTAAAGCTACTTCAAAAGTCAGTAAAGAAAAAAGTTTAATCACAGATAAAACGAAAGATGATAAAAACATGGAACCCGAACCGCCACCAAAAGATATGAAACTTGAAGACACAAAGAATATTATAGATAACAAACTACTTAACGAACTTGTAGACGGTGTTGATAAAATTGAATCCGTTCTACATGATACTATTACTGCAAGATTAGAAACTAAATTAGACGATAAGATTGCTCAATATGAGAGCACTGTGATAGATGGTTTGCCTAAAAAGAAAGAAGTTAAAAAGAAAGCCGCTGACAAAAAAGCAAAGCGTATTGATAAGACTGATGAAGTTAAAGACTCTGTAGTTAAGAATGAAGCTAAGAAAATTGAAACTGAACTGAAACCGAAAGTTGAAAGAAAGAAAGTAGACACTCGAAAACCTGATATGTCATCATCAATGACTAGAAGTAAAGTAAGTCATCGTACTCCACGTGCTGTTTCTGAGAAAAAGACAACAATTACTGCTGTGGACAAAAAATCAACCGTGGAAGACAAGAAGTCACCACCTACAACACCAAAAAAATCACTTGATACCAAAACTACTCCAACTGTGCCAACGGCTAAAGAGAGAGTTAAAGTTAAAGCTGCCAGTACTTCTGCTAAAAGCACTAAAGAAGCCAAAAATCGTATGGTTGTTGAATCAAAATACAAACAACTATCACCAAAACGTGATACTACAGCCAAAGCATCTGAGAAAAAAGAAACTAAAGCTAAACGAGAACCCATTTCACGCAGGCCTAGACCTCTGTCGTCACCGATAAAAGGGCTTAAGACAATGAAGAGTCCTTCTAAATCTATTAAAGCTAGCAAGGGTGACACTTCGAAATTAAAAGGCTTGCAAAGAGTGAATTATGAAGATATTCTAAAAGAAGCTAAGAAATCAGACGAAGATACGTCTAAATCTCTAGATGACATTAAACTACAAGAATTAGATGAAAGAGAAGAACAAGAAATTGTTAGGGAAATTGAAGCAGTATTTAATAGAGATACTGAAACTGAAGAAAAAGTAGAGTTTGTGGGGCGATCTGATATTGAAAAAATAACATGCATGATAGATGGCATTAAGACTGAGACGACTGCCGACGGTGAATTTGAAGAAGAATACCTTATCATAGAGAAAGAAGAAGTAGAACAGTACACAGAAGACTCAATCATTGATCGTGAAAGTAGTCATGAACATGAAGATGAACTACAAAAACACTTAAAGGACAAAGAAGAATCAGAGAAAAAGAAAGACATAGTAGTATTAATGGTAGAAAAACCTGAAGAAACTCAAATAAAGAGTGAAATTGTTATGGAAAAGGAATCAAAACAACTTGAATCAAAGGAACACTCAGTGAGCCTTGAAGAAAAGCAAGACATTAGCAGTGAAAAGAAAACATCTGATAGTAAAAGTATACCGAAACCGAAAGATTCTCTTGAAATGCAGGTTCAAGAGTCTCAGCCGGATGAAAAAATTTCTACTACTATTGAGTCTGGAGCTACCACAGCTCCTACTTTGCCTGAAGATGAAAGAATAACATTAGATAGTATCAAAGAAGATCGACAAATAGAAGAAAAGCACATACAGGAAGAAACTAAGGAATTAATACCACCACTAAGCTTAATAGATATCAAACCAGTATCGTTAGAAAAAAGTACTAAGCTGGAATCATTACCTGCTCCAATAAGAGAAATAGTAAAAACCCCTGATGAAGTAGCTGATTTACCTCTGCACGAGGAAGTTGACTACAGGCCATTTGAAGAAAAGAAAACACCAGAAGAAGAATTATTTAAACGTAAACTTGATGAAATCAAAGTGCCTAAAGACCTCCCTCTCACAGACCCGGAAGCTGCCTATAGAGTCAAAACTGTCCAAGACGATGTTGTGCTCAAGACTGTGCAGCGTGCGTCCCACCCTGAATTAGTAACTGTAACCCCAGGATCCGCGCCAGAATCACCAATGTATCATGAACAAATGAAAATTTCTACGCTACCTGATAAAGACCTAAAAACTGTTAAAGAATATGATGATCCCGAATACGATTATGGCCAATTCACAGAAAAATTAAGAGAAACGCATATCACGACTGTAGACTCACCAATCAAAGATGATATCATTGTTATTGAAGAGATCCCATGTATGCCAGAAAAAATTCCTTCTATACCCGAAGATGTTGAAAAGGAGATCGAGGAAGCACGTAAGTTAGAAATTGCAGAAAAGCCTCCTTTGAGTCCAAAAGATGTTGAAAAAATAGTAGCTGATGTTGCCGAGGTGTTAAAATCAGATAAAAGTTTAGATGAAATAATGGCCGAAAAGTCTCCATTGCTACGTAAATCACCTGAAATTTTCAGTAAAATAGAAACCACTATGAACGGTATTGAAGCAACAAAACTGCTTTTATCAAGTGAACAAGACATTAAACATGACTTGCATAAGGATATAAGAACATTAAGTGTTAAACCTGAGCGAGACATTACAGATATCTTACTGAAAGAAGCTTCTCCTGTACGCTCAATAACATCTGAAGATGTCAGTGAAGTTTCAGATAAAACTGTTCTCAGTGAAGGAAGAAGAGTTAAACGAGAACTCCAGGAGGAAAAACCCGTGCAACCGCTGAAATCACAAGTTTTAACTGATGAAATAGTACTAGAAAAAGTACCCACTGAATATACAGATACCCAAAAAATCAGCAAAGAAATGACAGACCATTCAATTGAACAAACTAAAAAAGTTATGGAACAAGATTTGATTAAAGGAACCGATGGTGAATCAGAAGAAAAAGATATAGAAACATTTGAAGAAAAAATTCTGGAACCAGAGAGAAGAGTAAGCACAGCATTAGAATCTGCAAAAACTCTCGAAAAATTGGAGGAGAAAATTGCAGATTTAAAGAAAAAAGAAATTGTTAATATGGTGGAAAAAGAAGAATCAAAAACCAAGGTAGAAATTCCTGAAGAAGAGAAACCTGGTATAGAAAAAGAACCTCTAATTGAGAAAACTGCAATTAAAGAAATAGACAAGAAATCTGAAGTACAAGAAACTAGTTCTAGTAAAGAACAACCTAAAAAAACACTACTGCAAAAAGCTGAAACTAAAGCTGAGAAGGTTGTTGGCAAAGTTTCGGCTTTGAAAGATGAAGTCTTTGGATTCTTTAGTAAAAAAACAGCTGATAAAAAAGAACCAAGTCCAGAAAAAGAATTACCGGATAAAAAAGCGGATAGCCCAGTTAAAATAAGTGAAAAGCCGACGAAATATGACACGTTTCCTACTGAAGTAGTACAAGGTGATGAAAAAGGTTCTTCTGAAATCGCACCGCATTTTAATTTCAATGAAGATGAAGAACTTCTTATTGCTGAGAAGTTAAAAGAATTTGAACCTACTGGTCCACCTCTAGAAGAAACACATACACAGTTAACGACTATCTCTGAAAAAGGAATTATTATAAATAGAAAAACAACATCGATTACGTTCATTCAAGAATATGTTAATTTTATTAAAACTGTAGTAGTATATAAAATCACTTATTTAACTACAGAAGAAGATGAGCATCCTAATGGCAACAAAATTAGTAGAACATATAGAAAAATCTCTCTTGCTAACGAAAAACCTAAAGAAATAACAAGCCCCATACAGCATGAAACAATATCAAGTGAAAAAGCACCTAGCTTATTGCTTAGTGAGAAATCACTTAGCCCTGTACTTAGTGAGAAGGCACCATGCCCAGGGCTTATTGAGAAAGCACAGAGCCCAGTGCTCAGTGATAAAGTGCCTAGTCCAGGAAAACCCGACGAAATGACGTCAATTCAAATGGAGCCAGTGATACCTCCACTTGGTTTAGATAAAATCGATAGTATAAGAGAATCACCAAGTGTGGCGTATGACGAAAAAGAGGAAGAGGCCGTTGAGGAAGTATTAAAGGCTTTTCAACCTACTGGCAAACCAGAAGAGAAAACAATCACACGTTTTGTTACCATCTCAGAGAAAGGTGTCACAATAAACAGGAAATTAACAATCACTACTATTATACAAGCATACTATAGTATAACACAAACAACAAATATATATAAAATAACTATTTTGACAATGGAGGAAGATGAACAAGTGGATAAGTCTAAAGTTTGCCGATCGTCTAGAAAAATATCACTGGCTCATGAAAGGCCAAAATCCATTGATGATGATGATGAAGGATTGAAAACAGAAAAGATAACTAGCGAAACACTCCTTGAAAAAGGACGTTCTGAAACAATACTTAGCCCAGTCATAAGCGAAAAGGCACAAAGTGAAAAGAAGCCTGATATTATATCTGAAATGAAGTCAACCAGCCCAGTTATAGGTGATAAAGTATCTGATGACAAAGAACCCAGCGAAATGGCTTCAATTCAGAGATCGATTAGCCCAACGCCTAGTGATAAAGCACCCAGCACAGTATCAAGTGGGAAAATACCAAGCGATAAGACACTCAGCCTATTACCAAGTGATAGAGTACTTAGCCCAGTACCTAGTGATAAGGTGCCAAGCCCTACTCCAAGTAAAAAGGTGCCAAGTGATAAGCCATCAAGTCCTGTACCAACTGATAAGGCACCCAGCCTGGAACTAAGTGAAATAGTTCCTGGTGATAAGCAACCCAGTCCAGTACCAAGTGAAAAGACGCCAAGTGATAAAGTGCCTAGCCCGGTAGCAAGTGATAAGGTACTGAGCCCGGTACCGAGTGATAAGGCACCCAGTCCTGTACTAATTGCTAAGGTGCCAAGTGAAAAGGTGCCCAGCGTGGTACCAAGTGATAAGGTGCCGAGCCCCGCCCCAAGTGAAAAGAGGCCAAGTGATGAGCCATTAAGCCCGGTACCAACTGATAAGGTACTCAGTCTGGAATCAAGTGAAAAAGTTCCTGATCTTAAGCAACCCAGTCCAGTACCAAGTGAAAAGACACCAAGCGAAAAGGCACACAGCCCAGTACCAAGTGATAAAGTGCTGAGCCCTACTCCAAGTGAAATGGTACCAAGTGATGAGCCATCAAGTCCTATACCAACTGATAAAGCGCCCAGCCTGGAACAAGGTGAAAAAGTTCCTGATGATAAGCGCTCCAGTCCATTACCAAGTGAAAAGACGCCAAGTGATAAGGCACCCAGTCCTGTATCAATTGCGAAGGTGCCAAGTGAAAAAGCTCCCAGCGTGGTACCAAGTGATAAGGTGCCGAGCCCTACTCCAAGTGAAAAGCTGCCAACTGATGAACCATCAAGCCCACTGTCAAGTGACCAGGTACTCAGTCCCGTGCAAACAGCAAAAGTACCAAGCGAAAAGACATCCAGCCCAGTACCTAGTGATAAGGTGCCAAGCCCCGCTCCAAGTGAAAAGGGGCCAAGTGATGAGCCATCAAGCCCTGTACCAACTCATAAGGTACTCAGTCTGGAACCAAGTGAAAAAGTTCCTGATGATAAGCACCCCAGTCCAGTACCAAGTGAAAAGACGCCAAGTGATAAGGCACCCAGTCCTGTATTAATTGCACAGGTGCCAAGCGAAAAGGCACCCAGCCCAGTTCCTAGTGATAAGGTGCCAAGCCCCGCTCCAAGTGAGAAGGTGCCAAGTGATGAGCCATCAAGTCCTTTACCAACTGATAAGGTACTCAGTCTGGAACCAAGTGAAAAAGTTCCTGATGATAAGCACCCCAGTCCAGTACCAAGTGAAAAGACACCAAGCGAAAAGGCACACAGCCCAGTTACAAGTGATAAAGTGCTGAGCCCTACTCCAAGTGAAAAGGCACCCAGCCCAGTTCCTAGTGATAAGGTGCCAAGCTCCGCTCCAAGTGAGAAGGTGCCAAGTGATGAGCCATCAAGTCCTTTACCAACTGATAAGGTACTCAGTCTGGAACCAAATGAAAAAGTTCCTGATGATAAGCGACCCAGTCCAGTACCAAGTGAAAAGATGCCAAGTGATAAGGCACCCAGCCCAGTAGTTAGTGATAAGGTACTGAGCCCGATACCAAGTGATAAGGCACTCAGCCCTGTACTAATTGCGATGGTGCCAAGTGAAAAGGCGCCCAGTATGGAACCAAGTGATAAGGTGCAAAGCCTTACTCCAAGTGAAAAGATACCAAGTGATGAGGCATCAAGCCCATTATCAAGTGACCAAGTACTCAGTCGCGTACAAACGGCAAAGGTACCAAGTGAAAAGCCATCCAGCCCAGTACCTAGTGATAAGGTGCCAAGCCCCGCTCCAAGTGAGAAGGTGCCAAGTGATGAGCCATCAAGTCCTATAGCAACTGATAAGGTACTCAGTCTGGAACCAAGTGAAAAAGTTCCTGATGATAAGCAACCCAGCCCAGTACTAAGTGATAAGGTGCCAAGCCCTACTCCAAGTGAAAAGGTACCAAGTGATGAGTCATCAAGTCCTGTAGCAACTGATAAGGCACCCAGCCTGGAACCAAGTGAAAAATTTCCTGATGATAAGCGACCCAGTCCAGTACCTAGTGAAAAGACGCCAAGTGATAAGGCACCCAGCCCAGTAGTAAGTGATAAGGTACTGAGCCCGGTACCAAGTGATAAGGCACCCAGCTCTGTACCAAGTGATAAGGTGTCAAGCCCTACTCCAAGTGAAAAGCTGCCAACTGATGAACCATCAAGCCCATTATCAAGTGACCAAGTACTCAGTCGCGTACAAACGGCAAAGATGCCAAGCGAAAAGCCATCCAGCCCAGTACCTAGTGATAAGGTGCCAAGCCCCGCTCCAAGTGAAAAGGTGCCAAGTGATGAGCCATCAAGTTCTTTACCAACTGATAAGGTACTCAGTCTGGAAACAAGTGAAAAAGTTCCTGATGATAAGCAACCCAGTCTAGTACCTAGTGATAAGGTGCCAAGCCCCGCTCCAAGTGAGAAGTTGCCAAGTGATGAGCCATCTAGTCCTTTACCAACTGATAAGGTACTCAGTCTGGAACCAAGTGAAAAAGTTCCTAATGATAAGCAACCCAGCCCAGTACCTAGTGATAAGGTGCCAAGCCCTACTCTAAGTGAAAAGGTACCAAGTGATGAACCATCAAGTCCTATACCAACTGATAAGGCGCCCAGCCAGGAACGAAGTGAAAAAGTTCCTGATGAAAAGCGACCCAGTCCAGTACCAAGTGAAAAGACGCCAAGTGATAAGGCACCCAGCCCAGTAGTAAGTGATAAGGTACTGAGCCCGGTACCAAGTGATAAGGCACCCAGCCCTGTACCAATTGCGACGGTGCCAAGTGATAAGGCGCCCAGCATGGTACCAAGTGATAAGGTGCCAAGCCCTACTCCAAGTGAAAAGCTGCCAACTGATGAACCATCAAGCCCATTATCCAGTGACCAAGTACTCAGTCCCGTACAAACAGCAAAGGTACCAAGCGAAAAGTCATCCAGCCCAGTACCTAGTCTTAAGGTGCCAAGCCCCGCTCCAAGTGAAAAGGTGCCAAGTGATGAGCCATCAAGTCCTTTACCAACTGATAAGGTACTTAGTCTGGAAACAAGTGAAAAAGTTCCTGATGGTAAGCAACCCAGTCCAGTCACAAGTGAAAAGACGCCAAGTGATAAGGCAGCCAGTCCTGTACTAATTGCAAAGGTGCCAAGCCAAGAGGCACCCAGTGAAAAGATACCAAGTGATGAGCCATCAAGTCCTGTGCCAACTGATAAAGTGCCAAGCCTGGAACCCAGTGAAAAAGTTCCTGATGATAAGCTACCCAGTCCAGTACCAAGTGAAAAGACGCCAAGTGATAAGGCACCCAGCCCTGCAGTAAGTGGTAAGGTACTGAGCCCAGTACCAAGTGATAAGGCACCCAGTCCTGAATCAATTGCGAAGGTGCCAAGTGAAAAGGTGCCCAGCGTGGTACCAAGTGATAAGGTGCCGAGCCCTACTCCAAGTGAAAAACTGCCAACTGATGAACCATCAAGCCCACTGTCAAGTGACCAGGTACTCAGTCCCGTACAAATTGCAAAGTTGCCAAATGAAAAGGCACCCAGCCCAGTACCTAGTGATGAACATAGTCCAGTTTTTGACGAGGAACAAGTAATTGAGGAAAAATTGAAAGGATTTGAACCTTCTGGCTCACCTGAGGAAGATACTTCTACGCAAGTTATATCTTTAACCGTTAAAAACGTCATTATTATTAGAAAGATAATTACTAAAGTAATTATAGAGAAATATTTTAATGTAACGACAACCATGATCCTATACAAAATAACTATTGTAACTATCCAAGAAGATGAACATCCAGATGGAACAATAACAAGCCGAAAACATATTGAAAGATCATTATCCGAAGAAAAGCCCCAAATTTCGGACCTATTAAGAAATAAATCTAGTTTACAATTAGATGAGGACCAAACACTTACGTTTGCTGAAGATAATGAAGATGGTTTTGTAGTTATACATAAAGATATTATAGAGACAGATCATGTTGAATTATTTGAGAGGAAAGAGCATGTACAAGATAAACAGGCAATCACCATCGATGACCAACCCCTTGTTCTTGAACTGTCTGAAGCTATTCTCAGCAAAGTTCCTGAAAAAGAACCTAGTTCAGAGAAAACAGCTCCGACAGCTGATGAAGTAGAACAAGTAAGAAAAATAATTGACGACCAAATAGCAGACGAAACAACTAAAGAAATAACTATTTCAACTAAATCTTTAGATTACAAAGAAGATGACATACCAAGTCCTGAGCTCGTTCAGGATATAATTAATGTGACAACAATGGAAAATGTTACAAAACGAAAACCAACAGGAGTAGATGAAATAATTCAAGCTGAAATCGTACATGGACTTGGAAAAAGCCCTGAAAAATATGACGATGATAGGAAATCTGATGATTATTTCCAAACATCAGACTCAAAATCACTTTCCCCAAAAGAAGATTTGAAACAGCTAATATCAGAAAAAGATGAAGATGAAAAGGTGGATGGGAAATATGAATCAATAATAAGCATGAAAAAAGATTCTACGTCAAATTTGTACACTATAGAAGATAAAACTGATGATTTCAGTAATACACAACAATCTAAATCAATAAAATTAGATGAGAGTCCAAGGAAGGATATCATTTCTGACAAACTTGATGAAAAGCAAGTAAGTTCAGAAAAAGATAACAAAGAAGTAAAAGAAAAGCTTGATGAAATCGATGGTGAAATCATGAGAGAGTCATCTTACCTTGTACAACAAGATGACATGAAATATGAATCAGAAAAAACACAAATTAATTTGTTTGATCAGCTTAAAGATCTGACATCAGAAGATGGCAACATTACAAGCAATAAGAAACCAATACCAGATAAAGAGCATATTTTGATGAAGTCAGAAAAAGATGAACAAAACCGAATTTCAACTCTTGCTGAAAAAGCTCTTAGTGTTACTGGAACAATATCCAGCATAGATAAGCTAGAGAATGGACATCTTAGCCCTAGCACCACACATAAAAAAGAAGTAAAACTTTCTGAAATTGATGATATTAAATATGACAGTATTTCCGATAAAACGAAATATGAAGATGGGTTACCCAGCTCCAATAACATTACAAATAATATAATTAGCACCAAACCTGCAACAGAACTATTGAACTTGGTTTTAAGCCCTGATGATATTAAACATGTGCTTACAGAAAAGGACAAGGCACTAAGCCCAAACCTCAGTGAAAAGATGCCAAGTGAAAACGTATTCAGCAAAGAACATATTGACCCTGTGTCAAGCCCGACTCCTAGTGAAAAGACGCCAAGCATAAGGGCACATAGCCCAGTACCAAGTAAAAGTGCATCAAAGCCAACTCCAAGCGAGAAGGCACCCACAGATAAGGCACCAAGCCCAGTACCTAGTGATAAGGCACCTAGCCCAACTCCAAGTGAAAAGGTACTGAGGGATAAGGAGCCCAGCCTGATTAAAAAGGTGGCAAGCGAAAAGGCAACTAGTCCGGTACCAAGTGATAAGGCACCTAGCCCTACTCCAAGTGACAAAGTGCCCACTGATAAGCGACCCAGCTTAGCACCAAGTGAAAAAGCACACAGCCCGGTACCAAGTGATAAGGAACCCAGCCCTACTCCAAGTGACAAAGAGCCAACTGATAAGCGACCCAGCTTAGCACCAAGTGAAAAAGCACCCAGCCCGGTACCAAGTGATAAGGCGCCCAGTCCTACTCCAAGTGACAAAGAGCCCACTGATGAGCGCACCAGCTTAGCACCAAGTGAAAAAGCAACCAGCCCAGTACTAAGTGACAAGGCACCTAGCCCAACTCCAAGCGAAAAGGTACTAAGTGATAAAGAGCCCAGCCCAATTGCAAAGGTGCCAAGCGGAAAGGCAACTAGTCCGGTACCAAGTGATAAGGCACCTAGCCCTACTCCAAGTGACAAAGAGCCCACTGATAAGCGACCCAGCTTAGCACCAAGTGACAAAGCACCCAGCCCAGTACCAAGTGATAAGGCGCCCAGCCCTACTCCAAGTGACAAAGAGCCTGCTGACAAGCGACCCAGCTTAGCACCAAGTGAAAAAGCACCCAGCCCAGTACCAAGTGATAAGGCGCCCAGCCCTACTCCAAGTGACAAAGAGTCTGCTGATAAGCGACCCAGCTTAGCACCAAGTGAAAAAGCACCCAGCCCGGTACCAAGTGATAAGGTGCCCAGCCCTACTCCAAGTGACAAAGAGCCTGCTGACAAGCGACCCAGCTTAGCACCAAGTGAAAAAGCACCCAGCCCGGTACCAAGTGATAAGGCACCTAGCCCTACTCCAAGTGAAAAGGGGCCTGCTGATAAGCGACCCAGCTTAGTACCAACTGAAAAAGCACCCAGCCCAGTGCCAAGTGATAAGGCACCTAGCCCTACTCTGAGTGATAAAGAGCCCACTGATAAGCGACCCAGCTTAGCACCAAGTGAAAAAGCACCCAGCCCGGTACCAAGTGATAAGGCGCCCAGCCCTACTCCAAGTGACAAAGAGCCTGCTGACAAGCGACCCAGCTTAGCACCAAGTGAAAAAGCACCCAGCCCGGTACCAAGTGATAAGGCACCTAGCCCTACTCCAAGTGAAAAAGAGCCTGCTGATAAGCGACCCAGCTTAGTACCTAGCGATAAAGCACCAAGCCCGGTGCCAAGTGATAAGGCACCTAGCCCTACTCCAAGTGATAAAGAGCCAACTGATAAGCGACCCAGCTTAGCACCAACTGAAAAAGCACCCAGCCCGGTGCTAAGTGATAAGGCACCTAGCCCTCCTCCAAGTGACAAAGAGCCCACTAATAAGCGACCCAGCTTAGCACCAAGTGAAAAGGCACCCAGCCCGGTACCAAGTGATAAGGCGCCCAGCCCTACTCCAAGTGACAAAGAGCCTGCTGACAAGCGACCCAGCTTCGTACCAAGTGACAAGGCGCCTAGCCCTACCACAAGTGACAAAGTACCCGCTGATAAGCGACCCAGTTTAGTACCAAGTGACAAGGCGCCTAGCCCTACCACAAGTGACAAAGTACCCGCTGATAAGCGACCCAGCTTAGTACCTAGCGATAAGGCACCAAGCCCGGTGCCAAGTGATAAGGCACCTAGCCCTACTCCAAGTGACAAAGAGCCTGATGACAAGCGACCCAGCTTAGCACCAAGTGAAAAAGCACCCAGCCCGGTACCAAGTGATAAGGCGCCCAGCCCTACTCCAAGTGACAAAGAGCCTGCTGACAAGCGACCCAGCTTAGCACCAAGCGAAAAAGCAACCAGCTCGGTACCAAGTGATAAGGCACCTAGCCCTACTCCGAGTGACAAAGAGCCCACTGATAAGCGACCCAGCTTAGACCCAAGTGGAAAAGCACCCAGCTCGGTACCAAGTGATAAGGCACCTAGCCCTACTCCGAGTGACAAAGAGCCCATTGATAAGCAACCCAGCTTAGCACCAAATGAAAAAGCACCCAGCTTGGTACCAAGTGATAAGGCGCCCAGCCCTATTCCAACTGATAAAGAGCCTGCTGACAAGCGACCCAGCTTAGTACCAAGTGACAAGGCACCTAGCCCTACCACAAGTGACAAAGTACCCGCAGATAAGCGACCCAGCTTAGCACCAAGTGAAAGAGCACCAAGCCCGGTACCTAGCGATAGGGCACCTAGCCCAACTACAAGCGAAAAGGTGCTAAGTGATAAGGAGCCAAGCCCAATTGCAAAGGTGCCAATCGAAAAAGCAACTAGCCCGGTACCAAGTGATAAGGCACCTAGCCCTACTCTAAGTGACAAAGAGCCCACTGATAAGCGACCGAGCTTAGCACCAAGTGAAAAAGCACCCAGCTCGGTACTAAGTGATAAGGCACATAGCCCTACTCCAAGTTACAAAGAGCCTGCTGACAAGCGACCCAGCTTAGCAACAAGTGAAAAAGCACCCAGCCCGGTACCAAGTGATAAGGCACCTAGCCCTACTCCAAGTGAAAAGGAGCCTGCTGATAAGCGACCCAGCTTAGTACCTAGCGATAAGGCACCAAGCCCGGTGCCAAGTGATAAGGCACCCAGCCCTACTCTGAGTGAAAAAGAGCCAACTGATAAGCGACCCAGCTTAGCACCAAGTGAAAAAACACTCAGCCCGGTACCAAGTGATAAGGCGCCCAGCCCTACTCCAAGTGACAAAGAGCCTGCTGACAAGCGACCCAGCTTAGCAACAAGTGAAAAAGCACCCAGCCCGGTACCAAGTGATAAGGCACCTAGCCCTACTCCAAGTGAAAAGGAGCCTGCTGATAAGCGACCCACCTTAGTACCAACTGAAAAAGCACCCAGCCCGGTACCAAGTGATAAGGCGCCCAGCCCTACTCCAAGTGACAAAGAGCTTGCTGACAAGCGACCCAGCTTAGCACCAAGTGAAAAAGCACCCAGCCCGGTACCAAGTGACAAGGCATCTAGCCCTACTCCAAGTGAAAAAGAGCCTGCTGATAAGCGACCCAGCTTAGTACCTAGCGATAAAGCACCAAGCCCGGTGCCAAGTGATAAGGCACCTAGCCCTACTCCAAGTGATAAAGGGCCAACTGATAAGCGACCCAGCTTAGCACCAACTGAAAAAGCACCCAGCCCGGTACCAAGTGATAAGGCGCCCAGCCCTACTCCAAGTGACAAGGAGCTTGCTGACAAGCGACCCAGCTTAGCACCAAGTGAAAAAGCACCCAGCCCGGTACCAAGTGATAAGGTGCCCAGCCCTACTCCAACTGATAAAGAGCCTGCTGACAAGCGACCCAGCTTAGTACCAAGTGACAAGGCACCTAGCCCTACCACAAGTGACAAAGTACCCGCTGATAAGCGACCCAGTTTAGTACCTAGCGATAAGGCACCAAGCCCGGTGCCAATTGATAAGGCACCTAGCCCTACTCCAATTGATAAAGAACCCACTGATAAGCGACCCAGCTTAGCACCAAGTGAAAGAGCACCCAGCCCAGTACCAAGTGATAAGGCGCCCAGCCCTACTCCAAGTGACAAAGAGCATGCTGACAAGCGACCCAGCTTAGCACCAAGTGAAAAAGCACCCAGCCCGGTACCAAGTGATAAGGCATCTAGCCCTACTCCAAGTGAAAAGGAGCCTGCTGATAAGCGACCCAGATTAGTACCTAGCGATAAGGCACCAAGCCCGGTGCCAAGTGATATGGCACCTAGCCCTGCTCCAAGCGATAAAGAGCCCTCTGATAAGCGACCCAGCTTAGCACCAAGTGAAAAAGCACCCAGCCCGGTACCAAGTGATAAGGTGCCCAGGCCTACTCCAACTGATAAAGAGCCTGCTGACAAGCGACCCAGCTTAGTACCAAGTGACAAGGCACCTAGCCCTACCACAAGTGACAAAGTACCCGCTGATAAGCGACCCAGTTTAGTACATAGCGATAAGGCACCAAGCCCAGTGCCAAGTGATAAGGCACCTAGCCCTACTCCAAGTGATAAGGCGCCCAGCCCTACTCCAAGTGACAAAGAGCCTACTGATAAGCGACCCAGCTTAGCACCAAGTGAAAAAGCACCCAGCCCGGTACCAAGTGATAAGGTGCCCAGGCCTACTCCAACTGATAAAGAGCCTGCTGACAAGCGACCCAGCTTAGTACCAAGTGACAAGGCACCTAGCCCTACCACAAGTGACAAAGTACCCGCTGATAAGCGACCCAGTTTAGTACATAGCGATAAGGCACCAAGCCCAGTGCCAAGTGATAAGGCACCTAGCCCTACTCCAAGTGATAAGGCGCCCAGCCCTACTCCAAGTGACAAAGAGCCTACTGATAAGCGACCCAGCTTAGTACCAAGCGAAAAAGCAACCAGCACGGTACCAAGTGATGAGGCACCTAGCCCTACTCCAAGTGAGAAAGAGCCCACTGATAAGAAACCCAGCTTAGCACCAAGTGAAAAAGCACCCAGCCTGGTACCAAGTGATAAGGCGCCCAGCCCTACTCCAAGTGACAAAGAGCCTACTGAAAAGCGACCCAGTTTAGCACCAAGTGAAAAAGCACCCAGCCTGTTACCAAGTGATAAGGCGCTCAGCCCTACTCCAAGTGACAAAGAGCCTGCTGACAAGCGACCCAGCTTAGCACCAAGTGAAAGGGCACCAAGCCCGGTACCTAGCGATAAGGCACCTAGCCCAACTCCAAGCGAAAAGGTGTTAAGTGATAAGGAGCCAAGCCCAATTGCAAAGTTGCCAATCGAAAAAGCAACTAGCCCGGTACCAAGTGATAAGGCACCTAGCCCTACTCCAAGTGACAAAGAGCCCACTAATAAGCGACCCAGCTCAGCACTAAGTGAAAAAGCACCCAGCCCGGTACCAAGTGATAAGGCACCCAGCCCTACTCCAAGTGCCAAAGAGCCTGCTGACAAGCGACCCAGCGTATTACCAAGTGACAAGGCGCCTAGCCCTACCACAAGTGACAAAGTACCCGCTGATAAGCGACCCAGCTTAGTACCTAGCGATGAGGCACCAAGCCCGGTGCCAAGTGATAAGGCCTCCAGCCCTACTCCAAGTGATAAGGCGCCCAGCCCTACTCCTAGTGACAAATTGTCTGCTGATAAGCGACCCAGCTTAGTACCTAGCGATAAAGCACCAAGCCCGGTGCCAAGTGATAAGGCACCTAGCTCTACTCCAATTGATAAAGAGCCCACTGATAAGCGACCCAGCTTAGCACCAAGTGAAAAAGCACCCAGCCCGGTACCAAGTGATAAGGCGCCCAGCCCTACTCCAAGTGACAAAGAGCCTGCTGACAAGCGATCCAGCTTAGCACCAAGTGAAAAAGCACCCAGCTTGGTACCAAGTGATAAGGCACCTAGCTCTACTCCTAGTGAAAAGGAACTTGCTGATAAGCGACCCAGCTTAGTACCTAGCGATAAGGCACCAAGCCCGGTGCCAAGTGATAAGGCACCTATCCCTACTCCAAGTGATAAAGAGCCCACTGATAAGCGACCCGGCTTAGCACCAAGTGAAACAGGACCCAGCCCGGTACCAAGTGATAAGGTGCCCAGCCCTACTCCAACTGACAAAGAGCCTGCTGACAAGCGACCCAGCTTAGTACCAAGTGACAAGGCACCTAGCCCTACCACAAGTGACAAAGGACCCGCTGATAAGCGACCCAGCTTAGTACCTAGCGATCAGACACCAAGCCCGGTGCCAAGTGATAAGGCACCTAGCCCTACTCCAAGTGATAAGGCGCCCAGCCCTACTCCAAGTGACAAAGAGCCTACTGATAAGCGACCTAGCTTAGCACCAAGTGAAAAAGCACAAAGCCCGGTACCTAGCGATAAGGCACCTAGCCCAACTCCAAGCGAAAAGGTACTAAGTTATAAGGAGCCAAAACCAATTGCCAAGGTGCCAAGCGAAAAAGCAACTAGCCCGGTGCCAAGTGATAAGGCACCTAGCCCTACTCCAACTGATAAGGCGCCCAGCCCTACTCCAAGTGACAAAGAGCCTACTGATAAGCGACCTAGCTTAGCACCAAGTGAAAAAGCACCCAGCCCGGTACCAAGTGATAAGGCGCCCAGCCCTATTCCAAGTGAAAAAGAGCCTGCTGATAAGCGACCCAGCTTAATTTCAAGCGATATGGCACCAAGCCCGGTACTAAGTGATAAGGTACCCAGCCCTACTCCAAGTGAAAAAGAGCCTGCTTTTAAGCGACCCAGCTTAGTACCAAGCGATAAGGCACCAAGCCCAGTACCTAGTGATAAGGCCCCTAGCCCAACTCCAAGTGAAACGGTAATTAGTGACAAGGAGCCCAGTCCAATTGCAAAGATGCCAAGCGAAAACGAACCCAGTCCGTTGCCAAGTGATAAGGCGCACAGCCCTACTCCAAGTGAAAAAGAGCCTGCAGATAAGCGACCTAGCTTACTACCAAGCCATAAGGCACCAAGTCCTGTCCCTAATGATAAGGCACCTAGCCCAACTCCAATTCAAAAGGTACTTAGTGATAAGGAGCTCAGCCCAACGGCTAAGGTGCCAAGCGAAAAGGCAACTAGCCCAGTACTAAGTGATAAAGCACCTAGCCCTACTCCAAGTGAAAAAGAGCCTGCTGATAAGCGACTCAGCTTAGTACCAAGCGAAAAAGCACCCAGCCCAGTACCAAGTGATAAGGCACCCAGCCCAACTCCAAGTGAAAAGGTACTAAGAGATATAGAGCCCAGCCCAATTGCAAAGGCGCCAAGCGAAAAGGCAACTAGCCCGGTACCAAGTGAACCTAGCCCTACTTCAAGTGACGAAGAGCCCACTGATAAGCGACCCAGCTTAGTACCAAGCGAAAGAGCATCCAGCCCAGCACCAAGTGATAAGGCACCCAGCCCTACTCCAAGTGAAAAAGGGCCTACAGATAAGCGACCCAGCTTAGCACCAAGTGAAAAGGCACCAAGCCCGGTACCAAGTGATAAGGCGCCCAGCCCTACTCCAAGTGAAAAAGAGCCTGCAGATAAGCGACCCAGCTTAGCACCAAGTGAAAAAGCACCAAGCCCAGTACCTAGCGACAAGGCGCCCAGCCCTACTCCAAGTGAAAAAGAGCCTGCTGATAAGCGACCCAGCTTAATTTCAAGCGATATGGCACCAAGCCCGGTACTAAGTGATAAGGTGCCCAGCCCTACTCCAAGTGAAAAAGGGCCTACAGATAAGCGACCCAGCTTAGCACCAAGTGAAAAGGCACCAAGCCCGGTACCAAGTGATAAGGCGCCCAGCCCTACTCCAAGTGAAAAAGAGCCTGCAGATAAGCGACCCAGCTTAGCACCAAGTGAAAAAGCACCAAGCCCAGTACCTAGCGACAAGGCGCCCAGCCCTACTCCAAGTGAAAAAGAGCCTGCTGATAAGCGACCCAGCTTAATTTCAAGCGATATGGCACCAAGCCCGGTACTAAGTGATAAGGTGCCCAGCCCTACTCCAAGTGAAAAAGGGCCTACAGATAAGCGACCCAGCTTAGCACCAAGTGAAAAGGCACCAAGCCCGGTACCAAGTGATAAGGCGCCCAGCCCTACTCCAAGTGAAAAAGAGCCTGCAGATAAGCGACCCAGCTTAGCACCAAATGAAAAAGCACCAAGCCCAGTACCTAGCGACAAGGCACCTAGCCCAACTCCAAGCGAAAAGGTACCAAGTGATAAGGAGCCCAGCCAAATTGCAAAGGGGCCTAACGAAAAGGCAACTAGCCAAGTACCAAATGATAAGGCACCTAGCCCTACTCCAAGTGACAAAGTACCCGCTGATAAGCGACCCAGCGTAGCACCAAGTGAAAAAGCACCCAGCCTGGTACCAAGTGATAAGGCGCCCAGCCCTACTCCAAGTGAAAAAGAGCCTACTGATAAGCAACCGAGCTTAGTAACAAGCGATAAGATAGCCAGCCCTATTCCAATTGAAAAGGCAGTAAGTCAAAAGCTATCCAGCCTAACCGCGATGGTCCCAAGTGAAGAGGCTCACAGCCTGATTAAAAGAGATAAGGCGCCCAGCCCTACTCCAACTGAAAAAGAATCTGCTGATAAGCGACCAAGCTTCGTATCAAGTAATAAGGCACCCAGCCTGGTGCCAAGTGATAAAGCACCCAGCACTACTTCAAGTGAAAAAGAGCCAGCAGATAAGCGACCCAGCTTAGTACCAAGCGATACGGTACCAAGTCCAGTACCTACTGATAAGGCACCTAGCCCAACTCCAAGCGAAAAGGTGCTGAGTGACAAGGAGCTCAGCCCGACGGCTAATGTGCCAAGCGAAAAGGCAACTAGGTCAGTACCAAGTGATAAAACACCCAGCCCTACTCCAAGTGAAAAGGTACTATTTGACAAGGAGCCCAGCCCAATTGCAAAGGTACCAAGTGAAAAAGCAACTAGCCCAGTACCAAGTGATAAAGCACCTAGTCTTACTCCAAGTGAAAAAGAGCCTGCTGATAAGCAACCCAGCTTGGTACCAAGCGATAAGGCACTCAGCCCTGTACCAAGTGATAAGACACCGAGCCCTACTCCAATTGAAAAAGTGCCTGCTGATAAGCGACCCAGCTTAGCACCAAGTGAAAAGGCACCTAGTCCGGTGCCAAGTGATAAGGTACTTAGTGACAAGGAGGTCAGCCCAACGGCTAAGGTGGCAAGCGAAAAGGCAACTAGCCCAGTACCAAGTGATAAAGCACCTAGCCCTACTCCAAGTGAAAAAGAGCCTGCTTTTAAGCGACCCAGCTTAGTACCAAGCGATAAGGCACCAAGCCCAGTACCTAGTGATAAGGCCCCTAGCCCAACTCCAAGTGAAACGGTAATTAGTGACAAGGAGCCCAGTCCAATTGCAAAGATGCCAAGCAAAAACGAACCCAGTCCGGTGCCAAGTGATAAGGCACACAGCCCTACTCCAAGTGAAAAAGAGCCTGCAGATAAGCGACCTAGCTTAGTACCAAGCGATAAGGCACCAAGTCCTGTCCCTAATGATAAGGCACCTAGCCCAACTCCAAGTGAAAAGGTACTTAGTGACAAGGAGCTCAGCCCAACGGCTAAGGTGCCAAGCGAAAAGGCAACTAGCCCAGTACTAAGTGATAAAGCACCTAGCCCTACTCCAAGTGAAAAAGAGCCTGCTGATAAGCGACTCAGCTTAGTACCAAGCGAAAAGTCACTTAGCTCTGTACCAAGTGATAAACCAGCCAGTCCTACTCCAACTGAAAAAGTGCCTGCAGATAAGCGACCGAGCTTAGTACCTAGTGATAAGGCCCCTAGCCCAACTCCAAGTGAAAAGGTACATAGCGACAAGGAGCCCAGCCCAATTGCAAAGTTGTCAAGCGAAAAAGCACCTATTCCGGTGCCAAGTGATAAGGCACACAGCCCTACTCCAAGTGAAAAAGAGCCGGCTGATAAACGACCCAGCTTAGTACCGAGCGAAAAGGCACCTAGTCCGGTGCCAAGTGATAAGGCACACAGCCCTACTCCAAGTGAAAAAGAGCCGGCTGATAAACGACCCAGCTTAGTACCGAGCGAAAAGGCACCTAGTCCGGTGCCAAGTGATAAGGCACACAGCCCTACTCCAAGTGAAAAAGAGCCGGCTGATAAACGACCCAGCTTAGTACCGAGCGAAAAGGCACCTAGTCCGGTGCCAAGTGATAAGGCACACAGCCCTACTCCAAGTGAAAAAGAGCCTGCTGATAAGCGACCCAGCTTAGTACCAAGCGATAAGGCACTAAGCCCGGAACCAAGTGATAAGGCTTCCAGCACTTCTTCAAGTGAAAAAGAGCCTGCAGATAAGCGACCTAGCCTAGTACCAAGCAAAGAGGCACCAAGTCCAGCACCTAGTGATAAAGCACCTAGCCCAACTCCAAGTGAAAAGGTACTTAGTGACAAGGAGCTCAGCCCAACGGCTAAGGTGCCAAGCGAAAAGGCAACTAGCCCAGTACCAAGTGATAAAGCACCTAGCCCTACTCCAAGTGAAATAGGGCCTGCTAGTTTTGTACCAAGTGAAAAGACACCAAGCCTAGTAGCTAGTAGTGATAAGGTCCCTAGCCCAACAACAAGTGAAAAGGTACATAGTGACAAGGAGCCCAGCCCAATTGCAAAGATGCCAAGCGAAAAGGAACCTAGTCCAGTGCCAAGTGATAAGGCACACAGCCCTACTCCAAGTGAAAAAGAGCCTGCTGATAAGCGACCCAGTTTAGTACCAAGCGATAAGGCACCAAGCCCAGTACCTAGTGATAAGGTTCCTAGCCCAACTCTAAGTGAAAAGGTAATTAGTGACAAGGAGCCCTGCCCAATTGCAAAGATGCCAAGCGAAAAGGAACCTAGTCCGGTGCCAAGTGATAAGGCACACAGCCCTACTCCAAGTGAAAAAGAACCTGCAGATAAGCAACCCAGCTTAGTACCAAGCGATAAGGCACCAAGTCCACTCCCTAGTGATAAGGCACCTAGCCCAACTCCAAGTGAAAAGATACTTAGTGACAAGGAGCTCAGCCCAACGGCTAAGGTGCCAAGCGAAAAGGCAACTAGCCCAGTACCAAGTGATAAAGCACCTAGCCCTACTCCAAGTGAAAAAGAGCCTGCTGATAAACGACCCAGCTTAGTACCAAGCGAAAAGGCACTTAGCTCTGTTCCAAGTGATAAACCAGCCAGTCCTACTCCAACTGAAAAAGTGCCTGCAGATAAGCGACCTAGCTTAGTACCAAATGATAAGGCACCAAGCCCAGTACCTAGTGATAAGGCTCCTAGCCCAACTCCAAGTGAAAAGGTACATAGTGACAAGGAGCCCAGCCCAATTGCAAAGTTGTCAAGCGAAACAGCACCTATTCCGGTGCTTAGTGATAAGGCACACAGCCCTTCTTCAAGTGAAAAAGAGCCTTCTGATAAGCGACCCAGTTTAGTACCAAGCGATAAGGCACCAAGCCCAGTACCTAGTGATAAGGCTCCTAGCCCAACTCCAAGTGAAAAGGTAATTAGTGACAAGGAGCCCTGCCCAATTGCAAAGATGCCAAGCGAAAAGGAACCTAGTCCGGTGCCAAGTGATAAGGCACACAGCCCTACTCCAAGTGAAAAAGAACCTGCAGATAAGCGACCTAGCTTAATACCAAGCGATAAAGCACCAAGTCCAATCCCTAGTGATAAGGCACCTAGCCCAACTCCAAGTGAAAAGATACTTAGTGACAAGGAGCTCAGCCCAACGGCTAAGGTGCCAAGCGAAAAGGCAACTAGCCCAGTACCAAGTGATAAAGCACCTAGCCCTACTCCAAGTGAAAAAGAGCCTGCTGATAAGCGACCCAGCTTAGTACCAAGCGAAAAGGCACTTAGCTCTGTTCCAAGTGATAAACCAGCCAGTCCTACTCCAACTGAAAAAGTGCCTGCAGATAAGCGACCTAGCTTAGTACCAAGCGATAAGGCACCAAGCCCAGTACCTAGTGATAAGGCTCCTAGCCCAACTCCAAGTGAAAAGGTACATAGTGACAAGGAGCCGATCCCAATCGCAAAGTTGTCAAGTGAAAAGGCACCTATTCCGGTGCCAAGTGATAAGGCACCCAGCCCCACTCCAAGTGAAAAAGAGCCTGCTGATAAGCGACCCAGCTTAGTACCGAGCGAAAAGGCACCTAGTCCGGTGCCAAGTGATAAGGCACATAGCCCTACTCCAAGTGAAAAAGAGCCTGCTGAAAAGCGACCCAGCTTAGTACCAAACGATAAGGCACTAAGCCCGGCACCAAGTGATAAGGCTTCCAGCACTTCTTCAAGTGAAAAAGAGCCTGCAGGTAAGCGACCTAGCTTAGTACCAAGCGATAAGGCACCAAGTCCAGTACCTAGTGATAAAGCACCTAGCTCAACTCCAAGTGAAAAGGTACTTAGTGACAAGGAGCTCAGCCCAACGGCTAAGGTGCCAAGCGAAAAGGCAACTAGCCCAGTACCAAGTGATAAAGCACCTAGCCCTACTCCAAGTGAAAAGGTACTTAGTGACAAGGAGCCCAGCCCAACGGCTAAGGTGCCAAGCGAAAAGGCAACTAGCCCAGTACCAAGTGATAAAGCACCTAGCCCTACTCCAAGTGAAAAAGAGCCTGCTAGTTTAGTACCAAGCGAAAAGGCACCAAGCCCAGTAGCTAGTGATAAGGCCCCTAGCCCAATTCCAAGTGAAAAGGTACATAGTGACAAGGAGCCCAGCCCACTTGCAAAGATGCCAAGCGAAAAGGAACCTAGTCCGGTGCCAAGTGATACGGCACACAGCCCTACTCCAAGTGAAAAAGAGCCTGCTGATAAGCGACCCAGTTTAGTACCAAGCGATAAGGCACCAAGCCCAGTCCCTAGTGATAAGGCACCTAGCCCAACTCCAAATGAAAAGGTACTTAGTGACAAGGAGCTCAGCCCGACGGCTAAGGTGCCAAGCGAAAAGGCAACTAGCCCAGTACCAAGTGATAAAGCACCTAGCCCTACTCCAAGTGAAAAAGAGCCTGCAGATAAGCAACCTAGCTTAGTACCAAGCGATAAGGCACCAAGCCCAGTACCTAGTGATAAGGCACCTAGCCCAACTCTAAGTGAAAAGGTACATAGTGACAAGGAGCCCAGCCCAATCGCAAAGTTCTCAAGCGAAAAGGCACCTATTCCGGTGCCAAGTGATAAGGCACACAGCCCTACTCCAAGTGAAAAAGAGCCTGCTGATAAGCGACCCAGCTTAGTACCAAGCGATAAGGCACTAAGCCCGGTACCAAGTGATAAGGCTTCCAGCACTTCTTCAAGTGACAAAGAGCCTGCTGATAAGCGACCCAGTTTAGTACCAAGCGATAAGGCACCAAGCCCAGTCCCTAGTGATAAGGCACCTAGCCCAACTCCAAATGAAAAGGTACTTAGTGACAAGGAGCTCAGCCCGACGGCTAAGGTGCCAAGCGAAAAGGCAACTAGCCCAGTACCAAGTGATAAAGCACCTAGCCCTACTCCAAGTAAAAAAGAGCCTGCAGATAAGCAACCTAGCTTAGTACCAAGCGATAAGGCACCAAGCCCAGTACCTAGTGATAAGGCACCTAGCCCAACTCTAAGTGAAAAGGTACATAGTGACAAGGAGCCCAGCCCAATCGCAAAGTTCTCAAGCGAAAAGGCACCTATTCCGGTGCCAAGTGATAAGGCACACAGCCCTACTCCAAGTGAAAAAGAGCCTGCTGATAAGCGACCCAGCTTAGTACCAAGCGATAAGGCACTAAGCCCGGTACCAAGTGATAAGGCTTCCAGCACTTCTTCAAGTGACAAAGAGCCTGCAGATAAGCGACCTAGCTTAGTACCAAGCGAAAAGGCACCAAGTCCAGTACCTAGTGATAAAGCACCTAGCCCAACTCCAAGTGAAAAGGTACTTAGTGACAAGGAGCTGAGCCCAACGGCTAAGCTGCCAAGCGAAAAGGCAACTAGCCCAGTACCAAGTGATAAAGCACCTAGCCCTACTCCAAGTGAAAAGGTACTTAGTGACAAGGAGCTCAGCCCAACGGCTAAGGTGCCAAGCGAAAAGGCAACTAGCCCAGTACCAAGTGATAAAGCACCTAGCCCTACTCCAAGTGAAAAAGAGCCTGCTGATAAGCGACCCAGCTTAGTACCAAGCGATAAGGCACTAAGCCCGGTACCAAGTGATAAGGCTTCCAGCACTTCTTCAAGTGACAAAGAGCCTGCAGATAAACAACCTAGCTTAGTACCAAGCGAAAAGGCACCAAGTCCAGTACCTAGTGATAAAGCACCTAGCCCTACTCCAAGTGAAAAGGTACTTAGTGACAAGGAGCTCAGCCCAACGGCTAAGGTGCCAAGCGAAAAGGCAACTAGCCCAGTACCAAGTGATAAAGCACCTAGCCCTACTCCAAGTGAAAAAGAGCCTGCTAGTTTAGCACCAAGCGATAAGGCACCAAGCCCAGTACCTAGTGATAAGGCCCCTAGCCCAACTCCAAGTGAAAAGGTTCTTAGTGACAAGGAGCCCAGCCCAATTGCAAAGATGCCAAGCGAAAAGGCACCTAGTCCGGTGCTAAGTGATAAGGCACATAGCTCTACCCCAAGTGAAAAAGAGCCTGCTGGTAAGCGACCCAGCTTAGTACCAAGCGATAAGGCACCAAGCCCAGTACCTAGTGATAAGGCCCCTACCCCAACCCCAAGTGAAAAGGTACTTAGTGACAAGGAGCCCGACCCAATTGCAAAGATTCCAAGCGAAAAGGCACCTAGTCCGGTGCCAAGTGATAAGGCACACAGCCCTACTCCAAGTGAAAAAGAGCCTGCTGATAAGCGACCCAGCTTAGTACCAAGCGAGAAGGTATCTAGCCTTTCTCCAAGTGAAAAACTGCCTGACGTGCCAATAGAAGAGTTATCCAGTCCCAGTCCAAAAGCCTACGATATACATAACATAGTACTTATTGAAAAAGTGCATGATGATAAGAAACTTAGCTTGCTACCAAGTGATATTGCACCAACCCCAGAAACAGATGCTAAAACACCCAGCCCAGTACCAAACGGAAAAGCACCAAGCCCTACTCCAATTGAAATAATGCCTATTATTAAAACGACTGCCTCAATACTTAGCAGTGAGGTGCCTAGCGCTGTTTCCAGCGAAAAGATTCCAACTGAGAAGGTGCCTAGTCCAGTACCAAGTCACAGGGCACCCAGCCCTATTCCAAGTGAGAGGCTACACAGCCCAGTACCGATTGTCAAGGCATCGAGCCCTATCCCAAGTGAGAAGGCACCCGGTCCAGTAGCCAGCGACAAGAACTCTAGCCCGGTTCCAAGTGAAAAGGTTCCAAGTGAGAAGGCACCTAGCCTACTGCCAAGTGGCAGGGTACCCAGCCCCATTCCAAGTGACAAAGTTCCAAGTGAGAAGGCACACAGTCCAGTACCCAGCGACAAGAGCTCGAGCCCTGTTCCAAGTGGCAAAGTTCCAAGTGAGAAGGTATCTAGCCCACTACCAAGTGACAAGGCACCCAGCCCTATTCTAAGTGACAAAGTTCCAAGTGAGAAGGCACACAGCCCAGTACCAAGTGACAAGAGCTCCAGCCCTATTCCAAGTGACAAAGTTCCAAGTGAGAAGGCGCTTAGCCCACTACCAAGTGACAGGGCACCCGGCCCTATTGTAAGTGACATAGTCCCAAGTGAGAAGGCACACAGTCCAGTACCCAGCGACAAGAGCTCGAGCCCTGTTCCAAGTGACAAAGTTCCAAGTGAGAAGGTATCTAGCCCACTACCAAGTGACAGGGCACCCAGCCCTATTCCAAGTGACAAAGTTCCAAGTGAGAAGGCACACAGCCCAGTACCATGTGAAAAGAGCTCCAGCCCTGTTCCAA
The DNA here is from genome assembly GCA_963576445.1 of Lithosia quadra. NCBI lineage: Eukaryota > Metazoa > Arthropoda > Insecta > Lepidoptera > Erebidae > Lithosia > Lithosia quadra. The sequence continues at coordinate 1,072,005 of OY754891.1, read as the reverse complement.
GTGAAAAGGTTCCAAGTGAGAAGGCATCTAGCCCACTACCAAGTGGCAGGGCGCCCAGCCCTATTCCAAGTGACAAAGTTCCAAGTGAGAAGGCACACAGCCCAGTACCAAGTGAAAAGAGCTCCAGCCCTGTTCCAAGTGAAAAGGTTCCAAGTGAGAAGGCATCTAGCCCACTACCAAGTGGCAGGGCGCCCAGCCCTATTCCAAGTGACAAAGTTCCAAGTGAGAAGGCACACAGCCCAGTACCAAGTGAAAAGAGCTCCAGCCCTGTTCCAAGTGAAAAGGTTCCAAGTGAGAAGGCATCTAGCCCACCACCAAGTAACAGGGTGCCCAGCCCTATTCCAAGTGCCAAAGTAACTAGTGAGAAGGCACACAGCCCAGTACCAAGTGACAAGAGCTCCAGCCCTGTTCCAAGTGAAAAGGTTCCAAGTGAGAAGGCACCCAGTCCAGTAGCAACCGACAAGAGCTCCAGCCAACAAAAGATACCAGTTGATAAGGTACCAACACCAGCACCGAGCAACAAGGAGCCAAGAGATAAGTCACCCATACCAAGCTCTATTCCTGGTGAAAAGGTGCTTAGTGATAAACTGCTGAGTGAGGAAGTGCCAGTTGATAAGGTATTGCAAAGTGATAAAATGCCTAGCCATATTTCAACTGTACAAGAGGCAAGCTCAATAGCGAGTGACAAGAAGTCTACTCCTATTTTGAGTGAGAAAACCCAAAGTGATGTACCGACAGGTAAATCTTTTGTAACAAAGAAGGAAATTGAAACAATTTCATACGATGATGAAAAAGATATTGATGAAAAGGAATCCACCAGAGGCAAGGGGAAAGAAGAAAGTATTATTTCTGAGCCGACAAGTACGTCAGTAAGTAAGTTAGTTAACGTTCTCGAGAAATCTTCATATGAAAAGCCTGAAGTACACGAAATTGATACTGATATTTATGAAGACGGTGAATCAATTAGTGAAGACAGTCAAATACTTGAACCACGAAGAGATTCTCAATTTGAAGTTACTACAACAAAAGCACAATTACTAGCAAAATCAATTTGTCAAACAGAAGATAGTCCTGTTCATGATGAGAAACCAACTTCTCATTTACAAAATAATGTCATAGAATCTGACGATATGCCACACGATATAAAATACAGATCTATTGTCGAGAATAAGCTAAAAGATAATAATTTAACTGATAGTGTTTCTCATATACCTCATGGTAGTAGCTCAGAAGATGTTTCAAAAGAAGTAAGTCTTGAAGAAAAATATAGTTTTGAGGGCACTGAGAAGTCTGAAAAGAAATCAGCACAAAAAGACCACAGTACAGTCCAACAAATTGATTCTATTTCAAGCATTGGTTCCCTTACTTCAACTTTAAAACATTTTGATCTAACTAAAACTGATGATGATAGAACTAAAGAGCCTAGTTCACCAAGAGATGAAATTCAACTATCTGAAGCATCCGATTCTGGAGTTCATAGTATTCCAATAGACGTAGACTATAATGCGCCGACTGATGCAATTATTGCAGAAACAATCAAAGATAACGCTGCATATCTCATGGAGTCAATACATAGAGCTTTCGGTGAAGAAACTGTACAGCAAGGTATTAAAACAGAAAACTTAGAGTCTTTGGTGAGGGTTTCTACTCCACCAACGGTCCCCGTTAGTCCACTGCCAAAGACACCTGGCAACTTCCAGGATATCAAAGTGAGTGATGGAGTCCAAAGTGAAGTATCCTATGATAAATCAGATGGGAGCGAAGAAACAATTACCAAAGTGGTTCATGTTGGAGAAGATGTTTTAACACAACGAATTTCAACTTCAACTGAGAAAGCTCCTAAAAAGTCAACTGTTCTTGTTGATGATGACTCGGATATCTTAACTTTAATGCAAACAATGGGAAAAATTAAGACAGAAACTGATACAGTGACCAAAATTATCAAGGAAGGCGAAAATGTAGTTACCCAGACTATAACAACTGTGATCACAAAAGAAGTAATATCAAGGGAAGATGGCACACCACAAAATATCAAAACCACAATAGAAACAACTACATTAAGCAAAGGTTCCGATGGTTCAACAACCACAACAACAGACACACAAACATTACTTTCAGAATGTTCTTCCAGTCTCAGATCTACATCTTCAATGGACTTATATGCTAAAGATAAAATTGATAAGGAATTTTCAGACAGTGATGAAAAGTTTGAAATTACGAGTTTACCTGACAAACGTGAGTCATCTATTGTTAGAGATATAGATTCAGATTTTAAAACTCTTATCAGTGAATCTGACGAAATAGATGACGACGTTGAAGACACTATCATTGACACCGATGTTAGTAAAAGAATAATTCGAGAAAATAATATTGACATAATTGAAACTATAACCACAGTTACCAAAAAAGAAACGGTTAAAGTCAGTGATGTCAAAAAAATAATTCGCACTACGGTTGAAACAAATATCACTAAAGAACATCCAGATGGTTCTAAGGACGTACAAAAAAATGTTGAAGTGAAGACAGAAGAACTTATACTGGATTCTAGTAGCAATTTAGACAAAATACTTGGAGAATATGTTATAAGTGGAGATCCAGAAGAAAGTGTAACGACAAAGACCGAGGAATTAAAACAAGACGCTCACATAATCAAGCGAACGGTAGTTACAAGAATTGTTAAAATTAAATATGCTGATAATCAGGGAATACCTAGAAAACTAAAGACAGTTACAACAATTACTACAACTGATGATTATCCTGATGGTTCTTCGCGTACTAAAGTGGACAGCAGCACTTCATTAACAGATATTGATGTGGAAATTGTGAGTAGTCCTGAACTTCAGGACTTAGTTATAGTTGAAGATAAATCTATGGTAACTGAAAAACATGACAAAACGGTTCTTATTAACGGTAAAAGTGTACTACAAATTATAACTATTACTACTACCAAAGAAACATTAGCATCTATAGATAGAAGCAAAAGAAAAGTTAAAACGACTATAGAAACGGTGACTGAAACGATGCTCCCTGATGGAATGACAGAAGTAACTAAAGATGTGAGAATATCAGTATCTGATGTTGGTATCGATGCTGTAGAGGAAAATCTCGAAGGTTTTGAAATAAATGGTGAACCTAAAGAAGATACGACCATAAATACTGAAACTGTTATAGAGGGTGGTAATATGATTAAGAGAAAAACCACAATAACAACCACTGAGATAGTATATATAAATGCTTTCAATAGTATAAAACGCACCAAAACTATAATCAAAACAATAGTAGAAGACGAACATCCAGATGGCTCTGTAATTACAAGAACAAGTGAAAAAATATCACTTTCTGATGAAATTCTTGAAGTCACTGAAAAAAGCGATGAAACTGATCATGAAAATGAAAAACTTGATAAAGAACTAAAAGATTTAAGTCCCATGGAAGAACCTGAAATAACTGAATCAGTAAAAACAGAAGAATTGAAAGAAAATACAACAATTATTTACAGGACAATAGTTACCAGGCTGGTCAAAATTAAGTACTGCAATAATCAAGGTGTGCCATGTAAGCTCAAAGCTGTTACAACAATTACTACTTCTGATAAATATCCTGATGGTACTACCAAGTCTAGTATTGATATAAGCACAACAATAAGCGACATAAGTACAGAAGAAATTGTAACAAGTAAACAAATACATCAAGATGAAAAAGCTTCACATGACAGTGACATAGGTGATCAGCTCACTGGTTCTGTAAAAACTGAAGTTCCTATAGAAAAAGAAGCTCCACCTCGTGAGGAAATCGAAGATTTGGAGGACAATACTCCAGAAAGTACTAAAATAGAAAATGCCTTAAAAGAATTAACTCCGGAAGGAGAGCCAGATGAAACCGAATCTACTGAAATGTTAGAAATAGTAGAAAATAATATTGTTATTAAGAGAATAATTGTTACTAGGGTTACAAAGATAGGATACGTTGATAAAACAGGCAAACTCACAAAGTTAAAAACAGTTACTACGATCACAACTACGGATAATTTCCCTGATGGTTCTGCAAGAACAACTGTTGAAGGCAGTACTACAGTAACAGATATAGAAACTGAGCCAACTGATGGAATCGAAGAAAATCTTGAGGGCTTTGACACAATTGGAAATCCTGTGGAAGATGTAACAACACAAGAAGAAACTATCACAGAAGATGGCATATTTGTTAAAAGAAAAACTACTATTACGACTATAATACAGAAATTTAAGAATGCGAATCAAAGCATCATACGAACTAAAACAACTGTCAGAACTATAACTGAGGATGAACATCCCGATGGATCAGTGATCAAAAGAACAAGTGAAAAAGTTTCATTAGTAGATGAATGCCTAGATGTTCATGAGCCAAGTGAAAAAGAAATAGCTGAAAATATTAAAATAGAAACAGCACTAAAAGATTTAATTCCTGTTGGTAATCCTGAGATTACTGAAACTACAGAAATAGAAAAGATTAAAGAAAAACTATATGAAGTACTAAGAACTATTGTTACAAGAACAGTTAAAACCAAGTATGCTGATAGCTTAGGGACATTGAGAAAACTTAAGATAGTTGTAACCGTAACAACTGTAGATCAATACCCAGATGGTGCTTCAAGAAAAACTATTGATACAAATACATCCATTAGTGATCTTGAAACTGTTGATGTAGTTAAAGGTCAAGACCTGAAAGACTATCCGAAGTTAGAAGATAAAACCGTCAACGTAGATACTAAAGAAAACCTTGAGTTTAGAGATGGCAAACAGGTCAAACAAATAATCACCACTACAACAACAAAGGAAACACTTTCATCTATGGACAGTTCAAAGAAAAAAGTAAGAACTACTGTTGAAACTGTGACTGAAACTACATTACCTGATGGTATAATTGAAGTTACAAAAGATGTAAAAGTTTCAGTATCTGACTATGGAATTGAAACATTTGATGAGAATCTTACAGGTTTCATTGAAGTTGGTGAACCAGATGAATCCACTACAACTGATTCAGAAATGATTGTTGAAAACGATGTTACAATTATAAGAAAAATAACAGTTACTACAACAAAACAAGAATTTGAGAATGTCTCCATTAGATCAAAGAAAATTAAAACTATAATTAAAACAGTGATTGAAGATGAATATCCAGATGGCACTGTCATTATTAAAAAAAGTGAGAAAGTTTCAATAGCGGACGTATTTTTACCAACACCTGGCACAGCTCAAAGTGACACAGAACCTCCTGCATCATATATAAATGACTCTGAAATAGTAGAAGACACAATGGAAGAATCTGATGTCAAAAATGAAGTAATTCAGCAAGGATCAATAACTATTAAACGTACAATCACAACCAAAACTAAACGTGAAACTCTCGCAAGTACAGATAAAAATATTAAGCGAGTACGAACTACTGTAGAAACAGTCACAGTTGATGAGTATCCCGATGGGTCTACCGAAACCACAAAAGATGTGAAAATAACTATCTCTGAATTTCAAAAGACATCTGATAGCGATTTACAAGCTGCACTACAGGGCCTGAAAACGACAGGTAAAATAAAAACATCCGTTGACAAGAAAACAAATATTATTACTGATAACGGTGAGAAAGTTACCCAAACTATAACCACTTACGTAACAAAAGAAGAACTTAGTAATAATGAAACAAATGAAATTGCCGTAAAAACTGTAACAGAAACTATTACAGAAAGTGCTAAAGATGATGGTTCAGTTGAAACCACAAAAGATGTTCGCACACAGATAACTTATCTGCCGATAGGTACTGGGCTTGATGATTGGTCTCCAGAGGAATTAGAAGAAATAGAGAAACAGCCTATTGCGCAAGAAAAAAAGCAAGTACTCGACGACAAGCCAGTGCTTGCTGAGTTACCCTTAGGATACAAAGATAAATATGGACAAAAATCAAAGAAACAACGTTCACCAGTTGGAGAAATAACAAGTGACACAGAAACATTCACAAAAGTAATTAAGGAAGGTGATAATGAAGTCACGCAGACTATCACAGTAGTTACAACTAAAGAAGTGATCAGTCCAGAAAAAGTAAAAATTACAGTAGAAACAACAACCGTCAGCAAGAGTAGTGATGGCGTAACGAAAACGACAAAATCTACTAAAACTACTATATCAGAGTTCAAAGAAGAATTTGAAGAGATTATCGATACAGGTGAAAGTGAAAAATCCTTCTCTAAATTGTCTTCAAAAACTGGTGATATGAGGAGCTCGTCAGCTACTAGTGATGATTTTGACCACCACGGTATTTCATCCCCACCTTCCGATATCAGTTCAAGAGGATCACGGGCTGCCACTCATGTATGGGGCACAGAAAGTAGCGGGGTATACTACAGTGACGACGATGGTCCAGGAAGTCCGAGCAGTACAAAATCACAAATAGCTCATTCACCAAGATCAAATCTAAGTTTTGAATTAGACACCACAAAACCACAACACGACCAGAACGAGAAACATGAACCTACATTATACAAGGACCCTATGTCTACGTCTGTATATGGAGAATTGCCGAAAGATGAAATTAGTTCATCAACAACCCAATCGAAACTTAAATCTGAGACACATACTGACAAATCTATAGTAAACATAACTGCTGACTTTTTGTCTAAAGAAAAACAAAGTCATTTGAAACATACCGACGCTGCTTTCTTAAGGGAGGCAGATGAACATTTCGAAAAAGCTATCGAAGAACACAAAAAAGTTAGTGGTTCTAAAGTAATTTCAAATATTACTGCAAAATACGAACTTGATAAAAAGGTGCAATCAAGTTCAAGTCATTCTTCGAAAGAAAAAAGTACGATAACCTTAAAAGATTTGAAATCCGAAACAAAAAAAGTAACTGAAAGCAGTTCATCGACTCAACAGGAATCTACTGAACATACTAAAGAAACATATACATCGAAGGATCCCATTGAGTCTTGGGGGAAGCCATTAGGTTTACCCAGTCCGATTATGCCACCAACACAAGTTGATGGTAAGAGTACTCCTAAAAAGCAATCTAGCTCAACTGTTCTTAACAAGAATAAAATTAACCAAGAGAAAAGTAAGGAAGCAAAGAGGTCCTCTGAATCTCCAAGCAAGAAAAAAGCACCAGCACCTGTATACATGGAACTAACATACGTTCCACATCACGGAAACTCTTACTACTCTGCTATGGAATTCTTCAAAAGAGTCCGCGCCCGCTACTATGTATTCTCTGGCACTGAACCATCGAAGGAGATCTACAACGCTTTACTTGACGCCAAGAAAACTTGGGAAGATAAAGATTTAGGTAAGTTAAATTTCTTTTCAACTTCCCTTGATATACCAAATAATGATTATAATATATCATGCCAATAGGAATAGATTATTATTATTTATATAAACTGATAAAATATTGGCAAAAGATCGCTAATTTTACAATTTAAATAGTGGTTAAAAATTGTATTTTTTTATCTTACAGAAGTTACCATAATCCCGACGTACGACACCGACGTGCTTGGCTACTGGGTGACAGAGAATGAGGAAGCGCTCGAGAAATACAAGATCGACCTTTCACCGTCGGCTTCACGCTGTACCATAAACCTTCAGGACCACGAGACCTCATGTGCTGCCTACAGACTCGAGTTCTAGGTTTCGGGTCTATTTGTATCCTTCTCATCGAAGAAGTGAGCCCACAAAAACAGGCGATGCTTACGAACTGAATGTACCAAAGAAAAGTATAATTGATGTAGGAATAAAAGGCTGTGATAAAGAGAAAAGCTCGTAAGCATAGTCTAGGGCCGCTACTCCGCATGAGAGAGTTTGCAAATAGATAACGAGTATTTGTGATATATGAATGCAATTAACAGACTGCTAAAGAGTTTGATAATATCTTAGTTAATAGTGAAACTAAAAATGATAAGAAACGAAGTGCTGGTGACAAGGAGTGTTGTTTGAACCACGAACGATTCGTAAATCCCAAACTGATTGTGTCCTAACCGCATCCAATTGTAAAGTCAATAACCAATTCGCGACCTAAGAACAGAGACGTCCATTTTTTTCTAAAATACAACTGTTTTCTAGTAGTTTGCCATTTAAAATATATTTCTGATGATGTTTAAAAAATTGGTCTTATACAAAACTGTAGTGCTTTTATACACGATATTTAGCGTAACCAAGTCCATTTTGTTTAGCCTAAACACCGCTTTGCGATCAAAATTTTTAGGAGAATGAAGAAGATAATTATTTTGCTATCGCCATTTGTGATTTACAAATTGTATAAAAATGTCTTTAGTGGACTTTTTTGTTTAGCGTAGACGCTTTAAAAGGACGTGTAACCATTTTAACTGACGCTAATATAAAACCTCATGGTACTTTTATAAAGGTTTAAGTAAAGAATATATTTAACAAAATGTGGTCTTCAAAAGACCTTCTTGAATAGAATGTGTCTCGCCGTGCTAGTGCCACGTGCGCTAGTAATTTGATATTTGTTAGATGAGACTTATTATTACAACTCTAGAACGACAAAGATGACTTCTAACGTCTATACCTCGTAAGTAATTCAGATAGATTTAAGGAGTAAAGATTTCCATTTTTTTTTTCAACTCGAGCTTATCTCAATGCGATTATTGACAGTCGTTAGTTTGCGATCGATCTTTGTGAGCTATAAGTACAAATTTTTGATCAAACAGCAGATGAGTTTGTCGTATTACGATCACGCTAGCAAAATTTATCTTAGCTGTTTTTGAGTTGCGCAATACATCATACGCTACGCAACAATCATCATGATAAATCATTTCGATGCCATTTTTTGGTAACTTCAGATAAAATATTGGTGACTTAATACAGGAGCAATTATAGTTAGAATCGCCTGCACCTCTAAGTATAATTGACCGTGTATGAAGTGCACTAATTTTAAGAAGTTACTCGCGCTCGATCGATCGTAACTGTACCTGAATGAAGACATCTGTGTTATTCTAGACCAACAGTGAGCCTAAAAAGATAGAGAGCTTAACCATTATAAATATAAATGTTTTAGTAGAAAACTATTATTAAAGAATTCATTATATTTACCTCTGTTTAAGTTGATACTTGCTTGTTGCGTCGAAGTTTAGTAATATAACATAGTTATAAATACGTGTTATATAAAATTTACTCATTTCAAGAAGATAATTACTAAATTAACGAGATTATTGAATCTCTATTATATTTCGTTTGCATCTATGTATTTTTGATCTGTTGTATTTTGGTTTTAAATTTCTAGTCGTGACGACCCAAATACTTATAAAAATCGTTATAGTCTTTTAAATTTGTTCCTATTCAGATGGATTGTTTTTAAGAGTTTCGCCAATGTTTTTTGTCAATGATGAAATCATTATGTGAGTTGATTATAGATGAAGTACTCCATTAGATAACCGATTTGTTTCAAATGTTATGTTCGGATGTGAGCGAATGTGATAATGATCCATAAATGATTCACCATCTAGTGTTAGGCAGTCTTCAAGGCTTTCATCCAGTCTTGCACGGGCAACTTGTTGCGCTTTAGCCTTTACAGTATTTTCTATGGTTACGAACATTACCATCGACTCAATTGCCTGTGCATCCACTGTTATGTTTTTCTTATTTGCCAAATATGCATTGAAAACTTTCGAGTCAATTAATTTTAAGTCAACCATAGTGATAAGTGGATTAATGTCACACAACAATCGCTTACTTCGCTAACATTTCTTAATATAAATAAAACATAAATAGCGAGAACAATTCGTATATCAGAGCGCACCAGCACAATGAATTAACATAAAAACATATTTAAAAAATTATAAACGCATACATAAAAATATTTTTTTTATTTTAGTTTTTATGTATATCAACGAATGAGTTTTTATGTTAAACTATAAATACATTATGATATAGTCTGTGTTACTGTGTGTGAATTGATGTGAGCACAATATTGATTCCCTATATGGTTTATGCTTTAGGTAGTTGTGGATGGGACTAAACAGGGATGTGAGAAATATCTTGTAGTGGAATGTCTGAGCCGATGCTATTGCTCTTGCTAACACCTCTGGCTTTACAAGCCATTTTTGAAATACTAACTTTTAGTTACTTAGGTAGAAACATAACTTAAAAAGTTCTTTTGCAATTATATCAAAATTTTCCTCTTTAGAAAATAGTGTTACGATTCTTTTCGCTACCCACGATTTTAAATTAAGAGCATCGGTGATGACAACAAAATATGCTTCGAATAAAATTGAGTATTTTTTTTTAATAGGTTTTGTTCTTTTCAGCTAGCATCCACTGTCTAGCTGGCTATAAAACCTGACCCTAAAGTTTACTATTGTATTTTATAGCTAGAATTCTAATTAATGCATATTATTAGGAATATTAAAAATGTTATTAAAATTAAGAATTGTATCAGCTTAGTGAACATCAATAGCTCTGAGAAATAAACCATTATTGAAATTATTAAATGTTGTATTCTTCCGACTGTTCAACATTTTTTAATTAGAATTAACAGAATATTTACTGTATTCATTATATCATATGTCAAGTTGGCAGGCATACATACGGCTTACCTGAGTAAGCTTGACATCATTACCTCATACAATCTCATCAAATGCCAACATACAATAACCTCATTTACCTTTATCCTATATCCCAACCAGTCTTCGATTATACACTAACACATTGAGATTAATGTCCAACGATGTTATGAAGCTACTAATTCCATCAGGTACTCCGTATGACTGTTTGTCTTTGCTTGTAGATAGATTAGAATAGAATACAATAAAAATGATAACTATTAAAATCGTAAGAAATTGATAACAGAAGGTCCCTATTCATTCGCATAAAATTTTATGTCATAATATGAAGTGGCATAGTTTCTTACTTTCTAATGACCATCGCGCATAATTTTTTTTTGGCATATTTTTTAATTTATCTACAATACTTACTGTTATAACAACAATTAGTTACCACTTATTTTTGGGTAGTTACAGAAAAATAACCAGAATTAGGAATTATAACACACAAGGAAATAGCATACAAACCGAACTATCCTGAGTCAGTATGTTAGTACTAATGATACAAATACTTCAAGAGTTATGAAAGTAAATAAATGCCTTGATAAGTTTATGCCACAAAAACTACAGACTGAAAAAATATACCCCATTATAGTTATACCTAATAAACAGTATGCCAAAAATATGTAAAAAATATGCTCTTTCATATCGCCAAAGAATATTACCTGACATAAAAAATATGTGAATGAATGGGTTCCCTTTCAGAATGCTTAGCTCAAGGTAGTATACTTGTATACTCTAACATCGACAAATGGATTTGTTATAGATAGGTACGAATGAGAAAAGGCTTCTTTTGAAACGGAGCATGTTATAACTTAATCAAATATCTCTTTGACAAGCAGTACTCCAAGATTTATTCACATGATTCTGTAAGTATTCAAGTAAAATTCTGTCAGAATGTGAGCATGCATTTTATTCAGTTAATATGCCAGCATGGACTTAATTATATCAGTTTGCCAGCATGGGCCTAATTCATGTTTATAAAAACAGAAGAGAAGTTTTAGTGTACTCCATTTTGGAAGAGCCAGAGAAGCTTATGTGGTGCTAGAAACCGATGCGTTATGATATTAGAGTTAAACGCTTTTTTTCTTAAATGATGACGGCAGATAATAATGTTATTATTATTTACTTTTAATTGCATTACTGATTACTGTTTGAACTATGATCTAAGTGTTTAAACACACTTTGCCGAAGGTACGTGACCGAAGTTTGGCATGATTACGCCTGCAATGTTATTTGTATTACTGTTGCCGAAATTACTTTGCGTTACTAAATTACACCTGACCGAAGTTTACTCCGGCCCGGCTTAAGTTCAGCGTAGCTCATTTTGTACGCACGCATTAATACACGACCGAAGTTCGGTTCGATTGCCGATGAAAATCCCTGGACGGGGAGCAGCGGGGAGGCGGTAACGTCCGCGCATCCAAATTTCTGCCGCGTAAGTTGGGTACATAAGATGTTTCATATATCAGCCGAATACGTCGGAACGTAAAATCAGTCACGGGATTTCGGTCGCGTAACTTCGACTTGTGTGTCAAGTTGTGTGTGACAAGAGTCCGCGAACGACAATTCTACGTTATAGGAGGTATAGAGTGTGATTCTTTCTATATTTCTACGGAACACTACTAGCAATCACATCATCGATTGCCAAACACTTCATAGGTTTCTTTATAGGTCTACTAGAGCTAAGATATTAAGCCTCACATAAACAATATTACCACTGTCATCATTTAATTAGAAGGAACGTAAGACCCTGCACAAACGGCACAGCGCGATGGAACGCCCGTCGCTCTTATTAGCACCACAATAAGGTTACTTTTTGTCTGCACAATGGCTCATATTGCTTGTGCGGGCAAAATTCAACCTTATTATATCAATAATAAGAGAACGCAGAGAGCATTTTACCGTGCGGCTGTCGTTTGTGCAGCAACTAAAGCTGCGTACTGACTGCTGTTATAAAGCGCAATGTAACATTCGCAGGGAGCCTGTAAGTTGCTGTCGGTACGCAATTTAACACGCTTATGGTATGTAAGACTGATCAAAGATGTGTTGCATAGGAAACTGGATCAACTGACTGTGACATTAAAGGGAGAGAAAGATAACATCACTGGATGCAAAAAGCGTATACGATGAAAATACGAAATTCTCTCAAAAGAAATTCAATCAAATTTATGATCGGAGTTCTAAATTTTGCGCGCACTTGATATATTGCGAAGGTTGAAGAACCAAAGGCGATGGCAATAACTACAATTGCACAGTGAATTCTCTGTAAACTGTTGCTATTGCTACCTTTCAACCGTCAATATAATATATTACAGCTATTCGGTTGGACTACTCAGCTAATTCAATAGCTTAGCTGTCCATGAAACGCGAAGAGCGAATTTTTATGGAGAGCTTAGACGTCCAGGGCCTCGATTCTGTTAAAACAAGCCAATGTCATGCCACTGACACTTCAAAAAAATACTGTTATCAAATTGGACTCTACTATTACCAGTTTAAAGTCTAAAATTAAATGATATTTTGTAAATCGAATGAAAAAGTTTTATGAATTCTTTTCATTTGATTTTAGACTTTAACTGAATAGCGGTAAAGTCTACAGTTAAATAGATTTTTTTAGAGTATCAGTAGCATGACAGTGGCTTGCTTTTAGCAGAATCGAGGCCCAGATGGCTGACTCGTCCAACCGAACGGCTGCAACATACATTTACTCAAATATAATGTTTAATAATTTGAATAATGACTTTACCCATAAAGGTAACTAGGTGCATATTTATGATTGTATGTAAAATTAAAACTCATTAGATTTCATTGTATCAGTCACGTCGCTATAATCCATTCAGCGTGTTTGATGGTAATGTATGAGTCATTATTATGAGTAATAAAAATGTTTGAAAAATATTTTGGAATTTTATTCAGGTACCTCTTAACACAGTGACCCATAATGTTCTTATTGAGAATCACTTTTAAATTATAAACCGATAGCACGACACTTACCTGGGCCTCGATTCTGCTAAAGACAAACCATTGATACCTATACCACTGACACTCTAAAGAATGCCATTTAATTGTAGACTTTATTGTTATCATGTTAATGTCTGAAGTCAAATGATATTTTGTAAAGCGAATGAAAAAGTTAAATGAATTCTTTTTATTTGATTTTAGACTTTAACTGTATAACGGTAAAGTCTACAATTAAATAGCATTTTTAGAGTGTCAGTGGTATTACAGTGGTTTGCCTTTAGCAGAATCGAGGCCCTGACCAACTTATTGTGTTATACATATAATATTTTTTACCATAATGAACTGGAAAATGCTTGAGCACTTTTAATATCAACCTTATTCTATTTACACAAAGCTGAAAATAACCCACGCAACATATGTTGTTGTTACATGCTGTTTTGAACTTTATCTGACCGGAATAAGGTTGTTATTTAATTATTGCTTAAAAACCGCGCAAACTCGCGCGTTTTTCCACCTGATCTGAATTTACCCTTAGATTACCCTTCTATGGCCAATGGCCAAGCTTAGATAAAATAAAATAAGTTTGTCTTTTAAAAACATTTAATAACAGCACATTTTTTAAATTATTATTTATACAATACTTTCATTGTAACTTCACTCTAACTGTACTTATTAATTACTTATCTTACAGAATACAGACAAAAGTTTCACTAAAAAAAGCAACCTTTTGGTTTTATATGTGTCGAAACCCCCAATGAGTATCCACCTCACTGGCGCTAACTCAGTGAAATGACTATTACGGAATCGAACCGTTTAAACCACACGGTGTTCTATCATGTGACCCTTTTCCAGGAATTTCGGGGATTACCCTAGTAAGGAACCCCCAGGTCTGACCACCAGCCATAACACAGAACGTGAAAAAGGACTGAAAAAAGGTCATTTGGAATAAGGAAACGTTAGGTAGGGCTTCTGGTAGGTAGGTACAATATTGTGTAAAATATGCAATTTACATCAATTATGGTGTGAGCTTACCCTATTTTTATAGCTTCTCAAAAAATTAACAACTATTAAAATGGCAACGTTTTTAATTTATATTTTATTTTTTACTACTTAAATGGCTATAATACTTATATTCGTAAACTATAGATGCAAAATTATGAAATAGCTACTTAATTGTTTCGAAAAAAAATACTTACATTTTTTTGCCACTAATTTAACAAGGCTGAGAAAGGCAAGTGGACTACAACCAGGGCCTCGATTTTGCTAAATGCAAACCACTGTCATCCCACTGACACTCTAAAAAATACTATTTAATTGTAGACTTTACCGTTAAAGTCCAAAATCAAATGATAAAAAAAACATAAAACCTTAGCATTCGCTCTACAAAATATCATTTAATTTTAGACTTTAAATCGATAACAATAAAGTCCAAAATTAAATAGAATTTTTTGAAGTGTCAGTGGCATGACAGTGTCTTATTTTAACAGAATCGAGGCCTAGGTGATGATGAAATTCTGTATTATTTTATTTATTTTATTTTTATTTTATTTTTATTCAATTTTATACACATATACTTTTACATTTAAGTGATAGTATAGTATAGTTTCATTTTTTATGATTAGTTATAGCTTGATAGGTATAAAATATTTACTTTGAGCGGGAATCGAACCCTAGAATTAGCGAAGCTATCTATATTAACGCGCGATAAGGACACTTCCTTAATTTATATGCGCACTAACTACAATTTTTTTGGAATGTTATAAGTAATCACGAGTAATTTTTACAAACATAAGCATAATAGTAATAAAATTAAATGTTAAACAGTCGCATTTAATAATTTTAATGTTGAAATGCCAAGTGAATTGTATCTGTCCGTGCCCCAGAGAGCACGTTAAGTTACATACAACATCGATTTAAATTATTTTTTTTTTTTATTTATTTATTTATTTACATTCACAACATACAGTTTCAATAATTAGAAAGCAAACCATAAGCTACTTGAGCTTGTCTGGAATGCTGTACCTATATTGAATAGTGTTGCTACAGTAATAATAGATATAATATTGCTTACAATTGGCAGTCATTTAGAGTATGGTTACATATACCATGTTTACGTTTGTTTGTAAAATATTTGCTAAAACATGCTATTGGTTAAGACAAAAATGTAGGATATTGGCTGAAACAAATTATGTTTGAATGTAGTTTATTGGCTAAAACATACATGTTTCAATATTGGGTAAAACAAACATTTTTGAACGTAGAATATTGGCTAAAACATCAGGTACAATGTCTTAGCCAATATTCTACATTGAAACATGTTTGATTAGCCCATATTTTGGTTTTAGAAATTATGCGCTGTTATACGAAATTCTATTGACAAAGACTAGAATAAATTGAAAAGAATAAGCGAGATTTTAACAAAATAAACTATGAAAATAAATAAAATAAATTACTAAACTATTACGTAATTACCTTAATTTCTTTGTTTAACTTTTTATTACATAATTTATTAGTCCTTTTAATATTGGATTGGCCAAAAAGTATAATATAATATTAACGAATAAAAAAAACCGCGATTTTTTAGTTTCAATGAAGTACGTAGGGACCGTCGATATGCGGTAACAAAATAATAAATGATAAAATTAAAAGTCAATATTAAACTTTAATCAAGGTATTGGTTGATTTCCCTTTACTTATATACATAGGTACTTATTTACTTATATACATAACTTTTCGGCGTTCTTTGAATTATCAAGTATTAACTAACTGCATCAACTTTTTGACCAACTCTACATTTATGATAATAAAAAATCACAGAACACTCAGTACTTTTGCGGTTCACTGTACACTAGAATCTCATATTATCTGGTTTTCTGACGAAATAGGCTATTTTGTCGATGGGCACTTTGTAGTCGTGCATCCAACGATTTCCTTTTCGAAGAGAGTTGTCTATGCCGTCCCTCCAAACGCCCGCTGGGAGATACACTACAAAGAAAAAAAAACAATTTTATTTTTTAAATTAATAAGCGACGTGTCCTACCAGGCACATTACCTGTGTGTGTAATACCAGGCACAAAAATAATTTTGTAGCCTATGATAGTAGACTCCAAAAAAATTGCCATTCTTTCCGGGGTAGGTAACTGTATTATATAAGTACGCTTAAGATTATTTAGACAATAAACAAGCTTGGAAATGAATTGTTCACTCAACTATGATGTTACTCAAACCTTAACTTTAAATTAAATACTTAAATGATTGTAAATAGACCAAAAAAAAACCGAGTCGTCGAGTTTCTTGCCGAAGTCTTCTCAGGTCTGGGCCGTGTTTTGAACCGGTGGCCCATTTGCTTATCTAGTATTGAACATTTTTCATTTTGACGTTTATACAGAATAAATGATTTTGATTTTAGATTAGTGGTTGAGGGTGTATTATAGAAACCCTTTAGAACGAAAGTGAACCTCAAATGTTATTCAGAGCACCTGCTAAACAACATATTATGGGGCTCAGGCGCACGCTGTACTCTTGGTGTTGGGAGTCCCACAAAAGACAAAACAAAAAGTCGGAGAACGGATCCCTGACCACAAATTACTATTTTTTTTATTCCACGTAGGTGGCTAGAAAGTGGTGGGAAGGCTAGGAAGGGTTGGGGGGAGGAGGGGTACAGTAAGCTCCGGCTACCCTACTTACCGGCGGAAACACAACATGATGGTTATTATAGCCGCGGTGTTCTGTATGGCGGAGGTACTACCCCAGTCGGATAGCTCATTTTGGATGGGAGATACCGTCGTGTCCTACCTCCTTCACTTCGCTTTGGATATTGACGTAAGCTGTGATGTCAATTATTTTATGAAGGTAAAAGTACAATTCAATACATACCATCCCTACTGGTATGTCCTCTATGGAGTACAGGAGCTACGACAATTTCGCCACCGATGGCAAATTCATCCTGCACGGGCATGGGAGCTGCATCAGTGCCACTTATCAGCCATAAAGGCTGAATAAGAGGCAGACCTTCTTCTAATGCCTCCCGTTTGTATTTCAGGAGAAGAGGAGTTACCTGGAAATACATTCGAAATCATTCAATATGAAAATATACATACATACATACATACATACAATATGCTCACGCCTTTTTCCCTCTGGAGTAGGCAGAGACAACAGACCGCCATCTGCTTCTATCTCTACTGTCATTAAACCTTTCATGCAAGCCCGCCAGTTCTGAGTGTTTTTGACCTGCCCTTTTCCTTTTTCGAATCAAATCAAATCAAATCATTTATTTGCGAAAATTTTCTATGAAAAAGTCAAAATCAATTATAGAATTGGAACGCTTGAGTTCGGGATTCAATAAGGTACTTTGTCAATTTGAGCTATATGAATGGATCTGGCTGAAATTAGGTACAGAGATAGATTATAGTCTGGAATAACATATAGGCTACTTTTTATCCTGCGAAAAGGTTCCCGTGGATCACGGGTAGCGGGAACAAAATTTCACGCGAGTGAGGAGCTGCAGGCAATAGCTAGTTTAAAAAAAAAAACAAAATACTAACCAAATCTCTCCTCGTAGCTGTTAGATTTTTTGCCATCTCCAAAACCCTTTCATCATTATATTTAGTCGGTAGATGTGTAAACCTCATCACAGGCAAAAACATTGCCATCTGGAACCATCTCATGTACAGTTCTATCTCTGGTAATTCTACTCCATTTCCTTCAGTCTTATTCGCTGGTTCCATCAAACCTTTAGACGAAGGCAAATACTGCTCATTACCAGGCCAGTAAATATCGCCTCCTACAGCACCTGGCATTACGAATGGAAAACCATTTACGCCATAAGTCAATATTGTCGGTATAACAGATCTCATAGCCTCCCAAGTTGATTCTAAAGGCGGTAATGATACGAATATAGGCGGGCGAGGTAACGACATTGCTGAAGATACTCCAATAATGTTCAAACTCTCCTCAAATGTTTTAGTAAAAACTTTAATGTAGTGATCAGGATTTTTTAATAGATTCTCGCAACGATAGTAATGTGGCATATCGTAAGCTGTTCCTAAATCTAAATAGAATGAGTCGACTAAATGTTCTTTCATTACAGCTCGTAATTTATCCAATAACCAAGGTACAGTTCTGTTATTTGTTATATCAAGAATACCAGCACTGGCTAACGATTTGAATCTGGTTAACGCTGGAATACGTATATCACTATTCCTCTCACTGATCAGTAATCTTTTCTGTACGCATTCAGCAAAGTTTTTACTCTCAGTACTAATAAAGGGTTGTACAGCCAAAGCTACGCTGAAACCGCGACGACCTAACTTATAAACAGTATCATTAAACTTCACAAATCGACTCTCATCTAAAGTTAGATCACCAATCTCATTTTGCCAATGTTCATTAATTAAAATATGACCATGTTTTAAAAATCCTAAGCTATCTATATCTTCACCATATTTATCAATCATGTCATTGTTTAGTTCCTCTTTAAATCTTGGGGCTACAGCCCATACTGGTTCTGATATTAAATTTTCTAGTCTAAGCAGATCGGTAGGTTTTAAACCATCCCATAAAGGTGCTCTTCTATGGCTGTGTATTGAAGAATGCAACGAAGTCATATCTTCTGACGTACAGACATTATATTTCATTTCTGGAAACTCTGTCAGCTTATTCGGGTAAGCAAATTCATGGTACATAGCTTTCAGACATATTTCTTTGCCTCCTTTATTGATGGAAACATGAAGGGGTGTATCGTCATCAATAATGATTGCTGCTCCTTTGGAGTTGATGAAGTATCTACTCAAAGCGTTGGACCATTGGCCTTTCTGTATGTCACCAGTGATGAATGGTGTGTAATCGATGTATCCACTGTTGAGTGGCCAGGTCACGTTGTTGGATTGGCCGCCACCGTACCAATTAACTTTAGTGTCAGCCCAGTCGAAACAATCGTTTGGATAGACATCTGAAAATTTTGAGAATTAGGATTAGTGAATGCCGATGATATTAAGAAATATTAAAAGTTCAACTGGAAACATAATTATTGGATAGCC
The DNA here is from genome assembly GCA_963576445.1 of Lithosia quadra. NCBI lineage: Eukaryota > Metazoa > Arthropoda > Insecta > Lepidoptera > Erebidae > Lithosia > Lithosia quadra. The sequence continues at coordinate 1,052,424 of OY754891.1, read as the reverse complement.
ATAGTTCGTGTTAAGAATGCGCTGTAGAATTTGGTAGAAGTTCGATCCTGCAACTTCTAGATCGAAATTCAAATCAATAAGAACCACTCCACCATCGCTTCCAGGTTCTTCTACTTCTAGCAGATCTTAGCCATCATTATCCATATCAAAATTATCATCATCATCTTAGCGACAATCTTGATTGGGTTCGAGACTTTGACCTTGAGTATGTCTCTCATTTTATCATGAGCGTATTTTGCCTTCATCAGCCCTCCCAACGCCGAAGGAAAGCCTGGGCCAGAAGCTCATATGTTGATCTGCAGATCCTGAAGTATCAGTAGGTACATATCAAGTGCAGCACCTGGTCGCAGCGCCTGCCAGTGCACGGCGTAGCAGGTGGTGTTGCCGGCGCCGGGGTCGTGCGCGCGCGCGCGGACGTACAGGCGCAGCGTGTGCAGCCACTCGCGGCACTCCGCGCCCGCCTGCGCGTGCGCCGCCAGGCACGGGTACGCCTTCACCTTGCCGTGGATACCTACCGCTAATACACATCATACAACTTTATTGACACAGCGCATATTTTGATCTGAGCTTAACTACTTGAGGATGATTAGGTAACTAGAATGCGAATAATATGGAGAATAAAAAAATTGCAATGTGAAAAGATTTAGGGACAGCTGAATTTTTGTATGAACGTTAAAGACAAAGACTATTTTAATAGACAAAATTGTACAAAATCCCCATCGATCTCATATTATGTACAAAAAAGTTGCTGACGTAACGGTTAAAGGTTAGTTTTTTTGCCCATAATCCTGGAATAGTCTCTCTCTATCTCTCATACGGGGTAAAAAATTAAGAAAATTTTGTAAATTACGAAATTTTCTACATCAAAATTATGAAAGTTTTTTTTTTACGAAAAATCCGTTTTTGAGTTATCACGATTTTAGTTCTTAAAGAGATTAACCAATTCCTGTTCTAAATTTTATCCAAATCTACCCATTGATATTTCATGAATTTGAAAGTTTCTTCGTTGGCAAGTTTAAATTCACTTACCTAAACTAGCTCTCAAAATCTCCACATCATCTTTATTATAAATTCTGATCAATCTTTTAGGTTCATTGAACTGTACGTTGTCGAAGTACGCCTTGGTCAGCGCCTGCTGATGGTACAGCACGTAGGCGAACGACACGAAGAATACCACTGCGAGGAACATCAGCGCCACGAAGGCACGGAGCTTGTAATCCGTGGGTTTCTTGCGAATCTTCTGAGGAATGCTCTGGAAGATAGATGTAGTAAGTAGAAGAATGCTGGAAATAGTAACAATGTAGGTGAGATGAGATCACTGTTTTTTTATACTACTTAGGTGGCAGACAAGCACACGGCCCACCTGATGGGATGCGGTCACCGTGGCCTATAGACGTATATAACATCACCCTGGAGGGGACGAGCGTTGAGGAGTTTGGGAGAAAGAGGTTAGAGGAGGGGATTGGGAAATGGGGAGGGGGGTTGTGAGCTCTGGCTACACTACTTACCGGTGGGAACACAACGCGATGGTTATTATGGCCGCGGTCTTTTATAGGGCGGAGGTATTACCCCAGTCGGACTGCTCAGTTCGGACGGGAAATACCGTCGTGTCCCACCTCCGTAAGAGTGTGATACTGTGTAGTATACGTGCAGTAAGATTAGTTAAAATGAGGAATTTGGAGGTGAGATGGAAGCAGTCATTACCGTAAAAAGAGACAAATAATGGAAACAAAGAGTACGAGTACAGACTACACAATAGTTGACAGGATAGTCAAAAATAATTGCCCAAAAAGCCTCTAAGTGCATCTTGGGAGGTTTTGAATATCGTCAAAAATCAGAATACAGAATGCGGTCTTGCCCGAATAGGTTGGCGGTTCCTCACTAATTCCCTTCATACCCTGGCCTACTGTTGCCCAGATTATGAGAAATAATGTTCTACAAAAATACTAATCATTTTTCAATCCCATTATAAATTCTCATTAATTTCAAATACCTGTAATTTCTCTCTGAGTAAACTCGCGAGCGAGTTGATGGACGTGACCGAGTTGCTGGGAGAGTAGTCATCATCATCCATGCTGAACTCTGACCGACCGAGTCTGCGAGGAGCTGTGGACTTGCGACGTGGTGACCGCAAGGGAGTTCTGTAATTAAAAAATAATCTGTTAGTACATTGCTAATCAAAATAATATTCCTAAGGGCTCGACTACTTGACCTACTGGTTCGAAGCATCGATAAAAGCGCTTGCGCAAGAGCCTGTCTTATCTTTATGAACATTCTCTTACCATTTTCCTATGTTTATTTGCAATCGGTGAAACATAAACTTTTTTCATTCACATCCTTGCCGGCAGTATCATCTTTCACACAGTCCATCCATCTCTTATTAGGTCTTCTGCACGAAATCATAATTTTGTCGGTTTTTGAACAGTTTAAAGGAATTATGGCATACCAATGAGATACCTATACACCATTGTTATATGTAAGGGGGCAGGTAGGCCGGGGTCGACCTCCCAGAGTATACATTGACCAAATTGGGGAGTTGTTGAAAAAAGGGCAGGTTAAAAGCACTCGAAACCGGTGGGATTGCATGAAAGGCTTGATGACAGTAGAGGAAGCGCGTGAAGTAAGTCAAGACAGGGGCAGATGGCGGTCTGTTGTCTCTGCCTACCCCGGACGGAAAAAGGCGTGAGCATATATATTGTATATATGTACCTATATACACCATTGTATAAAACAATGCGTGATGTGATGATGGCCTACAGCTGTGGATTGCCGAGCATGGTCCATCACTGGCCAATGACTAGTAGAAAAATTTACAAAACATATAGACATACATACAAATAGACGGCAAAATAGCTCAGCATGAAATTTGCTTTTGTCCTTACACCGCACGAGTTTCCTCTATTATCCATTATCCTTTTAGTCCACCGGTTTAGAATTGTCTTTATTGCAAGACATAATCAATTTGTTTACTGTTTCACAGCAAGATCAGCCCCTTTAATAAAGCCCACCTGATGGTGCAATAATAAAACTGCTAAGAAATATTTAACAAAACTACCTCAGTAATTCAGCGTTAACGATCAAATCAGCCATAGCCAGGCACTTTCCAAACACTACTATCATCTTCAAGTGCACATTACAAGGTACATCAAGTAGAACGTTATCGAAAAGATCCGCTCTCTTGACGTCAAATGGGCAATAACAATAATAATAAAACGTTTATACTTAAGGATGGCGCAAAGGGACAAGAGGGCTGTTTAAAACCGCTAAAATGATAAGTGATAACATAACATACATAAACTCACGCCTATATCCCCGAAGAGGTAGGCAGAGGTGCTAGCACCCACATTTCGCCAGTTTATGTTTAGGTCCCAATGTAATAGGTGGCGAGCCTATTGCCATTAACCGAGCACTTATAAACCTGCGATAAATACACACATAACTTCGAAAAGAATCGAAAATTCATTGGTGTGTGCCATGGTGAACCTGGGATCGAACCTATAAAGCTTCCTATTTCTTTAAAAAACAGTGTACAAATACCTAAACAATGACACAAGATCTCCAAATAACGGGAAGCGAACACGAAACAAATAAAATGTCTAGTTTGCGAACAGCAGCACGGTGAGGCGTGTTAATGAGGAAACCAATTTACGTAGGATCGTAGGATATCATTTGTTGGTGTATGTGTTCACTCGGCGCGAGAATCCCTGGCATTTGAGGTTATCTGCTGTCTGAGACACTTGTTATCTATAAAATGTTTATTGTTTATATGGATATAAATTGTTGCAATATTGTTGTATTAACTGTGAGGAAGTATAGATGTATGCATCTAGGTAGGTACTTCAGTGAAGGGACAAAGAAAAGAAAATTTAATAATGTAATTCTGCTGAGAATGTATAGTTTAACATAGACTGCCTTCCTTTTTAAAGTCGATTAAAGCGGCAAAGGTACGGTTTTGTGGAAGTACTTAATAATGAAATTATGAATTATTTGATCAATAATAAACTACACTGCATTACATAATACTGAAAAAAGGAAGACCAAATGTGTGTGTGCGCATGAGTAATGTGTATAAAATTATTTATAGAGATCTAAAACTGATTGATAAATTCAATAACTTCATAGTTAAATAAATAAAAATATTTACTTTAAAACTTTCGCGTTCCATGATATACTAAAATTTCATTGATGTGATGTGATTTCAGTGATGTATATATATTATGTCTATACCATGATCGCGTTAATTCCCGTTAACATTTTAGTATGAAATATTAACTAGCAGAGTCGTGTTTTGACATCGTTAGGGATGATAATGTGTGTCAAATAGTCTCACTACCATGGATACTTAAGATCATGCAAAATGAAGAAGGAAAAGTAATTCTAGCGAACCCTGGACTCCTCTGTGTAGTTCTCGGATGCAATGGGGACACAACGCTGAGATGATATAATTATAACTTTTTTGTTTAGGTATACTACGTAGGTGGCAGACAAGCACACGGCCCACCTGATGGAAAGAGGTCACCGTGGCCTATGGACGTCTGCAACACCAGGAGTGTCACACACGCGCTGCCTACCCATAACTTGTATACAATAAACATTAGAATAGTATTGATACGATGTTCAATTATAATTTCTAACGCGGATTATAAGGGCAAAGGTTATTAGTTATTGACAATACAATTATATACTAAAGATAAAGTTATCTATTAAAATAGTGGAATTGAATAAATAGGTCATGTTATTTAATTTTGTTTGATTCGATGATAAAATAAGACTGGTCTACCAAAAAAGTCAAAAGTCAAAAATCATTTATTCTGTATAGAACATTTTAAGCGGTACTTACAAAACGTCAAAATCAAAGTTATTTAAAACTAGAAGCAAATGAACAACCTAGAAATTAAAATAAAGATTCTAACAATACTACATCCGAATCTATTAAAGCATTTAAAACGTTATGAAGGAACAAGCCCACATACATACAAGAACCCTAAATAAGTAGGTACTTCTTTTGGACAGTCGTGTAAAAAGTTTTCTTTTCGAACAATCCTATACTATTACTTGAAACAGTTCTGCCAATGAAGTTAGAACCGTTCTGGATTTAAAACACCACGCTTTCTTTTGACGTCGGAAGGTATCAACGTGCGTGTATGAAAACAATTATGAAAGTTGAAGAAGCGCGAGGCGTATGCCAAGATCGTAGCAAGTGGAAAGATGTTATCTCTGCCTACCCCAATGGGAAAAAGGTGTGATTTGTATGTATTTACGGAAGGTCAGATAGCTGTCACTTCCAAAATAAACCATAACTTAAATAGATATCCCTTTTGAATCCCTCCATCCTATTGATGAAAACGTTTGGAAATTTAGAAGATCTATGCGTACAGACAATGAGAAGCCATATTGTATAACTTGGTTTATGATAATATAGATAACTAAAGCTACTTTTATTATAGATGCAAATTAATTAGTGCAAATGATGATTATATTATATTATAACCTATTTAATCTATATAGAATATAATTATGTTTACAAGAATTAACGGCATCATGGTGTAGGTACGTGACACAATATGGAGTCCTTCAAGAAGGGCATTAGAAGGTTTTTACAGGTTGACGCCCGTGTAGTATTGCACACGTCCATAGGCCATTGTAGCCGCTTCTCATCGTGTGCCGAGTGCTTGTATTGGTTATTACGGGGGCGACTGCCATCCGACCCTACAACCTGGAGGTCACGAGGAACATCAGTTTGTTTCCATATTTTTTTTGTAAATATTATGCATAGGAACACTCATACCAATGCAAGCACACCATATCCAAGCAAAAAGAAAAACGTAAATCAAGAAATCAAACCAATTACTTCTTACTTAACCACGCTCTATCACCGCGATACAGAATAACTTAATCATTTAAAACAAACCTTTAGAAGATACAAAAACACTAATTTCATAATATTAAAACCACACACACTTATGAAGAAATTCGGCAGATTTATGTTACAAACTAAAATCGCAAGGGACGCGCGCGTGCGTCTATATTGTGTACGAGATGTCACACTGAGCGGCGCGCGCGCCTCCTTCGCGGTTTACTAAATTAATGTGATTATTTTTATTATCTATTAGAAATTACATAGAGAGTTTGAGCGTAATTATTTTGTGATTATTTTCATTCGTAGACATAGAATAAGCTTATGTACCGAGTTTCCTACGGCGACGCAACATGTAGGGGAAGTATCTTAAGTAATATAGATAGGTTGCTATTTTAATAACCATTTAAACTAAATAGAAAAATTTCTTAAATTCGCTTGCAACACTCGGTAATCGAACCGGCTTAATTCGAAACAACAAGATCCTGTGCTTTTATAGCGATAGGTTCAATCATAAGGATTGTTTAGGTATAGAGCGGTCGCCCGACGAGACAAACTGTTAGTTAAAAATATGAATAGGTAAATAATATAGCTACCTATAATAATAATAAAGGTTCAATACTTAGGGTAGATAGGTCATAATATAATAGTTATTTTTTTACTTTTTACAGGTTTTTTTATTGTTCTTTTTTTGTGAGTCGGGGGTTTTTTAAATTTTTAATTGAATTTTTTTATTTCATGCTTTTTATAGGGGTAACTTAAGTATAGGTAGGTAATAGCTAATTCATTATTTAATATCAACATAATTATGTATAGTCTATCAACAATTGTTCAGAGCTGATACGAATTGCGCGGAGTGTGGTTACAGAATTAAAAATACATTCCACTCCTAATATCTTTCGAATGGCTAAACCGATTTTGATTGAAACGAGGGCCGTATGCTAAAGTTGAATGCTCCCAATTGACTGTTGCAGGGCTACATAACACGGCCGACGTTTCGCAATGCACCGCAATCATCAGTTCATCGCACCAACTTCCTTATTAAGCGCTGATTTGGTGCAGCACCCCCCTCGTAAAGATAAGTAGCACCTAGATTTGAGCATCTTCGTTTAGGATTTGGGTCAGAGGTTAGAGGTAAGCTGAGATTGTAAACAAGGACACAGGGTGCCGAAAATATACTTGTAACACAGATTAGGTTAGAAAATCTTTGGAGCCTTTTTTTTTCGTGCGGAAATCCTCATGGATACCCACCCCGCGGCCAGCGAGGCAGGATATGTCGGACTCTTACCGACTAAAACCGCACGCCGTCTAGGGTCTTCTGACGTCAGGGTGTAAGGTGCCCAAAGAGCATTTCCCTCGCACCCCGGCTTAGTGACCGCTCTCCTAATCTTTCCTTTCTATATTTTCTTGGATTTTAAGATGGCGACTGAGTCCTCTCATTTCCTATACAGATCTACACGTGCGAGACTGAGGTATCACCCCTACACAGTGGAATGAATTTCATCAAGAACCAAGCGGTTCGGTGCCTTATTTCTGCCGCACTATAACTTGGAACACTTTACCAGCGCATGTGTTTCCTTCCTCCTATATTCCCGGGTCCTTTAAGCGGGGCGTGAAAAAGCATTTGATAAGGCCGTCAAGCTGAGGGCCGCCACTGTAGCACTATATATCGGTGTATGTAGTGGTGACCCCGGTCCTGAGACTTCACCTTTAGCTTATCATCAGTCGAGGTGAAGTCATTTTGACGTGTCCTATATAAAAAAATGGATCTATTGAAGCGATTAGGAAAATTAGGAAAATCTGTCTAGGCCGTCAAGGTATTTTTTTCTTTAAAAAAAACTAAAAAGAAAAAAAACAAGAACTCAGATGTCCAGTGGTCTAGAAACATAACAACTTAACAGTCGGGATCCACTATTCAACAGCCAATCTTATTTTTCAGTCGGGTTTTTAATTTCTAAATTATATTTTTTTATTTTATACTTTTTAGTTATAAGTGTCCTAGCCAGCTATTTACCCGATTGGACTTTCTACTGTCTAATAAAAACCTATGAATTGTTGTTACGCAACTTTAAATCGCTATAGATCCTAAATGGTCACTGGAATCGAAAAATGTTGAAAGGAAACTAAAAATGATTTTTATATAGCTATTCAACGATACCCCACTTGACATAGTTTGCTGAATTTCATTTTTTTTATTTTCACAATATGGCGGCCAGTAGTCGCCATATTGAATTTTCACTGACGTCATGTCTTTAGTGACACTCGCCGGACTAAGAAGAATCGATTGACGTGTGAATCATGAAAATCGGCCCAGGCGTTTGGTCTGTATAGTGCTTCAAAGGAACATACAAACATACATACATACATACATACATACATAGGCTGTTAAACACATTACCACTCCTTTGCGTTGCGCAGTCGGGTAAAAAGGCCGTCAATGTAGGGACCATCGTTTTGGGACGAATAGTATCTAAGATGGCGGCACGTACCCTTTGGACTTTACCCTAGCTTCTTACCATCCAACGGGGTTAAGTCAATTGACGGACTTACTATAGAAATAAAATAAAATTGAAAAGTCTTGGTTAGAACGTCTTCATCCATATTCGTAACTGAAATCTCGTAACCAGTTACCAAAAAATAATTATTTTTCGCGGTTTGGTAACTAGTTACGAGAGAAGAATTATTATTCTACTTTGGTAACTAAACTCATCTACTAGCAGTTACAAAAGCAGATTTTTCTATGGCTGTTTAGTAACTAGTTGCGAAAAAAGAATTATTATTCTACTTTGATAACTTTTTGTTAGTTACGAGTTACGAGGCCGTTAGAACTTATGAATACAGTCCTGCAGTAAAAAGACTTACTTGGCTCTTTCGTCGTCAGACAGCACCTCGGTGTGGTCGTCCGCCGTGTTGTCGCCATCGCTGAAGCCAGACGCTGAGCTCTGATGGTGTTCTGGAATCTGAAGCATTACAACACATTATGTTAGAGCATGATAGCTTAGTACTTAAGGTGACGGCCCTACGATTGAGAGTTACTGGGTTCAAATCTTAGATATTACACGACCGACGTGAACCTACTTCTGCAGAAGCTATTTAGCTTGGCTGGTTGGATTATGAATACATAATGACAGACAGATAATAATGCTCCAAAAGAAGTAGACTTATAAACCTATAGTCTATCGCTAATCAGTAACCACTAACTACCTAGTGGTCGCTAATCTATAGTCTACACCTTATAATAAATTGTATGAATGAATTATTTTAACAAAATTAAGAGTTCGAACAGATCTTCGGGGACCTTCGGGGATATAGGCGTGAGTTTATGTTATGTTATGTTACGAACAGATCTTGAGTTAAACAATTTTTTTTTAAGCAAATTTATGGACATAGTTCCCGCGTATGTATCCCATATTTACATAATGTCAGACACGCTTCGAGGAGATGTGATACAATATTTACACTGATCACGACATTTTGGTCGCTTTTCAGCGGTCTTCCTGTAACTATCTACTGAAAAGTAACGAACCCTAGATCTCTAATAAAAAATAAAAAAGCAATAACAAAATCAAACCTCTGTGAGCGGAATACAATCAAACCGTTTACACCTGCTCACGCGCATCCTGTGAACACTGCGCCGAGTATCCAGTACGCAGCGCTGCGCGGGCGCAACAAATCAACTTGAATTAATTAAATGAACGATCTAATTGTTTTACAGTCATTAATCATCAGACACGTCTAGAACTTGCGTGATTTAGGGATGCTAAACCAAATATAAAATTAATAACTTATTTTATTTTATTGGTAATAGGCTCTAGGTAAAAAAAACCGCGGTAGCCTAGTGGTTTGGGTAATGGACTGCTGAGACGAGGTCTCGGGTTCGATCCCAGGTTCACCATGGCACACACCAATGACTTTTCGATGCTTTTCGAAGTTATGTGTGTATTAATCGCAGGTTTATTAGTGCCTCGGAGAGCACGTTAAGCCGTCGGTCCCGGGTACCATAAAAACATCTATGGCAATCGTTACGGGTAGTTGGAGCCCACAAAAGTCCAACCAGTCCAACTTGGAACTTCGATATCGCCATTGGTCATAATAACCATTGGTTGTGGAGGTCAGATGGCAGTCGCTCCACGGAAAATATCGAAGTTCAGCCGCATCACAGTTAGACTGGAAAGCTGACCCCAACTGAATTGGGAAAAAAGGTGCAGAGAATGATTGTAATAGCCTCTAGGTATCAGTTCAGGTATCAGTAGTTCCTAACGAATCAATATATCACATGGGCGTAGCCAGGGGGGGAAGACCTTGAAGTAGATATACAACCTCAAAATATACATAAAATGGTCTGATAGAAGGTAGTCAAATTGACCTCACAAAAAAGTATCCCACTGCTTCTTAAAACTTGCAGTAAAGGGGTCATTTAGGCAATAGAGTCAACCCTACTTCCTAGGCTATTAAGATCATGATAATGTAGTTACATGAACTCATGCCTGTGCATAAAACAGACCGATAGGGTAGGCAGAAACTAGACTTCACGCTAACTATGGTTTTTGGTTTCTCGTCATAAGGGAACATTGTTGCAAGAGTTCTAAGTTTGCTACTGAATGGAGAGCAGCCCTTGGTCACCTTTGGCGACATTCATGGGAAGAGAGAGTAAACCCAAAAGCAGACTATATAGTGTTTTGTTTGAAAACGGTTATAAGCGGCTACAACAACGGTTGATAAGAAAAACCACTGTGTTCTGTATTTGAAGTTGTGTTCGAAGTTATGTTCTGAAGAAGTAAAGAACACCGAATAATAATAAAATATGAAACGTTTTGCTTTTAATATAAGCTGATTTGATAAAAAAAAGTTTAATAAAGTTTACGTTATATTTTAGTGTTTTTTTAGTTGCCTAAGTAGTTTCAAAAGTTTATAAAAGCGACATCTATCCAATTATTGTAGTACTCCAACCGCATCTTGTCGGGTAAGATGTTTAACGTAGTAAGATACAGATAGTATTACAGTTTAACACTAGATGGCACTTACATACATTTTCTTTGCCATCATCATCATTCTCATAGATTTCACTATTGCTTCCAGTTTGCACTTTAGAGCCTGAGGTTCACTTATTGTTTTTGATTGATAGGTATATCAGCTTTTATGGGAACGACTGCCGTCGACCTGACCGACTGATTTCACAATTCCGGGTGAAAAACCTGTGCCAGAGTCTCGTCTGTTGTGTAGCACTTGAGGTTATCTATCGCAATTCACTAGTTTCTACCAACTGAAATGATTACTTATATGAACCAGTGCAATGCGAGCCCAACCTCTCAAATGTTACATCTTAGCCATAACGGTGCCTACATTTTCTAGAGCGTATCTTAGGGCGCACAGTCCATGCACCTACAAGTGAAATTATTTGTTTTTTTTTTATTGGACACGTCAACATGACTTCACCTCGCCTGATGGAATGCTAAAGGCAAAGTCTCAGGATATAAAGTCACCACTACATACACCGATAGTGCTACAGTGGTGGTTCTCAGCTTGACGGCTTCATCAAATGCTTTTTCACGCCCCGCTTGAAGGAGCAGGAACTATAGGAGGAAGGAATTTGCGCTGGTAAAGAATTCCAAGTCTTTATGGTGCGGAAAATAAAAGAGGCACCGAACCGCTTGGTTCTTGATGGAATTGTTTGCACTGTGTGAGGGTGATATCTCAGCCTGGTGCGTGTAGTACTGTAGTGTAAAAGTAGGGAGGGGGGGTTTCAGTTTAGCTATAAACGGGGCACTTTTTTCTTTTATTTTACTGTTTGTGTTCAGTATTAGATAGAATACATCCTTGAACAATTTCAAAAGAAGACGTTTATATCTGGGTCGCGGCCAGTCTTCGCAGTGCGAAATCTCACAGTATGATTATCGAGTTTTGTCGTAATACCTATGTTAACGTTTTAAACTATAAAAAATGCATACGAGTTAGTAAATAAAGGTATATGACATTTATTTATTTCTACAAAATTATAATTTTTACGGAGGCAGGACACGACGCGACGGTATCTCCCGTCCGAATTGAGAAATCCGAATGGGGTAGTACCTCCGCCCTACAGAAGACCGCGGCCATAATAACCATCGTGTTGTGTTCCCGCCGGTAAGTAGGGTAGCCAGAGCTCACAAACCCCCGCCCTCTCCCCTCCATCCCCACCAAACTGTTGAGTTATTGAGGTACCCACCAATGCGAAGTAGGGCAAAGTTAGTGAGTTCCTAAAGTAGTAGTAGGTAAGTATAAACCATTACCTACCCTTCATAGCTTGTGGCACAGAACTCTTACTTCACAATCCAACTCGCACTTAACCGGTATTCAACATCACAAGAACTACACCCACATGTCATTTCCATTTTCCATTATTTATGTTTATTGACATTAAATGCAGCGTGTGCGCATTGACTTGACGGATCTAAATTCTAGATTGTTTCCTCGTCACGACCGCTAATAAAATAAGTACTAAGTATCATGTAATACTTGGTAACCGCAGATGTGATTGCAAGGCTCGTGCCAAAAAGATGATGAGATCAACTTGAAACATGAAACGTATATCATTACTTCGCAGTATTTGATCCTTAACAGCGACACAATCGTATGGTGCTATGGTGCAATAATAAAGGTTGTGTTTTTTTTTATCAAAATCAACGGGTTTGATTTCCAGCTAGGATTATTAGTTTTTCAAAAATCTAATGATGAGGTATTAAGTTTCATCAAAATCGGGCTCGTGACTCAATTGAGCATTTTTCGCTATTCCTTATAGTTTCGGATTTGGCCATCCAATCCCTTTTGAAAAATTCATCCTGTATGTTAACAAATCGGGCAATTCATAAATAATTGCAAAACTAAGTATGTTACGGGCGAAACCACAGGGAACAGCTAGTAACATTATAAAGAGTTTGTTCGTTTATACGCTCTAATCTTAGGAACAACAGGTCTGAATTAAAAAAAATATTTTCGTGTTGGATAGCTCTTTTACACAGCTAGTTTAAATACTTAGATAATAGTTTTTCGAGATGATAGTAGGCTCCAAAAAAATAGTAATTCTTTTCGGGGTAACTGTATACGCTTTTTTAACAAACTCCCAAGCGAAATTAGAGATTTACATGTACCTAAGTAAGTTTAAAAATGTTGTTAAAAGAAAACTCTCCCAAAAAGCGTACTATAAAATTCAAGATTATTTGGATGATAAAGAATCTTGGAAACGAACTGTTCACTCAACTATGTTACTCGAACTAACACTGTATCTAGACTAAGGCAATTGTTGCAGGTAAATAGATCAAAGAAAAACAGCCCGTTTAGTTTCTTGCCGGAGTCTTCTCAGGTCTGGGCCGCGTTTCGAACCGGTGCCGCGGTGGTCCATTTGCTTCTAGTTTTAAATATTTATAATTTTGATGTTTTGTAAGTTCCGCTTAAAATGGTCTATACAGAATAAATGATTTTTGCCTTTTTTGACTTTTGATAAAAACTGCGAATGGAAAACTAATAACAGCGAAAAATAACCTTATTATCCAGAAAATTGTTGATACTGCCCGAACTGTCAGTGCTCCTGTACTCTATACTGTCGTCGCTGTTGCACAGTCCCCTGCCAGCGTTACTGCTGCTGTCGGTACTGCTCTTGCTGACGTCATCAGAGTCTGACTCGATCCACAATGGCGATCGGTACTTAAACTTGTGTGCAATGACATTGAATCGCTGGTCGGGATTCATTTTCAATGTTTTAGATCACGTTTGTGAACTTACTAATGAAATTGGAGTATGAATATAGGTACAGTTAATCTCAAAAGTTGCTGAACACTAACAATTTTATAAACGATCTTTACATTGAAATAAATAAATTGAGATTTTATTCTCTGTGTGTCCGTCTGTGTAAAGTTAAATTTGTCCTCTGAACGACAAATTTACCGTTTCTCAATAATTTTTGTTTATTATGTGAAGTTTTAAATTTTTTTTTATATAGGACACGTCAAAATGACTTCACCTCGCCTGATGGTAAGCTAAAGGCAAACTCTCAGTACTGGGGTCATCATCACATACACCGGTAGTGCTACAGTGGCGGCCCTCAAATTAGTTACTCTGCGTTAACTTTTTAAATGCTATTCAAAAATATGCATCTAGGTGATTACACTGATCACAGACTGTGGCAGTGAGTGAGTCAGGGTCACTTGGACATTTGAATAATTAACAAATATTAAAGAATGCATCTTAATCTGAATCCAAACTGATTTTGTCATCTCTATCGCAATTAATTTAAATTCTAAATTAATTTATTCATAAGACTAAAATTTTATTTATTGTATGAGGTGAAATATGTACATACAGTCAAGGACAAAAGTAGTTGAACAAATCTTAGTTTATTCCGTATTTCTTATTAAGTACCTAGTTCTTAAAAATAATAAATAAAACATGAAACAGATTAATTCTGTCTTCTGGGAGTTTATAAAACTACTCACATAATGGGTAGGTAAACAGTTATCTAACTAACTAATCAACTAATAATTTAGTGTTAATCAACTTTTGTTTTTGCCCGTTTAAACCATTTTATAGACTGTTGTAACTTATTTTGCTAATCATTAGCAAATTTTGAGGTGAAATTCAATTCAATCGACAGTAAGTACATTTAAATCCAACAATTATTGGCAAAATTCACTTTCAAATTCAACAATTATTGGCAAAATTCACTTTCAAATTCAAGAATTATTGGCAAAATTCGCTTTCAAATTCAACAATTATCGAAAAATTCACGCTCAAACACTTTTACTGCAACACGAATCAGTCCCTTTAGCACAATATATTTCTCCACGAATTCTGATTTGAACGTTCTAGAACTTTCACGGGCGAAGTTAAATAAAGTGGTTATAGTACAGTAAGGTCTGTATTGAGCAGGTAGGTACGTGAGTGGACTAAACGAGACTAATCTAATAGTCTAAGATCACGGGCAAACAATTTTGATATAGGCAAATAGGACGCGGGAGGGACCCGCAGAATGGTTTGGTATGTTTAGTTTTTATTGCAATTTATGTAATAGGTACATTTTAACTTACAACGAGATTAAAATGATTACGAAATATGAAATCCGACTGCGATACTTTAGATTTGGTGAAAAACTATACCATTTTGATTTTTAAAATAAGTACCTATAAATAAATAATAAATATTCTACGATATTCTACACATCGCTGTAGTACTAGTCAACCAGTAACACATAATCGCTAAATATACGAGTAAGTTATGAATAGCATGATTAACAATTTTTGCATTAACCGATTTGATTAATGGTATTAGATAAAGTACGAAAAGATCTAGAAGAATAAAAATAAAAGTTGTGCTTAAATCACTAAGCACCCCATGTGCTTAGTGATTTAAGCACAACTTTTACTTTTAACTCATAGGAATATTTTCTAGAGAGTATTCTGGTTCTAATTTTTTTCTAACAAGAAGTCATTCATCTATCAAAATTATCACGTGTGAGCGGCATCACTGATATGAACAATATATTTTTTTGTTGTTGTCGTAATATAGGTAGGCAGGACAAATTCGTAAATAAAAAAAATCTTCTAGAAGTCTCTGAAAGAATGCAATGCATGAACCACGAATAACTATCATGAAAAAAACAGATGTTTCACTTAGAATTTCAATTCCATCAATGCCACAATGGCTCTTAATATTTTTAATACGCCAGGATGAAGCATTTCATCATTTAACAAGGACCAGTGGAATCTTTATCAAAGCAAATCGTGTTAGCAATGAAACTGATGCCAACTAAAGCGTACACTAAGTGCCGGGAATGAGTTGATAGGCCCACCGCGCCGGCGCAGGACGTCGCGCATTAGCCGAGTACGTCTTCGGTTTCAGTGTCACCGTGTCACGCTACGGATTGCTAGTCACAGTCGGACATTACATTATTCTTTTTTTTCGTGCGGAAATCCCCACGGATACCGCCTCCGCTGCGCCAGCGGGAGCGGTATCTGCAGTGCTATTCTCTTAGGAGCCTTGCGTAAGTCGCTGCGGCAGTGACGAACTGCTTATGTGATAAAGATTAGTGGTGAAATCAAACGGAGCAGTTGCTCCTGGTCTTAATAATCGGGCAACGCGTCGTGATAGGCTGCTTTATCACGACACATTGCCCGAGTATAAAGGCCTGGGACCTTATATCACTTAAGCAGTTCGTCGTTGTCGCAGCGACGAATGCAAGGCTGTATCCGTAGTCCTAATAGTAATGCTGCCTTTTTTTTTCTTTTTTTTCGGGACTTTATACAGGTAGTACATGTTATCCCATAGAACATAAATTTATTACTACTTCACCTACACTATACTACCCACATCAATACAAAACTACGTACAGCGGCGCTATTCACATTATATACATAAAATATTTTTTATGTAAATAGCACCGCTGCACAACTAATTGTGAAGAGAGCATTCTATACCAATACATTGCTTCCTCCGAACACTGATGACTTGGATCGACTAAAACCGCGCGCTGTTTCGTGTCTTCGTGCACCGAGGTGTAAGGTAACTCAAAAGCCATTGCCCTCGCACCCCGGTTGACCCATGGTCATTATTTGTCTACTTTCACAATTCCTTCTAGGCTTCTTCTAACAATCCCGTCATTGTTTTTAACTCACGACGCAAAAATTTCGAGCTGTTATAGGTTTGACGTATCCGTGTCTGTCTTTGGCATCGTCGCTCTCGAATGGATGAACTGATTTTGATGCGATTTCATAAGCCGATAGGTATAATGGATAGGGTTCTTGGTTATAAGTACTAAACTAAATTTGTACTGGAGTTTTCTTAATTATTTTTTCGTGTTTGACTTGAATGAGCCTAACACATGAAAGTTAAGCGATAGTTCCTATATTAACAAGATTTAAGGTCACTTCCTCTTAATTCTATATTTGTGTTTAGAATGATATAAATTGACGAACAAACAAACTTACTTGTAAAGTATCTTTCTCTCTCAATATTATTTGACTTCCATCGCCAGCTGTATCTTCTGTACCATCATTCTTCTTTTCAACCGCCACTTCATCTTCTGCTTCTGTTATTCTAACTTCTGGCGTCATAACTCTATCAGAATCACAGGTGCCAGGTGTAGAAACATCATCTATGTAAGGGATAGTACTGCTTCTCAGTGCTTCTTCTATCTTCTGTCTAGTTTCTGGAGGCATCTCTACATAGTCGGATGGATAAGACGGTATGCTCAGACGAAGATCTGGCTTCTTACGTTGCCTCTTTTTATTCGTGTCACTCATTTTGGAACAGTTTAATTATAGCATGAATGTCAAATTTTTTTTTTATAATATTGTATTTGAAAGAACACCTCTATTTTTAGAACAATTCACCAAAAGAAAAATGAATATGGTTTTGTTCAATATCTATTGTTCGTGACTTTGACTTTGAAAAAAAAAGATAAGATTTTGAATATTGTTTTAAAGAAGAACATCACTATTTTTAAGAACGAATAATAACTTAGAATTTATTACATTGTTTATGACTTTGACTTTGAATAAGATTTCAAAGATTGTTTTTGCACACCACTATTTTATTAAAACTTCATCTCATGCTCACTTCAAAGAAAGTTAAATAAGGTTATAATTATTATTTTGTTTTTTGTTTTTGTTAAAGACTAATTTAGAAAACTCAACTCAAATTATATCAGTACACTGGTATGGAACGCGGAATCCAACTATTTCGTAATATACATAATCTTAGAGCAATTCTTTTGTATGTTTTATCATTTTTTTGCGCCAATCACCGGTTGTGTAGATAAATGATAAAGTAATAATACGTAACACCCGTCATAGTCATTGTCCATTAAATGAGATATGGTTAGATATGTTAAACTTATCCTTCCTTATCCTTAAGTTATTAATAAATCAATGTAGTTGTCTGAAAATATTCGTGTCTGAATCGCCCTTACTTTTGTCATTGGACAAACTTAACAATTTCTCTCCCTACTCAATACAAAAAAACCAATTTGATAATGTTTTGTTGTTAAAATAATGTTCAAAGATACTTCTTCTATCGTATTTCAGGCATTTTTACTCCCAATTTTGTTCATGTGATAAAAGCAGGTCATATTATTTCATTCTGCAACTAATCTATGCCCGGATCTCCGCCTGCGTGGACGTCGGCTTTCGCGTTTTTTTGACTACCTATATATTATATCCAGTTCTACTCAACAGGTTGTGATCAAACATGCGCAAGATAAAGCCTGACCAAGACATTTCAAACAAAAAAAATCATATCATAATCCAGTTCCATTCAGTAGTTTATGCGTCCATCGTGCACAAACAGAAAACAGACAAGAAATTTTTAAAAAAAATTGTGTTCAGAACCGTCAATATTTTTTATACTATTTAGGTGGCAGACAAGTATTGAGCATTGAGCTCTATTTACCGCCGGGAACACAACACGATGATCATTATGGCCGCGGTCTTCTGTAAGGCGGAGGTACTACCCCAGTCGGATTGCTCAATACGGATGGGAGATACCGTCGTGTCCTACCTCCGTAAATACCTACGATATATCATAACCCTAGTTTTTTTTTTATATCTCCAATATTATACAGATACAGATATTTTATAATACCTAATATAGACTCGAAGAAAGTCACGCGCTGACCCATATTAATTACAAACATAATTTTTTTTTTTTAATCCTTGTATAAACATTTGTATAAAAGATGCTGATAACAGTTTCCTATCACCTGTCGCTACTGTGCGTTAAGACTCTTCAGTCTGACAACTAGCAAATAAAATGCCGAATTAGGTATACTAACACACTAGTATATATTTACAAATTTTGGGGCAGAAATTCACCCCTAAAATAAATAGTTTGATGATGAGGATGTGCAACGACATCATCATCATCCAAACACGCCTGGGTTTAATTAAGTTTAAACCCAAATTTTTAAAAGGCTTCGCCAAATTGTTCCGGCTTTTGGATGCTTCAATCCGAGTGGCTGACCACAAGCTCAGGCCCCGGCCATGTGCTCAGCCACCCGGGCCCTTTCGGCCCTGAATATAATAGGTGTACGAATTAATAATCTCCTTTTTTAAAGCCGTTAACAAAATGATAATCCATTTTCATACAAAATCAACAAAAGTGCAGTAAATATGTATCTACCAACAGCTTAAAATTTCGCTGCTAAAAACCGGAGCGAGGCTATCGCACAAACAACGTGGATCATCTGCAGATTACACTGATAAGTGTTTGTGTTCATAATTCTTGGCGATAATCGAATTAGGCTATTTAGAGAGGACTTACAAATACATATTTGAGGATTCTAGCTAAAATTTTAAAGCCACGGCTCATAGAATCAGGAGGAACACTCATGAGGTCAGATGTAATCACTCTCTTATAATTCAACAAACCAATCAAAAGTTATAAGCAGACCTTGGGCTATTTGTGGAAATATTCGGCCGGTGCAACATGACACTCTTTGCCATACTTTTCTATCAGATGTTATCTTCTGTTAGTGCATATCTTATGATGTTTACATTTATGCTATTCATCCATTTTTCTTGGATTTAGTTCCAACAGTCTTCACAGGCTAAAGAACTACATTCTTACTCTGAATTTTTATAACAACATTGTTCTTATTTCTTCTTTTAAGACACTAGCAACTAAAATAACTGAATTGTAGTTGAATCTCTCTTGTTATTATAAATAGTTGACAGGATATTACCATGTTTGTTTGTTATGTTGAGTAATTAAAATGACCATTTGAATCTAACATCCTATATTAAGTTACTTGTTTATCAAGTGGGTTTACGTCGGCAGTAAACATAACTTCTTCAGATTCTAATCAATTTCTATTTTTATCATCAGTGGGTAGATTTTTACACACCATGCGCTGGTTTTTCACTATTTGTCACAAATAGGTAGGTACAGAGAGATTCACATAGGACAGCCTTTGTGGCGTAGCGGTAGTGAACGCGGCCGCTGCGCAGGAGGCGCGGGTTCGATCCCCACACAGTGCAAATATATGTATGAATATGGGTATTTGCATTGGTCTGGTCGTGCCTCGGAGAGCACGTTAAGCCGTCGGTCCCGGTTGCCATACAAACATCTATGGCAGTCGTTACGGGTAGTTGGAGCCCTAAAAAGTCCAACAACAACGGTCTAGCTGCAATGCTTCGATATCGCCTAATGTCACCATTGCGTTGTGTAGGTCAGATGGCAGTCGCTTCACGGAAAATATCGAGGTTCAGCCAAATCCGTAGTTAAGACTGGTAAAGCGGACCCCAGACTCCGAGGTGAAAGCTTTGGATGCGACTGGGATTAACGCTAGGTTGAAGAAGACAGAGAGATTCACATAAATCAGGGTATAAAATACATACAAAGATACGCACGAACTACGGAAAAAAAATGTTTACCTATGAAGGCGCACAACTTTATAACAAAATACCCTCATCTATAAAAAATATTACTTCTTTTCATACTTTTAAAAATAAGTTAGCACAACACGTCATCGAGACATAATAACTCGACATTATTAATGCAAGTTAATATTTTTGTCAATACTAACGAACTATTGCTAGTAGGTACATTGTGTATTAAATAATTATTGTTTCTCAATAAGCGACATGTAAGTCTTTGGAGAAATAAATTCATTAAACCTTAAACCTTATAAAATAAATTCAATCTATTGTACTCACCCCATCACTATTCAAATACTGTTGCTTCATCACCTCCAGCTCCAAGTTCTGGAGCGTCGGCATCGATATCGAGTTCCTTCTTAAACTCGCTTTCCTCTGTTCTATCAGCGCCTGTTCTTGTCTTATCAGCTCATCTGACTCTGCTGCCCCAAAAGTCTTCGATGTGCTCGGAGAAGAATACAGATCTGTTGATTGTGTGTCAGGACTTACAGGACTCGTTGGCTTAGAAGATTTAGCGGAATCTGGTTCTAGAGTAATGTATAGCGTTCCTTCTGGAGTGTTTACTACAATAGTATCATTATCTGGGGATGTATGAACGTCTCCCAAATCAGACGCGTGAATTTTCGCGATGTCCTTTTCTGGTATAAGGGGTTCTGTATCTTCCCTCTCATCTTTGGTTCGTTTAGGACGTATAGGCTCGTTGGGTTTGACTAGATTAAGTTCGATGAAATCGTCTGCGTATGGGATATCATTGTTTCGTTTCAGGTCAGGAGAATTTAGTCCGTTTTCGATATCTTTTGATTTTTGGTCTTTGCTTTCCATTATTTTATTTCATAGTAGAGATCTGTGAACAAAAATTTTATTTTATAATTTCTGAGGTAATAACATCATAACGTCATAAAAAATAAATTGTGTAAAATCTTTTTCATGTTAAACTGTTTTAAATTGTATTGTCATCAGAACTTAAGAATTCTGCTAAATATCAGACCAATCAGACAACTGAAAAGGGGTCAAATTTCAATTACTAGATTTGACCCAAACAAACGGGTCAAGTTAAATAAAACCGTTTAATAATAATAAAAACGTCTTGATTGCATTATATACTCAAGACGTTTTTTAGTCATACCTTGGAGGGATTGGTCACGGGCTCAACGTGACCAATCCCTCCAAGGGTCCCTTCCCTTCCCATAAGGGACTGGTTACGGTGTCAAGTCCCGTCCTGGATGATCATTTTTTTTCGATCAGAAAATCATTGGGAATAGTTAGCAATGTAAGCATGCAATTGCTTAAAAGTTTCATTGAAAGAATGACATAATTAAATTTTTCTCGTAAGTACACTTTAAAATTAATGTTCATCAATATTTGATGCTTCGGGCTTTAGTATTTTTTTTACTCAGTACCTACCGAGATTAAAAGTATTAATAGCTTTTTGTTATTTAGAAGTACCGTAACTCTTCGCAAAGTATTTATTAATAACCATGACATGTCGAAATATTAATGCCTGTTGCACACCTCTGCTACGAAACCAAACTGCGAAACCACTAGGTAGGTATAGTTTCGCCGGAAGTTGTTAATTCTTTAGTCCCCGTCATCGTCAGACCCTAACATACAAAACTGACTATGATTTTATCTCTTTCTAACATGATTTCGGGATGATTTTGACAAAAATAAATAATTTACGACATAAATAAATATTTTGCTACTTATATTCTTACACAGCGCTCTATAGCCCGCCCAAAGTAAGCATAGTTTAACTAGCTTGTGTTATGTGTTCTATGCGGATAAACATACTTAGGTACATATATATACTTTTTTTGTAAATAGGTACATACATATTATACATAGAAACACTCAGTCCAATGCAAACTGACATATTCATGCATACACATATTTGCACTCTGTGGGAATCGAACCCGCGCCCCTATTGTAGCAGTCGACTACCACTACGCCACAGAGGCTGTCAACCTATGCCAATTATGAGGATTATAATTTAGATTTGCTTTTATCACTCCCTCGAGTAGGTACATAATTTTTATTACTAAACATGTACCTACACTGTGTCATATACGGAAGTATACGCACACCCAGGTGATGTGACCGGACTCTCTAATGCACAAATTTTGTCATAGATATATAGCAGGCTAGAGCAGGAGGTTGACCGGTGGGCCACGCCTCACTGGTCTATCTGCTGGAGTCTGTTTTGATAGAGCGTCATAGTTTGCGTGATTCTCGCACAATGTAAATATTGTTATTATACTTACATGTTTATTTGTTTAAGTTTATTATATACTAGCTGTGCCCTTGACTTCACTCGGGTGGATTTAGATTTATAAGGTTTTATTTTTTATGTGGAAGTGGACCTTAATTATTTTAGCCTATGTTAGAAACGTCTCTAAAACGGAGACGGACATTATAACTTCGAATACATTTATATTACTTTAAGCATATTAAAGATCCCTTATTATAAGGGACATTATCTGTCGTACTCACATTTCACTAACGATGGTTCCACGTTTTTACCAATAGGGACCGATTATTCTGCATATACCTATATGCAGAAAAGTACCTACTTTCAATGATAAATTTTAAAAATTTAAATCTAGTTATTTTCCTGCGAAGAAAAACGATTAAAACCAAACAAACGTGTTAAAAACAAAGAAATTTACGTCGCGTCAGTTTTCAGCCCCCAACGAAAGAAACCCGTTTTTTTGTGTCTTCAACATCTATCTCACGATGTCTGTGTATTGCCAGGTGTGACGTGGTCACATTACAGTCATCCATATTTGAGCTGCTACTAAGTAAGCATTCCCTACGTCAAAAGAAGTGATTTATGAGTTTTATGTGTTAAATATAACAAGACACTTCGAAGATTACTACAATTATAATGTTGTGATAAGAATATAATATTTTTTTATACACTTAGGTAGCAGACAAGCACATGGCCCACCTAGTGGGAAGCGGTCACCGTGACCTATGGACGTGTGCAGCACCAGGGGCGTCACGCTCGCGCTACCAACCCTGTATAAACCTTCTAATGCTATTCATGAAGAACCCTATATTATAGACGCCATATTTTTAATTATGTTCATATTAACTGCTAGCGATCAGGGACCCGGCTTCGCCCGGGTGTAAATTCCAGTTTTCCAATAAAATATATAGCCTATAGATGACACTCAGCAATAATGTGGCTTTCTATTGGTGAAAGAATTTTTAAAATCGGTTCAGTAGATCCCGAGATTACCTCTTACAATTTAATAAAATATACAAACACACAAACTTTACTTCTTTATAATATTAGTATAGATAAATCACTATTTACACTTACATTATCCAATAAAATACACTACTTACACTTAAATAGTCACTAACTTAATCCTACTTAATACACCTGCACTTATTGACAGACACAAATATTTACACAAAGTACGTTCGGGATCGACTCCTGCGCACGGTAAGGCTCGGCATACACTGACAAGGCTACGCACACATCCATGTTTGTGTACTGATTATCGCCTGATTAACATCGAAGACCTTTTTTCTTATGTGACGTCATCTCAATGTAGAATTATGTAAGAAAAAATATTTGGACGATGATAATAGATTTAGTCGATGGGCAACACTGTTGAGAGAACTGGCATTTTTTTTTATCTTTTTTTTAGTTAGCAAAGGCAGCAAAGATAAAAATCTTTCAAACAACCTCACCAACAAGTCAATGCATGCTGATTGAAAGACGAGACTCTGGCACACACTTTATTCTCAGAGGAGGTCAGAGCGTCAATTCCCACCTGTTCTGTTGAGTTGTTCTGTTGACAGAACTAGTGGGAATTTCTTTCCCATTAGTTCTGTCCACAGAACAAATGGGACAGCAATTCCCACCTGTTCTGTTGGCAGAACTAGTGGAAAAAAATTTCCCATTAGTTCTGTCCACAGAACAATCAAACGAAGAACAAATAAAGAGATCGAAAACGGTGTGATGATTAGAGTGTATCAAATGGGGCAGTCGCTTCAGCCAAATTCATGAGGAAAAGAGTTAGCATATCCCAGGCTCGGAGGTGAAGCCTGAGATGCGAGGAACCCCGACATAACCATCTCCGATGGCTGGCGGGAGTTGTATCCACGGGGATTTCCGCACGAAAAAAAAGGAGGTGAAAAGGCCCCCTAGCGCTCGAAGACCCGATGACGCCCCATACACACATCATACCCCCACGTGTGATAAGGTAAGGGTCAAATAAATTGTCTCTGCCTACATCTCTGAGAATATAACGTGATAGTATGCATGTATGACCCACGTGACCTGATGGTTATGTGAAAGGACATTGACCGGTGATTTGTAGGAATGGTTTTTCTTGAATCAAAAAAAATGTTTATCTTCTTGACCTTGCAAGAATATAATTATTTCATTATCCTCACACCAAAGATATACCTACATTATCTAGGTAGATATTTGTGATCTCTACACGGTAGGTACATAATCTCTACCTAGTTTCTTTGAAAGTTTGGATGCAGTAGAAAAGTCTTACGTTTACATTTTTGTATTTTGAACATAAACTCATAACATAAACTCACGCCTATATCTCCGAAGGGGTACGTAGAGGTAGAGGTTAAGGTTTCTTTCATTTAACTTAATTTTAAACGTATCTTAAGATAATGAACTTAAGTAAAAGTTATTCTTGATTACTTTATTTTCCAAAAAATAAAGAAATAGAAATTAAGTTCTATGTCCTATTAATACCCTTTGGATACGGAACCCTAAGAACGAGTCGCGATTCGTTCCGTACCTACCTAAATTTTCGGCACACCGCGTAATTTTCGTTGCTTGCTGCCATCATAACAATGCGAATGTTACAATTTTACGCTGCGTAATGTCGGACATTACGCAGCGGACAGCCTCTGTGGCGTAGCGGTAGTGAACGCAGCTATTTGTATGCATGAATATGGGTATTTGCATTGGTCTGGTCGTGCCTCGGAGAGCACGTTAAGCCGTCGGTCCCGGTTACCATACAAACATCTATGGCAATCGTTACGGGTAGTTGGAGCCCTAAAAAGTCTAACAACAACGGTCTAGCTGCGATATCGAAATATCGCCTAATGTCAACATTGGATTGTGAAGCTCAGATGGCAGTCGCTTCACGGAAAATATCGAGGTCCAGCCAAATCCGCAGTTAAGAATGGTAAAAAGCGGACCCCCAGACTCCGAGGTGAAAGCTTTGAATGCGAATGGGATTAACGCTAGGTTGAAGAAGGTGGCAGACAAGCGCACGGCCCACTTGATGGAAAGTGGTTACCGTGTCCTAATGACGTGTGCAACATCAGAGTTCTGTTGTCACACTCGCGCTGCAGACCCTGGAGGGGGAGGGGAGTTGAGGAGTTTGGGCGGGAGAAGAGGAGAAGATTGGGGAGATGAGGTGGTGGGGGAGCTTTCCGTAGCATTACAAAAAAAAAAGTAATGTACACTAGGTTAACAGTTACCTAATCATGATCACCTTGAAATTGTATTGATCTTCCTAAACTACCTACTTCCGCCAATATGACGTAGTAATTAATTAGGTGTCATAATAGTAAAATAGTTTTGACATTTGAATCTTAATCGGTCAAATCATTATTTATTTATGCAAGTATTTATTTATCTATATTAAAAAGAAGTAAAGTTTGGTGTTTGTATATTTTATAAATTGCAAGGGGTAATCTCGGGATCTACTGAACCGATTTTAAAAATTCTTTCACCAATAAAAAGCTACATTATCCGTGAATGTCATAGGCTGAATATCATCATGCTACTGCCCAAGGGAGCGGAGCAATAATCATAAATATGAACAATTCCGGTAGATTTCC
Organism: Lithosia quadra; assembly: GCA_963576445.1. Taxonomy (NCBI): domain Eukaryota; kingdom Metazoa; phylum Arthropoda; class Insecta; order Lepidoptera; family Erebidae; genus Lithosia; species Lithosia quadra. The sequence continues at coordinate 1,026,333 of OY754891.1, read as the reverse complement.
ATACATTTTAGGGAAACTGATAAATTATGAGCATATTATGTGAGTTAAAAAGGGTGCATCGGGGTTCGAAATACGCCACGGGCGAAGCCGGGGTGGGTCAGCTAGTACCATCATAACAGTGTAAGCTGTATCATTCTGTATGTTGGAGATATTTACAGAAAAAGTCTTGGGTTACGTTATATTCGTCTTTGGTTATTGAACGATTCTGAACACCATTTTTCTTTTGGTATTATTGTCTATTTGTTCACGATGAACGCAAAAACTACAGAAGACTATTATCTTCTAAAAATACAGCCCATGAAAAAGAGCCTGACATTCAATTCAGTATCGTCACACTTTCAAAACGTATGATTTTAATTCGATTAGAAAGAAAAAGAAAACTAAGATATGCCATACGATCTTTCGAATCCCGATTAATCGAATCGAATAATCGAAATCTGTTCATCCGTTCAGAAGCTACGTAGATGTACTATAAGTACATTAATTGAAAGACATAACATAACATAAACTCACACCTATATCCCCGAAGGGGTAGGCAGAGGAGCACCCACAATTCGCCAGTTTACGTTTAGGTCCTAATGTAATAGGTGGCTACGTGGCTAGCCTATTGCCATTAACCGGGCACTTATAAACCTACAATAAATACACACATAACTTCGAAAAGCATCGAAAAGTAATTGGTGTGTGCAATGGTGAACCTGGGATCGAACCCGAGACCTCGTCTCAGCAGTCCATTACCCAGACCACTAGGCTACCGCGGTTAATTGAAAAGCGGCAATGAAAAAGATTAAGATCACTCTGCTATGGAAGAGCTATGCTCGAGGCTCTCTGCAGACTTATGAACCTCTAGTGTCTACATACCTACATTACATACAACCGTTTATAATCGACGGTGACCGCTTACCATTTCATGACCGTTACGCTCAGATGTTTTATTTTATACTACGTAGGTAGGCAGACAAGCACACGGCCCACCTGATGGGAAGCGGTCACTGGCCTATGGACGTGTGCAACACTAAGGGTGACACACACGCGCTGCCTACCCTGAAGGGAAGGAGGAGGGCTAAGGAAGAGGTGGGGAGGCTAGGAAAGGGTAGGAAGAGGAGGAATACAGTGAGCTCTGGCTACCCTTAATCCCTTAATGTTATTTAGTAAGATGTCAGTACCTAACTACTATAAAACCTATCTCTTATCCGTAAACCAATAAGAAAGTAGGACGATAGAATCTCAATTTGTCTTTAGATAAAGTGGTCTATAAAATAATATTTACCTCTAAACGTACAGATCCAGGCCGGCTATATAAGCATAAAGTAAAGAAACATTATCAAGAATATCAACACCATAGTCCCGTACAATAGATAATCCAAGTACATAATACACCAATGTCTTGCTACTTTATCACTTTGCGGTTGCGCACACTCCGCAGACATTTTTGTTTAAATTAAACACCAAACAACCTTTTCAAACACAAACTCAATATCAACTGAATTTAAAAAGTCAAAATTTAAATTTCGAACACGAATAATTTATTAATTTATTCCGATGCGTTGTTTTTTTCTCACAAAATAAACGAAACACAGGTATTTAAGTAACTGTTTTGACATTTATATTATTAATTCTTAATTGAAATAATAATCTAGGAAAAGTATACGGTTAATGTTGAAACAATAGTGTTGTATGACCGCATAGTAAAGTCGCTAACCAATTTAATTTTAACGATAAAATGATGTAAACGATATTTAGTTATCAGTAACCAATACTGCGTGACGACTAAACAGTTATCTATGGTTCTGTCGCTAGCCATTAGAAATAGATACAAATTTTAATTACGCGGTAATTTGCTGAACATCTGCACTAAAGATGCTCTTAGCACAATATCCTTCAAAACTGTTCTGAAGCTATGGAAATACTGAATTCGCAAATCAATGTTGAAGGTCATTGTAGGTCAGTTACATGAGACATGACCAATGTTTACTTCATACGCCCAGATCCTATGGTATTATATAGCTTAGTTCCGGGCATGATGTAATTTTAATTATCATATTACGTTAATTAATGTAGGTTGGTTAGTTTTTAATAGTACATACACTGATCAAAGGTTTTAAAGGAGGTAGGACACGACGGTATCTCCCGTCCGAAATGAGCTCTCCGACTGGGGTAGTCCCGGGGCCTTTAAGCGGGGCGTGAAAAAGCATTTGATGAGGCCGCTAAGCTGAGGGCCGCCACTGTAGCACTACCGGTGTATGTAGTGGTGTCCCCAGTCCTCCAGTCCAAATGAATGTAATGTAATCTAAATTAACAGGTAGGTTTATAAAGAAATATAATAATAGCCAGTCAATCTCAATGCGTTTAATTCTCGCTCCGTTCAATTAAACACAGAAATAATTACGTTTACCGAAATAGAACTGAAACAAGTAATTACCGCTATATCTACCGTCGAAGTGTTTCTAATAATGATTTGTAGTAGTGAAAGGTATGCAGGGTCCTACCAATAACCTTGAGGCCCAAGCCAACATCATCTGCAAGTCTGTTAAACAATTAGGAGTCTCTAGTGCTAGTCGCTCCCAGAAATGTTTCAGGCTCTATTGTCCAAAATATTAATGCAACTGGGCAATCACTGTGATGATGATGATGAGTAGTGATAATGGTAGCTTTCTTATCAACCTCAAATGTACTTCGGTACAGTCAGCATCAAAAGTAAATGAAGATTGTAGGTACATTCGCCGGTAAGTAGGGTAGCCAGAGCTCAATGTACCCCTCCTCGTCCCATCCCTTCCTAGCCTCCCCACCCCTTCCCAGCCCTCCCCTCTTCCCTTCATGGTAGGCAGCGCGTGTGTGACACCCTTAGTGTTGCACACGTTCATAGGCCACGGTGACCGCTTCCCATCAGGTGGGCCGTGTGCTGGTCTGCCACCTAAGTAGTATAAAAAAAAAAATACGCATTTGCGATGATTTAAGAATGGGGTGTATTATAGTGGGATGAATACGGAACAATCCATAATATCTGCGTCAATCCCGGTTGCATCCAAAATTTGGACACACACACCTACTAACACTAACTGCATTGCGACTATTTTAAATTCCTCATTGTGCAATAGTTCTGTTGATGTAAAATTATCACCAGTTAATTAATTCAAACTTGCGTATACCGTTAGCCAAGTTTACCTTGAACGCCGAAATGACAGTGAAACATCTTCCTCCTTCCTTACTTAAATAATACATTACAAAATTTAAAAAACCTGACTGCAATAGATTATAATCTTTGAAAACATACATATTGAGCTCAAAATGCTAAAATTCTGTTTCTAATATACATTTCATATACTTTGTTCACCATAATAATAAATAATAGCAACCCATTTATGTCCCACTGCTGGGCACGGGTCTCCTCTCCTCTAACGAGAGAGCTGAGAGGGTTTAGGCCTTAATCCACACACGCTGGCCTAATGCGGGTTGGTAGATCGGACATGTCCTTAGAATTTCTTCTTGGACATGTGGATTTCCTCACGATGTTTTTCCTTCACCGTCAGCAGATGGTGAATCATGTGATTAGCACATAATAAATTCCACAAAGTGAAATTCACAATGGTAAGTACTGTCCGGCCAACGGTCAACCGGTTTGCTCACCAACAACTAAAAATTGCATGATGGTTTTTTTGTAAGTAGACATTTGGGTTTCAAATTCCAGGGTGCAGGCCTCCACGCGGTACACCCGCAGCACTTCTCACTCGTAGGGAAGACGCTGCTGCCTGTGACAAATGCCAGCCGTAGCGGTTGTGGCCCTCTAGAGCTCGAAGACTCACTACGCGTCCCTCTGACTAGCAGAGGGGAACTGCGGGCAGCGGCGGCGGGTGGGCTGGTTCTACCTTTCCAATCCCTTTGCACAGCTTGGGAATTACGTATGTAATAACTACATATCATGTAGGTACTTGCGTTTCTTATTATGGGTATGTTATCTGGTATCTACGAGGAAATTATAGTGTTTATGATAAACCCGCGGAATAACAAAGGATATTTTTTGTTTTAATTGAGGAAATTATTTTAATTATCTCATTTACAGTTATATGCACATAACATCTAACATCTGAATAACAGACATTTTTTTTAAGTTTTTTTTCTTTATTTGAATTAAGTACAATCAATACAGCCGACGGAGGTAGGACACAACGGTATCTCCCGTCCGAAATGAGCTGTCCAACTGAGGTTAGTAGTGCCTCCACCCTACAGAAGACCGCGGCCATAATAACCATCGTGTTGTGTTCCCGCCGCGCCGGTAAGTAGGGTAGCCAGAGCTCACTGTACCCTTCTCCCCCCACCCCTTCCTAGCCCCTCCCTTCCCTTCAGGGTAGGCAGCGCGTGTGTGACACCCTTAGTGTTGCACACGTCCATAATAGGCCACGGTGACCGCTTCCCATCAGGTGCGCCGTGTGCTTGTCTGCCACCTATGTAGTATAAAATAAAAAAAGCCACAATTGCAGAATTTGAACCCCTTGTTTTCGAGCTGGAATCCCTGCGGATGCCATCACCGTTGGCTATCGAGGAGGGTTATGTCGTTATCGAACCGACTAAAACCGCCCCCCATCTTAGAACTTCTAGCACCGGGGTGTAAGGTGCTCCAAAAGGCATTTCACTCGCACCCCGCTCTTTCCCCGTGGGGTAGAGGCCACCATTATAGGGACAGAAAATGGTGACCACTATTTGTGGACATTTCTTCAGCTTACCATCAGGCAGGGTGCAGTCAAGCCGACGGACTAAACATCAAAAAAATCTAATATTTCTTAAAGTCCAAATACCTAGCCAGTTTTAGCGTTTGATTACTTATATATTACGAACATGTACAAATAATTAAGAGATGTGTATCGGAGATGATCGCTTGCAATAAATTAGCATACTAACGAGTCCTTGGCGGACAAAGAACCCTATTCACTAGAGTAATGAATGTGTTTTACATAACGCGACGGCGACGTGCTATGTCACGGCCCCCTTACTATAACACGACTACGTACGTAGGTACTGCAACGTTAAGGAAAGAAAATCATTATTTCAATTAATAACTTTTAAACTTTCGCGTTCCATGATTATAATACCGGCCGTGGTCACAGGCTGTCTGTGACCACGGCCGGTGTAACCTGGTCGAAACGTCAGGCATTCCAAAGGTATGTATATACCTATACCATGATCGCGTTAATTCCCGTCTACATATTATTAGTTCAGTTGCTTTTAGTTTTAATTACATACATATTCACGCTTTTTTAATAGGGCAGATAGAGATGTTTTCAAGCAGGTAGGACACAATGGTATCTCCCGTCTGAAATGAGCTGTCCGATAGGGGTAGTAGTACCTCCGCCCTACAGAAGACCGCGGCCATAATAACCATCGTGTTGTGTTCCGGCCGGTAAGTAGGGTAGCCAGAGCTCAATGTACCCCTCCACCCTCCACCCTTTTCTAGCCTCCCTACCCCTTCTTAGCCCTTCCCCCTTCCTAGTGTTGCACACGTCCATAGGCCACGGTGATTGCTTCCCATCAGGTGAGCCGTGTGCATGTCTGCCACCTACGTAGTATAAAAAAGACATTTTGTAGAAGGGAACGGGGGAGGGCTAGGAAGTCGTGGGGAGGCTAGGAAGGGATGAAGGAAGGAGGGGTACAGTGAGCTCTGGCTACCCTACTTACCGGCGGGAACACAACACGATGGTTATTATGGCCGCGGTCTTCTGTAGGGCGGAGGACAATGTTTCCGCTTGCTACTATCCTGGCATACACTTTTAACTCCTTCTATTTTTTCATAATAAAATTGTTTTAATGACGGCTTCTGTGGCGTAGCGGTAGTGCATACGACTAGCGAGGGGCGCAGGTTCGATTCCCGCTCAGTGCAATTATTTATACGCATGAATACGCCCATTTGCATTGATCTGGATGTTTCTATGCCTAATTATGTGTACAAAAAAGTATGTAAGTATGTTTATCCTCATTCTAGAACCATAACGAGTTGAGTGAGCGCTGTATAGAATGTCGTGGAATATTAAATAACGCTCGCCGGATATGCGTACTCTTTTTTTATCGTACGGAAATCCCCATGGAATCTACGGATACCTCTCCCATCGGCCATCGGGTATGGTTATGTGAGAATCGTACTGACTAAAACCGCACAATGTCTAGGGTCTTCTGACGCCAGGGTTCATTACAGACCACCATACTTAAATATAAGATTTTTATCGGATCTGGGAACAAGCAAGTGGGAACGAACCATATACATTCACTAAATTCCATTTAATTCACTTTTTTTTAATATATAGGACACTTCAATTTGACTTCACCTCGCCCGATGGCAAGCCGACTTTTTTATATTTAGGTGGCAAACAATCGGAGTAATTCGGAGAACAGCGTGTACGAACACAATAACATACTTATCCAGTTTAGATTTTATATAATTTATATAAACTGCAAGTAATAACTCGCCACAAACATCTCAGACCCATTATAAAAATTGTCATATTTCCTTGTTCGGACGAAGGACGAACTTATAATTTTACAAAATTGAGGACATTCTCGTAATTATGGGGGACAATCATAAATAGATTTACGATAGATGCCAGTGTTTGTATGAATGACTTTTGAGCTATGCCCGCAAGCCCGTGACTTTGCCTGCGTGCTTTTAAAATTTTCAAAGTTTAAATTTTTTACACGGAATCATAATTCTTTTTCCAATATTACATAACAGATAACATAAACTCACGCCTATATCCCCGAAGGGGTAGGCAGAGGTGCTAGCACCCACGTTTCGCCAGTTCATGTTTAAGTTCCAATGTAATAGGTGGCGAGCCTATTGCCATTAACCGGACACTTATAAACCTGCGATAAATACAAACATAACTTCGAAAAGCATCGAAAAGTCATTGGTGTGTGCCATGGCGAACCTGGGATCGAACCCGAGAACTCGTCTCAGCAGTCCATTACCCAGACCACTAGGCTACCGCAGTTTGCATTTCCAAAATTCCAAAAGTAAAGTAACCTTAAGTTACTCCAAACTCCTGCAATCGAATCTAGACCCTATAATGCATAGCTTGTGATACATGCAATTATAGACTTTAAAAGAAAAAAAGAAAGACTATGCGTAATGCGTACCTACACACACTTTCAAAATATTTCCATGGGTATACTAACTGCCATCGAAATAGAAAATAAAACCTTATAAAATTTTTTCATCAAAACTTATTATTTTTTTCTTCGAAATTTCTTAGAAAATGACTTTTCAGCCGCAGTGGGCTATTTATCACCCGTATAGATTGTCATGCACAAATGATTTTTAATTTAATTTCTTATAATTTCTAACAAGCAAAGGTGAAGTTCGGATTTGCCACAAAGTTTTTACTGTTTAATGAGTGATATTAACAGCATTTACTTTCATAGAAAGGACGGACTTTTCATACAACCGGCCATCGCCTATTTTAGCCCGTTAGTAGAGCTTACTGTACCCCTCTTTCCCCTACCCCTTCCTAGCCTTCCCACCTCTGCCTAGCCCTCCACCCCTTCCTAGCCCTCTACCCTTCCCTTCAGGATAGGCAGCGCGTGTGTGACACCCTTAGTGTTGCACATTGCACACGTCCATAGGCCACGGTGAACGCTTCCCATCAGGTGGGCCGTGTGCTTGTCTGCCACCTAAGTAGTATAAAAATAAATCGAGTCTCTAACTCAGGCTTTCCTCTCGGAGTTGGTAGGTCCGACTGCTGAAAATCAACCGAAACGCGTCGGGAATAGCGTCAAGTCTCAAACAGCTAGATTAAGATTAAGTAGCAACTGACCTAGAATAAGTAGGTACATATGTAGGTATGTATTATAAACACCTCAATATTTTCCATAAACATAGACACTTATCAATTACTTTTATCGTAACGATAACATGATAGACAAGTTTCATTCATACACAGTTCAAAATAATAAAACAAAATACTTACTGACCATCACAGAAAATATAATCGAACAATAACAAATAAAACAAAAAAAAACATTAAAAAACACCTACCACTGATTAACAAGAAAAACTTCGGAAAACACGATGTTTTTTTTTATCACATACACAATTTTTGTATTGCGCGCGTTGCGCAGGAGTGGAGTCGCGATACACTGGCTCATTATCTGATCGTTTACTCGATAGCCCACGGTCTGAGTAATGCCGTGACGAGTAACCACGTGAGGTCTATTCAGATTTAACTTGAAGAAAATTGTTAAAAAAAAAGTATATAGTAAAATTATAAACCGGTTGTAGAATTTATATTACTACGCCAACTTTCAATCGAATTTTACCGATCACGATTACGATACGAAACAATAAAAGCTAAAGACGAAACAATACGACATTATAATTTAATACGTTAAAAACGAAAAAAGTTTAGTTTTATAGTTATTTCTAACTACCCTCGTATTTTCATTATTTTGATTATAGTCGTCGGTTCTTCGGTATCGATACACTTTAACGATAACCCTTATAACACAAAGTATTATGGTATTTTTTTATATAGGACACGTCAAAACGACCCACCTCGCCTGATGGTAAGCTAAAGGCAAAGTCTCAGGACTGGGGTCACCACTACATACACCGGTAGTGCTACAGTGGCGGCCCTCAGCTTGACGGCCTCATCAAATGCTTTTTCACGTCCCGCTTAAAGGCCCCGGGACTATAGGAGCAAGGAAACACATGCGCTGGTAAAGAATTCCAAGTCATATGGTGCGGCAAATAAAAGAGGCACCGAACCGCTTAGTTCTTGATGAAATTGATTCCACTGTGAAAAAGTGATACCTTAGCCTGGCACGTGTAGTTCTGTATAAGAAAGGAGAGGGTGGGATTAATTGCAAGAGCTCGTCGTAGAACCGGTAAAAAACTGCCAAAGATGCAATATCTCTACGTAGCTCTGTAGAGGCTCGATACTAATATGAACCATGTTTGAACCTTAACCTGTCAACCTTCTAAAGACAGTTACACTAAGTTATTTACGTGCATACACCTCCATCGGCACCTAACAGCAGGCCCTTCATGGTGGAGTCGGAGATCTTTGTAGGATGGAATCTCAGCCGCCCAGTGCGAATTCTGGATATTTCTCGTCATATGGACAGAATTGTTTTGAATTGCCTAGTATGTACCATATAAGTTAGCATTCTAGTAAGCTGTTGCGGAGCGATTCGACTGTACTGCGTTTGAAGTCAAAGTTCAAATTACCGCTCAGTGTTTTATATATCTGTCACGTCAATATGACTTCACCTCGCCTGATGGTAAGCTAAAGGTAAAGTCTCAGGAAGGGGGTCCCTATTACATACACCGACAGCGACATAATGGTATCTCAACTTGACGGCCTCATGCGTCTATGTATGCACACAAATAAACGAAAAGGCCTGGATGTTTCTATGTACCTACAATGGGTAAGTATCTACATACAACCTATGTAATTGTCTATCGAAGTATGTACAAGTATATCTGCATTGAAGAACCTAGGTATTAGAAAAGCTAGTTAAACCAAGTTAAACTAAGCTTACTTCGGGTCTCGATAATGCATACAATGTCGTAGATTAAGGTATTTGCCTATTTATTATCTAGTCTGTGGTTACAGTGGGGCGAGCACGAATTTTCTTTCGTATCGAGTTCGTAACGTGTGCGACAAAAATGTATGAAATTTGTGCAGCGCCCCTATCGTGCGTAAAAGGAACTCTCATATAATTTCTATCGCACACGTTACGAGCTCGATTCGAAAGAAAATTCGTGCTCGCCCCACAGGTGAAAAATTATCATAAGAATTCTACGGTTTATCCCCGACCTCCTAATGACATAGTACAGCATAAATCCAGTCGCTCGGTGTGCTGATTCGTGTTTAGTTGCACAACGAGCTGTTAGCGCGGCGCCGGATCTTATTATGGCGGTAAATGTGTCCTCCCAGACGAACCAACAACGTTCGGATTACTCAGGATGGCGATGTAGGACAGGGACGCTGGGATTTTGACAACCTCGATATTAGCATACACAGGTCAATCTTCTTAATCTTTCAAGTTTTAGATGAATTGTGTAGATTATCTAAATGCTTTGTTACCTAAGTGACCTCTATGGCGTAGTGATAGAGCGTCCGACTGTTGAGTTATGGGTCGTAGGTTCGATACCTGCTCAGTGCATGAAAATTTTTCGATTATTATAAATGGGTGTGATAAATGCAAGCCTCTAATAATTAATCTTTCAAGTTTTAGATGAATTGTGTAGATTCTCTAAATGCATTTGTTACCTACCTAAAGTGACATCTCTGTAGCGTAGCGATAGAGTGTTTGACTGTTGAGTCATGGGTCGCGGATTCGATTCTCATTCAGTGCATGGAAATTGGTCGATGATTAGATATGGTGTGACAGCTGAAAGAAGTCTCTATTAAATTTAAGGATTTTCCAAATGAAAAAAAATCCGCAAACACCGATAGTGCCACAATGGTGACTCTCGACTTGACGGCCTCATCTAATGCTTTTTCACACCCCGCTTAAAGGACCCGGGACTGTATGAAGAAGGAAACACGTGAGCTGGTAAAGAATTCCAGGTTTTGATGGTGCGGCAAAGGAAAGAGGCACCGAACCGCTTGGTTCTTGATGGATTGTTTGCACCATATGAGGGTGATATCTCAGCCTTGCACGTGTTGTTCTGTATAGGAATGGAGAGGGTGGGACTAGTTGGTAGAGGGTGGATCTTCAAGAGGCCCAAAATTGATGTCTCGCCTTACGACTCCTATAAATTAAACAAATTCAGAACTTTTACTTGTTAATCTACAACCTAAATAAATTTACTAGAAGCAATCAAAACCTTTCTGTGATTAAATTGCAAAATAACAAACTATTAGAAAAAATCCTCCGAAAACTACAATATTTCATATGTCGCCTTTGCTAGATTTTAGATATTTTATGGCATAAAATAAATATTTTTATAGTAATGTAGACCCATCTATGTATTTATTACTTATGACTAAGTACGCATGGTATTTCCTACAAAATATATTTAAAAATTAAGTCGCAAGTTAATTAAAAATAAAATCAAACAATGTTCTAAAAAATTCCGTCATTAGCAGCAACACGATTATTTTTCAATATTTTAAGAAATCGGGACGCACCCGAAGCCTCTCATCTGGCTAAAGGGACGCACCCCCCTCGTAACTCAGTCGATCGCCACCCATCACAGTGAACGGACGCCTTTTTCACCAGCGGTAAGTTGTTGAATATCATTCTCCAAAGTTTGTCATTTTAAACGTCATTCGAACATAAAGCTATAACTTAATTACCTATGTGTGCATGGTAAACTCTTATTTATTAACGATAATGAAGTATTCTGGAAACAAATGACGTGCACTGTTTGTTTTTTCTTATAGTTACTTATTTCGTTTGCTGCGTGCGATCTTTCCAGAATTTGTCATTGTTGGTAACATCATTATTAGCAACATCACACAAGTCGACAATGACATCTGTTGCTAATAATGATGATTTGTATTGTAACTTTCAACCCCTAATCCTATTTCTCCCTCTGGGGGGTAAAATTTCGAAAAACGCTGATTCACGTGTTCACTTATTTGTAACCAGAGGTAGGTGTATGAAATTTCATGGGTCTAACTTTAAAATGACTGACTTTCCATTCAACCTGTCATCGCCTATTTTACCCCTTTAGTAGTGAAATTTAAAAAATGCTGATACACGTGTATATTTATTTCTAACCAAGAATCGTTATGTAAATTTTCATGCTTCCATCTTGAAAACTGACGAACTTCCCATATAAACTTTCAACCCCTATTTCACCCCCTGGGGGGTAAAATTTGGAAAAACGCTGCTACACGTGTTCATTTATTTCTAACCAGAAATAGGTGTATGAAATTTCATGCGTCTAACCTTGAAAATGAAGGACTTTCGATTTTTAAGGTGTTTATCGATTATTTTGCCACCTTAGAAGTGGAATTTCTAAAAATCCTTTCTAAATAGATGCCTACAACATAAGAAGCATCTACTGTCAAAATTTCAAGTTTGTAGGTCCAGCAGTTTAGGCTCTGCGTTGATGAATCAGTCAGTCAGTCAGCCAGTCAGCCAGTCAGTCAGTCAGTCATCGGGCCAAGCAATTATATATATGTAGATGTTGTGTGAGTAGTCATTTAAAAAATAGTACTTAGCTGGTTGTAAATAATGTCAATAGAAACTGTTCGTTTACGTTAAATTAGTGTTGTAAAAGACTCGAGTCCTGGAGTCTCATTTAATAGAACTTGAGCTATTTTTGAAGACTCGAGTCTTATAAATAAAACTGAGAACTCAAGTCCTACAGAATTTTGAGTCTTTTGTAAAAAGACGAGTCCTGCTAAAAAGAACTCAAAGACTGAGTCTTTTAAAAGAACTCATGACTGAGTCCTCCTAATCCATGGTTGTTTAGTGTAGCATTAAAATCACAATGAATTGAATAAAATTTGTATAGTATTTTTATTTATAAATGATACACTATTTTAGTACAGCCGCCATCAGATATATTGTAGCAGACAAGGTGACAAATTCTTCTGAACAATTTAAAATGTCAATTGGATCCCACTAAATCTCTGTCAAATATACTTTGGCGATTTTAAACTGACACTGACAACATTATGTTCTTTTGTGTAACAAAAATATAGTTATTTGCTTACCATCTTTCCGTTAACATTATCAATTTACTCATTTATTGTGTTGCCAGATTAATGATAAGATATGTTCACTCAGATCGGTATCACCTATTACCTATTAGGTACTTACTACCTATTATGTACCTATCTATTGGATAATGTCATAAAACAACTCAAGTTCATGACTCAGTCTAGTTCAAAGAACTTAAGACTCGAAAGGACTCTGAAGACTCAAAGGACTCGGAACTCACGTGACTAACGAGTCCTAGTCTTGAAAAAAGACTCAAGTCTCGAAATGAAGACTAGAAGACTTGAGTTTTTTACAACTCTACGTTAAATCAATTTAGTTTTCTGTAAAAGTAATATTAATAAGAATCAAATCTGTAATTTAATATGTGTTAAAATGAAATGTTTTTATGTTGGTATATTATAAAGCACATTTACTAACGTTTTCCGCATTAAATTTCTAGATATCGCCAAAAGAAGAAGGAAGAGTCTATTGGAGAGAGAATTGATCCTTTTAATTTAACACTGAATCTGGTTAAATCATCAATCGAGAAGTTTATGTATATTTTGTTATTGTTTATTTAGTTTAATGCTGTTGATTTTTATACAGTTGATGTTTGCAATTAATATTAAAGGTAATTTCATTTTTATACATGTGCATTTTATTTTTATTCCTATCAATAATTTAACTTCAAAATATATTCGTCACTGTCGGCAACAATCCGTCATTACATTTTTCGACAGCAGCGTCATTATTCTCATAGATCGTCATTATCAGCAACCCTATTTTTTTTATATTTGCAAAAATTTTCTAAAATATTAAAATATTCAGCGTGCCTTAACTATAACATAGCATGAATTTGATGTATTTATATGTCTAGCTTAAAATAAAGACTATTCTCGCAATAATAGGTGAAAATATTTTTTTCCATACGAAGAATAATCTTGAGTAGATTCACCCTAGAGCTCGTCGGAACACTCCCCATGGTATATGCGGTAAAAAGCTGCCAAAGATGCTATATCAGTTCTACTATGATTATGTAGCCACTGTTACCAGCAAGATTCAGTTACAGCAGCACCTATTAGTATCCACAGAATCTCGTCAGCATGAATTATGACAGTCAATTAGCGCGTGGCTGGTCGTGGGAGCATCGTTAGCAGAGGCTGCTCGCGTGAGTTCACTTTGCACGGTCATTATGTACCGAAATGCTAATATTTCTAATTTTGCTAACGAGGTGCTCAGTAGGTGAGGTTCGGTAGCAGTTTCTTAGTAAGAAGTCATGCCGTTTGTGTCTTGTGATTACAAAATCATTAAGTAGTTAGTAGGTAAGTACATACTTACACTATTCATGACTAACTAGCTCTGTAAGAAGTTTATGTACCTATATAATCGGCAGGTATACGTAAACAAAAGAATCTACCATTGGAATAATATCAGAAGCATGTGAGGTAGGACACGACAGAATCTCCCGTCCGAATTGATCAGTCCGACTGGGGTAGTAGGTACCTACCGCCCTACAGAAGACCGCTTCCATAATAACCATCGTGTTGTGTTCCCGCCGGTTGTTTATAAAAACAGTATTATACGTAGGGAGTGTCCCACGCAGGTAAGTAGGTATTCTTCTAATAAATACTCCTCACATCGGCTTCCTTCCACTTGAATCCACCAATCTCGATCCACATGTGGATCTGGGGATACTTATTTTTCCACTTTAATCCACCGGTGGATTCATGGATACTTTTAATTCCTCAAGAATCCACCATCAAGTGGATCGAATAATACACATAATTATTATATGCCACTTCGATCCACAAGCGAGGGGATCCAAAAATACTAATATATTTTCTATGCCACTTGGATCCACTATCAAAATCTTCACATAAGATCATCAAACTTAATTCCATGCTTCTGTGTCATCTAAATAATAACTATTATATATTTAGCCCTTTCCTAATAAATGACTCTTTACAGAATTTTTAAATTTATTTTATTACAGAGGTAAAGTCATGATAGCCTTGGGAATTTTATTGAAGAAATGTCAATACTCACAAAAGATTTATTAACTGTAGATAACACCGTAACAATAATGAATTTATAATCATGCCGTTATGTACGTAGGTAGATTGAAAAGGAATAAAAATATCCCTAGATCCACCGGTGTATTAATGAGGAAGAAAAAGTAGTCAAGGATCCACCGGTGGATTAATGAGGAAAAAAAAGTACTCAATGAATTCACTGGTGGATTCTTGAGTAATTAAAAGTATCCATGAATCCACCGGTGGATTAAAGTGGAAAAATAAGTATCCCCAGATCCACATGTGGATCGAGATTGGTGGATTCAAGTGGAAGGAGGCCTCACATCTGCTTCACACATATGCATTTACCTACTTGACATAACAATTTAGGCAAATGTGATATCATCTTGCGTTTCAATTCACTCTAGGAAGAGGATGTACAACTTAACGCGCTTGAACACAATCCATGTGAGACTACGAATGGCATTTGCAGAGGTAAGTAGGTTAAATAGTTTAGCATTTAGCAAAGCCGTAGATGGCCCAGGGTCTGCTTGGGTGCAAGGGAATGGCCTTATTGAACTTATACCCCGGGATTAGAGAACCAAGACGGCATGCTGTTTTGGTCGGTTCCATCCAGTCTCTCTCACTGACGGTATTTTTAAACGGGTTTTATTTAACTTGACCTGTTTGTTTGGGTTAAATCTAGTATTTGAATATTGACCCTCTTTCAGTTGTTGGATTGGTCTGATATTCGGCAGAAATCTTTAGTTCTGATGACAATACAATTTAAAACCGTTTAACTTAAAAAATATTTAATTTTTATTATATCTATATAGTGTGCAATTCACCACAACAGATTTCCGCACGAAAAAAAAGGAAAACTAATATTCCTGTTAACCTCTCCAGCTAAGCTAAACTGCTTCTGTTAGGTGGGTCCACATTAATGGCCAGAATTCGAACCCGTGAACTCTCGATCGTAATGTCGCATCTTTAACCGCTGTGCTATCGACCGAATTATGTGAGTTTGGGGGCACTAATTCACTTCCTCTTGATGAGGACTAGACTTGACTGACTTCAAAAGGAGATTCAGATTGACCTGTGTGTTTGTCCGTGATTAACTGGAGTTTGGTTAAACTGACTTCAATGCGGTTTTAAGAAATATATTTTTCACATTCTGGAGGTTTTGATATACTTAACCCGTCTTGAAAAGGAGTTAATCCCCTATAATCCCCTAATAAAACCCAGCGGGGTTAAGTCAATTGACGGACTGAATATAAAAAAAAAATGGTTGGATTTTTTTTAAACTATTTATTCTGTGGTAATAACCAAAGGGATAATTATAACAAAAACTACAGATTGAATACAATGTTCTTTAATTAAGCGAATCTTAATATTATACTGATTTTATCACACAAACGTCTGTGAACAACATACAATAATTACACGGTACATTAAAAGTAAACAAGTGCCGGGCAAATTATTACAAATCATATATAATCTGTGCTCGAGAATGTTGCCAGATCTAAAAAAAACATATTGCACAATTTTTGAGCCAACTACATTTAAACCAATTGATAATATTTTTTTTAGAATCAATAAAATTTTACTTATTAATATCTAGACTACAGACTACTTCGAATTTCGAATCACATTGATTAAACGTTTAAACGTGCTTGTAACACACGTTTTCGTTATAGGTTTAGTTTCATCTGAAATCTATCTAACTACTCACGTTACGATTGTGATTAGATTACACACGTTACCAAACAGAATAACACCGTGACAGAATTAAATCATATTTAGTCTAGAAATTTTAGACTAAATGTAGATATAATAAGTAACTGTATTGTACAGAAAGTTGCCCAACTATCGCCAGACAGGACGCAACAAAATGTAGTTGACATATTTATTCTATAAATTGGAATGTATTACGATTAGAAATTACTTAACAGAATGAGATTGGATTCGTGTATTACAATAACAATATTTGTCGAGTGCAATGGAAGAACTTCAGGTATTTAAAACTTATCTTATTTATTAAGATGTCTTGTTTGAACCATTTAGAAAGAAATATTACGAATAACAGTATTTATAATCGCGTAAAATATTAATAAATATACAAATAATTATATGACTTAACATTCTAACGTAAGATAAAATACTAAAAGTAAAATAATATAATAAAAATATTATTATTTTTTTACTTAAGAACTTTTCAACGTGTTGATGCGATAATCATATTTAATATGTTATAATCGCATTTAAAAGTACGAAAAACAGTAAATTTTATTATTCACATTCAAAAAGTATACAAAAATCAGTTTAATTAGAAAAATAAATTGAAACTGAGTATTTAATTATTTAATTTATTGTTCTCATATAAAGTCACCGCAACCGGCGAGTATTGTATGGAAACATTTCTGAGAGTAAATTAAAGCAAAGGGCATAATGTCATGTCTTTCTCACGTGCCTCTCTACAGGGGATGGGAAAATTCAATCCCCACCAACACATCGGGGGTCGCCTATGTTGGCGGCCAAGACTGGTCGGGGCCTCTGGGATATTTTTTATAGGGCGCACCAGATACTCAAACCACGCAGGCCGAAGTGACGAGACACCGTGCGGTTTTAGTCAGTTCGACGCCGACATAATCGCCCTGCTGATTCATAAAATGATTTCCTACAAGTAGCTTGCTATAACAATTGTTTTATCAATTCAACAACGTAACCATAACGGCAGGATTTCGTTTACTGTTTGATAAGACAAGACTTAAGTGTCAGATAACCTTTTTTTTATATAGCTAGGCTTTAAGGTGCAAAATGACAAATTGATTCTACAGTATCACCAAATAGTACCAAAAAACTTGAACAAATTCACGCGTGTACACTAACTAGACAATCAAAAAACCAATAAAAGGGTTGATCAACCAATGAAACGGGCCCTTTGAACGATTTTGACGTCCCCATCAATGACGTCACTATGGCACCAACAATAAACCCACATACAAATTAATACTGAGCACTTCATAAGCACATATTTGTAAATAAAGCCAGTGTCACACAGACATGAGATAACAAAGCTATATACAAGCTATAACAATTTACACGCACTCATTAATTTTTATCACCAATTAAACCAACGAAAAATTACCTTTATTTGTATTGTAGTAAGTATCACATGCCTCAAGACATTTTCACGGATATGGACTATTTATGAAATTAGAATGTAAACGAGTGCTTTACATACAGACGCAATTAATTAATATTTATGATCGACACTGGCTAATATTGCTTAAAAAGTTCAATTTGTACTGACCTGCCATCACTCAATAATGATATAAAACGGTTATATAAAATCTAATAATTATTATAAGGGATAATAGGTATAATAATAGATATGTGAAAGGCTTAAACTATTAAAATTAGCACACGGCAACAAACATTTAACAGAGTACAGTTACACTGACTAAACAATTTTTATTGAAAGCTTGTTAATATAATTAATATGTAATTGCAGTAAAATTCATAATAAAAAACTCATTGATTTGATTCTATAGTTTCATAATTTAGAATCGCTTAACAAAGCATAGCTTTCAGTGTACGCCCGGCTTTAGTCACTCTCTAAGACTTATCAATATTATTAATGTACAGATGCCGTCACGTAACTTGGCCAGGTTTTGGAGTAGTGGTGGTAAGTTCGCGCATCGTTCACTTTGAGCCAATCAAATGATTCAAAGTACGAACGAACGGAACGTTGATTCGGTACAAGACGCGTCTCCCGCGACCCGCTCATACCTCAAAGGGGACCTAAAAATCGACTTTTGCGCATATGACGCGTCTGGCCAATTTACGTGCCGGCATCTGTAGCTGTTCGAAATCAATTCAGTAGCAGCTTTTACACAACCTGTATAAGAATAAAGGCAATATTTCAAACACCCTTAATGTTAAACTATAAAACCGAACACCCTCTATATTTAGTTTTCTAAACAAATCAATTTCAATATTTGCGTAAATTCTTTTACAGGTTGAACAAGGTGATTTTTGTAGTTGACTGTTTAACTATCCTCACGCGAAACAAAGCTCTGAAAAAATGCCATCAATTTTAGACTTTCTAGACATACATTTAAAGTCTAAAATTAAATGATGGGAACTTTCATTACACATTTTCATTCGTGCTTTACTTTTATAGACTTTATTTTAGTGAAGTTAAAGTATAAAATTAAATTGCATTTTTAGAGTGCCAGTGGACAGACACAAAATAGCAAAATCAGGTCAAAAGTACTTGAAACCGGATACTATACGCGTGCTCTTGTGTAAGGTCTAAGAAGTCTGCTTATCTCGGCCAGAAAAATGCGTATATACGTAAGTATTATTTGTACAGTGGGGCGAGCACAAATTTCTATGGAATCGAGTTCGTAAAGAGTGCTAAAAAATTTTTAAAGTAGATATGAGATTTTATATTCATATTCTTTATTGTACACATAGAATTTTTGATACAAAAACAATAGGATATTTTAGGCAACTTTTTTGTATAGTTCCTTTAACGCACGATAGGAGCGCTGCGCTGCACGAATCTCATATAATTTTTGTCGCGCACGTTACGAAATCTATTACAAAGAAATTTTGTACTTACGTACAACTCGTGCGCTATAAGTTGAGACTTGGGCTCTCCGGCTATTTCCCTCAGTCGCCAGTGACGTACTGTTCGCAAAAAACAGTCAACGCTTCATTGATAGTCTAAGAGCGACTGCAGATGGTACTTTAATAATAGTTAATACATGTCATAATAATTAGATTAACAGGTTGTGAGTCTTTAATATAAAAACAGACGATTTC
The DNA here is from genome assembly GCA_963576445.1 of Lithosia quadra. Lineage (NCBI taxonomy): Eukaryota > Metazoa > Arthropoda > Insecta > Lepidoptera > Erebidae > Lithosia > Lithosia quadra. The sequence continues at coordinate 1,006,840 of OY754891.1, read as the reverse complement.
ATATTCGTGAGGAGACCCCACATTCGAAGGCAACCATTAATACAGTTATCACACGTATACTAAACAAACTCTAAAATGATAGTATATTTAAGGCGGTTATTCGAAGTACCTAACGCATTTATTTGAATCATTCTTTTTAGTTCCAATCGCAATTTATTTCATGTTATAGTGAGGCTTCTGATCAGTTTTTTTTATATATAGGACACGTCAAAATGACTTTACCTCGCCTGATGGTAAGCTAAAGGCAAAGTTTCAGGACTGGGATCGCCATCACATACACCGGTAGTGCTACAGTGGCGGCCTTCAGCTTGACGGCGTCATCAAAATGCTTTTTCAGTATTTTTTATACAACTTAGGCAGACAAGCCCACCTGATGGGAAGCGGTCACCGTGGCCTATGGACGTAGGCAACACCAGGAGCTGTCACATTCGCGCGAACTAAATAGAGATGGAACTAATGAGAACCATTCATTTATTTAACATAATTAATTGATTTTGTTTACATAGTTATTGTTTATTACAATAATATGATTAATAAGAGTTCATTCGTAAAAAAGTAATATAATATCATTATAAACTGTTATATTAAACGGCAATAAAACATCTATATCCCATGAAATCAATCACATCATCAAAGAGACATATCACAATCAAATAACACAAGTTTAACACACGATCCAATAAGGCTGAATTTCACCAGAGAAAATCAATTCGGCTAAACTGGGTACTAATAATTTTTTTTAAATTACCCGGTTTAATTGGAATAGATCGCAGTTCCTGTCATTGGTGAAACCCACTGAAATAGTTGTAATATTTATGATGTAATTTCATTAGGATATTTCTTGTTAGTTTTATTATAAAACAATATAATTTACTTCGAGAGCTGTTTATTTACTATAGTAATTGAGAAAAGCGCCATCTATTGATAAGAAACGATCAACTAACAGCGCCATCTTCATTCAAAGTGAGTTAACTTTAAGGGGTAATTGGATTATAGCTAGATTTTAAATTATATTCCTACATAATGAAGTTAAATTAGTTTGTAATATGTTACATTATCACTTTTAAATGCGCGTCAATCACGATCACGCTAAATAATAGACAATAAAATCCAATTACGAGCTGCAGTTACGAAGAATACTTTTCGGATAATTTGTAAAGATGCATTCAAATTAAAATAATAATAATTTACGTCAGTATTTTAAAATAAAACACGTTTTTATTTGTGATATGCCAGCTGATGCCTACGGCTTCACCCGCGCGGAGGTCGATTATCTCTTTATGATCCGTTTTTACTTAAACTTTTAAGTCTTATTATGGTCCTTCTAATGGAACAGACCTGCATCAAAATCCATAGAGTAGTTTTTGCGTACATCGCGAACAAACACACAAACAGACAAGGAATCGAAAAAATGTTTCTGTTTATACGAGACAGGTCTTAGTTGGACTTAATATCTGGCGTATGTTTGATCACAATCGGTTCAGTAGAACCAGAGATAATAGTAAAAAAAACGCGAATCCACCATGCGGGCGGAGCCGCGGGCATAGGCTTTGATATTATTTTAATTTTAGTCTTATCTAATTAGGTGGCGGACAAGCACACGGCCCACCTGATGGGAAGTGTTCACCGTGGCCTATGGACGTGTGCAACATTAGGGGCGTCACACTGTACCCTGGAGGGGGAGGGTTGGGAGGTTGGGTGGGAAGGGTTGGAGATGAGGATGGAATTGTGAGCTCTGGCTACCGTACTCACCGCCGGAAACAACACTAAGGTTATTATAGCCGCGGTGCAAATCACATATGCATAAGACTTTATTTTAAAATACTGACTTATTTCATTTCGTTTCGTATGTCACGGCTATTAAAAAAAAAATCAACAATATGACCATCTCATAAGACAAGACTTTCACCCGGTTCTCAACAGATTTAAGTTATTTTAAGCTATCTTCACTTAGCTACGAAATAATTTAGAACAGATCTAAAAACCTTGTCTACCATTATAAGTAAGTACATACAATAGAAACTAAATGTTCATAAAGAGAGACCTACAATTTATTGACAGTCGATATTGACAGACTATTGAGGGAATATAGCGATGTGAGTTTCTTTTACTATGCCTCCCCACCTCCCTCCTCCAATTATTTAAAGTTAAATTTAAATATTTGGAGGGGGACGAGGCTCCACCAAGATTATTAGGGTCTAAGGCAACTTTACCGGGGTGTGACAGAAATACTTTACCACACATACACCCCAGCATCTGAAGACCCAAGACGGTAGAGGGGTGAGGGGGGGGGGGGAGATCCTTGTACACTGCACTAACCAAGACACCTGTGAAAGTATTAGTTCGAGCATAAAAAAGTGGCAGAATACTAAACGGTGCAAACCGATAATATTACCATACATTTGTATTTTTTTAGACTGGCAATAAAATTATATTCCTACTACTTCCCACATTGCTATATATGCCTCAAGTCTTCGATAAAATTATTACCTACATTCACATTACGCACTACAAATAATTCTTTATAAGCATTACTTAGAGATTATTATTACTATTAACAATAATAATATAATTATTCTACCGTTACTCCTTGATATTGCGTCCAAATCGGAAGAGAGGATATTCTAGCCTTTTCCTATTTTATATTAAATTTTATTTATATAGATGAAAATAGGTTTCAAGTTTTGTCCTCCAAAAACAATACCACTCATAACTTTTTAATTGTAAAAAGAATTTATACACAGTAATATTGAATTTGAACAACGAATTCGTTCATTAAACATTATTATTAATATAATGATTGAAAAATGTATGATAAATAATTAATCTTTAGCATTATTTTTAGAATAACGTACTAAATACTCGCGCAGCAATATGGTAGAAAGTCTATTTTCAAGTTGGCAATACTGATTTTGTTGGTTGCCAGTGCTAAAAATAAATTTTCTACTGTGTTGTGCGGAGAGTGAGAGATAATACCGTTTCCATGGCTTACTTGCTATGTTCTTACGAGCTCTAGATGCGACGCCTATTCGCCGGTGTCCACCCAGTTCGCTTCTTCAGCTATTCTATCCATGCAGTTGCACAGGAACTGATACTGTAATGGAATCATTATTTATAATCATTATCTTATTTCAATCATTTGTTTGCTTAGCATAGCGGTGAGTTGTGGCAAGTAGGTGAGTGCATAGCGGTGAGTAGTGGCAATTAAGTGAGTGCATAACGGTGAGTAGTAGCAAGTAGGTGAGTGCATAGCGGAGAGAAGTGGCAAGTAGGTGAGTGTACGGTGGTGAGTAGTTGCAAGTGGGTAAGTGTACGGTGGTCAGTAGTAGCAAGTAGGTGAGTGTACGGTGGTGAGTAGTAGCAAGTAGGTGAGTGTACGGTGGTGAGTAGTAGCAAGTAAGTGAGTGTACAGTGGTGAGTAGTAGCAAGTGTGTGAGTGTATAACCGTAGTGTGCAGACACTCACGTATGGAGTGAAGAGCGCCACGGTCCTCGTGAGCTGATCATGGCGCAGGTAGGTGAGGCGCAGCGCGGGGGCATCGTCGTCGGCGCGCCACGAGCGTACCGCGCGCCAGCCCACCTCCGCCGCCGCGCCCTCCGCGCACTCCGCGCCTCCCTCACACCACGGGGACAGCTTCAAGCCTGACCAACCTGTAATAGCAGGCATATTATGTAAATGGTTGAATTTTGCTTATAGTTCGATGAAATGTTACATTTTTTTTGGGCTAAAAGTGCGTTTGTCAGAGGAGGTAATTTTTTTTTAGATATGAAGGCCGTGGGACAAGGATTGCGACCCCACAAACTTGGAACGTCACAACCCTTATCCCACGGCTGCCATCTTGGACAAGAAGGCATAAAACCATTGGGAAATGGTTTTAAGATTTATAAATTTGTCAAACTTTATGTCTCACTAGACAAATATAGTAGCTTTAAGTTTAAGTTATAAGCTAAAATTGTAAAAAATTGGCACAAGGTTTGCAACCCCACAAACTTGGATTTAACTTTAAGCTAATCCCCCCATCGTATCTAAAAAATCAAATTGCGTCCTTTTTATGCTACTTAGGTAGCAGACTAGCGCACGGCCCACCTGATGGGAAGCAGTCACCGTAGCCTATTGACGTATACAACATTAAAAGTGTCACACTCGCGCTGCCAAACCTAGAGTAGCAGGGGGGTTGAGGAGTTTATGTTGAGTAGGGCTAGCGTAGGGAATAGGGGAGATTGGGGGGGAAGGGGGTTATGAGCTCTGGCTACCTACTTCCCGCCGGAAACAACACGATGGTTGGCCGCGGTCTTCTGTAGAGTGGAGGTACTACCCCAGTTCTTCGACAAATGCAACCCCAAATGGACCATTAGTCACTTCAAGGCATTAAATAAGCTCGTGACCCTGCAGTCTAGCTCTAGAGTGTACATACCGACGGTGAGAGCAAGAGCTGGCGTTGCCCGGCAGTCGGTGCGAGCGGGCGGGAAGGCCACGTGGCCATAACCAGGCAATGTGCGCGCTAGGGCCAGGTAGTCAGGCGCCCGGCGGACATCTTGCAGAGCTTTCAGCTGGTACAGACGCGCACCTGCCACGCATACACCGCGGTTTACGTCCTCCACCGCCTGTAACAAGTTACCTGCTGTACCATACCATACAAGCTAACCACTCCTACTCACAGAGTATTTTTTATTATATCGGTCACGTCAATATGACTTCAGCACCATAAAGACATGGAATTCTTTACCAGCACATGTGTTTCTTTCCTCCTATTAGTCCCGGGGCCTTTAAGCGGGGCCATTTGATGAGGCAGTCAAGTTGAGGGTCGCCACTGTAGTGGTGACCCCAGTCCTGAGACTTTAACTTTAGCTTACCATCAGGCGAAGTAAAGTTATTTTGACGTGTCCTATATTTAAAAAAAAGCTCGCCTGATGGTAAGCTGAAGGTACAGTCTCAGGAAAGAGGGTTACCATTACATACAGGTACCATGTTACTGGCACTCAACTTGACGGCCTCATCAAAAGAGGATTGTCGTCGCAGCACCGCGTGACACCCACCGGTCCCACTAGTGCTACGACCACAATCCCCCCCCCCCCCATCTCCCACCCGGTTATACACTTGCTGACCCCTGAACGCAATCCAACCAAGATTGGATTACTACGGAGGGTTTTTTGCAATCGTGCACGGTAGTACCGACCGAATTTTGTGACAAATTTGTGCCATCGAATTTAATACTGTTATGTTTACTGTGTGTTTGCTTACCTGCCAAAATATAAAAGCTGCGGCGGTGGTGTCGTCCGCTACGAGCGTGACTTCGGTGCTCGGGTTGAACAACCACTTGCGGATAGACAAGCAACTGCTGGACGCCGTCGAGTAGTTCTGGATGTAGAGGGAGTGCGGACATTCGTTCGGTTGCAATTTGCGCTCTGTAAAATAAACCGGAATAAATTGCAAACTTCTTTATCAAAATTGTCAAGGCACTTTTGATGAAGGGATTTCTCGATTATCTTAATGGACAATATTTCTTAAGAAAACTCAAAATGTGTGAAATGAAATAATGAAATATATTTATTTGCAGAAATATGGTGAGTACATGGTGTTGTAGGCATAAAAATTAGTATCACATATTTCGTCAATTCTGTGACATGCAAAATTTTTAAATTTAAATAATGAATGTAATTACAATGTCAATGTCAAACTAAAATTTCAATAGTATATCATGTCAAATAAATTACAAATCAATAACATTAAATTCAAAATTAATACCAACATTTTCTTTTAACATTTTAAATTTGTATAATCCCTAATTGAGTACATCATTTTATCTAATAACCATAGCTTCATTTTATTTTTAAATTTTGTAATTGGCAGTTGTCTAATAGATAATGGTATCTTATTATATATTTTGATACACATGGTGTAACAATTTCTTTGAAATAGCGTCGTCCTAGGTACAAAATCTAGGACCAATCTTTCGCTATCACGAGTGTTACGTGGATACACATGCTTCGCCGTTTTAAATAGATAAGGATTTGATTTAACAAACACGCAGATTTCAAAGATGTACATACACGGTAGTGGCAACACATTAAACTTACGAAAATATGGTTTGCATGATTCGTAAGGAGGAATACCTCCTTACGAATCATGCAAACCATAAGCATAAATGTGAGGAAGCATAATATCTTGATCCAAAAGGAGGTGTTTCATTTTGGGCCCCCTAATTGTACACAATACAGAAAAAAGAGAAATATTACTTACCGGTTATTGGCAAAAATATAATTATATTTATTCGCCTCCGAAATTCAAGGGCAGAAATTAATAAAATATGAGTACATTTTCATAATTTTCGTCCGCCATGTTTGTTGTGTTGCAAGAAAGTTATTTAATCAGATTCCGCCCATAATACGAGGCAATATTATATGCATTGAATAGTGAAAAATGAAAACTATATGGCCTAGCTATTTTTCTAAGTAGTGTACAATTATCGGGCCCAAGGTCCATACATTTGTGGAACATCTCCTTTGACTGTCTTTTGTACGAACACCAATTCAGTCCAATTTTGTTTCTTGGTAACTTAAAAGTATCCTTTGCAATTAAAAATGGATATCTTGATTTGACTATAAGGTGTTCTGCTCCTATTGTACTCTCTATTCGCTGTCCCTTGCCTCCCTTTCACATCTGAAGGTACTAAAGCACAAGGAACACTTCTGGTATTGCAAGGGTAGGTATATTGAACTGCGAACGATTACCTAATGCAGTCGGGTTTTGAATTTTTAAATTTATTTTTTTATCGTGCGGAAATCCCCATGGATACCACCCCCGTCGGCTATCGGGGGTGGTTATGTCGGGATCGACCCGACTAAAACCGTACGCCGTTTCGGGTCTTAATTACCGGGGTGTAAGGTTACCCAATAGGCATATCCCTCGCACCCCAGCTGACCCCGGGCCATCTACGGTACATTTATACTATGCAGAAATAATGTTTTTCAACTTACCGAAATTATATTCGACGATCTCGAACAGATAAAAGTACTTCTGAACCGATTTCGACAGTCCGATCTTATCACAGACGGCTCGGTAAACATCGTCCGCATTGGTGGACTTCAACACGCTGACGGTCACCACTTCCTTGTCCGGTAGCAGCACCTTCAGGTCCACGGGCGTCGGGTTGGACGAGTCGTCCGAGTCCGTGAGGAACTCTTGCACAGCGTCAGATTCTGCTATGACGCGAATTGCGCATACCTGCGGGGATCGAATGAGTCTGGTCTGTGCATTGTGTCGACAGATGGTTTATCTAAGGAACGAAGAACCTAAGGAGATAATCGTATGAGTTGCAAATAAAAAGGGCCAAAGAACAACTAAATGTTTCCATTTCCAATTTGCGCATTTCACGTTCAAAGTTGCTTCAAATACAGACATAATTTATGCACATGTTACAATATCAGAATAATTTTTATCTTCTCAAATAAGTATCATACTTGTTTTGTTTATTTTTCCCTGCAATTTATACACTGTCGAGTTAAAGAAATATTACCTTTTCTAAATACTGTTCGAGACCTCTTCTCCTCGCGTCGAGCTGTTGTTCGCTCAATGTGAACGGCCATTTGCCCGGTAGTTTTGGAAAATTAAAACCTGGAACAAAATTAGACCACGAATTGCAAAAATCTATAAAGTCAAGACCGCCCGAAACTTCGTATTAGCCGACCAATTTAAGTTGGTTTAGTTTTAAACCGCTTCTTTATTCTATGTTAACCAATGAAATCTACCGACTTCCACGTTTCGGTTTTTTGGTACCCGTACGACTTCCAAAATAAAAATTAATAAAAAGGTGCCCGTACGACCTCTTTTTTACAACCCGTTGGACCTCCAAAATCGCTAGGTTGAAGAAGATGTCTTACCTAGAAACTCTTTTCTCAGCTGTTGGTGTAACGCAGCGAACTCCCTATACCGTCTACTGCATAGATGTCTGCCCGCCATATGGACATTGAATGCCACATACGACCTGCCCGTGTTCCTCTCCATGACCAGTCTGTAGTCGGGTATGGATACGGGCAGTGACCGCTTGTCTGTGTAGTCGTATCGCTGGTATACTGTTGCGCGGGAGTTGGCTGCGCCGCCGATGACGCCGACGGGGGCGGTGCCATCGTCGCACGGCTCTAAGCGTTCGGCTTCCTGTAAAATGTAGATTATTCAGACTGATAATGGCTTTAGTGTTTTTATACAGTATTCTTTAGAAGAGTGGCCGTTCAATATCGGGAACGCCAGAAACTAAACCTTGAAATTCTTGAAAAAAAAGTATTGAAATCCCACCAAAAACACACCTGCTAAAAGGGGGGTCAAGTTCCCATCAGCTAAAGGTTCGCTTAAAAAACGATTGAAATCCCATCCGATGCCAAGTTTAGATGCCCTTCAAAATTGATCATAATCATCTAAATTCAGATGATTAGGTACGATCAATTTTAAAGGCCTCCTGTACCTTCCTATACTTTTACACTCTCTTCTTTTGAAAAAAAAATTAGACGTCGATTTCTAAGTCGAACTCGCCGAGTAGCATTTTTTTTATATTAGACACGTCAAGACGACTTCATCGCGGCTGATGGTAAGCTAAAGGTAAAATCTCAGGACCGCGGTTATCATTGCATACGATAGTTTTTTATTTTTTTTTATTCATGATAGGCTTACGTTTGACCTCAATCTCACCTGATGGTAAGTGACGATGTGGTCTACGATGATAGTGCTACGTCGTCGTACTACAATCGCCAAATTTTGGCGGGTTATATAACACAAACATTTTAATAGAACGCATTCGTGTAGCCACAAAATGGATACAAATAGATACACATAAAAAGCAATGGTCTTCAATATTACACACAACACATTTAATTATAGATTCTAATGACCAATCCACCTACAAACGACCTTTAGACAATGTCAAATTCCATTTTAGCATAAAGAAGGCCTATTAAGGAATTGTTTGCAAGCGTCAATACTGCTAAAAATATGTGACGCACTTTCACTATTGCTACATGTTTAGGAGTCTACATTCAGTGCTTCTTTTCATTGCAGCACAAATACATGGAATTCTTTATCAGCACATGTTTCTTTTTCTACAGTCCCGCGTCTAAACAGGGCGCGAAAACGCATTTGATGATGCCGTCAAGCTGAGGGCCACTATTTAGCATTATCGGTATCTGTAAGGCCCAGCGCCCATTGATGCCGATAATGGGCACGGCTGAGAATTTTAGGTGGCAAATAGCAATATACATTAACATCATGGCAATAAAGTAGAAATTTCCATGATATATATATGGTCGTAGTCCGTAGTAGTCGTAGTCGTAGTAAGATCCCTTTCCTTGCCGATACCGATAATGGGCGCCGCCGGGCCTAATGGTGACCCACCAAATCCTGAGACCTTTAGCTTATAAATAATCAGGCACATCATATTGACAAGACTTATATGAATAAATAGCTAAAAAGTATAAAATAAAAAAAATAAATTTAAAAATTCAAAAACCCGACTGCCTAAAAACTGAAAATATAAAAATAAGCACTTAGATTGATGTCCAGTGGTCTAGAAACATAACAACTGAACAGTCGGAATCCATTATTCGACATCCAATCTAATTTTTCAATGGATCCCGACTGTTCAGTTGTTATGTTTCTAGACCACTGGACATCAATCTAAGTGCTTATTTTTATATTTTCAGTTTTTAGGCAGTCGGGTTTTTGAATTTTTAAATTTATTTTTTTTATTTTATACTTTTTAGCTATTTACATAGCTGCCCAGATAATAATGAAGTATAAAATCTATCTTTTATGGAGTTAATAATTTTCGTGTAGTGAAGGGACATCACCGAAATTCAACCTTAATTATTATATTTTTGCTCATATCTTCAGTTCTACTAAACCGATTGTGATCAAACAAACGTAAAATTTTAAGTCTGACCAAGACCTTTTAAAAAAATAAAACCGCATCGAAATTCGTTCAGCAGTTTTTGCGTCCATCGCAGTCAAATGTTTGTGGCGCCAAAAATCCGCCATTTTGATTTTCTAGAAATTTTAATAAACCTAGTGTCACTCACACAATCATGATGAATCAAACAACACCTTGTTTGTCAAAATCTGTCAAGCAGTTCAGGCTGTAGAGCGTTCAAGACAAATTTTCAAGATTTTCATTTTGCCGCCAAATATCCGCCATTTTGATTTTCTAGAAATTTTAATATACCCAGTGTCACTCACACAATCATGACGAATAAAATGATACCTCGCATGTCAAAATCCGTCAAGCCGTTTAGGCTGTAGGCCGTGCCAAAGAAATGGACATACATACATACATACATACATACATACATACATACATAGTCTCGAAAAACATTACCCTCCTTTCTTCGGCAGTCGGGTAAAAAAGAATCATTGCCTTCCTCAACATAAACCAACTTAGTGAGTTTCATCCCAATGCTTTACGTTTCTACTTACCGCAATCCGCTTGCCGAAGATGGCAGACTACTAAAACAGAATAAGTAAATAATCTTACTCTTTGTGTGACTGAGATGACAGTGAGTGTGAGGCAGTCGCCGCCTGACTTGATGAGGTCCACCACCTGTCTGTGTGTTGAGCCCTCTACGTTCACACCATTTCTGGAACAAGATAAAAAAAAAATTGTTATTAATGATGAATGAATTTCAATTTTTTTCGTTTTATGGAGGTAGGACACGACGGTATCGCCCGTCTGAATAGAGCCGTCCGACTGGGGTAGTACCTCTGCGCTACAGAAGACCACAGCCATAATTACCATCGTGTTGTGTTCCCGGCGGTAAGTAGGATAGCCAGAGCTCACTGGAGGGATTCTGTGCTGACAGCGGGGAGACAAAAGTCTACGTTACGTTACGTTAGCTTACCATCAGGCGAGGTAGTCATTTGACGTGTTCTATATAAAAAAGCACAAAAACGCTCTCACATAAATCCCCTTCTAAGAATGAATATGATATCATACAAACATTGGCTATATCTTAATATATATAAATCTCGTGTCACAATGTTTGTCCTCAATGGACTCCTAAACCACTTAACCGATTATAATAAAATTCGCACACCATGTGCAGTTCGATCCAACTTGAGAGATAGGATAGTTTTTGAAATGGATTTCGACATCCACGCGGGCGGAGCCGCGGGCAACAGGTAGTTATATTATATTGTTCAAATAACTGATACATGAGTTAACTTATTTTTATACAACATACTTAGTTGTCCATATCGGAATTACTTGCTATTGAGTAATCAAGTAAATTATTGCTTAATTTATAATTATGTTGTACATTGCAGTTTCGTTTGCAGAGTAGGTAAAGATTGATGGTTAATACCTAAATACGTTCAATGTAAAGTAAACAGAGTTTTGTTTTCTAACAACATTAGGTTAGCTATGTTTTTCCCCTGCGAAATAATTTTACCTATTTTCTGTAACTGTTATTTAAATTATAAATGGACTGTACCTACGTTGGGAATATTAACAAAATATCATGGGTTATGTTATATGAACGATTATGAAAACAAAAATACGTTTTTTGGAATCCTTGTGTAGAGAGATTTTCAGAGGATTAATTAAAAAAAAAAATTACACCACTTATGTAGCAATCAAGCACACGGCCCACCTGATGGGAAGCGGTCACCGTAGCCTGTCGACGTGTGCGACACCAGAGGCGTCACACTCGCGCTGCCAAGCCTGGAGGGGGGAGGGGGTTGGGAAGAAATGGAGGGCGAGAATGGAAGGGGGGTGAGTTTCTGCGCTGACAACGTAGGTGTCTTTGGTTTCACCACAGAATCTCACCACTGAGCTCTGGCTACCTTGTTTTTTTGTGAAATCTCTTAAATTTTATGTAAAATTTAAGAGTTTCGATCGTCCATTACTTTGAAATGCGATGGCGACTGTACCACTCGGTAACCACACAAACATACAACATACAATAATATTGTTGAAACAAATCACACGGTACATAGATTAGTCACGTGTGAATGTGTTCAAACAAATTCAGGTCAGTCTGCCACTATTGTCACTAGACACTTCCGTTAGTTGACATGATAAGCACTTGTCACATTAGTCATAGGTTTGACACTTTTGTTTAATTCGTATAATCCATTTATGTCCTACTGCTGAGTAGGTACAGGTCTCCTCTCCTAGAGCTGAGAAGGTTTAGACCTAATCCACATTCAACCCAAAAGCTTCTACAGCCCAACGCCATACAAATGTTGACACGAAGAAGGATTTGGAAACATGTTATAAACTAAAGACCGCGGTAGCCTAGTGGTCTGGGTAATGGACTGCTGAGACTCTCGGGTTCGATCCCAGGTTCACCATGGCACACACCAATGACTTTTCGATGCTTTTCGAAGTTATGTGTGTATTTATCGCAGGTTTATAAGTGCCCGGTTAATGGCAATAGGCTCGCCACCTATTACATTGAGACCTAAACATAAACTGGCGAAATGTGGGTGCTAGCACCTCTGCCTACCCCTTCGGGGATATAGGCGTGAGTTTATGTTATGTTATGTTATAAACTGTTTAATGAATAAGATTAAACAAGATATTCACCCAGCATTTGCTATAGAGTCCTCTGTCTCCAGATCGTACACTTCGAACCCGGAATAATAATAGAAACTATACCGAAAGCTGCCCACGCCACCTCTTTGCACTTCAGACATCTTGATGCAATGAGGTACATTGAAACGGAACCCAAAAACAATATTTGCCCTTATCAAGCAAATAAGTACACACTTTGATCACTAGCTCAAAAAGATTGAAAAAAAAACGTAACGAAAAATCGATAAAAAAAAATATAGTTCTAAATTCAAAAATGTTCTACAATATAAATCTGTCAAACGGATCTCATCGTTCAGAAACGAAACCACATCAGACAGCAGCTTCGTACAAACTAGTTATTGTTACACGCGCGTATCGATACATTAACAACCCTCTAATGAGTATTAATTAGATAATATTTCACAATAAACATTGACACATGAATTGCGCCGTTCGGTATTAGGTCACGCGAGTTGCTGATAACAGATTAGATGCAGTTTTGACCTCCACTATGATAAGTGTCTGTTTCCACTAACACATTATCTAACTAATTTATTCGAAGTATTAGCTGTTACTTGCGGCACCGTGCTTCATGTTATAATGATCTTGTTACAGGAATTTATGAAAATGGTGGCAAATACCATCTCGATCCGTTCAGACGTTTTTGCGTGGAAGAGTAACAAAGATCCCATACATACGTCCATGTATCCTCACAAACTTTTAAAGAACAATGGCAAAAAATTGTCTGTTAATTTAAAAACGCCCCTAAATATTAGTTATGCCAAAGTAATTTATTGTTTATTTTGCGATTTTACTAGTATCTAAATGTTCCAATTAAAGCCGGAGTTAAATCTACATTTTAAAAGATTTTTAACGATTATTTGCAGCCGTGACACCCGTGAGACGCGTGATCCAGCCAATCACAGCCAATGAAACCGTGCGTTCAGTCCATAGATATAGTTATATTATCTATGAATATAGTCGTAGCTTGTCACTTTGACAGATCACAGAATACTCTGCGCTTTTTTGTCGAAAGTGTTATTTTGTGTGCTTTTTCTGATTTTCTTTAATAATTCTGACCGTGGACTGTTTTATGGACTCTGATTATTTCCTCGTGTGACTATTGCGTACCCAAAGGACTCTTGATATTGCTTTTGCGTGACCTTGTGCTATTCCCTACTGGATTGTTTATTTGTGAATTGGATTTGTTGTTTTTCGATTATGGGAGATCGTGGGAGACAATTGAGGCCTACGCGCACTGTAGGTTGTTGCGCTCACGTCATGACCCTTGTTTGGTATTTAGGATGGGCCAGACATCAAGAATATATTACAGCACCAGCAAGGTACCTTGATGAAATTGTAGTTAGAGATGATGAAGAATAAAATAAATGAAAAAATAGTGGTTTTATTTTTCTTTCTTGACATGACTCACGATCATATTGACAACAAATCGATACCCCACACCCCACTCCTGTATGTACCTATACCAACCTATACCTACTAAAAAGTTTCTAACAAAAGTAGACTTGTCAAATGTGTAGGTATAATAAATGTATTATTCAATTAAATAATAGTTCTGACATATCAGTATCCGAGAAACACTCCAGTAGGTTATTTAATCTGTGGTCACCATAGTGTTTGAACATATAGATAGGTACTTGTATTATATGTCTGTGATATGGCGAGACTAATTACTACAACAAAACCTAACAATCAAAACACAATATCTTTATTTTCCGGCTCTCTCGATGGAAAATGAATTCACTTATGGAATCTACTAGTAAAGCTGCAACGTTCGACATATTTTTCATTTACGGGCGCTCATTTTTTGTGTTAGACAATTGCTAGTAAGGAAATCTGCCATTGTTCTTTATAATTTTATTGGCAGGAAGTAAGATAACGAAGAAAGCTAACTTTTCGTATAAAATTGGAATAAGTTAATTTGTAAGAGCTCCTGCAGGTCACAGGAACGGAACGGGATCAGAATTTCACGCGGACAGAGCCGCGGGCAACGGCTAGTGAATAATAAATGAATCAACTAAACGAAGCGTGTGGACCCACCCATCAAGATCTTCGGTAACAAAGTCAACCTTATCTACTATCGAGGAAAGGAGAAAGACAGCGGACCCCAGTTTTTAAAATGCAATTTTGAAATACCTACCTACTTACTTTGATGTAAATGGTATCTAAACGTATCTGTATTGGAACTTGTAAGTACTTGGAACTTACCGACATGCAGACTATGTGTATTTGTGCATATACTAAATACTGAGTAAAGCATTATCATAAAAAGATATAAGCAACAAAATCAGATAAATGATTTATTTGAAACGTAAATCAACGTCCTATTGCATCAGCCTCATAATGACCTTTGAGCATAGGCTCAAGAGCTGATTTACGATCTTCAAGAGCTTGACTTTCAAATGCCTCTGAAGACTGTGGAACTTTCCGAATACCACTTATTGAGAGTAACTTCCGTCGATATCGTAAAATCCAAATGGGAAAATCAAGCTAATGATCATAAAATTCATAAATGGCCTGCAGTTATTGTTATAGTCCGTAGGATTACGGTAAGTGGTAATAGAAAGTTTTATTACATGCTTTTTATGTATTGTTATGTGATAGCAACGTGGTATATGTTGAGACCTTCCAAGACCTGAATAATTTGAAAGCCAATAATTTCTTGGTGCATTTTATCAGCAATTTCCGTGTCATTGGACTTTGATTATCTGAAAAATATTAATTCGATGTCGAGGTCCACTTATCAGCCCGCTACTGCCCAATCAGAACCTCACACTAATGCTGACCGCGAATAGGCTAAAGCGCCCTGATAGCGCTATTAGTGGGCTTCCGGAACGTAGCTATAGACATTAGTCATCATCATCCTAACTTAGAAGCCTGCGGATCGCTTAATTTTTTGACTTGTAAAGCGCTTTTCCAAAAGTGATTGTCCTTTGCTCGAACGAACCGAACTCCGAGAGGAAATCCTGCACCAGAACTTCGTCTGTTCGTTAGCAGGTGCACCAATGACTACCAGGTGAAGTTAACCCTATAGCTCACGATATTAGTAACTAATATTATTGAAAGTTCTAACAATACTCAGGTATATTATATTAGTATTGGACCAAAAATTACCAAAATTGGGCAGGGCAATGTGCCCTGCTAAAAAATATGCTCCTTAAAGGATATTCCTCAGTGAATGTTGAAGATAGGAAGACGTAATCGCCTCAATTTTACTGTGTTTATCGCAGTTTGTGTCGAGTCTTGACGTTTACGAACTCATTCTCTAAAACTTATCATAGACACTTACTACGAAGAATTTCCTATAGAATAGACAAATGCGCGATTCTACGTAAACTGACACAGGATAAACGAGGTACACCTAATATTAAAACATAATTTATTTAGACGCAATACAAGGTCCGCATTCAATGCACCAACATTACCGCGAGTGTCAAATTCCTTGCCCTGTCGATAAGGAACAAATAGGTTAATGGATTAATTGATGCAGTCATAGTCTACTTCGTTCGTAACTGGTATTAGTCCACCCCTTTATGTAAACTGGCACCAGACGGCACCGTCTGCATGCATGAGACTGCGATAAGGATTATTGAGTGTCTGTGTCGAGTAGTTGAATGTATATTGACACTGACACAGTTTCAGAAACTTGAAGTAGGTATAGTTCTACGTAGAAAAGTAGGTCTTCTTTCATGAGGCCGTCAAGTTGAGGGCCACCATTATGTCACTGTCGGTGTATTCCTGAGAATTTACCTTTAGCTTACCATCAGGCGAGGTGAAGTCATATTGACGTGACCCATAATATAAAAAAGTAATCTCTAACTCAGACCAATAACCTTTTTATTGGTCTTAGTGTCTAGACTCCAGACAATGAAAAATTACACTCTAGATTTTTCATTGTTTTACAAATCTACAATTTCAGTCAAATTGATAAGTACAGAACTTGACGGTCATAAGGGTTGTGACACACCAAATGAATAAGGATAATATAATAAGAAAATAATTTTAGTTTGTTTGTAGAAAGGCAGGGAAATCAACGGAGCACAGTGTGAGGTATGAGAGGAATTTTTTTTCGCTTACGCTTAGGCTGTGGAATGATCTCCCTGCTGTAGTTTTCCCTAGCGACTCAAATATGGGGTTCTTCTAGAAGGTCATTTAGGTTTTTACAGGGTCGGCAGCGCGAGTGTGAAGCCTCTGGTGTTGCACACGTCCATAGGAGGTAATTAGTACTAAATAGATATATATTGCAGCTAGACAATGCAATAGCAAGTCATACGTAGGCAGCTCCATACCATATTGAATTTCTTGTAATAACATTGCTATCACTTACAGATAAATTGAACGGCATCATATATTTTAATAGTAAACAAGAAATCACTTCTATGTTTCATGCTCTATAGAGCGCTTTCACATGTCTATATGCGTTTTAGTTGCGGTACAGCAGCGTTGCAATCGGAACCCTTCACATCCTACAATCGCCTGTTTGACGTAGGAAGCTAACTGCATTTCTGTTAATGCTTAATTGCTTATTGCATATACATGAGCTTGTAACGCTAGTCTGACGCAGACTTATCTCACCCGACAACAAATCCACCCCAAGTTAGCAATTTGTTCGCCTGAGGTCAGCTTATTGGTTTAATTAGTATATCAGCTTAACCGAAAGCGTTTGTTTTCTGACCTGCCATCCCTAAGAGGAAAGCCTGCACCAAAACCTCGCCTGTTGTTTAGCTGGTGCACCGACTTGCAGATAAGGTTGGCTTCGACCTCAAGGATGTTGATAAGGTTCCCTTTACACTTTTTCCACAACGTGGTTAGCTCAGATTTAATTCGGCTAACTCTGCACGCGTTGCAAAAGCAATAATCTTTTTAGATGTGGCAAATGTTGATGAGATTTACAAAAGTTTTAAAAGTCCTATATCTTGACGATGCAGTCGCGCGATTAAACCGTTAGTATGTGAAAGTGCTCTTATTGATACGACGCGGCGACGACCATAAATCAACTTTGTATATTGTACATTATATCAATTATATTTTCAAAAGATTATTGCCAATCATTTCAAATTACGTCATTTTTAACAAATACTAGGTATTATCTTTTAATTAGAAGTAGGCAGTAATTAATTTTAAATATAAACATGCAACTGCAATATAGCTATCAAGGTTACTACTTTAGTTTTTGGAAAAGAATTATTAAGATCCTGTGCAAAAAAAATAAAACTTTAAAAAGGCGAAGTCGCGTTCATTGCTAGTATATTTATCTCACAAAATTTCATTTGAAAAACATCAATTTGTTCCAAACATCATCCCGACTCAATAAAATATGGAATATGAGTGATATTGGATATTCAGTAACTGGATAGCGAATGTCGGACCCTCGTCTCCCTGAATACGGTAGGAAACGAACAATATTACGTTGGTTGGTTCATAAAAGGTTACAATCGATTATCTATCATCTCATTTGTAAACCCAATATGGGGTTCTTCAAGAAGGGCATTAGAAGGTTTTTGCAGGGTCGGCAGCGCGAGTGTGACGCCCCTGGTGTTGCACGCGTCCGTAGGCTACGGTAACCGCTTTCCATTAGTGTGGGCCATGTGCTTGTCTGCCACCTAAGTGGTATAAAAAAAAACCCCATACAACTAGGTATTGCCCGCAGCTCCACTACAAATACTGAACACGACCTATAGGAACCAATTTCTGGGATAAAATGTGCCTCCAAGCCTGTCTTGTCTAAATCTGCGCTCACCCCAAAAAGGTATCCACACACGATACAATCTAAATGACCGATCAGATTGGCCAATTTCCATCCATATTCAAGTTTATATATAATTTTAGTTATTTAGTTATATCTCTGTTGCCTCTGCTAAACGGAGGTGTATAATGTCTCTTAGCAAAAAACAAAAAATAGGGCGGATTTGAATACACGCCGCCGCTCTGCATGACGCTTGCACGGTGACTACCTTATAAAACCGAGATTATTTGACTGTTCAACCTAGTCAAATCAGCCGTAAATTGGTTATAAAATTGTATCGTGTGAATGTCCTTGTATATGTATTACACAATGGAAATTTAAACAATGAGGAAAAACACTCACCTTGAAATGCTACATAACTTTTTCTGCAGCATCGGCTCAAACAAACAATGCATATTGTTAAACATTTCGTCTTCAATGCAGCCAAGATTCCAACGTTATTATCTTACGCACCATCACTTCACACTGCATCCTTACAAATGGTGACAAAAAAAGTTACATAATGCCTGTATTTGGTTATAAACAGGCTTGCTGTTTTCGTGATATTATGTGTAACATACTGGTTTGGCGGAATGTTTTGAAACAATCCTTATTTGTATGAGGATGATCTCCACAAGACGGCAATATCGATAAGCAAGAAGAAAGTCCAAACTTTGGCGACCATTGAGGATATAAAGATAGCAATAGTTATGTAAGCAATATTTTAAGACGAAGAAAAACTCAACACTAGATCAATCACAAAAATTATGGAAAATTTAAGAGGTTGAATATTTTTTCATGGATACTATCATCAGATTTTAACCAAATTTGAGACTACAACACTGAAAGTCCAACGAAAACAAGAATGTATAAAGTAAGTTGAAACTCTAGGACTTAGAAGTTATAATATTAAGTCGAAAGTCGAAGTCGAAAATAGCTCAAATGGCCACACTATCTTACATACAGCGCAGAAGACAACAAATATATTTAAAAAAAAATACCAGCCCGTGCGTTTCAGTCAGATAGAAAATCGTCGTAACAAGAACTGCTTACTTAACTATCTCCCTAGTCTAGAACATTCGAAAGGTGTTTGCGAAACTCTTGAGCCAGTTAGTGTGGGCGAAGCTCGATAAAACTGATAAATAAACGTCTCGTAGGGATTGCTGTAAGGCCCATAGCACACGGCGTATTTTATACGAGCAGACGAAGCGCAGATGACGCGCTTGTACGCGCTACATACGAGATTTGAACGCAATCTTGTAACCTAAGCACACGGGGCGTTTGTGAAACGCGCCTCTCCTGTGCGTATACGCGCTGTAGTCGCTCGTAGCTTGCGTTTTTGAACAGAGACTGTTCGCACTTCAGTTGTACAATGGCGTCGGTTGAGACAGCACTGCTTACGCTGGCTTTAGTACTTCTTTTAAAAAGAAAAAAACGTAAAAAAAAACCGAATTTATTGGTTCTCCCTCTGCAGTTACTCCGCTCCTCTGTACGTGCACGCGCGTTTGCTTGGCTTCAAACGCGCGTATACGCGCTTCATGCGCGCGCGTGTATCATTAATGCAAACGCAACAATCAGCGTCTACGGCGCCGAAAACGCGCGATCCTAATACGCGCGTCGTCTGCGCGTTAAAAATACGCCATGTGCTATGGGCCTAAGTGAGACCACTTTCACGTGACACTGAAATGTGGCACTTTCATTCGACTGTTATGTTATTGCGCTATCCCGTTTCATATGCATTATGAAACCGTTTTTATTCGATCGTTTTTTAATGTAAGTAGGGATTAGGGATGTTCCTAACTTTCAGTTATAGGTATTGTGCCGTGGCTACCGGGAAAATAGAACACAATATGTCCCCTCTTCCATTCCTGAAGTGTAGTGGGAAGCTTACTGGTTAAGGATCTCTATTAGAGACGTGATATTTGTGACTGTATCCTACACCGGGTCAAAAGATTTCAAAAATAACTTGTCTTATTTATGTTATAAAATCTGATGACCATAACATTTCTTCTATTCACCCCATTTTACAGTGTTTCCAGGTAGTTATCCATTACCTTTATGACATAGTCGTGGGCTAACGAAGTAATAAATGCTCAAATGATTTGGTAGTTTCAGTAGTTTCATTAAAAAAAAATTGTTAAGCGAAAACTGTTTCACAACATCCGCGACGCTGTCGTCCATGACCGCGGTCGGTGCACTTCGATCGAAACGTAAAATAAACAAAAAGTAAACAAGTAGGTATTATTACGATACCAGACTTTTAAAAAATACGAAAAAGTTAGGCAAAGGTGTTAAAAACATCCAAAGCAAAGTATGATTACAATCCTATGCCATAAAGGGCGAGTGGATATCAATAACGGGTTCTGTCCCAAGCAGATATGGTTACTGTTGAGTGCAGAACAACCCTATCCAACAGTGGGTTCGTAGAATATCCACAGGAAGAATGAGTAGAGACCTTTGTACAGTAGGCGTCATTTAAAGGGTAGTAGAAATAAATTGAGAAGCAACATTTGGACAACTTTATTTTTCAAGACATGGGCGTCGAGTTTCTAGGATTCGTACTGGATTCGAGGATTTTCTAACAACACATTGCCCGAGAATTGTAGCCAAGTCCTCACATCGCAGACACAGGTATGTGAAAAAATAAAATCGACAGTGAAACTTTTTCAAGGTCAGACATTACCTTATACGATCTCGAAGTGAATGTAAGTGAATTGATTCAAAACTATTAATAAATAAACCAGATTCGAGATTATAAAGATTGATAAGAAGACCACATGTGCATTAAATAGAATGAAAAAAGAGCCAAGTCTTTTTGTTTTTGCCCACCACCGATATATTTACGAACTGCGGGTAGATAGGTTTCGGATATACCACATACCGTGCTATTTATAGCCTTTGTTTTATTTTACTTGATGTGTCACCTCTATCACAGCCTCTGTCTATATTCATAAAAAAGAAATAAGGATGTTTATACTTTGTTTTTGTTATGAAGTCAGTTAAAAACTTCAATGCCAGTAAAATAAAAAAAAACTTTGTTTTTAAGTAAATAAGGTAAAGCATTGGATATGATATCTATTTATTGTTGTGTTGAGCGTTTTTTATTTGCTGGCAAGTTTGAGTCAACATCAAATGAATGATGTAGAAAATTGTACTTAGGTCAAAAGCACTCGAAATCGATGGGCTTGCACGAAAAGTTTGATGACGGCAGAAGCAGCTCGTGTGTAAGGATATAATCAGGATTATCTCTGCCTACCCTGGTGGTAGAAAAAAGCGCACACACATTGCTGCGGAAGAGTACAAGTTGAATGCTCGTTAAAAATACATTTTTTGTTGCTTTTGTTTAAGCTAGTAGGAGTCATGTTTGTCTAATACGGATAGATTAGCTCAACAGAGAAATAACAATCTCACACCTAATGTAGAAGCTAAATATCTACACTCAGTTTGTAAAAAAGCCGGAGGCCTAACGTCACGCGGGGAGAAGGGGAGGATGGTTGAATAGACGGGCCTTCCGTTCACCCGTCCTCCCCGCGTGACACCTACAATTAGATACTTATAGGTCACGGTATAGCCACTTACCACCAAGTGAGCTGCGTGCTTCATTATTTAAATAAGCTTGCATTTTCACGATTATATCATTGACAGCGAAATGGTACTCCTACGTCACAGCTGGATGATTTCAACGCAGCTACTTGATCAGCATTAGATCATTTCAAAAGATAACAAATAAGATCTGCCACTCAACGAACGAAAGACACATAAACAGAAACTCAAAACTTGCCTAACCAAACAAGTTCAAACTCACGATGTTAGTTCACGAAGAGACGCAATCACAAACATAATATTGACGAACTGACAATGTTTTTGAGTTGAACACTTAACAATCGGAGAAAGTGTCCGGCCACGACAGATAATAATAATGTACTATTGAGCACTTATGTCGCAATTGCTGTAGCTACAACAATAATAGATAAGTAATAAGTTTCGCAATTATAACATTGTTGTGCAAATAATAGGAATAATAAATACTATAGCACATTATATTATCACAAAGTAATAAAAGCATCAATTATCATAAGCGTAGAACTTTTGATTTATTTTACTGCATTTCGGGCAAAAACAGAATGCGTTAGCTGCTTATTATCCCGTGCAAGTCGTGAAAATAGCTGAGCGTCTTTCAGGGTCCATTAGGGCAATATCCTATACTGTCTTCTAGGCTTGGTCACAGGTCAACGGGAACTTACTGACACCTGGGCCTCTGGACAAAGTCACATTCTGCCTAGTGGAATCACTTCGAAGCTAACTGTCACTTGTAACAAATAATGTTAGTCGCATCACGCCATTAGGTTCGCACCCTATTTGACGTCATAGGAGTGAATGTGTCCTTCATAGCCTGATATTTATTACCTTCGCAGCCGTGTAGTCGCCGCAAATGTGACCATACCAGCGAAGACGACTCTTCTGCAATGTATCTGCCGCGGATGCAGGAGGCTGTAATTCTATCGTATCTACAGGATTCTTTAACGGTTTCTAATCCTAAAATATAGAATCTTTACATTCCAACTTATTAATTACTTCTAGGAATTTCAAATCCCACATGTCAACACTATACCCATTCTTTGTGAAAAGGATTATAATATGACTAGCTGTTGCCCGCGGCTCCGCCCGCGTGGATGTCGAAATCCGTTTCAAAAACTATCCTATCTCTCAAGTTGGATCGAACTGCACAAGTGCACATGGTGTGCGAATTTTATTATAATCGGTTAAGTGGTTTAGGAGTCCATTGAGGACAAACATTGTGACACGAGATTTATATATATTAAGATTTACGTTCCAACTTACCAATCACTTCTAGGAATTTCAAATCCCACATGTCAACACTATACCCATTCTTTGTGAAAAGGATTATAATATGATTGTCAGCCTGTAAATATATGCTTCGGTTATATCACCTACGTCGCCTCTCACGGTACCATGATCAGTGAGTGATACAGTAACTATTCTTAGCCGATTTATATCACCTGGTTATTTTTAGACTTGTATATAATCTGTTTAATATTCCAGTACCGTCGTAAAATTCAAATAAGGGTACTGATTCTCTGAGATATTGTATGTATTTTACATAAATAAAACAATTCCATCAAGAACCAAGCGGTTCGGTGCCTCTTTCCTTTGCCGCACCATCAAAACCTGGAATTCTTTACCAGCTCACGTGTTTCCTTCCTCATACAGTCCCGGGTCCTTTAAGCGGGGCGTGAAAAAGCATTTGATGAGGCCATCAAGCTGAGAGCCACCATTTTGGCACTATCGGTGTTTGCAATGGTGACTCCCATTCTAGAGACTTTGCCTCAGCTTACCATCAGGCGAGGTGAAGTCATGTTGACGAGACCGACATAAAAAAAAAACTATTGTTACAGAATCATTCTCATGATTGCCTGATGCGGCTATCGCACCGCTCGCCACAGGCAGAGAATCCATCCTCACACATTGCATCCATCATTGGTGCGGACTGTGAGGTATGAGAGGAATTTTATTCCGCGCACGGTTAGGCTGTGTAATGATCTCCCTGCCTCTCTGCCTCAAGAAGGGCATTAGAAGGTTTTTACAGGGTCGGCAGCGCGAGTGTGACGCTTCTGGTGTTGCAAACGTCCACAGGCCACGGTGACCGCTCCCCATCAGGTGGGCCGTGCACTTGTCTGCCACCTAAGTGGTATATAAAAAAAATCTGCTATCATAATAACAATAATATATATCACTATCCCCCATGACGAAAATCTCGTGAAGGCAGAAAAAGAAAAACAAATAAAGTATTTGGACCTGGCCCATGAGATTGTCGACATGTGGGATGTTGACTCAGCTATTATTGTACCGATAGTCGTTTCAGTGCACGGACTCATCGCCAAGAGCCTCGATCAACACCTTAAGAGGCTCTCACTAGGCAGCTGGCTCAAGGGCGTGATGCAAAAGGCAGTTTTGCTAGGCACGGCACGCATTGTGAGGAAGTTCCTCTCCCTGGAGCCCTAACCACCGGTGGCTTGGTCCCTGTACCCGACGCCGGTGGAGCACTATTTTTATATTTTTAAATGTATTGTTTTTTTTTTATGTATATAATATATTTAAAAATGTAATAAATATGTTTACGAATTAAATAAAGGAAATAATAATAATAATAATAATCTTTATTCGTGAACATGGTTTTTTTTTTTTACATTGGTGTTATATAACATGGTTAACATGTGACGGTTCAGCATATTCTGCCATTCGTGGCGTACATCATCATGATACAATATGATGATGATGATGATGATGTTGATGATTATGATGATGATGATGGTATGATGATGATGATCGCTTGCAATATCACGCTCGCTCTACGGACCATAACATCATGACTGTGAATGGTATAGGTACCTACTGTTTTAGCAAGTCGCCGGATTTGACTAAAGTAGTAAAGTCTAGCAAACAAAACTGGTTATAGTATAAATGAACATGACGTCAATGCGTTGTAAAAAATGAACTAATAATATCTCCAAAGAAAACACTACCTGAGAGATCAGTCAGGCTAATATTGATTTTAAATGTATACTGGAAAAAATTGTTTGGCAATACACTCGCACTGCCAAACACAATTTTTTCACAGATATTAATCTCATAGATTTAAGAGTAGACTCGATATGTAGGTACTGTAGATTCAATAATATCAAAACCAATGACGTAACGGGACTATAATTAAGTGATGATTCATGCTCACCATAAACAGAATTCTTGCGTAAACGCATCAGCTAGTTAAGCTGTTTCTCGTCCAGAAAGCCTTTGTTCGCTTTGGGACAGATTCGCTTTATGACAGATTCGCTGTATGACAGAATCGCTTTATGACAGATTCGCTTTAAGGCAAAAGTACAGAAAACTCGATAATAATTAGGCTAAGAAACCACATTAAAGTCAATGTATTAAATTCACCCTGCACAAGCGTTCTAAATATTCCAATACGGTGATTTAGTTTTTCAGTGCACTAGTAATAATCAGGTCAAATATTTAAGAAAGTACCAGGGCAACAGAAATATAAGAATCAATTCTGCTAAAACGTTTCCATGAATTGAGTTTGATATAGATTTAAAGAACGTCTATACCTCTCGCGACAAATCTTTAGTGTACTCAACTTTAGGATTTCTGCCATAAAGCGAATCTATCTTAAAGTGATTCTGTCGTACAGTGAATCTGTCATAAAGTGAATCTGTCCTAAAGCGAATAAGGGCCAGAAAGGTTGAACGTAGGTAAGAGCGTGGAAAATAGCAGAAAGCCTGTGTGCTGCATCTGTTCGGTGAGTTTGGTTTTCATCCCACCACGGAGGGATAAAAGACTTGCGATATCTAGCCTTACCTAAATCTGTGGTTCGAATTTGTGCCGGTTCATAGGAACAATCTAGAAAAGCATCGCATCGCTCGGTCTGTCAACATCTTTACATAAAGCGATGGTCATGTCATGAGCCTTTGTTTTGAGCCAAGAATCATTTGTTTACCAATGAGAAAGCGTTAATTCTATTCTTCAAATTATGAATAGTTTCAATAATAAAGAGAAGAGTGACGTCATTGGTTATAATTTTTAACAGAGACTAAGTCTAAAAGTAATGGTGATAGTTTTCGACTTCGATACACATAATATGCAACATGATGTTGTGTACCTAGTTTAAATAGAATCTTATCACTTTGATCTGTAATTTGTAGGATTACCAGGAGAACAATGACAAATAATACTCCTACATTACCATAACATGACACAATCTCGAAATTCCCATAAAATACATCATACATCATCAACTTCGTGTTAGTCCTAGTCGTAACCGAGACCTTAAAGGTCCGCGGTTTACTTCTTTTCTTTTTTTTTTGTATCACTTAGGTGGCAGACAAGCACACGGGCCACCTGATGGGAAGCGTCATTGTGGCCTATGGACGTGCGCAACAACAGGGGCGTCACACTCGCGCTGCAGACTTATCCCCTTTACAAGGTCTTAAGAATCCATAATCGTGAGATATTCTCATAACTCATAACATACGCATCATCATCATTTTCTGAACCTTATTCCTAACTCAGTTGGGGTCGGCTTTCCGGTCTAACTGTGATGCGGCTGAACTTCGATATTTTCCGTGGAGCGACTGCCATCTGACCTCCACAACCAATGATCATTATGACCAATGGCGATATCAAAGTTCCAAGTTAGACTGGTTGGACTTTTGTGGGCTCCAATACCCGTAACGACTGCCATAGATGTTTGTATGGCAACCAGGACCGACGGCTTAACGTGCTCTCAATACATACATAACTTCGAAAAGCATCGAAAAGTCATTGGTGTGTGTCATAGTAAACCTGGGATCGAACCCGAGACCATCTCAGCAGTTCATTACCCAAACCACTAGGCTAACATACGCATGATATAATAAAAATAAATAAAATAATCACAATGTTTAAATTAATCCAATGTGAAATAAATACTTCGAATTCAAGTACTCGAACAAAGAAATCAAGGCATTCACGAGAAGTGGGCGCAAATCGTAACGTTGATAATGCAACAAAAAATTCTTACACCGCGCCATTGTGCAATAACAGCACTGAGCTATTCATACGATCTGTATTGTGCAAGGTGCATTAAGGTGCATACATAAAATATATACAGTCGCTTTTTTTAACACAATTACCTTTATTTTTGGCAAAATGATGGCGCCAAAAATTGTTCTATGGGTTTTTTTTTTATATAGGACTCGTCAAAATGACTTTACCTCGCCTCTCTTAGTCTCAGGACTGGTTTCACCACGGCTCAGTCGCATAATTAATGTACCTTTCGCAAAATGCACCCCATGCGCAAAACGTACCTTTCTCATAATGCACCTTTCTCAAAATGTACCTTTCTCAAAATGCACCTTCTACATTCACCGGTAGTGTTACAGTGGCGGCCCTCAGCTCGACGGCCTCATCAAATGCTTTTTCACGCCCCGCTTAAAGGCCCTGGGACTATAGGAGGAAGGGAACATGTGCGGTGGTAAAGAATTCCAAGTCTTTATGGTGCGGCAAATAAAAGAGGCACCGAACCGCTTGGTTCTTGGTGAAATTGATTCCACTGTGTGAGGGTGTTGTGGGAGTTTAAATTTTTTTATACTACTTGGCAGACAAGCAAACAGTTCACCTGGTGCCCCTGGTGGGAAGTGGTCACCGTGGCCTATGGACGTGTGCAACACCAGGGGCGTCACTTGCACTGCCAATCCTGAAAGGGGCTAGGAAGAGGTCGATGAGCTAAAAAGGGGTGGGGTGGGTGGAGGATAATTGAGTTCTGGCTAGGTTTGTGTGTAGATTTCATTTATTTATTTTTATAAATAGAGAAATGTAATGTTTACTAATCATTCATCAAGTCGTGACAATCGATTTTCATGGCTTAGGTATATTGGTTGACCTTCAGTATAAGCAGAAATCGTTTTAATACCTACATGATAATATGAAAAAAGAAAATAAAATGAGACGGAATTAAAATAGCACCCGTGTGAAGCCGGGGCGGGGTGGATAACACGAAATTGAACTGAATTAAACTGCACGTGCTGTCGGGTCTTAGAACGCCAGAAGGCATCTCCACGAATCTGGTCTGACCCAGGGTCATCTTCGGCTTCGAGATGGACCTTGCCACTCTTCATTGAGACAGACACCCATGGAACACGACCCGGCAGCGTCTTGGACCTGCTGCTGCTGCGGCCAAGGGAAGGCGTGCCGCAGGGCAGTATGCACTCTCCAATTATAATATTTAAGACACGTAATTATGTGTTGACATTTTACTGAGGATAAAACTTAAACTGCTGCGATATCCGTGTAGCCAGACGGTTTCTATGACCGAATCGAAAAAAAGCGATTCTATAAGTCAATGACCCACTACGCAAAGGTCAGAGGTTCTTTGTACATTATAATAAAGTCGCAGGCACTAAACTTATATTAAGGTACCTACGTTAGTACTATTATATATTCTGTGATTAAGTTACTATACCCGCGTGGAATTAGATTTATAAGGTTTTTTTTTACGTGGAACCCTTATTTTTTTAAAATTTAAGTAGTTAATATTGTACCTTATAATATTACCTATCTGTCAACAGGAGTCCTGTCAAAACCGGCCAACCCGATTATACCTCATTCAAATAGACAGACCAAGTTCTTAAAAATTGCTTTTTCGTTATTATGTAACATACTTACTTAAATACACTGATATGTAAGTATTTAAAACCGTAAACAGATATTTCAATTTTATTTATTTGTGTACATTTTGTTATTAAAAGTTATATACCACAGGGATACAGCAGTGTCCTTGTGTTACTAGGTATTACTACTAGTTTCAAATTACAAATTGCAAAAACTAATCTGCCGGATACGGATGTCGTATAGATAGCTATTTCTGTTATGTTGGTTTCGCGATAAACCCAGTAAATTAATCACAATAGCATTGTATCCAGATTGTATCCTACTTCCTAACTATCCTACTAATATTATAAACGCGAAAGTTTGTGAGAATGTACGTCTGGATGTCTGGATGTATGGATGTATGTTTGTTACTCTGCCACACAAAAACGGCTGAATGGATCTGGCTAAAATTTGGTACAGAGATAGATTATAGTCTGGAATAACATATAGGCTACTTTTTATACAAGCTTATACCGCGGCTCCGCTCGCAAAGTCGATCGGTCGGGATTTCTAGATATATCTTTGTTACTCTTTCACGTAAAAACGGCTGAATAGATCTGGCTGAAATTTGGTAACGAGGTAGATTAAAGTGTGGAATAACACATAGGCTACTTTTTATACAAGCTAATACCCGTGACTCCGCTCACGGAGTCGATTAGTCGACCCACGGAGTCGATCAGTCGGGATATCTAGATGTATGTTTGTTACTCTTTCACGCAAAAACGGCTGAAAAGATCGGGTTGAAATTTGGTAACAAGATAGATTAAAATGTGGAATAACATATAGGCTACTTTTTATACAAGCTAATACCCGCGACTCCGCCCATGGAGTCGATCAGTCGGGATATCTGGATGCATGTTTGTTACTCTTTCACGCAAAAACGGCTGAATAGATCGGGTTGAAATTTGGTACAGAGATAGATTATGGTCTGAAATAACATATGGGCTACTATTTATACAAGCTAATACTCGCGGCTTCGCTCGCGAAGTCGATCGGTCGGGATGTCCAGATATTATGTTTGTTGCTATTTCACGTAAAAACGGCTGAATGGATCTGGCTGAAATTTGGTACAGAGATAGATTATAGTCTGGAGTAATATATAGGCTACTTTTTATACAAGCTAATACCCGCGACTCTGTCCGTGGGAGTCGATTGTTTGGTAATCGTTTTTTGGTCATATCTCCAGTTCTACTTAACCAAATGCAATCAAACCTAAGGCAGATTTTATGTAAAATCAAGGCCTTTCTAATAAAAAGACGGCTTCAAAATTTGTTCAGCAGTTTTTGCCTCCATCACGAACAAACAGAAGTGTGGAGTGGAGAGTGGAGTGAACAGCGGAGTGGAAAGTCGAGTGGAGAGTCGTTTCATTAAAATAGACTTTGTGGCGATACCGAATTCCACGCGGGCGAAGCCGCGGGCGGAAGCTAGTAATTATTATAAACGCGAAAGTTTGTAAGAGAGTATTTCTGGATGATTTATGTTTGTTCCTCTTTCACGCAAAAACGGCTAAATGGATCTGGCTGAAATATGGTACAGAGATAGATTATAGTCTGGAACTAGCTTCCGCCCGCGGCTCCGCCCGCGTGGAAATCGGTATCGCCACCAAGTCTATTTAATAAAACGACTCTTCACTCGACTTACCACTCCACTCCATACCACTTTCCTCTCCACTCGCCACTCCACTGGTCTCCACTCGTCTAACCAAAACCTTTCTAATAAAACAAACCGCATCAAAATCCGTTCAGTACTTTTTACAAAAGATCTTGCTTAGACTTAAAATTTGAGATATGTTTGGTTGCATTTGGTTGAGTAGAACCGGAGATATGACCAAAAAACGATAACCTACTTAATAACGACGCGCAGGCGGAGCCGCGGGTATCAGCTTGTATAAAAAGTAGCCTAAGTATGAACTACAATCCTACCAAGTTTCATCAAAATCCCTCCAGTAGTTTTTGATCCATGCGTGCACATACAGACAGACAGACAGAAAGACAAAAAATTTACTGATTGCATTTTTTGCATTAGTATCGATCACCAATCATCCCCCAATAGTTATTTTGTAAATATATTCAATGTACAGAATTGACCTCTCTACAGTTTTATTATAAGTATAGATAACACATAGGCTACTTTTTATCCTTGGAACAGGTTCCCGTGGGTCGCGGTAGTGGAAATAGAATTTTATGATTTTAGATTAAAACGGTCATTAAAAATTGCTTTATAATTGGTTGACGTGATATTCACCATGTTTATTTTGGTGTTTCTGTTGCAAGTGCCATGATCATGGACATACATGCATACTTATAACATTAAATATTAAATAACAAATAAAAAATAGTGTGTATAAATATTAAATAAAAAAAATCTATACACGAGTCCTCGGTACATATTTCAATTCCAATCAAGGCTATGTCAAAGCCCATATAAATAATTACTAAGGACATGAATCGGAACATTTGATAACAACTTTATTTTGTTATCAGCAAGCAGCGGGGCAGGTTATGTCGGACTCTTACCGACTAAAATCGCACGCCGTCTAAGGTCTTCTGAAGCGAGTGTGTAAGATGGGCCATAGAGCCCTCACACCCCGACTTGACCCTGGCCATCTCCGGCTTCGAGATGGCTGCTAGGGTGACAGGCGGCTCCACCTGTGACCCCCAGGCCTACCCTCTGGAGAATGGAGGTCATTCATCGACCTCCGACGCTTGCGCGTACCGTGGGCGTCATCCTATAGGTGCACCCTAATTTTAGGGAATTCATCCTCACACCTTGCATCCACCAACGGTGCACACTGTGAAGTATGAAAGATATTCCATTCCGCGCACGCTTAGTCTGTGGATTGATGTCCCTGCTGTGGTTTTCCCTAGCGACTACACAATACAGGGCTTTTCAAGAAGGGCATTAGAAGGTATTTCTCAGTACTGAATAAATGTTTCTTAATTATTATTTTTTTGTATCAGCCTTGTTGAACACCAGCAGGTCCAGTAAACAACATAGCAAACGGAAACTGTCCGATTGATTGATAGCAAGTTTGAATTGCGACACTATACCTATGTCAATGTCTGCGTCGTGTCTGTTTCGATTCAAAGTCGACTGGAATCTACTAGGCCTCGATTCTGCTAAAGACAAACCACTGACACTCTAAAAATGCCACAAACCAGCCTTTCTGATACCGACCCAAAAAAGATAACCCTTCTTGGCAGTCGGGTAAAAAGAATGGGAAGTTCACGTAGTGTTTAATAAGGCAGACTTCAAAATGTAAGAAGTAGGTAAAATTACACAGGTTGGAATTAGCGCAGGAAACAAAATTGTTCGTTAGTTTAACTGCAATACGTGGTCATTTATTTGTCTAGTACACACAGTAATTACAGCAATTTGGCCAATTACTTTACGTGCTATTGCCGAAAGCTAATTTGCGCTCGCTTTTTCATTGATAACTATTAAAAAAATTGTAAGTACGTTTCTGTGGAGCTGCAGTTTATTCGCTCAACTGAAGAACTGTCCTACTAGGGCCGCAGGGCCACGATTCTGCTAACGGTAAACAGAGTTAGAGTGTCAGTGGCATGACAGTTGGTTATATTTTTTTTAGGACACAAAATTTTATATTGTGCTATTTTCTTCTATTTTTTTTTTAGTTTTTGGGGTTTTTATGAATAAAGACATTTCAACCATTTTATGCTATAGTTTTGATACTATTATTATTATTTTTTTATTTGATTTTATTTGAATTTGATACTGCCACCTAAGTACTATAAAAAAAAACTATTACACAGCCAAAATATTAGATAACGTATTACACAACACTTAGTAATTATAAAACGGCATCCAGATGACATTACAAGTAAACACAGCTCTATAATTTAAACATATTTTATATGAGATGTCTTTCATGTAATATTAAAGCTGTCTTTTATCAACGTTATTAAAAAAAGTTGATAGCTTTATCACTTTGCATAATACTTACACATAAACGAGAATCGGAAATCGCGAAGATAATAATGATATTTATGTAGTTCGTATAATTAATTTGATGTATTAATAATATCAACATGCTGACAGCTTTGTATAAAATTAGAATAATCAATGACAATTTTTTTTAATCTAGAGTAGGTAATCTAAAGACTTCAGAGTTATTACCATTTCCAAGGGTATCTAGAAAAAATCCACATTTAAGCTATTCAATTTTGGCAAAAGGAAAACCTCATTTATTTTACCAATTAATTTCTATATAATAATAACGTCCACTTTTAAGTTATTCAGTTTCGACAAAACGAAAACCTTTTTATTTTACCAATTAATTTCTACATAAAACGTCCATTTTTAAGCTGTTCAGTTTCGACAAAAGGAAAACCGCATTTATTTTACCAATTAATTTCTACTTACTATAACGTCTACTTTTAAGCTATTCAGTTTCGACAAAAGGAAAACCTCATTTATTTTACCAATTAATTTCTACTTATTGTAATGTCCATTTTAAGCTATTAAGTTTCGACAAAAGGATAAAAACTAATTTATTTCACCAATTAACTTCTACTTAAAACTTTTGGGTAACCAATTAACAAACCTTACAGTCGAATGTGTAGCAAATACTTACAACAAATTTATGCAATGTTTGTAGTTGTAAAAAAAAATAACTGAGTCAAGGTGTTCGGAGAAACCTTACTAATGTTAGTAAGACTAAGTTCTACCACACTCTAACCTACTTGTTGAAGTGAAGTATGTTTAGAAATATAGTTCAGTAGTTGACTGCCCTCCACGCTTTTTTTATACCACTTAGGTGGCAAACAAGCACACGGCCTACCTGATGGGGAGCGATCACCGTGGCCTATGGAAGTGAGCCACCAGGGGTGTTACACTCGAAGGCGAGCAGCGCCTCCCACTCGGGCGCCACGGGAGACGCTGCTGCCTGCGGCCAATCCGGCCGGGGTGGAGATAGCCCGGGGTCAGCTGGGGTACGAGGAATATGCCTATTGGTAACCTTACACCCCGGTAATTAAGGCCCGAGACGGCGTGCGGTTTTAGTCAGTTCGATCCCGACATGACCACCCCCGATATGGCCGACGGGGGTGGTATCCATGGGGATTTCCGCACGATAAAAAAAGGGTGTTACACTCGCGCTGCCGACTCTGGAAGAGGAGGAGGTTGGGAGGGATTGGAGTGAATTGATTGGTGAGAATGGTAGGGTGGGGGGTTAAGAGTTTCTGCGCTTACAATGTAGGAGGCTGGTCTCCCCGCTGACAACACAAAATCCTTCCAGTCAGCTCGGGTTACCCTACTCACCACCGGGAACACAACACGGAGGTTATTACGACCGAGGTGTTAGATTTATCATGGTAGTCGATTACACATTACTTAGTATTATCTACAATCAGTGCAGATTAGTAATGACTTGCCCTTGGAATATGTTCGCGTACGTAATTTATTCGGTGAGATTTCAACGCACAACCTCATGATAGCAAACTCGACGGCTTTGCTTTTTACAATAGCGCCGTCCGTTGACCTTCCAAAGAAACAACACGAACAAGGGCCCTACTATGAGCACTTATAGCAATCCAAATGCGATGCAGTTCAACTCAGGGAGAGAGATGGCACTATACACGGTGCATTTTTTTTTACCACTTAGGTGGCAGACAAGCACACGGCCTACTTGATGGGAAGCGGTCACGGTGGCCTAGGAACGCGTGCAACACCTGGGGCATCACACTCGCGCTGCCGACCCCGCAAAAACCTTCTAATGCCCTTCTTGAAGCTCCATATCTCTCCCTGAGTTGAACTGCACCGCATTGGAATTGCTATTAGGAGCTCATAGTATGGTGCCAATTTCGAGTTAGTAAGTAAGGGTTGCTGGTCTGGTCACATCTGCCGAAGGACCGTTGGATCAAACTGGTCACGAGTCCTGGATTAGAGATGGTAAATCAGTCTTCCAAAAATTTAGGGACAAAGTCAAGTCGAAGTCAAAAGCGGTTTATTCTGTATAGACCATTAAACGGCACTTACAAAACGTCAAAATTAAAAATATTTAAGACTAGATTACAAGAAATTAATTAATAGTCTGAATACGACAGGTAGAGGATCCGACTCTATGACGCACATTAGGAGACCTTTTCTTTTTAACGTGCCCAAGGGAGTTTTCCAGAAAGGTGGGTAAACCTACCAATTGCGCCCGGTGTCTTCCGTCAGCCACGTATGAATCGAGGGTAGGTACTATAGAAAGACCCTAACTGACCCCGGTCCCTGATTTGGCGACCCCGACGCGTTATTGGGAATCTGATCCTCTCTAAGAAAGGCGCAAGCAGAAGCATGATTCGCAACCCCCCTGGGCCTGCTTCTGCTATGGCGACAGCTAACATTGGGAGAGGCCTATTTCAGTAGTGGACTACAATAGGCTGCTTGATTGGAATAAGTATTGACACACGAGTGTTTAGAAACTTCTTACACAATACATATTTTATCCAAGTAAATCTAATAGGCGTAGGAGGTAATGAGTCAACTCTTTATTACCTTAAAACTTAGCTAATACATTATGAATATTTTCATATGGCATCAAAATACTTGTTCATTCCAAGTCAGGCATCAAATGTGGGCATCAAGGCTGCAGAATTTAACTGGGTTATCGGTACATGTCTGCTGCATAGAGTGGGAAGTGCACAATGTGCATATTTTGATTAGAGTAAGATAATATATATTTATTTTATTTTTATTTTTTATTTTTTTTTACCCAAATAAAAAAAAAAATATATATAAATATATATTATGCTATGTTGGAAGATGACAGAGGATAGATATTTGTTCATATTGCTTAAGTTTAATATTGAATGAAATTTTTAAGCAATTGCATGCTAACTATTCCCAATGATTTTCTGATCGGAAAAAATTATCGGCGCCTTAAGCCGTAGAATATATCGGGAAATTTCGAGCATCTAAGATGGGTCCAGGTAGTTCAGTTGGTCAGAGCATTCCCCCTGTAAGGGACTGGTCACGGGTTCAAGTCCAGTCCTGGATGATCGTTTTTTTCGATCAGAAAATCATTAGGTTTAAGATTGTTTACTGTTTACAATATCTATTTCTGTACTGTAATAGTATCAAAATTTCATAAACAATATTTATTTACCACAAGCTAGAGCCAGGTAAGCGCTGTAAAACCTTCTCTTTAACTTTCTAAACCTCATTGATAATTAGTTTTATAAGAATCATGCAAGATATTTAAAGAACCAGATAAAAGAATTCCTTACTATATTTGATAAAAACTTATAAGAAATTTTCTAAGTGATTATGTGCCAAGTTTTCAGAGTGGTTCCATTAGAATACACATGTTAAGAGGCTTTTTCTCTTACAAAGTTTTTTGAACATCTCAAAAGAAATAACCCTTAAAATTATTTATTTGAACAATTCACTTAAATTCTTTTGAACAATCATCTTTAAGTAGGTACACTTAGTTCAATAAAATTAGTATTCTTCACTGTTGGGATGTATAGGATCAACTAAAATGTTTGAGGCCCAAAACAACCTTCCAGCGGGCCAGCTAGTGCAGATGGTGTCAGGGGCTTAGACAAGTCACTTTAGTTACAGGCTTTATTTTTTAACCCTTCTCTTTAGTAGGTACCAACTTAGTTTCTGAAAATATAAACACCCATGGTGGAAGGAGTCAGTCTAGGATCCACTGCTTTATGTAAACCTTATCTATTGAAGGGTTACCTCCAAATAAGAAATATCACAAATTCCTTATTCTAAGATAAGATTTTAGCCAGGTTTACTTACTAGTCTTTTTAACAAAAACATGATCATAATTAACTATTAAGATAAAATTACTATAGTTAAAGTATAATATAATGTAAATACTTTTCAAATTTTCACATTTTTAACATGACTGTATTTCATTAAATTACCTACATTCAGTTAAGAACTATGTTGGGTTATAATGAGTGACCACAATTTTACATAATGATTAATATTAATGGACTGTTTGCTAATTGAAGAGTGGCTTCTGAATAAATATACCAATTAGGGTCATTTTTATACAATATTTGTTTTGTTGGGTTTATAGTCCAGAGTTTGATAAGGATTAAGTTGTAACTGGTATGGAAATGATACCATAGTGAATACTAGGTGTTGACCTAATATTTGACTAAAACCTCTTTACATAAGTCCTTGAAATATGTTAATATGTATAAATTAAAATTGTTATAGAAAGTATTAATGCAAATTGGAATATTATATGAAATTACTGAGTAAGAAAGCATAAAAACTGGTGTTTATACCACTGGTGTGAAATACCGAGGGTATAATAACCAGTAAAACGATATTAGATATTAACTTCCAAGATAGGCATAATATACATAGGCATAAGATAGGCAAGATAGACATAAAACTATTGAGTCAAATGATAAAATAAATGGAAGTGTTCAAGTAGGTTTATGAGGTCAAAATAACAATTTATTCATCATGGTTATATACAAATCCATCCAGGTATTGCAGATATAAATCACAGTTACGAAATAAAACTAGTTTTGTATGAATCATGATAGGTAAGTACCTATAACCGACTGCTGTACGCCTATAAAATTATAGAGAGCCAATTTAAGGGGGTTGTGATGCCTGGAGATCATGTGGAGTGTATTTTAGAACACAAAGACCCGGCGGGAAACATGTTGCTATGTTAAGTAACACAAACAATAATGAGAAAATTCAATGGGAACCAACACTTCTGAACGAGTACAGGGTTGGCATAAACATGTTGTTTTAAGTACTTACACTTCAAGTATCCGGTCACCCTTTCTGATGCCAGCTTGTTCAGCCGCCCCACTCTCCAGAACTGCGCTGACATGCTGCAGAGGAGCGTATAGTTCACCGTTAATCGATCTCAACTGCCCACCTTCAGACACTTGACCACGCACATTGAAACCAAATCCAGTCTCAGTTTTATAGATAGTAACGCGACGGGGCCCATTATTAGCCACTGGGCCCTTATTATTTCGTTCGGTTCTGATAATACTGTTATTATCGGTTTCTGTCTCAGCCATTTTGAACGAATTTCATCACAGATAAATAATAATTTGACAATTTGACATGACATTTCCATGGAGTGTAGCCAGCGTTTAAATTAGAAACTACTAAAACAATGAATTTTGCAGGGGTTTATTTGAAAAATTATGTAGCCCGTCATTTAAGTTATATTTTATTACTTGAACTTAAAAAATGTTTTAAGTACAAATTCGAATTCGCACAGTATTCAATAAAAAATAAATATCAATTTAAATTCCAGTCCAAAGAGCGCCATCTAGGATATAATATAATAATACTGCTAATTTATACTTGGCTCGCAAGATAAAACAGAGCCCGGTTTTAAATTTTTAGTCGCTAGAGAGCAGTGAATTCGAAACAACGTGGTACGAAAATTTCATTTTCTTTCACATCAAAATCAGCTGTGAACATCAGTATGGCCGCTCCATTATCTAAAAAATAAAATTGTTTTTGTAAAATCATACAAAAAAATAGTAAAGTGCAGTTTTCGTACTTACACTATCTAATATTGTACATTTACGAACAGTGTTGATGTTGACTAAAAGTGTTGCGTCATGACAGAGACCTCTCACTGACAAACAAATACAATAAAAATTGCGACTCGCTTATTACGGCGACTTTATTGTAATTTCTATTTGGCTCGTGTATAGTTTCTGTCATTCGGTTCGGGGCTGATGTTATTACTGAACCGTTGTCGAAGTAAATATAATGAGTAGTGTTAGATTGAGCTTCGTGTCCGTGAGTAGGATAGCAGTAAGAAGAAATTCACAATTAATATCAGGTGAGCGTTCAATAATTTCTCTATACAATGCTGTTTTTTCGCTAGTTGGCGGTGCTCCAGACTCGTGTCGCAGTATCTAGCGTCGCTCTTTGTGTTCGAGTGCATACGTGATTATGTGTTTGATAACAAAACGTGATGTTTTACGTACGCTTATCTTGCGTGCTCATGCGATAGCCTACTCTACACATGGTGGCATAATGCTCAGCGACTGGACTTTTATCGAATTAATTAATTCAATACGAATCTGTCGCTACAGTCAAGCAAGCCCTATCAAGGCGAGTGGAGGCAAGGTCAAGGATGTCACGTGCATAACGCTACTTGGATCCAGTATTGAAAGTAGCTATATTTAATAGCTTCATAATTTAATTACAAACTTTTTATTAAAAAAAAACTAATGACCTCTAATGAACTTCAGTGCCTTATCATCACTATATAAGCTCTTTACTTGATAAGGCTGAATAACAGACACTGTAGCTAATTAAAAAAATAATATTGTCTGTGATAATATGTTTTTAAATACACCATAGAATATAATTTTCCAACTAAAGTACATTGCAATTGGATTTTTAAAATGATTACCCCATAGTTCTCATTAGAGATATTTTATGGAATTAGTTACAGCCACTCCAAAGTAATATTTTTACTCTGACCTTATGCCTAACAAGCCTAACAACACAGCCCGTAATTTAAGCAGTAATGCAATAAACTTGGATTACTAACTATTGCCTAATTGTGACCTTAGGTAGTTCTAATTTGGAAATACTAATAAGTCCTGAACCTTGATTTTAACTTATAAGATTCTTATTAGAATGATTTGACAGGTGAATGGAAATAAGAATAACTTTATTGCAATATTATGTATGCAAAGGATTACTCATTAATACGCACAGAGATAGAGTACAATGACAATTTTCAGTTTCCTGTTTCCCAAACTCGGCTACCGCCATTGTCCCATTAAATGACTGATAATATATTTGTATAATGAAAAAATATTATATAATTTTTTATTTGAACCTTTGTGAGGATAAACAATACAATATTAGAAGTACCATACCATAGACAATTTAAAAATAATGTGTGTAAGTAAAACAAATTATTATTTACTTACTGGCTTATATCCATACTTATTAATTTCATGAGTGATACTTTACAAGTTTTGATTAAATTTTTTATAATTTATTTATCATTTCACTACCTACATTGATTTGCTAGTGTTGCCATATAAAATAAATGTAGGGGTTTTCATGTCTCATCCTACCATCCATACATCAGTGGGTATATGATTAGTTTATTGACACAGCTGCTTTATTCAACTGTAAGACATGCCATATGATAATCAACTATAAGTCAACCATACTCTAAGAAACAAATTTGTACAAGCAAAAATAATATAGTGTAGCAGTCAGAAACATTGGTACCATAACGGATAAGACAAATCGCCTACTATTGTGAGCTTACTCACTCCTAACACAAATAGTTTAGCTCGGAGACAATTATAAAGAAAATATGTTAATGTGTGCTGTTACTTGTATTAATTTACTTGATAATAAAGAATTGGGTACAGTTCAATTTTAACGTACTAGGGGTCCCACTGGGAACTTTGGAGCCCAAGACTACCTCATTTACAACCTGATTACCGTACACACACTTGTGCAAGCTTTCCTCTTGATTTTTGCACCCGTTATAACCAAATACTTAATGAAGTAATAAGAGAGCAGACTCCGAATTACAAAGTGTATTCTTTTTATGGAACTAAAATTTGTGGAAAAAGAAGTCAATTTAAGTCATCAAACCTGGTATTCAAATGGTCAGAATCAGAGGTTGTAAATTATTGTAAATGATATTCATATAATATGAACTAGCTAAAGACTTCTGTCTGTGTATCCTTAGACTGGCTGTACAAAATAAAAAAAAATAAAAAATGGTACCTATCACGGAAGATCAATAAGGACCAACAACAACGCTCATGTATAAGTTGCTATCATACAGATCACATTAAAAAAGATGTGTTATACCACAGACATCTCGCTATATATTTTTTATGACTACCTAATGCCCCTGCAACTAATAATATTACCTATCAAAATTCTGTCCCATTCCAAATTTGAAATTCAAAATTTATTCCCGCCTCACTCGGGATATCAGAGGCTCTTTAAAAACATGGAATTGATGAATGAGTAATACACTGTAATTCCATGTGTCCATGACTATCTTTGTACATGTTACAGAGGTGATGACATCAATAAAAAACGTACATTGAACCTCCATAAGAATGACATTGTAACTCATACATAATTTAAATTTTGTACATATTTTTTACGGCACTGTCATAATAAATTATATTTTGAGATTATTTTTTTACCCAGTTAACAGCAACAGGCCATGGTTATAAAATACAAATTTATCTAACCTACCTACCTTAACTTAAAATACCTATACCTATATTAGAAAACAAAAATTGAAACAATTCATTTTGATACTTTTTTTTCTTAAACAAATTTAATTTAAAAAGCTGCATCACTAAGAATGAATTTTTAAATTAAAGATTGTTCAAAAAACATTTTTTTTTCTTCTTAGAAAAAAAATCCCTTCTACCATAAACCGCCTAAGCTGCCGGGTTCTGACTGGACGCTAGTTGCCATAACTTCTTAAAAAAATTGTATTCCCGCTAAACCGAAAATTTCCTCGAAAATAATACACATTGCAAAAAAAAAAAACTTTTTTCGTATTATAAAAAGCCGTCTAGCTATCCATCACTGAGCTAATAGCCCCGTAACAGACCTTGTAGTGCTTACCAATATGGCCGGCCCACCATACCGGTAAGTTCGCGGTCATACAATGTAACATACATACAAACACGGTGCGTTGACATGAGCTATTACGGCAATGTGACGTGCCTATACTTACTGATAACTGTTATCACTGAACTAAATTTATACTTGTTCTTCGTTGTTTTTTTTAGAACGTCTGCGTAAACATTTTTTTTAATGAAAGTTCATTTATTGCCATAGAGGTTTTGCTGGCAGCACAGTCCGATAGTCTTTGATTAAAAAAAAATTTAAATCATTAAAAATAGTCCCTAACTTACTTTTTTTTTCGTTATTCGGGGCCCAAGTCAACGTAACATACAAGCCGGAACACCTACTCATTGATGGAATAGGCTCTGGCGTAGATTCTCCTCTCGACTCGGGATTGGGGATCAGATGGCAATCACTTTTGTAAAAACCAAGATAACCCAATCGATAAGAAAAGGGAGAAAGCGAACGGATCCATTTTTGTTCAACATAACCACTCCCGTGGATTCGAACCGACTAAAACCGCACGCCGTTTTGGGTCCAGTCTCCGGGCGGACCCCCGGCTTTGAATACAACCGGGATTAGCACTGATGACGCCAATATGATTTCACCCCGCCTGATGGTAAGCTAAAGCCTAAAGTGATAAAGGCTGATACCTACCTTTCTACTAAATATTGTTGGGTAAACGTTACATACTGTGTTCGTTTCGCTTTCTAATGCGATGAAAATCTAAACTATTCTAAACCAATCTACAACATTATCTGAGTACTTACTCAGAATCAGATAAGAACTGTCTTAAAAACCTATTAGCTGTGCAATAACCCACGGTTTATTGCTGGCGCGTGTCTACTTATGTCTATAGAAGCATTATTATTATATCATTTGCTAGTTGTATCCGCGTCTTTCTAACTTTTTTTGACTTATTGCCCGGTTCCTAAGGTTTACAGCGTGATGTTAAATACCCTATAACCTTCCCTAAAAATTGGGCTATCAAATGTAATAAGAACTTTTCAAATCGGACGAATAGTTTGAGAGGAAAACGTATTTTTGGTTTACTATTATATTATTTCCCCCTGAGCCATTTAGCCTAGCTGGAGAGCAGCTAGGCTAAATTGCTTGTGTTAGGACAGTCAGCGTCAAAAGTAGATGATTACTGTCTGATAAAAAAAAATTGCATGAAAAGATAATTAATTTTTTTCTTTTATTTATTCAACTTTCTGCATAAATAAGTAATAGACGGACTTTGCCTTAAGCATTCTATATAGTCAACCAAAGTTATGTTTTATTCCTAATTTCCAAAAAAAATTAATGAGCCCACTAAGTGGTTTCACAGCATTTTCATTAAGAAATATGAATTACAATTTGAAAATGATATTCGACTTTTGTCGCTGACTGTACCTTCCTAAAATTGTGCAATATTTCCTCGAGTAGGTACTATGTAGTGTTATGACATTTTGTTTATGGTAATTTTATATTGTACTTAACCGGACGATTCACCATGCCGCCTTTTGATAGACCTTACAGATAGGACGTTTTACCTTAACATAAAAATTTACATAATTATATTACATAAGACATTAACTTTTATGAAAACAATTATGAAAGTAAAAGGCGTGAAAGGCGTATGCCAGGATCGTAGCAAGTGGGATAATATTGTATCTGCCTACCTCAATGGGAAAGGTAGAAAGGTAGAAAACAAATTTAATAGCATAATGCTCAATATGTATACATAGGTACTATTTGGCAATGAACGATTTTTTATTATTTTATTCAACTTGCGATAATAGCTGAATGGATAAGAACGCGGCCTCTACTCAGAGAATCCGGCCGGATATGTGCTAATCACATTACCATCTGCAGACGGGAAGGAAAAACATCGTGAGGAAACCCACATATTCTAGAAGAAATTCTAAGGACATGTCCGATACACCAACCCGCTTCAGGCCAGCGTGTGTGGATTAAAGGATGGAGTCTAGACCCTCTCAGCTCTCTCGTTAGAGGAGAGGAGACCCGTGCCCATAGACTCAATACAATAAACAACCTTATCAGCGATCTAGATCACAGATTTCCATATAAAGTCGCTATTCCAAAGTAAGCCTTGTTGCTTATACATTAAGTTTTAATTACCAATGATGAGAATAATTAGTTATTGAAACTGTCACTTACGTCACTTGTAGGTCTTTAACCTCATATTTTATTACATAGTTCCGACTAGGTAATCCAATCCTGCAAGTGCGGAATTCCGCTTGCACTATACAATATCAGTGACGCGGACGCCAGATCAGTAACTAGATGTATGATTTGCATATACATATTATACAAATGTAACAGATATTAAATAACAGCGGGAGATTCTCTGAATTATCTACTTTGCCAAACAAAGCTGACTTGACGAATATTATTTAGTCTCTCCAAGACTTAAGGACTTGTTTTTTCATGTAAGTATCTAAGGCACGTCAATATAACTTCACCTCGCCTGTTAGTTCACTAAAGGGGATGTTTCAGGAATGAGGGTCTACATTACAGATACAAATAATGCTCTCAGTTTGACGGCCCTATCAGAAGACCTGCGACTAGGAAGAGAGAAACACGTGTCTTGGTAAAGAATACCAAATCCAGTTTTGTTTTTAGCACCAATTTATAGACCAGAAATGGAACTGATGATCTGCCTAGCTACATCCTTGTCCGAATTAATTTTAATCAAGTCAGATACCATTTTTCATCAAAAAAGGTAACATATTATTACTTTCAGTCGGTCGTCATTCACGAAATTCACCTATCTTGATTTCTTTTTCCAGCTCTAGCTAAATGTTGCCATTTAAACCTACATATACCTACGTAATTGCATATTTCGCTCCTGTCGCAGACCGTGACTGCAATAGATCCTCAAGTGATTCCATCCCACCACAACTTACGGAGTAATATAAATCGTGAATCCAATATGTAATTATGTTCTAACCAGTTCTAACTCATTACAATAAGTAATCCACCATGCATGCAATGCAGCTTCTGTAC
This sequence comes from Lithosia quadra, assembly GCA_963576445.1. Lineage (NCBI taxonomy): Eukaryota > Metazoa > Arthropoda > Insecta > Lepidoptera > Erebidae > Lithosia > Lithosia quadra. The sequence goes on along the minus strand of OY754891.1, from coordinate 962,717 downwards.
ACGTTGGGAATCACTTATGCATATTTTATATATCTTAAATAATTTAAATCGTGAATGCAATAAATAGTCACTACATTACGCAAAACAATAACAATACAGCTTCTTACCTGTATAAATTGGAAGGCTGCTAACGAAACACTTGATGCTGTTGTGGTTTTTTACTCCACTACCAAGAAGGGTTATGTTTTTCGTGCGTATCAGATACCTCTGAGAGGCCGAGTCCTTATCCATTCAGCTACCATCGCCTTATTGCAGCAATGCATGCTCCAGAGAAGAAAAATAGCCCTAATTCAGTAGCGTTGCCAAAGGTATAACACGACACACGAGGTGTTCCTAGCCCAGACATCCAATGAGTAGTACCTATTGCAAGAGCTTATTGACGACCAAGCTTTGCGTGACACGGACCGTACCGAAAAAATATTCTCCAAATCACATAAGGGACCGATTTCACTTTCTAAGTACCGTACATACTTTCCTTAATCGAAGTTCATACAAAGATTATGTTACAGCAAAACGGGCGAATAAAACGGTAGTTTAATACCTATATCAAGCATTTCTTATACCGGTTGGTTATGTAACATTTCACACTTTCTTAAACGCCGGTGATTCACACTATTGCTCGGCGTTAGGTTGATAAGGTCGGTGTTGTTATTATTCTGTACGGTACACTAATTTGGACAATACATAAAACTATGATAGGATCTGTTGTGCTACTTGGGTCGACTACAAAATTATTGTTTGTGTGACAGAAGGTACAAGATGAATAACAATAAGAAGTAATATTGTTAGAGGGAGTTGCGATACATTAAGTACCAGTTATGAAAAAGTTGCCAAGTGTGTCTCAATGTAGCGTCCTGGGGCCTTACTCTGAAAATCGAACATGAACGTTTCGGATCGAACGAAAACGGACAATTTGTCAAACAACGACAGCGAAAACGTCAACTGTATTTTGGGAGTAGGAGGTGTACTGATAACGATCGACAACCTCAATGTCAAACGATCGAAGACGGATCCGAAATCCGAAACGAAACACTTTCGGGGTAGCTAAATGGTCAAAACGTCAACGGATAGGAATATTTTCGTTTTTCGGAGTAAGGCCCCTGTTACCTGTTACCACTCCACGACCACCATCGCACCACTCGCCACAGGCAGAGAATCCATCCTCACACGTTGCATCCGTCATCGGTGCGCACTGAGGCATGAGCCACTGTTAGGCTGTGGAATGATCTCCCTGCTGTGGTTTTCCTTAGCGTCTACAATATATGGGGTTCTTCAAGAAGGGCATTAGAAGGTTTTTGCAGGGTCGGCAGCGCGACTGTGACGCACACGTCCATAGGCCACGGTGACCGCTTTCCATCAGGTGGACCGTGCGCTTGTCTGCCACCTAAGTGGTATAAAAAAAAACTGACGCCAGTGCAGTGTAGACTTCCGTCTGTGAGGCTTAGTATGCCCAGTGAGTGGGCGGGTCACCGTCTGCCAGAGCTATACCTAATCTGGCGCCAGCCGGTTATGTCAACAGCCACAAGCGAGTCAATTAAGCTCTGAAGACAAGTTCTTCCTATTTACATAACTTACAATAAATACTCCCGCTTTCGTTGGGCTGGTAATTTCTTGTATAGATCTTACTGATTATCTCATATAGATATCCCATATCTATCCATACCATAAATATAAAAGAAAGTCGTGTTAGTTACACTATTTATAACTCAAGAATGGCTGAACCGATTTGGTTGAAAATTGGTAGGGAGGTAGCTTAGAACCAGGAGACGGACATAGGATACTTTTTATCCTTAATTTTTGGAGTGGAGTGGCGAATGAAGTGTAGAATGGAGTGGAGAGTGGAGTAGAGTGGAGAGTCGTTTCATTGGTGGCGATACTGACTACCCCGCGGGTGAAGCCTCGGACAAAAGCTAGTTAAATCTAAATTAGCTATATCTTCACAGAGTAGTATTAATTTATTCGTTTAAACATAATTTCGGTTGGATAAAAACATTTTCCTTGAATAATCAGAACTAACAAACTATTTACTCCATTTAACTATCCTACTAATACTAAAAATGTTAGTGGGTATGGATGTACGAGTGTTGTTACACTTTGATTCAAGCATTCATGCTGGGATGGTGACCCATTTGAGTGCGCACAATGTATAATGGGGTAAAAAAAAAATTAAGTATATTTTTTTTGACCGTGTGTTTTGACGTTATGTGTTTTTAAATAAAATGCTTTCTTTCTTTCTTTCTTTCACGCAAAAACTGTTAAACAAATCTGGCTAAAATTTGACACGGATAGATTACATAGCACATAGGCAATTTTTTATCTTTGGAACAGGTTCCCATTTCCCATGGGAAGGGAGCACAACATTTTTGGCAACGTACAAAAGCTGTCTATAAGTTATATTTAGGTTTAAGTACCAAAACGACCACCATTATATCACTAAACTAGTTATCCGCGAGCACTAATTCGCATAATACGCCAAACGATAATCAGGTTTGAAACCAGTTTATTCAAATTTTAATAACAGCGTCATAATCTCATAATATTACTTTCGCATCGCCTCCGCTGTGGCGTTTATATTCCGTTTTTCTAAAGTTTATGTAATACTGTTTAAATATGCAGAGCTTATGCTAATTATAGGTATAGTCTGACGTATTATTGGTGAATGCATTTTGCTATCGCGTCGTACGGTTTTCCTCTCCGTGATATAGGTATCCTTGTATAGTGTACAAACAAGATAAGTGTGCATTTAATTTTATTTTCATAAAACAGGACAAGGAGTCTAGATAAAGTTAGACCAACTAAGCGGACCTCAGACTCTTAATGAAAGTTTTGGATTCAATCGGGAACAACGCTAAGATGGAGATCAGTTATAAGTAATTGTTAGAATCGTGTCTAAAATTGTGAAACTAACAAATAGAAAGATAAATGCAAGGCTGAGATATTACCCTCATACCATGCATACAATTCCATCAAGAACTAAGCGGTTTGGTACCTCTTTTCTTTGCCGCACCATAAAGACTTGGAATTTTTTACCAGCTCACGTCTCCTACAGTCCCGGGTCCTTCAAACGGAAAAATGTCAAATGTAAACATTGCAATGTCACCTACGTAGCCAATCAACAAAAATTTCGGGGTCATCGGCCTGTCGGAAGTCACTTGCCTTGTTGATGGTACAACCAAAATTATCACTGTCCAATTCTAGTACGCAAAACATACTTTTTTTTTTTTTTTTTTTTAATTTATTTAGGTACACAGAACACATTACAATCATTATAAAACCAAGCATAGAAAATACAGTGTAGATCTGGATTGTAACATAATAATATGTGTGCACAGTAAAACAATTCGTAACAAATTCAGAGCTTATTAAGAGTTACATTCCAATAAAATAATATTAAACAAGAAATGGATGTATATAAACAATTTTACTTATATTAAGCTAGAGCCACAAATTACTAATTTATTCATGTTTTTTAATTTTATTCCTCTCTCCATTTGGGCCACAGAATATTAGATAATAATTTGTCATACTTGCATTAAATTACATAATTATGTTTGCATAGTAGTTTATCTAAATTCAACTGTTGATATTTTTGCAAATGTGTGCGCGAGCGCTTGTGTGTGTTAGATTACCGTGTGTTTTTGTATAATTGTTTAAAAATATTTGTCTGTTTTTTTCGTTAATTGAATCCATGTTTTATATAATATACGGTCTGAAAGAATTTGTTTTTTTTTCCAGTATCTGCACATGAGTAAAGATAAGAGTACCATAGATATTCATGTGGTATCTGTGCTTGCTTAATTTTTGCGTGACATATTCTTGCAAAACATGTAACGATGTAACCTTATTTAAAAGATATAAGTACATAATACCATAGCATCCTTTTTCTTCACCCGTCGCGTTGCCAGCGGGGGCGGTTATGTTGGAATCGAACTAATTATAAAATTCGCACGCCGTCTTAGGTCTTCTAGCGTCGGGTTGTAAGGTTGCCCAAAATGCATTTCCCTCGCACCTCGGCTGAGTCGGACCATCTCCGGCTTCGAGATGATCCCCTCAGGTTTGGGAACCACACGGTGTCCAAACCATAGCATCCAACATTTAATTAAAACTCTATGGAACTTTAACAACCATTGTGATCTTATTAAAATTATCGTTACACGTAATGTTTACGTAGTAGTAACATTGTTTTGAGTATAGAGACTATCATTGTCAATGTTATCAACTGTTAATGTGACCTCGTGATAGGTAGCTGTTCTATACTAATAGCGAATAAATAAAATAATATAAATTGGTATTAATTTTCTTGCATTTAGAATTTAAAAAAATTATGCGAAGAAATTTGTGGTCAAAATGATAAAACTACTCCCTAAATATCGAGAGCGGTCTAGCAACTGCAGCAGACGCACGCCCCTCCCCTGTTTTCCACGGGCAAATTGTGGGAACCATATTTAAAAAAAAAAAAAACCCGACTGCGTAAAAACCAAAAAGAAAAAAAGCAAGCACTAAGATGTCCTGTGGTCTAGAAACATAACAATTGAACATTCGGGATCCATTGAAAAATTTAATTGGCTGTCGAATAATGAATCCACAAGATACGCGCGGAAAACATAGGTAACCCTTCTTAGCAGTCGGGTAAAAATTAAGAATCTGCTTGATAATTAATGATTAGACTTTTATCAGAATTTAAAAATAGAGCCCTCTAAATAATAGCATTTTACTCAGAAATGGAAATTAATTTTGACAAAAACTAAATCTCAAAATCTGAAAATAATTATCTACTATGGATGTTGTCTATGTGGATACTATGGATGGCGAAATGTGGGTGCTAGCACCTCTGCCTACCCCTTCGGGGATATAGGCGTGAGTTTATGATTTATGTTATGTTATGTTGTCTATACCCTGTTTCCTTACCCTGTATCGAGAATCGACACACGTGAAGCATAATTTATTCGGCAACGTACCCGTAGGACCTCAAAGTTTGGACCCTTTTTCAAAAGTGCCCTTACGACCTCTTTTTTGGTACCCGTACGACCTCTAAAATAAAAATTAATAAAAAGGTGCCCGTACGACCTCTTTTTTAGAACCCGTTGGACCTCCAAAATCATAAGTACTAAATATGACGTATTTTGTACGTCAAAGGTCTCGCCAAATTATTCTAATTAGTATTCTATATAATTAATTATGCAGTTATTACAGCACATCGTATCATCGTAGGTACTTACATGACGCGTTTGTTTGTGTACAATTGCACGTGTCAATGTTCACACATAGGTACCAATCAGCTGAGTAATTAGTGTGATTACTTTATTTTTATATCGATCACGTCAATATGACTTCACCTCGCCTGATGGTAAGCCGAAGTATAAAAATAATGAGAGACTATCTGTCTGAATGATTATTATGTTGAAAGTGAACGTATGTAAGCTTTTTAATAAGTATGAGTGATGTAAAAAACAAAAAAAAAAACATTTTTTTAAATTCTTGCGCCTGTCTGTCTGTCTGTCTGTATGTTTGTGCCAGCTAATCTCTCTTCTTGCGCGGATTCCACGTTCAAAATTGTTTCGTTTTCTGTTGGCAACCTAACAACTTACTAGAATAAAAAATATCCTACGACCTTGCATAGGTCAGTCTATCTGTGTACCAGATTTCAAATTAATAAGAGCTGTTTTTGCGTGATGACTAACAAACAAACAAATACACATTGCGATCATACGTCACTATAAGTTATTTTATACGTCATGGTCGAAGAAATATTTTTAGATTAGAATATTTTTGCATATTTTATTTAAATCTGATAAAGTCAACGTCCAAGAGAGGATTTGAAGCCGTCCCTTTCTATACGAGGAAAAAAGAAGGGGAGGGGGGAGGAGACTGCATGGAAAATATGGTATATACTTTGTAGATAATGGTTTTACTCAACCGATTGTTATCAAACAAACGTAAGATTTTAAGTTTGACCAAGACCTTTCGAACAAAAAAAAAACCGCATCAAAAAGTTTTTGCGTCCATTGCGCACAAACGGACAGACAAGAATTAAAAAAAAAATATTTTCGTGTTCAGAATCGTTCATATACTTAGTAAGTACCTTTTTTTTCCGTGCGGAAATCCTCATGGATATACATATACCCACCACGCGGCCAGCGGGGCAGGTTATGTTATGTCGGACTCTTAACCGACTAAAACCGCACGCCGTCTAGGGTCTTCTGACGCCATGGTGTAAAGTGGCCCATAACATAACCCAAGATTTTTTTAATATCTCCAATGTAACAGCTACTTTACAATTTTATAATAGTGAACTTATAATGGCTTCCTGAATAAGTACAGATATAAATAACAACCAAACAGGTATTTAGATAAGATCTCGTGTTAACAAACATTTATTTCCCTAACACAACTTTCGTTTTCACACAAACGTAATTTGCTATTATACTTATTTCTCTTACCACAATAATGCGATTTTAATCGCACCTAAAACGCTAAACAGTGAAAGATGATTGAAGCAACCAAAACCACTGCACTGTAATGTAACCTATATACACATATTTGTTTAAACGAATCTCGACCTTAGTACACATGTAATAAAAGGTTGTTTTTGTTTGATAATCCCATGACGTTATGGTTAAACTATCATTAGTAACTTCACCTAGATTATCTAGAATGACAGTGGCGAGTGAAAGCGATTACGTCATATTTTTATCATTTGTGTAACTCTGTGTAACAGTTTTTTTCATTTTATATTCTACTAACTGTTATCCACGGTTTCGCTCGCGTGAACTGTGGGCAATATGACTTTACCTCCCTTGATGGTAAGCTAAAGGTTAAGTCTCTGGGATGGGTGTCACCATTACAAACACCGATAGTGCTATAATGGTGGCCCTCAGCTTGACGACTTTATCAAAATTCTTTTTGACGCCCCGCTTAAAGGACCCGGGGCTGTAGGACCGCGACCCACGGGAATCTATTCCCAGGATAAAAAGTAGTCTATGAGATATTCTAGACTATAATCTATCTCTGTACCAAATTGCAGCCGTTACCCAAACAAAAAAAAGTTGCTTCGTCTGTGTGGTTTTGGATTTTTTGCTCGGAATCCTAATTATTTTTTCAAAATTAAAGCAACCTAAGTTAATCCTTGTTACATCAGCTATCACTGGCAGAAAAGCCCGTCAAAATCGATGTAGCCATTTTAGAGATACTTACTAAAAAGCGATTATTTACATTATAGACAGACACTCCAATTTTATTTATTTGTATAGATATTTGATTCGTTTCCACATGTCGTTTTATAAATTCAATATTAATTGTTGAATGCACGGAACTTTTATGTTACGTTCACGATTTTATTGGTTTGTTATTGAATTGTAGAAATTGTTACATATTTGTTATGTAATAAGCGCATTATTTTTATTTAATGATGCCGGAGCGAACAATCTCTGCACTTTTGCAATTGGGTTAAATACGTTGTAGATCTAGTAAATGCCGGTAATACATTCTCTTTAACAATTTATTATGCTAAAATCGTATTAGGTTGTGTTTACATTAACGTGGAGTGGAGCGAAGCGGAGAGTAGATGTGCGGAAATCTCCGTATTATTTTGGTAAACTGGAGGTTGTTTCTATTAAAGTGGAATGGACCAAAGCGGATAGATGTGCGGAAATCACCGAATAATTTGGGTAAACTGGAGGTTGTTACCATTAAAGTAGAGTGGAGCGAAGCGGAGAGAAGACGTGCGGAAATCGCCGTATCATTTGGGTAGACTGAAGGTTGTTTCTGTTAAATTGAATGGACCGAATCGAAGAGAAGATGTGCGGAAATCGCCGTACCTATCATTTGGTTATACCGGTATATATATAAAAGACAACTAACGTGATTGATCGATTTCGCTTCGCTCATCTCTGCCTCAATGTAAACGCAGCCTCAGGCACCATTTTTTCGATTTTACATCTGTAGTATGCACAGCTTTAGAATCGAACTTTAACATTTGTGTGTGGCAGCATTAGAGAGATGAATTACGAGATGAATGACACCACAAAAAATATGATATCTCCAACAATACAAGCGATATAATGAACCGTATAGTGTACACAATAACATTATTACGTTGTGTCAAATGGTATATATGGTAATGTATTCGCCCACTTGCAAGATATGATGCGTCATTCTAAAACTTTCACGAGCTTATAAAGTGATGTAGGTACTGTACTTGCCTGTTGCCTACGTGATTATGATGATAGATGCGCGTGTCAACAAATATTACATTCGTGGATACATAATCACGGTATATTTTCTTTTGCCACATCATCAAGACTTGGAATTCTTTATCAGCACACGTGTTGCCATCTTCCTAAAGTCCCTGGTCCTTTAAGCGGGGTAGGTTTTTCTCTCAGGCTCGGGGTTGGGAGCGGGAGGTTAGACGGTAGTTGAAAAAGCCAATCACAATACACAACTCCACACAAACTTTGCTTGCAAGTGAGAAATCGCTGTGAGGATGACGATATCTATGTAGGTATACAAATAAATAAAATAAACGTTTGTTTGTAATATTAAAATAACAGGTTTTAAATCAATGCATCTATGATACATAAAAAAAACCAATCTGTTTAAATGAAGTAATCTCAGGAACGACTTGACCGAATAGGACGAGACTTTCGCTGGCATGTAGATAATAATATAAAGCGTAATATTAAAACGTTCATTTTGTAAGAAAATAGAGTTCCACGCAAAAATATGTAAGTAATCAAATCCAACGTCCTGAATATCCTCAATTTCCAAATTAAATCTATAGATAATAGACTAATCTGAACGGAAACAATTAATCTCAATCAATTAGCTATACCTCGTATAATAACCAACGAACGTGCGTAACCTTGCTACTTAACCTATACAATGCTATTAGCGTACTGTTGTGATTTAAAAACAAATCGAGTGTTGAATAATTAGTAGTTCAACTTCAATGCGGCTCTGACATGATATTTAAATTACACACATTATGTCTGTTAATAAACGATTTGAGGAAATGGGTTTTATTAGCAACTAGCTTTTGCCCGCGGCTTCGCCCACGTGGAAGTCGGTATCGCCAGCAATTAAACGACTCTCCACTCGACTCTCCACTTCACTCGCCACTCCACTTCACTCTCCACTCCAAAAATAAAGGATAAAAAGTATCCTATATCCGTCTCTAGGTTCTAAGCTACCTCCCTAAGCTAATTTTCAGCCAAATCGGTTCAGCTGTTCTTGAATAAAAATAGTTTTCTTTTATATATATTATAGATTATTTTCTTTGATTACCGATTTACGAGTACATAACGAAAATTATTAATAACTTCTGTATTTGGATAAAAACTAGCTTGTTGCCCGCGACTCGCGTTGATGTCTACAAAAATGACGAAGTTACATACAAACTTTCATCCCTTATTTCAAACCCTTTAAGGCCACGTTCACACGGCGGTTATTTTCCCGTATACCGTATACGAGATTTTATCGAATAGAGTAGTGACAACGGTAAAAGTATACGGTAAAACCGTATACGTGAAAAAATCGAATCGAATGGTCGCCGTGTGAACGTGGCCTAAGCCTTTTTTTCGCGATAAAATATAACCTATGTCCTTTCCAAAGCCTTACCAAATTTCATCAGAATCGGTTTATTGGTTAAGGCGTGAAAGCATCACAGACAGACACATTAACAGAGGTACTTTCGCATTGATACTATTATCAAGTACCTAAGTTTTTTTTCCGTGCGGAAAACCTCATTGATACCCCCCTTGCTAGCTAGCGGAGGCGGTTAAGGGACTTGAACCGACTAAAACCACACCTCGTGGGTTTACAGACGCTGGGGTGTAAGGCAGCCCATAAAGCATTTTCCCCGCACCCTTTCTAACCCTAGGCCATTAAATTTACGGCTACTACCTACTGACTATGGAAGTATACCTAAATATTTATTTTGTAGAAACAAAAAGCCTTGTTTTTGGAATATGAGTACAGATAAAAAATAAATTTAATGTTAAAAATCCAAAATGTATACTTAGTACCTACAATTGAAGGCCACTGGTGCTCTCCGATAAATAATTTTTCGAATAAAGCAAATGAAGGAGTTTAACCCAGTTGCGTTTGCGCAATATCTTCACCTTGACACCGAAACAGGACCGCAGTGGCAACAATTGCGATTAACGCCGCTTACTGTACATCATTTTCTTTTGAGCACTTTGATCACGGGTATTTACTTGCATCCAATGGTAATGAGGTGGTTTGTTGAGAATTACTTGCAAAATTTCATAATAAGCGAAAACGGAGAAGCAACCTACGAAATGTCATTATTCTTCTAACGATTTCCCAATTGCGTCCAAAACTTACACCCTTGAGCCCGAGTGCGCTTATTATAACCGCTCGCCGCATGCAGGGAATTCATCCTCACACATTGCATCCGCCTGCAGTGCGTACTGTAGGGTTTGAAAGGAATTTTATTCCGCGCACGCTTAGGCTGTGAAATGATCTCCCTGCCGTCGTTTTCCCTAGCGACTACAATAATTATGGGGTTCTTCAAGAAGGGCATTAGAAGGTTTTTGCAGAGTCGGCTTCGCGAGTGTGGTGTTGCACGCGTCGGCCATGTAGGCCATGAGCGAAGGCGTGCGGGACAGCTAGTTCAGATTTAAAAGCAGTTTAACTTTTAAACGGTACCAAGAAATCCCTTCATATTCTGTACACATACATCTCGGTAGCAATTTAACATAAAAAGGAGCCGATAAAGTTCCAGCTTACAATTTATTGACTCGTGTAATCTCAAGATGAACGGCTCAATGAACATTAACGGCTCACATTTATTTTCGACGAGTTTAAACAATAAATTTATATTCGCACTTGCTTGCTGAATGAAATAATAATAGCAACCCATTTATGTCCCACTGCTGGGCACTGGTCGCCTCTACTCTAACGAGAGAGCTGAGAGGGTTTAGGCCTTAATCCACACACGCTGGCCTAATGCGGGTTTGTGGAACGGACATGTTCTTAGAATTTATTTTAGTGTGGGTTTCCTCACGATGTTTTTCCGTCACCAGATGGTAAATCATGTGATTGGCACGTATAAATTCCACAAAGTGAAATTCATACTGGTAGTGTCCGGCCGGTTTCGAACTCGATACCTCTGAGTAGCCAATCAATTAACCTATTGCAGTCCATTGCTGGACATGGGTCTCTCCCAAAGTACGTCATAGCATCCGAGCTATCAATTTGCAAGCTATATGCAGGTGGCTTGTACATACCTAACAGGTAGACCGTGTGCTTCTCTGTCACCTAAGTTGTTTATTATGCACATATAAGCCGTTGTTTCTTTATTAACCAATACTTAACGTTTTTCCTTCACCATAAATAATACGACTAGAAGGCAGTACCTACCTACACTGACTATTGAGTCATAAAACCTTCTGATTAATTACAATAATTAAAACGTTTACATAAGGTTTTAATCAATCGCCCTCACGCGTACAGACCTACAACAAGGTCTGCCAGATTCGGAGAAGTCGGTCAACGGATTAACACGTAAACCTTTTTGAAGAATTTATCTTTAAATTTTGATAAAAAAATGAGTTTAATACATCATTGTCGCAATGATGGGGCTATTAGTCATGGTTGATTAATCCTTTCTTGTAGATGCTTTATGATGGTAATCTTCATTTGTGAATTATGGTCTTATAGTAATTACATTACATGTGAAAATAATGGTGCATATTACGTATTAAACACATTTAAAGGATCATTATATTCTGCCATTTGTGGCGTACAAGTCATATTACAATGTCTTCCAACTTTGAAATTATTTTTACAGCCTTTTAATTTTTAAGTTCATATTCTCTTTATAAATTCTATTCTGGTGAGCACGCCATTACATTGGCGACGTACCCGTAGGACCTCAAAGTTTGGACCCTTTTTCAAAAGTGCCCTTACGACCTCTTTTTTGGTACCCGTTGGACCTCCAAAATCATAAGTACTAAATATGACGTATTTGTGCCCAACAATTTAATTGCTCACCAAAATAGAACTGTCACCGAAGCTGCGAAGTGGATGAATGCTCATCCAAATAGATAAATTCTGGAAGTTGGAAGCCTCGGGTGAAGCCGTAGGGGTACAGCTGATGTGTTATACAAATTAAGCTCTGTTCAATCACCGGGTCAAAGGTAAATTTACATAATAAACACACTTGTACCTTGAAGGATTGACAATGGCGTTTAACGAAGAAAATAAAATGAACAATGGCCGCCATTGTTCTGCGCTTCCCAGAGGCTGTGCTTGTATTGAAAACAACATAATATAATGTGGAGTGAAAATCTGTCGTAATCATTGATGGTTGACTTATCTATTGTGAAATATTATCTATCTATCTATACTATTATATAATTGTAAAGTAGCTTTGTCTATGATTATATGAACGGTTTATACGATTTTTAAAGTCTTATAAATATGTTTGTTCGCGATTTGCGCAAAATCTACTAACCGGATTTTGATGCCGTTTTTTTCTATTAGAATCTGCCGCATTTTGATTGCGACTCGTAAAAAAACGGAAAAATGACCAAAAATAGATAACCGACCTCTGTGTGTGGGGTGCAGTCGCGGCTATCAGTTAATAATACATAATTTTGGCTTTTTTTTTACTTTTACTTGGATGAAGTTCTATGAATAATTCAAGCTATTCGAGTACCGTTCGAATCAGGGTAGTTTAGTAACATGGACTCGTTTTCAAACTGAATACACAGGGTGAATTTTTAACTGGGTTCGCATGGTGGCTTCACAAAAATGTGAATAATAGTAATTAAATGCTCGACAAATCCTCGGGGATGAAAACTAAAACTTCATCATTGCATTAAAAACGTCACTTCAGGGGTGACCACATAAAAATATTTAACTTCAAAGATTTCTGTGAAATAAATTTTCAATAAAATTTCAATGTCAAAAACTAAACTAAGGAAATTTATTCTAGATATTAAAATGTGACATCAAACGATTACGTATTAGGTATAAATACTAAAGGCAAATGCAGAAATTCAACTTGGGACGGCCTTGAAAATATGAATAATTATGAGTAGGTACTGACACTGACCTACCGGCTTGATATGACCTTGTTAAATGATACACGCATAATTTTGTATAATATTTTGTAACCATAATTTATTTTTCTATTAACTGTGTCCGCAACTTCACTCGTGTGGATTTAGATTTAAGCTGTTTTTTTTTGCGTGAAATCCTAGGTTTTTTTTTCTAAAATAAAAATAAGCATAATGTTACGCTTTGTTAAATTACCTATCTGCCAGTGAAAGTCCTGTCAAAATCGGCCTAGCCGTTCCGGCCTCATTCAAACAGACAGACAGAAGTGCAAAAATTGCATTTGTTAGTCAGGGTGTCTTATCAGACACTTTTGAAGTCAAAGTATCTTAAATAATGTAGATAATAAATTTTACTGAAACAAGACTCCGTTTTAAAAATAATTTTTGAAATACTGCATTTAAAGATTTTTGAAAATTCGCTTGCTCTGTTAATCGGTAATAATATTTTTTTACGAGAATGGTCAAATCTCACAAAAATCAGGAGTTTGAAATCACACAATAACATAAATTATTTAGAAGCTAAAAACTTGTTCAGTGACATGGGCACTTCCAAAATGTATTTAGCTACGATTTTCGATCTGACGCATAATGACCAATTTATGTCGTATGTAAAGTCAAAAATTTAATCATCATAATTATAAGCTTGTTAAAAAGATGTCAGCTTCCAGTTAAACTAAAACAAACAAAACATTGAATACTTATGCGTTGCCTTGGGGAAACGAATATCATAAAGGTCATGGATTTTATGTCTTAAATATTTAAATAAAATGCATTTATTCATTAATTAATTTTTAATTAATGCATTTTTATCGAACGGAAACTGTACGAAGTAATTTGAAGTGCTCATAATAAAAATTTAATTATTGCTCTATTAAAGTAGCAAGCTCAGGGTCCAGTACACCTGGTGTTTGTCATGGCCATGGATGTTTTTAATACATTAACCGTTGGAGAGGTGACTCTCCTGTAGTGACACCTGCATCCACAGTATTGTGGAGAAAACTCACGTCCCTGGAGTTTCCACGACCAATGGAATAGTTGAAAATTGGTTACAAGATTGGTTAAATAACTGATTTTATTGGTCAAAGACTAGAGAGACACGACTTTTGTCGCCAGATTTGTTGAAATTATCATTTGTATGTGTATTGGGCATCGTCAGAGCCATCTACCGTTATTCTTAAGAGATGCAGATAAATAAAATCATAATGGATATTGACATTCTGCAATTCAAATTTAATAAACTTTGGAAGAATCATTGGTATAACTCAAGTGTTTATTTTGGTCCACAGGTGTCCAGCAATGTCGCGCGTTACGACGGTCATGTCCGCGCCAGTTCAGCACATGTGCGGTTCTGTGCAAGAGTCCCACAGAACAGCCGCCGGGGCCTCCACATCACACACACCCACCTAAAGACCCTTTGAGTACTGGTGAGCATATTTCTATCGTATTAGTTTTTCGCCGTCAATTCTCAGGATGTTTAAAAAATCACTGCTTTAAATCTTAAAGCAAGACAAAGTCAAATTTTCTGGCTTCCATTTTTAGGTTCGGTTTAAATTCTGGAGACATAGGCATTTTGCTTGGTTAGCTTATTAATTCTGATAGTTAAAGATTCACAAATAAATAGGTCTCTGGGAATTCCTCTATCTCATATATTGCCATATTGAGCAAATATCTATCTATTGTGTGTACCTATTCTATTATCATACATCCTTTCACATTCACTCTTATTCTTCTTTTCTTGTCAATCCTGACTTACAAGCTTACACGCCCATGTAATAATTACTTAATTAAACCTTTCACACAAACCCGCCCATTTTGGAGCTCGCTTCTGAGATGCCCTTTTCAAAACATCATCAATCGTCGATCGATCTCCAAACGAAATAATTCTCACTAATTCGTTGACATTCCATATATTATATAACCTGCATTGTTTATCTATCAATAATTGCGCTCCATAGTCACCATCTCTCAATCGCGCTATCAACTTTTTCCAAATATCTGTATAAAACTCCAAAATCAATCTCTTCAGGTTCGTCCGGTGGCAAGAAATCAGGCTCAGGCAGTGGTGTCCTCACTTGTCCCAAGTGTGGGGACCCCTGCACTCACGTAGAAACCTTCGTCAGCAGCACCAGATTTGTCAAATGCGATAAGTGTCACCATTTCTTCGTGGTCCTCAGTGAAGTGGACACGAAGAAGAGCATCAAGGACAATGCCGAAAACAAGTCTGGGTTCTACAGGTAAGTTTACAACACTAGGTTTCTTCGGCAAGAATTTATATAGCCTCATAAGTGATGCTTTTCTGCTTTCACAGGCAATTTATCTGTCTATTATCTCTATCAGTAGGGCAAACACGAAATTCCTTTCGAATAGTAAGTGTATCATATTCGCAGAGAGATTGGAGTCACTTGACTAAACCAAGAATTAACTAAAATATCTAAAACAACATCAGTAACGTATTTTCACAGATAGGTAGCAGATTAAACGAAAATGCCCATTAAGATGTTGTCTCTGCCTACCCCAATGGGAAAAAGGCGTGATTTGTATGTATGTATGTATATCCTGATTCGGTGTTTGATGTTTGACCAATCGTGTTTGTTTGCAAATCAATAATATCGCGTTAACACATCAATTTAAAACTTTACCTGTACCTAACTTCCTGAGTGTTCCTCAATATGTTCATGGGTCACTACTGTTGATCCTGGTGTACGGGAATTAAAGTAGTGGGAATGTGATAATTATGCTCTATAAAATATCTACCGGTCTAAAATTGTCTGTGACGAATTCTTTAAATTAATCTTTACTTCCAAAGCATATGCGAAATGTACTTGTACTATTTTTTTTTAAACTAACATAGGCATCACCTTCTCGCCCTTGTATCACAAGGTGAGGTCGGCACACACACCACGATTTTACACTTCCGCCAATTCTAATAGCTAATGACTGTCATCTACATCTACATATAACTGCGGTAGCC
Organism: Lithosia quadra; assembly: GCA_963576445.1. Taxonomy (NCBI): domain Eukaryota; kingdom Metazoa; phylum Arthropoda; class Insecta; order Lepidoptera; family Erebidae; genus Lithosia; species Lithosia quadra. The sequence continues at coordinate 946,661 of OY754891.1, read as the reverse complement.
TAGTGGTTTGGGTAATGGACTGCTGAGACGAGGTCTCGGGTTCGATACCAGGTTCACCATGGCACACACCAATGACTTTTCGATGCTTTTCGAAGTTATGTGTATATTTATCACAGGTTTATTAGTGCCTTGGAGAGTAACGTGCTCTCCGAGGCACTAATAAACCGTCGGTCATAACATACACACCGTCGGATACAAACATCTATGGCAGTCGTTACGGGTAGTTGGAGCCCACAAAAGTCCAACCAGTCTAACTTGGGACTTCGATATCGCCTTTTGTCATAATGACCATTGGTTGTGGAGGTCAGATGGCAGTCGCTCCACGGAAAATAAATCGAAGTTCAGCCGCATCACAGTTAGACTGGAAAGCCGACCCCAACTGAGTTGGGAAAAAGGTTCAGAGAATGAATGAATGACCGTCATCTACGTAAAATCTACTTACCTGCCATATGGGTAGGTATCCTACTATTTTGTAAGCAGTAACTTCCAACTTACGTCTATATATTGTTTCATGCTTGATAAATAAATAATGAAGTTCATACATGAACGTTTTGTTTCATCTCATCGCTTCGCTTTACGTGTTCACTTAGACTCACACTTTACTGTTACACACACAAAATTCTGTGCAACGCAAATCAACTCTTGAAGTTTCTTTTCCTTATTGTCTGTAACCTAAACTCGGTCAACGTTTAATGAATAAACAACTTTATGTATGTTCACGTAAATATCATTTTAACTAATCACATCTTAAAATCTTATTAAAATCACCGTAACGGGAGACACAAGAATCAATTTAATTTTAGTACCGAAATGCTCGAATGCATTATGAGTTTCTTGCTGAAGAACGCTTTGTCTGATAATAAAAAGTAAAAGTATTGTACTTGTGAAGTCGTCACTTATTGCAAGATGCGGGTGTCAGTGTTGACGACAGAAAAAAAAAGAAATTGTAGTTTTTATTCTGTATCGTTTAAGTGAGGTGTCAGGTCCATTAATCATGTACAAATTAACACGAATCGTGACTTTACAGCTGATTCACTGAGTGCACTGTCGTGACAAACGTCCAAGTAAGCGATGTTTTGATACAACAACCTCATGGAATATTTATCGTGTGTGTCGAAATTCTTTAGCTTATGATTATGAGTGTGAAATGGAACGAATATCTACTTAAAATTCTGTAACACTACCTATGGTACGTACTGCCCACGAGTTTTGTTTCATAGATAAACTTCTAAGAAAGGTTTGCGTTCAATTGATTTTATCAATATCGATTTCGACAATTTTGTCAATGTCAAATTTGACATGCAATTTGCAACCAGAAGGAATATCTACCTAAAATTCTGTAACACTACCCGTGGTACGTACTGTCCACGAGTTTTGTTTCCTAGATAAACTTCTAAGAAAGGTCTGCATTCAATTGATTTTGTCAATATCGATTTCGACAATTTTGTCAATGTCAAATTTGACATGCAATTTGCAACCAGAAGGAATATCTACCTAAGATCCTGTAACACTACCTGTGGTACGTACTGTCCATGAGTTTTTGTTTCATAGATAAACTTCTAAGAAAGGTCTGTGTTCAATTGATTTTATCTATTTTGCAAAAAATATAGATTTCGACAATTTTGTCAATGTCAAATTTGACATGCAATTTGCAACCAGAACGAATATCTACCTAAAATTCTGTAACACTACCTGTGGTACGTACTGTCCATGAGTTTTGTTTCATAGATAAACTTCTAAGAAAGGTCTGCGTTCAAACCAATTGATTTTATCTATATTGCAAAAAATATCGATTTCGACAATTTTGTCAATGTCAAATTTGAGATGCAGTTTGCAACCAACTTGTTAGACAAAAAAAAAAACGAACAACTTTTCATCTTTGACAGGAAATGTGTTACAAAACCGTTTGCCAATCACTTAATTAAACCGTTTCCTAAAGTGACAGTAAATAGGGATTACCCACGTGGTTATGTAACAACAAACAAATGTTTAAACTAAGCAAACATGCCTTGTCACTATTTAAATGTCGAACCGAGAACGACTAGCATTTAAAATAATGATTCATTTAGATTCATTAATGTATTCTAAACGCTGTGAATGAAAAAGAAATAGGCGCCGAACTTAATTATACGTATCAGTTTAGAAAGGTGAATGATTTGTGAAGCGAAGCCGTCATTTATTAGCGTTGATGGTTGTCTTGATTATAAGTTATTAACTTAAAAATCAACTTGCCGTTGTTTTACCCAAATAACTCTAGTGCTCTTTTTGAAGACGGGGAGTCTGCATCTAATCACGGGCTTATACGGTTGGAAACACGCAGTTTTAACAATCTCCCCTATAAATGAAAACTGAATGTATCTACAAAGTAACAAACAATTTACACTCGTGTGAAGTGCATTTTACTTTTCCCGAAATGGTACAATTCATTTTCGGAATTTGTCGTTTTTGGAATTTGTCATTTTCGGAATTTGTCACTTTTGGAAATTTTTAATTTTCGTAGTCCTTCATTTTCGAAAATTGTCTATTTTAGAAAAAATGTTTTAGTTAGTTATCGTTTTCGGAAGTTGTCATTTTAGGAATTTCCATTTTAATTTGCGAGTTTGTTGCCATTTTCAGAATTAACCTAAACACAATATTTTAGGTGGCTGAAGTTGGATTTCTCTTTTGTTTTTAATGAAATCTTCTCAACTCTCCCAAAAATATCACCTTTGTATATACGAGAAATGAATGACGTACATTAATGTACATACGATGACTAAGCATTAAAGCCATCACTCACACCACGTTTTATGTAGCTAATAAGTTCAATGCACGCAAGGTTGCCGAACGCCCGGATTGTGGCATTGTCGAACGTTTTGTTTAAATTTTTTTTTCTTAACCTGTGTCACATTCTATGGACATTTAACACTAACAACAAAGGGTTTAAATGACAATTAGGATACAGTACCTACGAACAATCGAAGCAGCATTGAAAGTGTTAATAATTATGATATTTTATTTTACTTAACAATAGATACTTAATAAGCTAATACAAAGGAGAAGTACTATTTTCTTACTATATAGTAGCAGAATGCTTCATGTCGAGGTTACTAAGACCTCGGGCTTATAGGCTACCATAAAAAGTATTCTTTTAGTTTCAAAATACTTTCCTTTTTTGACATTTGGGAGATCGACATGAGATCGAAACTGGACTGAGACTGAATTTGAACATTTTTTTTTACGCGAATCGGCCCTTTGTTTGGTGTACAAAAGACCTTAGTTGATCACTAACGATTTTTAAACGATTCTTACATTAAAAAAAAATAAGTAAGTATAAAATTATTTTTGTAATATTTATTTCACTAGTAACATTCTATTCCACATACCCTAACCTATTGTTCTTTGTTCGATATTTTTTACGGAAAGGTAGATACATAAACAAAAATATGTAAATTATGTAAATCCATACGTCATTGTTTAACTTAACAGTCCGTAAAAAAATACACAAAGGAACTTACCTTAGTATTAAATTTTATGAGATACACTGGCGACATCATCCATAAGGGATCACTTACCGTCCGGGGGCATGACGGGAACACCGTGGTTCCCAAACCCGAGGGGGCCATCTCGAATCCGGAGATGGCCCGAGTCAAGCCGGGGTGCGAGGGAAATGCTCTTTGGGCCACCTTACACCCTGGCGTCAGGAGACCCCAGACGGCGTGCGGTTTTAGTCGGTAAGAGTACGACATAACCCCCGGCAGCGGGGTGGGTAGCCATGAGGATTTCCGCACGGAAAAAAAGGGTTCACTTACCAAACCTAAAAGAATGGCTTCTTTAAGTATTTAGAGGTTGTAAGTTCGATCCAAATGATCAAATTAATGTTGGTATACTACCTACTGGTTCGATCAAGAACCTCTGTCAATACAATTAGCAAAAGTTCGACAACTTTCAGTGTTAATTTATTACGTCAAAAGGTACCTACATAAATCGTGGCATTTGATATTCGCATTAGGGCGCGTACACATTTTGTCGTGCGGAACAAATTGTCGTACGTTTATGAAGTTGTGATTTTGTGTACGTTTAAATGAAGTTGCTACCACAAGATTAGGCATGTGGAGTCAATATACCTATATCGCATTTCTGTCAGGAATGTTGCAAACACGATATAAACAAACACGTAAGTACTTCTGTACACATAGTCATGTTATTAGATCATAATATTACATTGTCTGTTTCCACGCGCCAAATAAATGTCATTCATGATTTATTTATCGTCATGGCGATGTAAGATTGAAGCCAATAGGAAGAGCTAGACGATAAATAACATCGCGATAAAAAGGTGACGACAAATAATCGAAGATAACATATTATAATTGTCACGTTTTATTCATTGTTGTCTGCACGTGTTTCGGTCCCTACGGTCCCTTCATGTCCTTTCCGTTCCTTTGCATAATCTTTTACCTTTTTAGATTATAATCAACCTTATCCATTTTACATGAGATGATTTTTTTTTTGTATTTTTGGCGTCCATAGGTATGGTTTACCTATTTTTTTTTTTTCAGCCTAACCTGAGTGGGCCATTTAACCCATAAGCATACCCATACCTACCTAATAACGCTTTTAATGTTCACGTGAAAGAATATTTTTCCTAGAACATGAAGAAAAATAATCAATAAGTTTTGTTTAATTAAAACATAATGTACCTACTCTGAATAGCTAACTACGTTAGTGAAATTTTGCAGAAGTATCTTATTTAAATTTATAACAAACGTAGAAGCGACTGCTATGCATAAAGTGGTCCTTTCGAATAAAACACTACTGCTGCCGATAGATACAATTTAATTCATATCGTTACGATCAAATCAAATCAATTATAGCAGTTGTTCACCGATAAAAAGAAATCAATGACCCAATTGAAATAGCTAGACATAACACAATTGATGATATACGACAAAAAACGTAACAGCAAAGTGAGACCACGCCCTTAAGAGGGGTCTGCACTGATGAAATGATTAGAGTGGTTATACCACGCGTCGGCCATGTTAGCGGTCACGACCTTCTGCAAGGACGTCGTTTTTGAAGATCAAAAAGAAGGATGATTTTTGATCGGAAAAATTGAACACCCAGGACGGGGATAAAAAGGATGCCCTCCGAAGGCATAAAGTGCTATTACTGTTTTCATGATGCTACTTCACGCTTCTCCCTTGAAGGAGAGGCGGTAAAAAAGGTGGTAAAAAGGCGTGCAACAATCGGCTGAGGCATTACAGCGATTTGCAGAGGAGCGGAGGCATTGTCTAACAAGACCGCCTTCTGCATCTTGTCTGCCACCGAGCCTCCCAATTTGGGTTGACAGCTGGTCAGCTGATGAGGGCTGGTCCCAAGGAGCCTCTCAGCCCATCTTGGGAGGCACCTTGGGATCAAACCATTGAGATAACAACTGGGGCTATTTCAGTAGACTGTACTCTCTCTGTTGTCGTGGAGGCCGTTAATCTGCCGGGATGTGAGTTAAAACCATTTTCCCTTCAACTCCCGTAAGTGCCATCTCGGATTTGGATATCACGATTTCCCCATCTTACCCCCGAAAAAAAAAAGGCGGCGCGCCGCTGTTATGCACTTCGCTTAAAGACTACGAAACTAAAATTACTATCGTTTTATAACTGCATCAATCACAACGTAATAGCAAAAAAAAATCTGACATGGCGCACTGTGTCCGTATTTTTTTCATATACTGTAAGAAAGTGGCACAACTATTACGATTTATGTACGTATCTATTATCTAACTAGCTGTTGCCCGCGGCTCCGCCCGCGTGGATGTCGAAATCCGTTTCAAAAACTATCCTATCTCTCAAGTTGGATCGAACTGCACATGGTGTGCGAATTTTATTATAATCGGTTAAGTGGTTTAGGAGTCCATTGAGGACAAACATTGTGACACGAGATTTATATATATTAGATAGATAAACCGATCAAGAACGAGCAAGGAGCTTACCGTTCTGTGGGCCTAGATGAAGTCACTTTTGATTGGCTATAAACGCCAGTGGAAATGTCCGAAATGTATGGGAGTGACATTATTTGTCAACATGTCAAGAGTAACATGTCAATAATGTCGTGGGAGTCACTTCGGACATTCTTTGTGTCTGCGAAGTGATTCCACTAGGTGGACTTGGGCACTAAAGATCGTGGTGGCTCCCTATAGATACACCATATTATTTAAAAAAAAACTCTTTATTTATACATTGTTGGGGCTAAGTAGTCATGGACACTTGTGATGGGAAGTTATGGGACACATTTATTTTGTTAAACGTAGGTACAAAATACGGTGTTACCTACTAATTGTGTCCAATTCATGTTTTACCATTTCGGTATGCAAAAGTCTTATCCTATCCTATTATAATTTCAAATTATTATTAGCTTCATGAGTGTAGGTGTAAGTACCTACACCCTAATATAAATTGAATTATCAGCTGAGATCGATTTAATTTTTAGTGGCTATTGACGATTGACGATTATCTGAATAATGATAAAGGTGACAAGTTGCTTGCTCCTGAGACCTGAACAACATTTACATACCTATATAGTTCGTTCGCTTTTTGCATATGACATTATACAGTGTGTATATAATCTATTAGATGCGGGGACGCCGAGATCATTTGTGAGTTAAGTACATTTAGTGAGGTCACACACAAGGATTATCTTCTTTACCTAAAAGTAAAAAACTAAAACATTTAACATCTGACATCAGTATTTTGGCTGCATGACGTATGGCCGTTTATAACCTTGTAAATGACTATCTACTAGAGTTCATACTAAACGGTATATCGAATCCAACATAAAGACAGACTGATGATGATCCAACTTGAGCTAATCCAGCAACTAAATACTTACAAATAAAGGTTAATTAATGCTTGACTTAGAACTAAAGTGAAGTAGCATTCTTATAACCGGTTCTCAAGGAAGGTTAAGTTGACCTCAGATATGCATGAAGTTGTAGATCATCATTCTGACCTCTAGTTAAGTGTACCTAATAGTTATTTTTATCTTGATAATATAGTCGTTTAGAATACCTATTTAACATTTTGGCAGCAACAATTGAAGCCGTTGACCCGACGTCGTCTTTATAAAATTTGTTTATACACTTTATAAAATATAGATACCTACTCGTGTACTTATATGTATTTGTTATGTTTGTCATATTCTCTGACTAAATGAGGAACATTTGAACAAATGTTGTGAAAATAATTAGTTGACGCTTCTCCCATAGTCAAATAGAAGTCACTATGATGCACTTACGAAACTAATAAGGGAATGTTCTTAGTTCTGTGGATGAACTACATAGGTACGCCTCGGAATGCACGCTAAGCCGTCGTCGATCCTGGTTGCTATGCAAACATCTGTGCCATTCGTAACGGGGATTTGAAGCCCTATATAGTCTGAATACTTGTTGTAGCTACAGCACTTCGATATCGCCAGTGAGTTGTGAAGGTTTGATGGTAGGTGCATCACGGAAAATATCAAAGTTTATTTATTTATTTATTATTAAGAAACTTAACAGCTATTTGTACATAACTCGTGCTTAAAGTTAAGAATGACATTGGACTCTTAGCCAATGAGAAAGTTTCCCGACAAGTAAAAATTGCATGCGCTTAGTATATAGATATTAATATATGTATGTGTTTACAAATATTTATACATCTAAAACCAACAATTTGAACAATTTTACTCGAGCAGATAAGATACCAGTTTACTATAAATTTTCTTCTTAAATACACTTTTCGAGAGGTGGAAGATGTCATTATCATCAAAATGATCATTGTAACAATGTAATAAGCGCGTGAGAACCGCGTGTTTACCATAATTAGTCCGATGTAGAGGAACATTGAACAGGCGGGTATGTCTAGTACGAGTTCGGGGTGCACTTATATTGGACAAAAGGTCCATACTATCAATGTCGCCTCTTATAATGGCAAACAGAAGACTCATGTCCAGGAACACGCGCCTGCTGGACAGAGGCAGCAAATTATATTGCCTACAGTCATCAAGATATGATACACGTCGTCTCCTTGTCTTATAATTAAGGTGTTTTAAGAAACGCATTTGCAGTCTTTCTTGCTTGTCAATGTATGTAACATATTGAGGAGACCAGATAGGACTACCATAGTCCAGAACGCTTTGCACGCACGCGCGGTAAACGGTTTTAATACAATTGATGTCTTTAAATTGAGAGCATGTGCGCATAACAAAACCTAAATTTCTGAATGCCTTACTAGTAATGCTGTCTATATGGCGAGATAAAAGCATCTTAGAGTCCAACATAACCCCCAGGTCTCTAACATGATCTGCCCTTGTGATAACATTATTACCAAATTTGTATGTGTACTCGATAGGGTTTTTACGGCTAGTAAAACTTATGCATTGACATTTATCGATGTTAACAGTGATATTATTGTGATTATAATATGAAAGTAAAGCGTCAAGATCACGCTGTATCAACTCGCAGTCAAGTCTAGATTTAATTTTCAGGTAAATTTTTTTATCATCTGCATACATCAAATGTTTGAGTAACTGAAACATTTGTCTATGTCATGCAAATAGGCACAATAGAGAAGAGGCCCGAGATGCGAACCCTGCGGCACCCCAGAGGGGATATCGATGAAATTAGACCTGAATCCCCCCACAGTAACAGCTTGTGATCGGTTTGTTAAGTACGACCGTATCCAGCGTAATAAATCCCCTTGAATCCCCAATCTATACAACTTTGCAAGAAGTATGTCATGGTGAACGCGGTCAAACGCCTTCTCAAAATCCGTATAAATAGTGTCAACTTGCCCAGTAGACTCTATCTCACACAACACATAATTGCTGAATTGCTCTATTCAGCAATTATTATTAATTATTATATGATGATAATATTATTATATGATTAGAGTTAGTGGAACGGCCCCTCACAAAACCATGCTGAGTGTTCGGAATGCTCTGTGAGACGATTGGGTAAATGCTGTTGTATATAATTTTTTCAAATATTTTACTTATTATGACCAGGATCGATATAGGGCGATAGTTCTGAATTTGAAGTTCGGCCGTTGTGTACTTGATTCAAAACAGAAATCAACTTATAGAGGGGAAAATGCTCGTCAAATAATTATGCACTACTTAAAACCCACAAATAAGTATCAAAACAATCAGTACATAACATAACATAAACTCACGCCTATATCCCCGAAGGGGTAGGCAGAGGTGCTAGCACCCATATTTCGCCAGTTTATGTTTATGGCGAGCCTATTGCCATTAACCGAGCACTTATAAACCTGCGATAAATACACATATATAAATCGAAAAGCATCGAAAAGTCATTGGTGTGTGCCATGGTGAACCTAGGATCGAACCCGAGACCTTGTCTCAGCAGTCCATTACCCAGAGAATCAGTACATAATTGTACTTAATGTACCTAATATTATATCAGTCTATGAAACATGCAGTTGACGAATGTAGTGAGTGACATAAAAAATTATAAATGAACATTACATACATACATAAAAACAATGTCCTCATTTAAACAGATATGAAACACGTACCTATATTAAATTAAATTGGCATCATCATAATTATTTAATACAAACGCCACAAAAAAGGTTGTTGATCGCAATCATTGATTTTGTAATAAACAATTTGCATCAAAACAAAAAAAAATACTCATCGTTGGTGTTCGTGAATCATCATTACCATTTACGTTCCGTGCATTGCTGTAAAATGTCAATTCCTCAGTCACTTTTTTTTCTTTTGCCATGTCTTCTTTCACACTTGACTCTGGTCTTGGTCTACTTCTGCTTTTAAAGCATCCACAATCATACGTTGAACCTCCCTAACATAATTTTTCTCATCTCTTGGTCCATCTAAGGCAGTACCTCCGCCTTACAGAATACCGCGGCCATAATAACCAACGTGTTGTGTTCTCGGCGGTAAGTAGGGTAGCCAAAGATCACAAGCCCCCCCCCCCACTTTATCACCCAATTCCCTCCTTTAACCCCCCCAGGTTCCCAACCCTCCCCCTCAAGGGTCGGTAGCGCGAGTGTTATACTCTGGTGTTGCACACGTCCAAAGGCCACCAAAGGCCACGGTGACCAGTCGTATGCTTGTCTGCCACCCAAGTAGTATAAAAGAAAAACCTCTCAAGCGGTGACTGTGAATAACAGCTACAGTTAATGATAAAAAATTGATAATTTGATCGATCACACTACCCTTTCATTATCTTTGTGCTTTTATCTAGCATCCTATTAATATTGTAAACGCGAAAGTATGGATGTCTGGACTACGCGCAAAATTGCTTAAAGGATCCGGCTGAATCTGGGTTTAGGGATAGATTAGTCTGGAATAACACACAGGCTACTTTTTAATACATTGGCAATAAAGTCGCTTCACGGAAAATATTAAGGTCCAGCCAAATCCGCAGTTAAGACTGGTAAAGCGGACCCCAGACTCCGAGGTGAAAACTTTGGATACGACTGGGATTAACGCTAGGTTGAAGAAGAAGAAGGGAAGCGAGAACGGGTACAAAATTCCACGTGAAAAAAAGCTAGTTCTATCATAAATACGTAATATTTGACAAAGCATCATGAAAGCGACACTTTCTTCAAAAGTAGTTCACCAGTTGTAATCCGAGCTCTCATAATTGTGCTTGTCACTTTCCATTTCTTTGTTATGAAAAAGGACATAAAACGGAATGGTTGGCAGGTACTAATGTGTCATTGGAAAGGATTCGCTTTCACGGACGCTCGTAAAAAGCTCACTGTATTTCGTAAGGAGTATCATTTTCCTTGTTGGAAGAGATCTTAGTAACCGTTTCATAATCTCGCATAAACGGTGTAATGAAAGTTGCAGACTTAATAGGTCGTAAATATATTCTGTTTAATTGCGTATGCATACACTTTGTTAATATCGAAGCAGGAGAAATGGTTTTGGAAGTAAACTATGGACAGTCAAAGTCAAAGTCAAAAATCATTAATTCTGTATAGCATAACATAAAACATAAACTCACGCCTATATCCCCGAAGGGGTAGGCAGAGGTGCTAGCACCCACATTTCGCCAGTTTATGTTTAGGTCCCAATGTAATAGCTGGCGAGCCTATTGCCATTAACCGGGCACTTATAAACCTGCGATAAATACACACATAACTTAGAAAAGCATCGAAAAGTCATTGGTGTGTGCCATGGTAACCTGGGATCGAACCCGAGACCTCGTCTTAGCAGTCCATTACCCATACCACTAGGCTACCGCGGTTATTCTGTATAGACCTGAAATGTTCTTGAGAACTTCAGAAACTCCTGAAATCTCGTAAATCGGGCGATAAAATCATTCAAAGACGAACCAAAAGTGGTTCAAGAACTTGTTAAAGACAGTGAATAACTTGTTTTCTAACACTTAAATAAAATTATATTCACGCGAGCATTCGTAATAGTTAAACATATCCATTGGTTCGAGTATAATCAGCTGAGAATAAGTTTATTGATAAAGATACGATTTTTTATAACAGTTATGGTGTTGTATGAAATATTATGATATCAATATTATACCTGTCGGAAGTAAACGTTACTAAAATTTTAACGGGAAATAACGCGATCATGGTATAGGTTTATACATTTTTTTTATACTACGTAGGTAGCAGACAAGCAAACGGCCCATGATGGGCAGCGGTCACCGTGGCCTATGGACGTGATGAACGCACACTTGGGACTAGACACACTGGGCACTACTTAAATGTAATGCTAAGCGAAGATAAAAACAATAATAAGTGCATTTTCTTTGGGGTGTACTGTAATATTTTAACGCAAAATTTTTCTTATTGTCTTAATTAATCTGTTGCCGTCAATTAGCAACCGTAAAAAATGAATGTTCAAATATGAAGACAATAGTTTTTTTAATGCGAGTAGGTACTGTCCTAACCTTCACGCCAATGTACTTGTTTTACGCAATTACAACATCCTCGAACTACATTACAATTTCAAAAATAAAATTATAATAGTTTAAAAATTGTCGGAAATGCTAATTTTTCATTCAAATAATGACAATCTTATTAGCTGTGTTGACCACCATCTATTTTATCACATATATCATATTACTAGGAAGGGGTGGGGGCGGGGCTAGGAAGGGGTGGGGGGAGGAGGGGTACAGTGAGCTCTGGCTACCGTACTTACCGGCGGCGGGAACACAACACAATGGTTATTATGGCCGCGGTGTTCTGTAAGGCGGAGGTACTACCCCAGTCAGCTCATTTCGGACGGGAGATACCGTCGTGTCCTAATGTGTAAACCTCAAATCATTATCCACGTCTTTCTTCTCCCCAGAAAACCACCGCCGCCTCCTAAGAAGATCTTCGAATACCTGAACAAACATGTAGTGGGCCAGGAGTATGCCAAGAAGGTGCTGTCAGTGGCTGTGTACAACCATTACAAGAGGATTTACAACAATATCACTAGTGGCGCGCCGCCCGACGCTCACCATCCTCTACACACACACAGAGGTAATTTAAAAGGTACAGGGCGCTGAATGTTCTTATCATCCGCAGTAGATGAGAGAATAGCCCATCTAGTTTGAATGTTACGTCATGTACACTTGTAGTAAGTAGTTTGCCTCCGTATCAGAAGGTCCATAAGGGTAAAATGTCATTATTTGCAGAAGGTCCACATGTTTATTAAATGATGTCTAGAGTGACAAAACGACTTGCTAGTAAAACGTTTAGGAGGAATTACATTTTGTGTTTTAATCGTAAGTTAAATGTTTATCATTTGTTTCTTTAAACTTTCTCCTGAACCTTTCTGTTGTTTTCTTGATTGTACCCGACCTTTTGCATTATAGACATTTTCACATTTTGGACGTTTTACTAGTAAGTCGTTTTGTCACTCTAGACATTCTCATTTAATAGACGTTTAGACATGTGGACCTTCGCAAATAATGACATTTTTCCCTTATGGACCTTTTGTCTCGGAGGCAGTAGTTTCACCAAACATTTTTAATAACCCTTTAATCAGATTTCATCAGACCTTCCGTGCACCTGTTTCGTATTTATGCAAAGACTATCGGTATCGGTATCAGTAGCACTATCCGTGTATGTAGTAATGACCCGCGATCCTGAGACTTTGCCTTTAGCTTTCCATCAGACAAGGTGAAGTCATGTTGACGTGTCCAATATAAAAAAAGATACTTACATACGATTTGCACGAAGTTATGAAGTTTTTAGAATGAGTTTTTCTATGGGTTTTCTTCTTCGTGTCAATGGTTAATAATATTCTGGCGTCTTAAATTTTATCGGCGCTATACTTGAACATACTCAAAGCACTGTCCTTTGCCCTATAAAGGTTCTCGATAGTACAGTAGGACACAGTGGGCAAGAGAGCAAATGTAATATTGACTGGAATTAAAACAATGCATTATTGAAACTTGAGTGGTACTCACTCTAGTGTGGTAATCATTAATAGATAGGTATGCCATTACTATCAAGCATCTGCAAAACATCTTCTACTATAATATTACAAAACAAAATCGTTAGCTAAAATGTTATTACAATCAGCTTTTCTTGGCATGTTGAAGAAAGTGAAAATCTGCCGCAGTCGGCGTATTTTTTAGCTCTCCGTAGCAAATTCTTTTAACTGAAACTACAAAATTGGAATTGTGAAAGTGTGGCCAATCGATGTACGAAACAACACGCTCCAGTGACTAGGTGACCTTACTGGCGACATTTTTTGTACGTTTACAGTGGTCAACAGGCCTTTGTATAATTAAATATATTTAAATGCCTAATTATCTATTCCCCTTTCCAAAGTGTTGTGCCCGATAGAGTCCATAATTGTAACAAGTAATTTTTTCTAGTCCAGGTAGCTTAGTTGGTCAGAGTATTCCCCCTGTAAGGGACTGGTCACGGGTTCAAGTCCCGTCCTGGATGATAATTTTTTCCGATCAGAAAATTATTGGGAATAGTTAGCATGCAACTGCTTAAAAATTTCATTCAAATAAGATTTTTTTCTTTCAATCGTAGTGTAGCACAAAAGCTTAGGTCTTAAGTAGCAGATTATTAGCCTCCTGAGTTATAACTGTGGAAAAACGACTCCAGTAAACTGCAGCTTAACATTTTTACTGGATAGTGCTGTGGTCTTGTTGGTGTCTACTAATCTTCTACTTTCTTTTGGAAGAGGATGATATGTTAGAAAAAGCACGAAAGTATAGTAAATGCAGTTGAGATGCGGTCTTTGCGAAGTATAATATTTAAGGTTCTACACAATAATAATGAGCAAATAAATAAACAAAATGTAGAACGTAATTAATTTATATAATTTAGATTAGTAGGAAAAGAAAACGTTCCATTGGTCAAAGGTTTTTTGGTCAACCGTTAATTTGGTTGAGCAACCAAATTGGTCAAACAGATCTTTAAAAGTGAAAAATAATTAACTGATTTAAAACTGACGGCCTCCGTGCCGTAGCGGTAGTGCATGCGACTTTTTTTTTTTTTTTTTTTTTATTCATGATAGGCTTACGTTTGACCTCAATCTCACCTGATGGTAAGTGACGATGTGGTCTACGATGAATCACGCTTGCCTAGAAGGAACCTATTCACTCGTGACTTGAAAACTCCCAGGTTATAGCTTTCCGGAAACACAGACTCAGGCAAGGAATTCCACTCCTTAGCTGTACGCACGATGAACGTGTCAGCAAAGCGCTTTGTGCGTATGAGTGGAATATCGACCATATAGCGGTGGCGTGACGCTGTTCGTCTGGTCGTTCGTTGATGGAAAGGACTTGGAGGTATCAGGTTGTGCAATTCCAGAGCGCACTCCCCGAAATGCATCCGATAGAACACCGAGAGACCTGCAACTTTGCGTCGATGGGCAAGGCTTTGGAGTCTTTTCTCGACTAGTGCATCGTTATTGATGAGCTTCTTGGCTCGTCTCTCGATCGTCTCCAGCGCGTCAAGTTGGTATTTAGCTGAGCCATCACACAGATACGAGCAGTACTCCATACAGGATCGGACCTGCGCTTGATACAAGTTGAGCAGTTGCTTCGGTGTGAAGTACTGTCGCACTTTTGACAGAATGCCCAGCTTTCTTGCGGCCATTTGAGCTTTAGCCTCAATGTAAGTCCCAAAGTTGAGGGTGGATGTGAGAGTTACGCCAAGAAGCTCGAGGCGGTCGGTTATAGGCACGGGTACACCTCGGAAGGAGGGATTTGGCTGGAATTGACTTCGCTTGGCAGAAAAAAGACACGCCTGAGTCTTAGCAGCATTGAACTTAACCAGGTTAGCATCACCCCAGTCGGAGACCGCCTTCAAGGATAAGTTCAAGCGCCCAACCATCGCCTCTCGGAGAGATCGGATGTGTGTCGCGCTGGCTCTAGAATTAGACTCATACCTCTCGACCACTGTGCTGTCATCTGCGTACCCAAAAGTACCGGGTTTGAGCAGGTCATTTATGTGCAGCGGGAATAGAGTAGCCGAGAGTAGCGACTGTTACGACAAGGGGCGCGGGTTCGATTCCCGCTCAGTGCAAATATTTTTATGCATGAATATGTATATTTGCATTAGTAGGGTAGTAGGGTGTTTCTATGTATAATTAGTATGTATTTACAAAAAAAAAAGTATATGAGTCAAAGTCAAAATAAAAAATCATTTATTCTGTATAGACAATTATATGCGACACTTACAAAACGTCAAAATCAAAAAATATTTAAAACCAGACGCAAATGGACCACCGTTTCCAAACGCGAAGACCTGAGAAGACTCCGGCAAGAAACTCAGCGGGCTGTTTTTTTTTTCGGTCTATAGTATACATTTATCAGCATTCTATAACCATAACACGAGCTAGTTAAACCATACTTACTTTGAATCTAAGAAGTGCTATGTAGAATGTCGTAAAATATTTATATATTAGTTTAAGGCCTATCGTGTGTGTTGCAGATCTGCTGCACTTGAGCAATACGGGTGGCACTGGCGGCGCGGAGGTGTTGGAGCGACAGCACCATGAGCTGCGTCTCGACAAAAGCAACGTGCTTCTACTCGGGCCCACCGGCTGCGGTAAGTGTAGCCCTAGTACTTCTTTCCGAGCCAGCGGGGCTGGTGATGTGATTGTGAACCGACTAAAACCGCACGCTGACTCGGATCTTCAAGCGCCGGAGTGTAAGGTGACCCAAAAGGTCGTTCCCCCCTCCACCAGGGTCGGCAGCGCGAGTCTGCAGACGTCAATAGGCTATGGTAACCGCACACATTCACATCACGAGACGGCGTGCGGTTTTAGTCGGTCCAATCCCGACATAACCACCCCCGATGACCGACGGGGGGGGGGGGGGGTTATCCATGGAGATTTCAGCACGTGAAAAAAAAGGTGGGTCGTGTGCTTGTCTGCCACCTGAGTAGTATAAAAAAGACTCCCTCTAACTAGCAGATGGCACAGTGGAGAGCAGGCAAGGAGGGGGCTGGTTCTCCGAAGAGAGGGGTGATAGGATGACTGCCTGTCACCCTCAAGACCCCACTACCCTAAAAGCGCGTTGTGCTACGACGAAAGGAATTACATACAAACTTAATAAGCAATTAAATACTTTACTACGTTTCCCGCTTCACGATTTCCATTTTAGGATTTGTTTACTTAATTATTGCGTAATTATTATTAAATTATGTATGAGTAAATAAATAACAAAGAATTCTGTAGACATACTTTTAACAAAAAATATAATTTATGCACACGAGCCGCGCTCAAGATTATATAAGCGAAGTATACGTTCATAAAAATTTACATTAAAATTTGTTGACAGCGACGGATAAAAATATCTTGACATATAGTTTTACTTGCGTTTTTTTTATAATAAAATAAAAATATTTATTGATTCGTTACTCACATTATTATGTAAAGGTGGGTCTACACAAGGCGAGCCGAGCACGAGCGAAGCTCAAGCGGCTTTGCCGTGCGCGACGTCAAGTGTGGACGTACAGCGAATCTAAAACGATCACTGTCCTCGAACTCCCTAGTGTTCGTCAAAAAACCGACAAAAGGCGGAACGCAGCCGAGCGCGAACGAAATGCTCGCAGCGCGCTCGTTCGAGGCTTGTAAGTCGGTCCACACTAGACGAATTGTGTTCGACTCGTGCTCCGCTCGTACTCGGCTTGCCAGCCTAGACCCACCTTTAGGTTATAATTTATTATAACTTACTATATTCGTGATCGACAATCCTTGATTCCTTCTTCTTAAAATCCCGGGTTTTATAAGCGGGGCGTGAAAAGGCATCAGTCAGGCCGTCAAGGTAGGGACCGCCATTTTGGAACGTCTATACAGGGTGAATTTTTCAAAAGGGATTGGATGGCCAAATCCGAAACTATAAGGAATAGCGAAAAATGGTCAAAGGAGTCACGAGCCCGATTTTGATGAAACTTAAAACCTCATCATTAGATTTTTGAAAAACCAATAAACCTAGCTGAGAATCGAACCCGTTGATTTTGAAAAAAAAAACACACCCTTTATTATTACACCATACGATAGTGTCGCTGTTAAGGATCAAATTCTGCGAAGTAATGATATACGGCAAATTTAAGGAAATTATGGAATTTAAGAAAATTCATATTTCATCTACCTATTTGTTTCGTTCGAAATCCCAGAAAAGATCGTAACTATTCCGTGTTTTAAATTATACTCAGATTGATTATGATGATTGATGTTTTTTTAAATAAGATGGAGCTCCAGCCCATAATAGCTAATAAAAGGGATTTGGATTCAGCAGTTTGACGACAATTTTATTGCAAGGCATGGTCCTGTGCCTTGATCTTACTCCCTTAGATCACTTTCTCTGCGGGTATGTCAAAAACTAAATTTATAAACACATTTGATGACTTGAAACGTTCTTGAGAATATTCTAAACGGAATCAATAACATTGTAATATTAAATGCAGTACGATCCTTGAAGTCTTAAATCCAGCTGTGTATTGAAAACAATGGTCTACATTTTGAACAATTAATCAGTTAATGTAAGAAAAATAAAATGTATTTTGTTAAAGATGAGCTCTTTTCTTTAGTTTCCGGTATGTCATTACTTCCCAGAATATGATCCTTAATAGCAACACTATCGTATGGTGTAATAATATAGGGTGTGTTTTTTTTTCAAAATCAACAGGTTCGATTCCTAGCTAGGATTATTGGTTTTTCAAAAATCTAATGATGAGGTTTTAAGTTTCATCAAAATCGGGCTCGTGACTCCTTTGAGCATTTTTCGCTATTCCTTATAGTTTCGGATTTGGCCATCCAATCCCTTTTGAAAAATTCACCCTGTATATCTAGAATGGCGGGTCGTACCCTCTGGACTTTACCCTAGCTTCTTACCATCTAGCGGGGTAATGTCAACTGACGGACTGAATAATAAAAAAACCTACAGAACCCGCCTTTCGGTTTAACGTGTTGAAAAGAACTCTCTGAACATTTCATATGGGTACCTATGTATATTATGGGTGGTATTTGGACAGTGTATTCGTAACCCGTAGCCCGCGTGGGTGGGATGGTATGTACCTACAACGATCGATCGATCTATGAATACCAAATGTGACCATTTGTTTCATATGCAGAAAGCACCATGTGCAAATTAATACAAGGGAACTAACCGTATCTATGTGTTTGTGCTCTATAGAAATATCACCATAATTCTCATTCGGCGGCCTCTGTGGTGTAGCGGTACTGCATTCGACTGCTACGACAGGAGGCGCGGGTTCGATTCCCGCTCAATACAAATATTTTTATGCATGACTATGTATATTTGCATTGGTAAATACATTAAATGATGGTAGATGAGAAAGGTGCATTTTGAGAAAGGTGCATTGTGAGAAAGGTACATTTTGAGAAAGGTGCATTATGAGAAAGGTACGTTTTGCGCATGGGGTGCATTTTGCGAAAGGTACATTATGCGACTGAGCCAAATAAACTAATGTAACATCATATTATTACCTTATTCTCTGCAAATAAATGAATTAGAATTTGAAAAAACTTGTTATCAAACTGAATAATATGAAGAAAATCATTGAATAATACTCATTGCAAGTGAAATAAAAGCTTATAAAATTACATAATTCTAAGACAATACGCTAGCCCTTATTACGTAACGTTTGTAACAATGAACAAGCAGGCTATACACATTCTAAGCACGCACCGACCCGAGGTTCCGTTTTAATGAGCTTTCTGTATTATATGTACATATATACTTATGCTCACGTTTTCTCTCCTACGTGGTAGGCAGAGATTACAGCCCGCTGTCGTTCTTGCACGACCTTTCTCTACTGCCCCCGTAGACAAGTGGCATAGCGTAAATCACAAACGAAAGGAATAGAATAGGTCGATCAATCACACCCAAGCTCGTGATCCTGCCGGGTGCGCGTAGTACGCCGGCGACGAGCTTGGATGTGATTCGTTTTTTTTTTTTTTTTTTTTTTTATTGGTAATAGGCTCGCGTTTGACCACGATTTCACCTGTTGGTAAATGATGATGTGGTCGACGGTGGAGCACGCTTGCCTAGAAGAAACCTATTCACTCTAGACTTGAAGACTCCCAGGTTGTAGCTTTCCGGAAATACAGACTCAGGCAGGGCATTCCACTCTTTAGCAGTACGCACGATGAACGTACTGCCAAAACGTTTTGTGCATATGAGTGGGATATCCACCATGTACCGGTGGCGTTGACCTATTATATTCCTTTTGTTAGCAATCTATGCTTGTACCACTTGTCTACAGGGGCTGTCTGTAAACCCACTATGTAAACTCGCCAGTTTTGTTTTCTGTATTCAATCAATCAATTAGCCTATCGCAGTCCACTGCTGTACAAAGGCCTTTACCAATATACGCCATAGTTCCTCCACCTTCTGTATTCAGAATAACGGTCTAACTGTAAAAAGGACCATGCTGCATCAGGCCCCCTAAGCTCCTCAACCTCCCCCTCCTGTGTAGGCAGCACGATTGTGACGCCCCTAGTGTTGCACACGTCCATAGGCCACGGTGACCGCTTCCCATCAGGTGGGCCGTGTGCTTGTTTGCCACCTAAGTAGTATAAAAAAATTGGGCATTGGGTATCCTCGAGGAGTCTCTAAAATTATAATAAAGGGATTTCTATAAAGGCTCTTATTGCATTACTCGAAAAAGAAAATTCACCAACATACTCCAAGGCTAATTTTAGTTGTAGTCTGTTTTCAAACTATATAAATAACAGAAGTAGTCAAATTTCATAGAGGAAAATTTAAAAAAAACAAAACAATGTTAGATATAAGGAACTGATTCTTTTATTTTATTTTTTAAAATTCAAGTTTTAATAATTACATCATTGTGATGTAAACTTCAAATAACTGACGCTTGATGGCAATTTAGATGAATTTTAATTCGAAGAATTAATTATTTTGACATTTAATAAGTATGTCTGCGCCTTCCTTCCTACTTCATTTTAAGAAGTAGGTATGTAGATCAGAATTCCACCTATACGGTACACGTGCAAGTAGTTGTCAAATTCAAAAATTATTTATTCTGTATAGATCATTATTTGCGGCACTTATAAAACGTCAAAATCAAAAATATTTAAAACTAAAAGCAAATGGACCACCGCCGGTTCGAAACGCGGCCCAGACCTGAGAAGACACTGGCAAGAAACCAAAGTTAAGCCAAATACAACTTCCAAGATCTGTTTAAAAATAATGTAGTAGTGAGTGGTGTTAGTAGGTTTAAAAAAAACCCCACCTAATTCTACCCAGGCCAACCTAAGGCCCGAGACGGCGTGCGGTTTTAGTCGGTTCGATCCCGACATAACCATCCCCGATGGCCGACGGGGGCGGTATCCATGGGGATTTCCGCAAGATAAAAAAAAAGGCCAACCTCAACTACAAGCCCAGTACATTTATTGAACGTGCAAGCTATGACGCGTCTAAAAATGTCGTATAATCTGTGCAAATTTTAACTGTCTAGCTATTACATGCTGACACATGCTGTACCTACCCGGTGACAGACAGACGGACCACAGACCCTTAGTAATAGGGTCCTGGAATCCTAAAAAGGGGGTTTCTAATGAATCTTGTCACTTTGTTACAGGTAAAACACTACTAGCACAAACGATAGCGCAATGCCTAGACGTGCCGTTTGCAATCTGCGACTGCACCACGCTAACACAGGCCGGCTACGTCGGCGAGGACATCGAGAGTGTCATCGCCAAGTTGCTGCAGGACGCTAATTTCAAGTAAGTTTAAAAACATTCTAGTGTGCGACACAACTTGAATACAACGCCATCTAGCGAAAATGTGCTAAACTACTTCGAAATGAATGAGTCAATGAATGAGCTAGATGTGACAGGTGGTTCACATCTGGCTTTATATTTCGGCAAGACATCAGCGACACAATTTGTATCTAACGCCATCTAGCGAAAATATGCTAAACTACTTTGAAATCAATGAGTCTGCATCGCGTTATTAATGTTTTCGCGCTGATTGACATATTTGCCGAAATCCTAACATTAGGCCTTGAAGCCAGGTGTGAGAGGTGGTCCTGGCGAAGGACTACCTGTCACACCTGGCTTCATTTTCGGCAATACATCAGATAAACACTTTATTTTCCGATCCATGCTTACTCTTTTGCTAATTTACAGTCAATATTGAAGTTATAGTTGTGTTTTTTTACCCGACTGCCGAAGAAAGGAGGGTAATGTTTTACTTTCAACATAACAAGCGATACCGGATGCATGGTGGCACCACCATGATCTTTATATCTTATCATATCTTTATGACTTCACCTCGCCTGATGGTAACCTAAAGGTAAAGTCTTAGGAAGGGGTCACCATTACATATACCGACAGTGCCATAATGGTGGCCCTCAGCTTGACGGCCTCATCAAATGCTTTTTCACTTCCCGCTTTAAAGACCCGGGTGATATTAAAGGAATGGTTTATTTATTGAAATATTTTTATTTCCAGTGTGGAACGAGCACAGACTGGTATTGTATTCCTGGACGAGGTGGACAAAATCGGCGCCGTGCCCGGCATACACCAGCTCAGGGACGTAGGCGGTCAGTAGTCATCATCATTCTCTGAACCTTTTTCCCAACTCAGTTGTTGTCCGCTTTCCAGTCTAACTGTGATGCGGCTGAACTTTGATATTTTCTGTAGAGCGACTGCCATCTGACCTCCACAACTTACTTTAGACTGGTTGGACCTTTGTGGACTCCAACTACCCGTAACGACTGCCATAGATGTTTGTATGGCAACCGGGACCGACGGTTTAACGTGCTCTCCGAGGCACTAATAAACTTGCGATAAATACACACATAACTTCGAAAAGCATCGAAAAGTCATTGGTGTGCCATGGTGAACCTGGGATCGAACCCGAGACCTCGTCTCAGCAGTCCATTACCCAAACCAATTAAATAGACTACCGCAGTTTGCGGTCAGTAATATGTACTCATATTTATTTAGGACGCGCTCTAGGTTGTTCCAGGTTTTTTTTTGTAATTTTCACTGATCGAAACGGAATCTTAGTCTTTTTGATATACCTACCTAGTTATTAGATTACGATCGCATTTGTTCCTTTATGCTACGTCCAATTGTCAGCCTCCAAGCATGTTTCAACTCAGTTGGGGTTAACAGTTAGTAAAACGTTGTGGATACGGAATATAAAGCTAAGCGGCTCTTAAACCTCGTTAGTATGAAAAAAGGGTTATCTAGCTCTCACAATTATGTCAAAATGTTAAACATCTAACTTGCAGAGCAAATACAGAGAGGGGGTGTTGTAATTAAATTTCTCTATAAACGTATTGAAATTTCTTTCGAATAGTAAACGTATTGTATTCTTGACACTAGAGATAGCTTAAATTTATCAATAATATTGATGTGCAAACGCGATATTATTGGTGTGCAAAGAAATACGATTGGTCAAATACTGAATCAATATTGATTGTAATATAAATAGACTGTCGTAAATCTCTCGTTACGAATACGCTTACTATTCGAAAGAAATTTCGTGTGCACCCTTCTGAACTGTGTACACTGATTATGGCCCCTGTGCAGTCCATGACACACCTACTTTCATGCCCCTTATGCCCTACTCCTTGCAGTCAAGACGACCTTAACCAGGCCACTGATAGCGCGGTTAAGATGGCTGAATTTTATGCCCGAATAATTTGAAGAAGTGAATCATTGACACGAAAGAAGAAGACTGATTATGGTCACGCGTATTGGGCCTCGATTCTGCTAAAGGCAAACCACTGTAATACCACTGACACTCTAAAAATGCTATTTAATTGTAGACTTTACCTTTATACAGTTAAAGTCTAAAATCAAATGAAAAGAATTCATTTAACATTTTCATTCGTTCTACAAAATATCAGTTGACTTTAGACTTTAACCTGATAACGATAAAGTCTACAATTAAATGGCATTTTCTAGAGTGTCAGTGATATATCAGTGGTTGGTCTTTAACATAATCGAGGCATGACATGTCGTCATTTATAATCACACACACTTAGATCGCCTCCTCTCTGTGTTTGCATTGTGCTTGACTGTGTGTGTGTCCCCCCGCAGGCGAGGGCGTACAGCAGGGTATGCTGAAGATGCTAGAGGGCGCTGTGGTGTCAGTGCCGGAGCGCAACTCGCGCAAGCTGCGCGGGGACGCCGTGCAGGTGGACACCACCAACATACTCTTCGTGGCCAGCGGCGCTTACAACGGTCTCGACAGGTACCAAAACCTTCCCCCCCTTCCCATCTAGTTCGTGTGACCGTTGGCGCAGTGACGTCACTGGACGTGAACACTTGTACGCGTCGCAGCTTTACTTGCGTGCTAGTGTGTGTAGACGAGCGCAGTGACGTCACTGTGCGTGTGTGGTCGTATTCGTCACTGCTGTACTTGTGTGCGTGCTAGTGCGGGTAGACGGGCGCAGTGACGTCACTGTGCGTGCGTAGACGTACTCGTCGCCGCTGTACTTGTGTGCTAGTTTGAGTATAGGACGCAGTGACGTCACTGTGCGTGTGTAGTCGTACGCGTCGCCGCAGTACTTGTGTGCGCTAGTGTGTGTATAGGACGCAGTGACGTCACTGTGCGTGCGTACTCGTACACGTCGCCGCTGTACTTGTGTGGTAGTTAGAGTATAGGACGCAGTGACGTCACTGTGCGTGCGTACTCGTACGCGTCGCTGCCGTACTTGTGTGCTAGTGTGTGTAGACAGGCGCAGTGACGTCACTGTGCGTGCGTACTCGCACGTGTCGCCGCTTTACTAGCGTGCTAGTGTGTGTAGACGGGCGCAGTGACGTGACTGAAGGTGTGTATGTCGGCAGGCTGGTGCAGCGGCGGTCCAACGAGAAGTACCTCGGGTTCGGTGCGTGGGACGCGCGCTCGGGGCGGCGCGCGGCGGTGGCGCAGGCGCACTCGGACGCGTCGCCGCTGGACTCCGCGCAGCAGGACAACGATGAGCGCGACGCCTGGCTGCGGAAGGTGCAGGCGAGGGACCTCATCGACTTCGGCATGATTCCGGTCAGTACCACATACATATAAGGGACCGTTTCTATACCACGTGAGTCGTGACACATTTTTTTTTTCAGTTTTTGACCCAGATGAATCTTCCTCCCTCCCCTTTCGAGGTCTTGGCTCATACTGACATCCGTAGTATGAGCCAAGATTCTCCCCCCCCCCCGTCCCCCCTTATTTTCACTTTGTAATTTCGTATATTTTCTCGTAAAAGCACTAGATTTATGTAGAGGATATTGACTACGTGACAAAATCCTAAACCCCCCTCCCTGCCACTGTGACCAATTGTAGTACTTTGAAGACCCCTTTCCTCCCCTCCACGTAGTATGGAAACGTTCCTTAAGATAGATGAAGGAACGTTATTGGTGGCTATAGGGGGGAGAGGGGGGGATTGGTTAGTAGCGAGCGAAATGAATTTTGAAAAGAATGTACTACCACCCGCACCTCACCCGAAAGTCAAATTTAATTGCATATTACTAAGTCATTACAAAGAAAATATAGTGTCTTTGTCTGTAGTTATTTTTCACTTTATGACTGGTAAAAAATTTTAAATGAATTTTTTTGTTTTCTATAGGAGTTTGTAGGGCGATTTCCAGTATTGGTACCGTTCCACAGTTTGAACCAGGAGTTACTTGTGCGGATATTAACAGAACCTAAAAATGCAATGGTGAGTAGAACAATATTGTATTTTTGTTATTGTTACCTGATTAATTAGTTACGGTCAGAACCTACTCGCTTCCTAATATTTGTCCCACGGACAAAAGACCCTAATACCGGGTGTAAGAAAAACGCTCCTAAAAATGAAGACAGCCGATATTACTGTAGAAATCAAGTCGATTATTTTTTTTAGTAGTAGAGTATTCACACCCCATCATTATTAGTGCAGCTAAATGATACCGGTCGTTGACCCGTGCAGTGCCGGGGTTAACGACCGGTGACGTCATACTGATATTCATTGCGTCATTCATTTTCTTAGTGAAATTATTGTTTTGTTTAGCTGTGCTAATATAATGGAGCGTGAATAATGCTAATATTTTTTTTAAATCAACCGGTACAAAAACACCCGGTATATATTATGTGCTCATTGATCACCAGGTCACCACATATTCAATTTCTTTAGAGTCATTGCAATAAATTCAGCTACTCATTATTAGGTGGATCGTATAATTTTCATTTGATAGTTTCAACGTATATATTTAAACTGTATAATTGTGTTATTAAAGGTGTCACAATACAAGCTGTTATTCGCGATGGACAAGTGCGATCTGTCGTTCAGCGACGAGGCCCTAAAGGCTGTCGCAGGTCTCGCAATGGAACGGAAAACTGGAGCCAGAGGGCTTCGGGCGATAATGGTGAGTCAAAGTCAAAGTCAAAAATAATTTTTTCTGTATAGACCATTAAACGGCACTTACAAAACGTCAAAATCAAAGATATTTAAAATTAGAAGCAAATATACCACCACCGGTTCAAAACGCGGCCCAGACCTGAGAAGACTCCGGCAAGAAACTCAGCAGGCTGTTTTTTTTTGGTCTATTAGTTAAGTAGGTAATCATAGTTTACCCACAATTTCGTAACCTAAGACCAATAAAAATTATAGACGGATTCGTAGTGGACAATGGTGATGAATTAGTGAAGTTAATTTCAGATTCATGTGTGTGAAAGTATAGACGGAGTTGTTGTGAACAATAGCGACAAAAACTATGTGACATGCAGTCTTTGGTAGACTACTCAAAGATTACCGGACCGAGAGTCCATTATCAGATTACCAAAACGTCTTTTTTTTTAAACGATATTATTTAACCTGACCTGTTTGTTTGGGTCAAATATAGTAATTGAAATTTGACTCCCATCCAGTTGTTGGGTTGGTTGATATTTGGCAGAAATCTATAGTTCTGATGACGATACAATTTAAAACAGTATAATTTAAAAAAAAATACTCGAATAAATATTGTGGCCTTGAAAAAAGTACGTACACAAAACAAATTTAATATAAAATTGTGAAGTAGCTGTGTTTATACATTGGAAATATAAAAAAAACACATCGTTATATGAACGATTAGAGGTTAGAGGTACCGCGGTAGTCTAGTGGTCTGGGTAATGGACTGCTGAGACGAGGTCTCGGGTTCGATCCTAGGTTCACCATGGCACACACCAATGATTTTTCGGTACTTTCGAAGTTATTGTGTATTTATCGCAGGTTTATAAGTGCCCGGTTAATGGCAATAGGCTAGCCACTAGCCACCTATTACATTGGGACCTAAACATAAACTGGTGTAATGTGGGTGCTAGCACATCTGCCTACCCCTTCGGGGATACAGGCGTGAGTTTCTGTTATGTTATATGAACGATTCGGAACACATAGTACTTTTTGTAATTCTCTTTTGTTTGTGCGCGGCGAATGCAAATCTACTGAACGGATTTTGATGTGTTGTTCGAAAGATCTTGGTTAGAGTTAAAATCTTACGCATGTCTGATCGCAATTGGTTTAGTAGAACCGGAGATATAATAGAATATCACAAAGCACTGCCCGTGTGGGTATAGCCAAGTAGATGATAAGAAAATTGCATTTCAGTATTCAGTATTTGAAAAAAAAAATCCTTTGAAGTTGTTTGTACCCCTTGGCTATTAACCAGCGATATATGTGTGTGTGTGTGTCTGTGCAGGAGAACCTGCTGCTGGAGGTGATGTTCGAGATCCCGGGCTCGGACATCGCGGGCGTCCACATCCATGATGGCTGCGTAGCGCGCGCCGAGCCGCCGCGCCTGCGCCGACGCCGCGAGCCCAGCGCCGCCGAGCGCAGCGCGCGCGCTGACCAGGACGACTGGCCCTCGGTGCGCCTGCACAACTGTACGTAGACTAGTGTAGCATAGCCTAGCCTAGCGTAGCCTAGCCTAGCGTAGCAAGCACCACGGGCAGAGGGGAGTTGAAGGCGTGGGCTAGAATCTCCACGCGTTATACCCGTTGTTTATTACGGAGGTAGGACACGACGGCATGGACGGAGCAGTCCGACTGGGGTAGTATCTCCGCCCTACAGAACACTACCCCATAATAACCATAGTATTGTGATCCCAAGGTAAGTAAGCTAACCAGAGCTCACAATCCCATCGCCAACACCCTCCCCTTCCGCCCCTACCATAGGCAAAAGAATACCGTGGTTCCTAAACTCGAAGGTACCATCTCGATACCAAAGATATCCCTAGATCGTGGAACGTGCCCTACAATACACCCCAGCATCTAAAGACCCGAATGGTTTACGATTTTAATCGGTTCGAATCCGACATAACTACCCTCAATGGTCAAAGAATGAAGATTTCCGCAAGAAAAAAGGGCGTAATGAAGTAATTTAAAAAAACTTCATCGATGTCGATATTAACTACAAAATATAACTATCGTGCTTAAATACCTTACATGTCCCCAAGTATAACAGGAATGTACTCTAATACAAATTATTGCCATTAAATGACTTCAAAAAAAATTATATTTGGAGACACTGGAGCTAAAAAAGCCACAAACCACAAGTCAATATAAGGCACTCCTACTATAATGACGTCAGAAATAGTCACTGTGTACGGCTACTTAAACCGCCTCCTCTCTATATTTGCCCGTACATCTCTACTTAGTAACGCGTAGACGTTAGCGCTTAGTATAGTTTAGCCCCGTACATACTACAGTATGTAGTGTAGCGTAACCTTAACGCCGTACTAATGTAACTATAGTCAATCCACTCCTTATCTTTGCGTTTGACATTTCAATTTTCTGTCAAATAGTTATGTCCAAATGCGTAACCTGACCGATTTCAAACAATAATCGACATTATCTCTGAAGAAGTTGCAATCGATTTCAAACTTCGATATTTTATTTCTGCTCGATGTTTTATATTTTTTTATATACTTCTTTTGAGTGCCAGATGTGTAACTGACTAAAATAATTCGCAATAAAATCTGTTAAAAATAGTTTTATTTTTATTATCATAATAATATTAAATAATGACTATTATTTTGATCTTCCAACAAATTTTATGTTTGGTAATAAACATTCTTTTTTCGTGTACAATGCATTAATTATTCGGCGACATATTTATAGGCTGTTCATACCAATTATCTGTTATGGGTTTACGCCAATAAGATAAGCCTTCTGAGTTTAGGCTCATTTCTTTTGTCATGGTAAAGACTCTGCTGAATTACTGGGTCACCCGCCGTATAGCCCTGACCTCACACCTTGCGATTTTTATTTTTTTCCGAATAGAAAGAAAACACCGAGATAAACGTTTTATGAATGCCGAGGAAGCTGTGGCTGCGTTTTAAAAGGCCGTCGAAGACGAGTGGGCTCAGTGCTTTTCGAACGTATAATTTGATGAAAACTTTTAATCCTTACACTTCAATATTTTAATGAGATTATTAGCCATTGGAAACACGTACAAGAAGTCATAATACACTATAAAAACAAAGCTTACATGTTACAACAACTTTTATGTTGACGTAAATGTAAGTCAGTGTGAACGATTATTTTGAGTTCGTAATTTGCAGCGATTTCATTCAATCCCAACACTAGATATGGTAGAGTGTAGCCGTTTTCATTGAGTGAGCAAATAATCGTAAATTTTGAATTAACCGAAACAATTAAAGCATCTTAATTTTGGTAATGCGTTATGAATAGGGTAGATACATTATGATATGCCAGTTTATGTAATTTCTTGGTCACGCATTTCCAAATTTACTTGTACGATTAATGCAATAGTTACATTCTAAAACTGCTGTCAAACGCAAAGATAAGGAGTGGATTGACTATAGTCCCGTACATAGGCCGTACAAATGCCGTACGAGTCGACGATTAATCCTGGATGTACTTGTATAACTGTATGTGGTGTATATAACCTTAGCGTCATCTTCTACTCCCCATTACCCTGAATCGAAATACGTTATCATTGGAACGAAGTTCCTTATTGCGCGTTGCGAAAGAGAACTAGACGGAAAAAATTGGGACCAAAAATTGTAACGACACTTTTACGACAAAAAGTTGTGTCACTTTTTGCAACTGTTGTTGTTTTTGCTGAATGATCCGATCATTGTAAAACTCACTCGTGGGAGTGGGCGTGGGCGTGGGCATGTGACACTTCTCAATCTTTTTTGTTTGTTCGTAAGTTTAATCATGTAATTTCAATTCCAACATAAAAAATATTTTGTCACCATAAATTTCGTTCGAGCTTTGAGTTTATGGGGTTACGTTTATTTATCGTTACGTGTTCTTTGCAAAGGGAAAATTTTTTGATTGCTCTAGTCAAAATCAAAAGTCAAAAATCATTTTTTCTGTATAGACCAATAAAGGGCACTTACAAAACGTCAAAATTAAAAATAATATTTAAAACTAGATAAGCAAATCGACCATCGGTTCGAAACGCGGCCCAGACCTTAGAAGACTGTAGATTCATTGAACAGATCCAAAATGAATTTATTGAGATATTTTATTCTTCGTGAATCTTTTCTTTCTTAAAACTGATTCTGAGTGCCTATACTGAGTTGCACAAACATTTTTGACAGTAGTTGTCACTGAGTTAAGTGAATCGGAGTGTCACGTTAGGAGCTAACTTGCTCACCGAAAAATGATTCCCACGTTTGCCACCAGGCGGCGCTAATCCAATCCCATACAAATTTGCGTTTACGCGCTTACTAGCGAGTCAGAAATGGCAAATGCAAAAATTCAGTAGGTATAGGCACTCTGATGCGAATTTTTCTTCCAAAAATATAATAAAATAAATAATTATATCTAGTCTTCTTTGACAGAATGTACAACGTAAAAAATCATATTATATTATATTTAAATTTCATCATTCCATTTTTGACCAAAGCCTAGTCGATATTCGTAGCTAGTGTAGCGTTGTCAGTATTAGTTAACGTACCGTAAAATCTACAGCAATATTTGAGTTGTTCACGAGTCACTTTTATTCGGAATAGGTTCTAGAACAGCATAGAACCGCGAGCTCGTCTAACGAAACTGGGCTGCGAACGGACCCGGTCGGCACGCAGTACCCGTTGACCCCTCAAGAGATTCGTGACGACTGCGACCGCCTCCCCGTGGTTGGCGTGGGAGATGACGATGATGATCTCGTGCTCCCCGATGACGGTGTCGCCGCTGACGAGGCCGCTTGCGCAGAGAGGGACCGAGCATATGCATTTCACTAATTGTACGTTTTTGTAATTGGTTCGTGTCATACTCACTATGCGGTACCGACGGGTCCGTTCAGACCTCGTAACAAAAAAATATTTTCTACTAGCCCCTCCCCCCCTTCCCCTCCGACTTATTCCCACCAATTTCAATTTCTTTATTTCTCAAAATAGTGTAACGTAATTACATCTTTTTGACGTCAAAAACTACTTAATACTAAGTTTACCACCGCTTCCTAGGCCACCTTCCTCCCACGAGCCAGTGGAGGCGGTTATGTCGATACTAGCAATCTGTCTTTTTTTTTCGTGTGGAAATCTCCCCGAATAACCTCCAAGCCGGCTAGTGGGGGCGATTATGTCAAAACTAGCGACCCGCCCTCACTCCGCTTTGGTTTATTTGAGGTTTCTTAACTCTAGACATCGTACTTTACACATAATGATAGCCTATGTCCATCAGAGATAATCTGCCTTTCAAACAGTGAAATAAGGTTCCTGAGATTATACCAGACAATTAAAATGTCAAAAATTCAGCCTTTCTCTTTATAATACTAATAGATTTTACAATATACGAGTATTTTGGTATGTCGTTAACACTACCAAATGGTATCATTTGGTAGTTGTGTTGCATCCCAATAAAGACTAAAATTATTTTCCCCCTTTTACGGGCGTGCGTTCTTTTTCACATAACAGCCTTATTTCATGCCCTATAATCTCGATATTATATAAAGGGTTGTTGTATTAGAATACCACTGTTCAGTGTTGCTATATCTCGCTTTGTCAAAAATCTCCCACAGTGTAAGCTAACTGGATGGAATGAAATTCAGCAACAACTTAACTATGGGAACCGAAAAAAATAATTTTATTTCTAATATTGCTTATTTCAAAGATTCTAAGATATTTTTCAAGTTAAATAAAAATGGCTATCAAAGATAGAGAAAATTATCATATCGGCTTGTGCAGATTTCATCTTAGTCGCATGATGCCGCCGATGTATCCGCATAGTGAGTACGACTTATTATACTCCGTTAAATGTAGTATGATCTCTGTGACAGCTGTCAGTAAAATTATGCCTATGAAGTCTTGAATTTTTCAACAGTGCTCACAGTAGCTGTCAATGTTATACTTTATGGGCATGCCGACCTAATTAGTGATGGGCAATAAATCATCGTGACCCCATACTATAAACTATCCATATTTGGAATAAAATTTAATTCATCATATAAACTTATTGTATACTTTGTATAGGTATTTTAATAGTATAACAATATTTATATGTGAATACACTTATCCAAAATAAAAGTGAGTAAATAAAATTCAACACTCCATCCATCAACGTCCTAGCAGAAGACACGCCGCGTTTGGCTCAAGGGCTTGTTACTAGATTTCACACTAAAGTATTTGTTTCATTTAGTAACGCTTTTAATTAAATATGCCCAAATAATTATGTTAAATTTGCATCGACAATAGTCCGTAACATCGATAATTACTATCGTCACTTTCCAACCCTAGGAATCACAGTTTGACATATGTCACAGAGATCATATTATATTTAACGGACTATAGTTGGATATCATTTCTTACAAGAACAATATAATATTCAGTATTTTATAATTTGAATAACACTTCTAAGGCAGATATCATTTACCCTTTCTGAGAGTTCATCTCAACTTAAGATTTATCGTGTTATCGACTCGAGCGCAGTCAATGACGAAACCTAAATATTAATTAGTGCGCTAGCTTAGTAATTAAGAAGTCTATCCTACTCTATAGAGGGGTTCAATCCTTAGGTTTACACTCTCAACGTGAACCCACTTTTAACACAAGCAATTTAACTGAAGGGTTTAGGGGGATTATTAATAATTACACTACCTGTGTATGTGGTGGTGACCCCAGTCCTGAGACTTTGCCTTTAGCTTGCCATCAGGCGAGGTAAAGACATTTTGACGTGTTCTATATAAAAAAAATACTATTGTTATATTATATATTTTAAAAACTCTTATATTTTTTTAAATTAAAGCAATAATCATATCAAAAATAAAGGGTCAATTAACATTCTAATAAATGTTATTTGACCCTTTATTTTCTAGAACGAACGTAGTAAGACCGTAGTATTAATTCCCTCTTTTGTACCAACGTTTCATTTGACTTTCAGAATATATTTGCGTCTACTGACAGTACTCCTTCAGCCCCGACATGGATAATCAAAATACGCTTTTGTTAGTTCTTTTTAATTATTGAACATTTTATTATAAAACTTTTTTTATGGTCACAAAAACTTACCTTAACTAGTTAGACCCGATTAAAATGTATGGGGAGACATTTTAATAATAATAATTATAATTGTTTCGCCCCGTTTATAAATAGTTCGGTCTATCAATATCGTCGGTATTTTGGACAACTTTTCGTACGTGGTGCTTTGGTATTTTTTTTATACTACTTAGGTGGCAGACATGCACACGGCCCACCTGATGGGAAACGGTCACCGTGGCCTATGGACGTGTGCAATACACGTTGTATAAAGGTTGGTGGGGGATTAGGGGATTAGGGGATGAGGCAGGGGGGAGATCTGGCTACCCTACTCACCGTCTGGAACACAACACGACGGTTTTTATGGCCGCGGTCTTCTGTAGGGCGTATTTATTTCAGGTAGCTAAGTTGGCGGAGTATTTATCTTAAAAAGGCACAGTTGGTGCTTTTGTTGCTTGCATCCTGTCATCGCAATCAGCCAACAATTTTATTTGATATAAAAAGATTAAGCGATTCATTGCAACCCTCATTCTGTTGTGCGTCATTGATATTTCAAGAATTTTTCATGACGCACATGTGCGTCATTTGACGCAAATAGATTTATTAAGGTACCTATAGTATTTTTTTAATTGTGAAGATAAATACATAAGCCCCGAAATATGCAAATACTGCATGTTCTATTTCATGTACTGAAAACACAGAAGGGAGTAAGGCATTTATAGGTTCTGAAATTGAATCCAGATACTATCAAAATTAAACTTTATTATATAGCAAGCAAAAATTTACACTTCTATATTTTTCTGTCCACAGAGACTCAAGATAACAGTTCCACAACCATCTGTCACTCAGTCGTGTATGCTGTGAGCGGAAACAAGTATGGTGGTTACAAGCGAACAGACAACGTGATTACAACCGGTTGCGAACACAACATATGCCATGTCCATACATATCTCTCATGTTAGCAATCTCGCTCAGTGTGTGGCCTACGATTACGTCGTCGAAATGACGACTCCGGACGCAACGACTCACTGGACTGGGTAAAGACTGAAATTTCGACTAATGGACTACACACATGCTACAATCCAGTCCAGTCTTAAATTTTCACCAGTGTGAGATCTCCTTAATATTTTCTTAGTTGACTAAATTGCGTGATTCGAGCGATTCAGCAGTCTGCGTCAAGAGCGTCTGAATGTTTTCTGCTGACTCTGACCTTCGCATTGACGCAGTTACTAAATGTATGGCGAGGCGTCATGAATATCGAGGGATGTGCGGCAGGCAAACAGAGCATATCGATTGTAGCAGACTATCGGCATTATATCAAGAACTGACTGTCGTAAAAAGTACGATTAACTAGTCGAAATTTTCTTCTGGCAACATTTTTTTTTTGAAGATTGCAACACCAGACTAAATTTGAAATTGATAAACGTTCATAGTTGATCAAGCAACAGAATGTTTGCAATAAGTTCGACTTTTTCTGTTTTTTATTTGTCTGGTCTCGAAAAATTATAGAAGCGCGTAATGAGTTCTTAAGTCGCCTCTGTTCAAAAATGAATTCTGTAATTCAAAAGCAATGCGAATCGCGAATTAGATTTTGAATTAGTTATGTTTTTTTTGTTATATAAGTAGTACATTTTTTGTGAAATAAATTTTAGTTTAAAAGGTGTGTTTCGGTAGTTTCCCAGTTGGATTCGAGTTTTATTAAAAAAATTAGGAGCTAAATGTGTCATAACTAATTTTACGGATCCTTTCGTTTTTACCCACTGATTCCTCGCTCACATTTTATTTAGATATCGAAATTATCCGTAAATTCAGTTATTGTAGTGATATGTAAATAACTATTTATATTTATTATATTCATTCGATAGCACTTTGAAAATAATTCTAGTAAATATTATATAAACGATAATATATAACAGTAATCCCTAATATATATATCTGTTATTTATATTATATAGTATTGTAATTACATGCGCTGTGTGAAAATTTTGAATGAGTTACAAGCTCATAATTAAACAAGTTTGTCATAAATATACAAAAATAGTTAATAATATTAAATCTTAGAAAAAGCATTTGTCGTCAGCTGACGTTAAAATAATGTACATATTAAATGCATGGTAGGCACTAAGTTAGCGGAATTTAACAACTTCGAAACATGCCTTTACTTATTGTCCTATATAAAGTGTGAGATTTAATAGAAAATTTTAAATATAGCAACACTGTTTCATTATGCAGCGAAAGGTCGTTACCTCTATTCCACATTCTTCCAATCATCGTATTTCACTTTTTTATATCTTTGGATTATAGATTTTAATAACTGTTAGTTCCTTGTGTCAGAAAATATTTAAAAGTAAAAAAAAGTTGTTTTGTTAATACCACCATACAACGAGCTCTTGTGGTGTAAATTACTGTAAATAATTAAAATAAATAGAAAAAGCGTTATAATTAAGGTAATTAAAAATAGGGATCTTTTTGCTGGCCCTACTAAGATGTAAGTACGAAAAGTCACACTCAAATGTTAAAATACATAATTGATTATTTCGGCTGGCAACACTGAGAGAAGTAAACTTTTTGACATTTTGTTAATTATTATACATAATTATTTTTTATTTATAAACGGATCGTTGTGGTGTGATTATAGATAGTGTGAATATTATTTTTTTTGTTAAAAAATCTCCAAAAAATATTCGTTTAAAATATTTCAGAACTTGTGATAGGATAAATTTTTACGGCATGTTGATATAATCACATTGCAACTGAAATAGTGTAAGCCTATTTTCAAATTAAAACATAAAGAAAACCAAATATTGTATGTTTTATTTACATAATATATAGGTATTTTAAAAGACAATAATTACAAAAAAAAACAACTTCAACGGACAAATCGGTTCACCCAGAAAGTTCTGAGGTAACAAACATAAAAAAACAGTCAAATTGAAACCTCCTTTTTTAAGTTGGTTAAAAAATTCATCTTTTAGGATTTGTTGGTTTTGGTTTAGGCACATTCTATCAGTGGGTGAATGGGTTCAATCAACTTTGGGCTTGCGATTGTTAGGTTGTCAGTTCGAACCCTATTACACCCTACGTAGTGACATAGATAAAAAAAACGGCTGTTTTGAATTTTTAATACTAAACTACATAATTCCTTTTCTTATCAAATAATTTATAACTCTCCGTTTTGCTTATATCTAACAAGATCTCCACTACTTGGTACACTTCTCTATAGCTCGTATATAACGCTACAGGAGTCAAACGGATCACATTGGGATCTCTAAAGTCGGGCACTACCCCACGAGCTTTCAAAGCCATACTAATTCTGTATGCCTCATCGTGTTCCAAACATACATGGCCACCTCTCCGACTATCCGCCCTCAAATTACCAATACTGAATCCATATTCTGACAATTTCGTTTCAATAAGATACATTAGATATCCAGTAATGTGCAGAGATTTCTTTCTTATATTAACCAATCCAGCATCATTCGTTATTTTGAGCGATCCTTCGAGACCAGCCATTGAGAGAATATTCGGAGTACCGATCTGCCATCCGTTACCGTCTTGCTGATGTTCGAACTCCTGTTTAAGCAAAAATTGGCTTTCTGGTTTATTTCCATACCATCCAGCTAAACCTGGCAACTTTGTGAAATGTCTCCTGTTTATATACATTGCTGCAGCAGACCCTGGACCTCCATTCAGATATTTATAAGTACACCACACAGCAAAATCAGCATCAAGTTCCTTCAGATTGATTTCTATGGAACCAACACCGTGGCAAAGGTCCCATCCTATAATAATACCTCTTTGTTTTGCTGCTTTAGTAATTTTGACCACGTCTAATATTTGAGCACTTCTGTAATACACCATTGGTAGCAAAGCCAAAGTTACCTCATTAGTCATTGCGTTAATAATGTCATCTTCGTTCATTATATTATTTTGACTCTTAACTATTTTAACTGCTTCTTCTGGCGTGTAACCTTGAAGTCTAACTTGGCTGTCGACCGCGTAACGATCGGTCGGGAAATTAACATCGTCTACCAAAATTTTGAACCTATTTCCAGTAGGCTTATACAACGTGCTGATAGCTTGATGGATGTTAATGGTAGTGCCACCAGTAATGGTTAGTTCTTCCGGATCAGCCCCAACTATCGGAGCCATCAGTTCAGCTAAATATCGTGAATACAAGTAGTACTTATTATCTTCAACGTTCCACATTTTGATGGCTTCGTCTTTCCATGTCTCCATAGCTTGCAGTATACACATCTCTGCATCTTTTGAAGCCATACCGAGAGAGTTGCCACACAAGTAAATACAGCCTTTCTTTATGTAGAAGCGCTGTCGGAAATGTTGAAGAGGATCATTGTTATCTAATAATTTAGGGTATTCTGGACCATCTTGGTGCTGTGGATGCATTTCTCTTATATTTCTTGACGGCTTATAGATATTGCCTGCACCTCCCAATAGCACACTAGCAATGTCTTGCTACTCTTGAACCTTCAAAGCGTAGATGTTTTTTTTTTTTATTGGTAATAGGCTCGCGTTTGACCACGATCTCACCTGTTGGTAAATGATGATGATTGGTGGTAGGAGCTGAGAATCCAGTATATAAATACTAGAAAGTTTATTTGGTGTATCGATAACTTATCTTTAGGATAGAGCAATAACTGTTATTATGCGAAATATCCCGCCGTGTGACGCTATGGGTGTTGTGACCATAATTTTGTAATGTTGTGAACTATTTCTCGACTGCTTGTTAAGGTTTTCTAAACGCGGAAGTAGATACAGTACAGCTCAAAATTACCCATTATATTCGAAATGAGGTTATCTGACAAAGAACTAAAGTTACCGACATAGCTCGCAGAATAAGCAAGCTGAAGTGGCAATGGGCTGGTCACATCTGCTGAAGGATGATGACCGATGGAGCATACGAGTCCTAGAGTGGAGACCGCGAATTGGCAAACGGAAAGTAGGATGCCCCCCAGCACGATGGACGGACGACCTAAAGAAGGTAGCTGGGATAGACTGGATGCGCAAGGCGGAGGATGGGGTGCTATGGCGTACATTGGGAGAGGCCTATGTCCAGCAGTGGACTGCATACTGCATTGCATTGATTGATTGAAACTATGATCGAATTATCTTTTGATACTGTTCCCACTAATTTCGGAATCATAGTCTACGAGTTCGGTAAACAATAAAACTTCATTCGCGATAACCACGGCACAAGGCGATTATAATCATAAAAGTGATAGGTTGATCGCTCAAAATCTAATATGCATTGATTTGTGGTCGCTAACATTTTACTACTGCAATCTGATTTAAAGAATCCGTGAAATGAATGATCTAATTTAAAGAGAAAATTTCTAGGACATTACAAAAAGCTATCTAGAAATAATGAGCAGAGTTTGTTGTATGAATTCTAAAATGCGGATGATTCAAATTTTGTAAATAAATTTGTGCCTACATTATCATACACTTAGAAACACCTAGACCATATTTATTTGCACTAAGCGAGAATCGAACCCCTGCCTGACCTTTGACTTAACAGTCGAACGCTCTTATCTCGCTCTATATTTTTTTCAAAAAACATGACGTTATAGAATTGGACGTGGTAGGAGGCGTTACCACATGAATAGCTAAGGTACTGTCGTAGTTACCGAGTGAAACCTAACCGGGGCGCAGCGCGCTGCTAGTAATCTAAAGCTAGTTTTTACCTAAGTGTGTGCCTAAGTATTTCGATTCCCAGGTCGGGCCAAGATCTTTTTTTATAACACTTAGGTGGCAGACAAGCACACGGCGGATCTGATGGGAAACCGTCACCATGGCCTATGGACGTGTGCAACGCTCAGTGTAACGTCAAAGGTTCATGAAGAACCCATAAATATTTGTAGACGTCAAATCATTTCATAGCCTAAGCGTGCGCGTAATGAAATTTCTCTCATACCTCGAAGAGCGCACCGTTGGCGAATGTGAGGATGAATTCCCTGCCTGTGGCGAACAGTGCGATGGCAGAATGTGGCCGTGGGCATCATGTCAAACAAAACACTCCATTTGAACACAAAATCGGATTTTTCTATGGCTCGGAGGAACATTATACCTACCTCGTTCCTCAATTAGTATTCCCTACCCAAACTAAAGTTGGAAGTCCTATGTACGAGACTTGTATACCTACTCGTAATTCGTTTTGATAAAAGGTGCTACATTAAGCAATATTTACATTATTATTTAACGGCATTAGATGACTTTCGAAGAGTATTTGACCTAAATTGTAGGTAGGTAGGTACTCATCCACTCACTACCTGTACACATACGGGGCGTTATGTAACATTCATAGCGACTATGTGATTACATCCTGTGATAAAATATGTATAGAGATGTAGAACATATTGTACATGGGGTTACCTAATTGCCCGTTTCTTTCGTCTTATCTACTGACTGCATGAATGCGCGATTGTAACATGTTACATTACGCCCTGTTACACCGAGATGTTACCACTTTATGAAACACATCTCACGTGGGTTGTATTAGTATTTAAAAACTTAATTAGTAGGCCTAATTCAATTTGCCAATTTATTGCTTTTCCACGACTGTTCGCTAAACGAGAAGTTAACTTAAAAAACAAATGAAAATCACACGAATTTTGATAGTTTTCATACTTCATGCCTACCGATTTAGTTACATACCTACATTATTGCAATAAGTAGGTAAATTATGTACTTAGGTAGGTACCCTATATTACGTAAACATTCGTTAATATTCTATCTTTGTATGAACTAACTAAAATAGGCTCTAGGTATCTCTGTTGCTTCAATACACCCTGTATATTTCTAATAACTTGTTTACAGCACAGTTATGTCTATTTATTTCATATCTACGTAATCCTCACATAAAGGTATTGAGAATTATCAAACAATAATAATTTACAACACTTCACGTTTATAGCTGGCTATATAGTTAATAATTTACAAGCAAATAAAAATAATTTCCAAACCAATTGGTAAAAAGGGTGAGTAAAAATTGTTAAAAGGGGACATCTTTAATAGGGTGCCAGGTAAATGGGCCCTGGGAAATGCCTTTTTGGTCACTTTACAGTTACACCCCGGTATTTGAACGCTTGAGACGACGACATGAAGTTTGAGTCGGTTCAAGATCGACATATGGGAGGCAATCCGCTTTCTCCGCATGTAAAAAAGGGATTAATCACAGTAGAGGAAGCGCGTGAAGTCAGGAACTCAGGACAGAGGCAGGTGGCGGTCTGTTGTCTCTGCGTACCCCGGAGGCAAAAAGGCGTGAGCATAATGTACTATATACCTATGTATGTAAAAAAGTGAGAGTTCATAAAATTAAATAATGATTATGATTGCTTGGTTTAAAAATCCTTGCGGTGTGCCCTGGTAAATTGATACCTACTCGTGAGGGTTGCAGTAATGAACGGCAATTAGGTATTCCTCGCTATGCGTAGGTATATTCCGCGCTATACTTACCCAAACTATAAAAACCTGTTTTATTCCAGTAATTTATTCATGGCCTAACAGAATAAGACACATTAAGTATTTGACATATTTGATATTTTAAAACAGTTCAATTCCAAATCAAACAAAATATACTGTTA
The DNA here is from genome assembly GCA_963576445.1 of Lithosia quadra. Lineage (NCBI taxonomy): Eukaryota > Metazoa > Arthropoda > Insecta > Lepidoptera > Erebidae > Lithosia > Lithosia quadra. The sequence goes on along the minus strand of OY754891.1, from coordinate 906,177 downwards.
CGAGAGTCACCATTTTACTGCAGTTTGACAAATTATTATTTTCCTTTTCGTGTGGAACTTAGAATAGTTAAAAATCATGAATAAGTTTGCGCCGTTGAGGATTTCGTTGCGTCAGATATCCTTGTGTCATGGTGAATGGTCCACATGTTTGCCGAAGCCAGACTACGGACCCGTAGAGGTGCAACGTTCAGGGCTCATGAATGGTATTAAGGTCGCTGCTGCAAAACCTATTGGAGCACAGATGGGATCCTGCACTATTATGTATCAGGTTAGTTTTGGTACGTGGTAGATAGCTACCTTTTCTCCTGGTATAGATAAATAATTTGAAAGACCCTTTAATAGATGCCTATATTATGTCACTTTGGGTATCTACCCATCATCATCATTCTCTGAACCTTTTTCCCAACTCAGTCGGGGTCGGCTTTCCAGTCTAACTGTGATGCGGCTGAACTTCGATATTTTCCGTGGAGCGACTGCCATCTGACCTCCACAACCAATTGGCATTATGACCAATGGCGATATCGAAGTTCCAAGTTAGACTGGTTGGACTTTTGGGGGCTCCAACTACCCGTAACGACTGCCATAGATGTTTGTATGGCAACCGGGACCGACGGCTTAACGTGCTCTCCGAGGCACTAATAAACCTGCGATAAATACACACATAACTTCGAAAAGCATCGAAAAGTCATTGGTGTGTGCCATGGTGAACCTGGGATCGAACCCGAGACCTCGTCTCAGCAGTCCATTTGGGTATCTACCCATTCTTATTTAATAAACTTATGGTAATGAGCGATGTACATCGACTTGATACTTTTTAGGCAGGTTCCCGTTACGAGCAAGATGATGAAATTGGTGCAAGTCACTTTCTCCGAGCAGTCTCTGCCGCTTCCGCTCAAGGCCACACCAGCTTCGCCAAAGCTCGGTTCTTACCACAGCATGGAGGCGCCATCACCTGCACCAGTGACCGGCAATCCATTTCCTTCACGCTGAGATGTCCAGTTAGCAACTTTACGATTTTAAAGGATTACTTGCTGGATACTGCTGTCAGGTACCTAACTAAATATTTTTTTTACACCAAGGGTCCTTAACACCTACTAATCACACATAAAGAGGTAGTATAGAGGTAGAGTAGTTTATGCAATTAGTAACCTTATCGCTCTATCTAATCATAAATAGACAAAAAAAACCAGCCCGCTGAGTTTCTTGCCAGAGTCTTCTCAGGTCTGGGCCGCGTTTCGAACCGAGTGGTCCGTTTGCTTCTAGTTTTTAGATGGTTTTGATTTTAACATTTTGTAAGTGCCTCATGTCATGGTCTATACAGAATAAATGATTTTTGACTTTGAATTTGACTTTAACTATTATTAGCGTCTCATCTTAGGTCCTGAATCCAGCACTTAAAGCAACTGAAGGCTAGGGAGACATAGAACTTCCTTAAAAATAATATTCTTAGTATAACTCGTGAGTCACCCCTAGGATCTTATAACTTTCTGGCCGTGTCAGTGCAATCATTTTTTCCCCAGAGCCTGCTACAAACAATGGGAGATAGACGATCTGAAGCCTTTAATCTGGGATGACCTGCATCGCATACCCCCCGAACAACGAGTCATAGACTTGGCGCAGCAAGCTTGTTGGGGTGGTCCTTTAAGCAATTCCATGTTCTGCGAGTACGAAAGGATAGACATTATGGAAGGGGAAAGCCTAGCTTCCTTCGCGAGTAAAAATATGAGAACGAATTACTGCTCTGTAGCCAGTGTAGGAATGCCGTTTGAGGAAACGTTAAAACTGGCTGAGATGATTGAAAGTAGACGGGTAAGTGCTATCACAATGACTAGGTACTTTATTCCACGCACGCTTAGGCTGTGGAATGATCTCCCTGCCGTGGTTTTCCCTAGCGACTACAATATTATGGGTTTCTTCAAAAAGGGCATTAGAAGGAAACGGCACCGCGAGTGTGATGCCCCTGGTGTTGCACGCGTCCATAGGCCACGGTGACCACTTCCCATCAGGTGGGCCGTGTGCTTGTCTGCCATCTAAGTGGTATAAAAAAATAGGTACATATATGTTTGTATTTTTCAGTGCTGTACATAATCATGTGTAAAAATGTTCATAACAAAAATGCTACCTTCCATCTTACGAATTTTGATTATACTCCGATTTTTAATTCTAGGCAAGAAAATGACAACTGCAACTGTCACTGATACAAAAAAGTGTGACCCGCTACAATAGTGATGTTCGGCAATCAATAGACTAGATACTTTGGTCATTCTTTATTTTTAGCAGTGAATGAACCTCTTTGCAGTTTATGCTCGCCTAGTACATTACACGACGGAAATATTTTTTATAGAATACTAGCTGTGTCCCGCGGCTTCGCCCGTGGCATACTTTGTCCCCGTGGCAGGATAAAAAGTATCCTATGTTCTTCTTCTAGTTCTCAGCTACCTCCCCATCAATTTTCAGCCAAATCGGTACAGCCGTTCTCTAGTTTAAGCGAGACTAACGAACAGCAATTGATTTTATATAATATATAAATTTAATTACTTACTGTGTATGTTTTCTGTTTAATTACCGTAAATTACATATTTTTATTTATATAAAAATTTTATTTATATATTTAATAAAAGAATTATAATCTCGACTCACGACTAACTTATAATTGGAAAACTCGATTTAACCACATCACTATTTATTTGATACAAAAAACCTGCAACACTGCAAATGTCATTTTCTTGCCTAGAATTAAAAATCGGGGTATAGGTATTATAAGTGTCAAAGCTTACGAATTGATAGTTGCGGTGATTGTCACCGCTTCTATCAATTCGTATATTGGACGGATATTTTTGTTACAGGAGTGTCCAGCAGAAAGGTCAAATATGAGGTCCTTCCCACGAAGAGGATACGAGGTATATGATTTAGGACCAAATAGTGCCACATGGATAGCCGTTGTGGTGCCCGGCTGTGGAACCATGGACCTTAGGTTAATAGATGGCAAGTCTTTGAAGTGATACTGTTTTACTTTTTTAAATAAATGATAATAGAATTGATTTCTCCAGGTGCCTGACAATGCATGCCATTATAGCAGCGGCCTGCGGTACGGGTAACTTGCAGATGGGACACCACACCATGGATCGTACGCCACACACGCCCCTTGGTCAAATGTCGGGTTGCGACGTATACACAGACTACAAAGCGTTCAACCTCTCGTATATGGAAACTGGAGTCTTTGGTAAATACTTTATTAAACTATAAAGAGTCGAGCACTTCCTGGAGGAAGGTATAATTCGATATTTTTTTGATGTATTTAAAATAAAGACACAATAGATTTGATGATCGCAACTCCCCCCTCCCCCTTTTCCGAGGACTTCATGCCGAGAGAGATTCCCAAACCCGAGAGGTCATCTCGAAGCCGGAGGGCGCCCGGGTCAGCCAGGGTGCGAGGGAAATGTCTTTTTTGGCCACCTTAAACCCTGGTGCTCGAAGACCCGAGACGGCGGCGTGTAGTTTTAGTCAGTTCGATTCCAACATCATTCATAGAGGTTGATAATATTTATACAGAAGAAAGTGACTGCTATTTTACTGCTGACTATTTGGAAACTAAACCACAACCGATGGTTAGCGCGCTGGCTTACATGCATGCAAATGGTCGTTGTATTTAATATTATAATGCAGGTATCGTAGCGAAGACACGTGCTGTTTCAGCGTGGGATGTGGGTATGGCGGCTGCGGAATTCTTGGCCAATGTTGGTGATCTTAACTTTAAACAACTTGACATTGGCAAGCAGAGACTCAGTAAGTATACAGCCTTGTTAAATTTGTCAGTAGATCTTATTCAACCTAGCGTTAATCCCAGACGTATCCAAAGCTTTCACCTCGGAGTCTGGGGTCCGCTTTACCAGTCTTAACTGCGGATTTGGCTGGACCTCGATATTTTCAGTGAAGCGACTGCCATCTGACCTTCACAACCCAATGGTGACATTAGGCGATATCGAAGCATTGCAGCTAGACCGCTGTTGTTGGAATTTTTAGGGCTCCAACTACCCGTAACGACTGCCATAGATGTTTGTATGGCAACTGGGACCGACGGCTGAACGTGCTCTCCGAGGCTACCTAAATTTGTCAGTAGATGCTACAAAATAATTGTTACAATTTATTTTCAGAGTTAAGCTTGGCACTTAACGACGAGGACTGTGTAAAAATAACTGAAAACTTGGCTCTCCAACTGGCTAGCAATACGCAATTTGATAACGCTACGGAAATCATGACATTAGTGGACAACATCACACTGGATGAAATATCACGCACGGCCCGAAATCTATCTGCCAAATGTAGGTACCGTGCTAGTATTGTTCCAAACTCTCGATATTTCTCATAACTTCGCCAGGGTTACCTGAAAAAAAAATCATTCATTCATTCATTTCATCTGTCAGAAACATACGTTCCAGTAATTGCGCAATTCTACACTTGCGCAAATCATCATCATCATTCTCTGAACCTTTTTCCCAACTCAGTTGGGGTCGGCTTTCCAGTCTAACTGTGATGCGGCTGAACTTCGATATTTTTCGTGGAGCGACTGCCATCTGACCTCCACAACCAATGGTCATTATGACCAATGGCGATATCGAAGTTCCAAGTTAGACTGGTTGGACTTTTGCGCAAGTATTCCGCAAGTACCTATACCTAGCTATCTACCTACTGGAACATGTGTGACTACTTACGCTTTCTGCTTTCAAATAAATTATCTGTCGACGTGTTGCACTATCCTATGTTACATTTTTTGCGATGTGGATCTTTATGAAATTTTTAAAATCTGTAGGTACTTTATCTTCTCCAGGTCGTGACATGGCGGCGGCAGTGGTTGGCGACATCACTTGTGTTCCACATGATCGAGAAATGTTTCGCTAGTGAATTATAAATAACTGACTAGAATCGACTGAAGTATGCTCAATTTAAGGTAAAAATAATGTAAGTTAAGCTAACTCTCGCCTTAACTGAAGACTGTTCTGAAGGAGTGTTAATGAATGTGTGGAAATATAAGATTAATTTTAGATATTGTTATTTTGGAGTATCTGCAACATAAAATACCTACTTTAGATTAATTTAGATGTAAATCTTTCAATAAAGTTGTTTACTTTTTGAAATTTGTTTTTCATTATCCTATAGGTTATTTATGTACACCATCCTTTTTTTTGTTTTCGTACGAAAGCTCTTCGGATAGGTAATAGGTACCATCATCCCCGTCAGTCATCGGAGGTTATGTTGGCTTTGAAGTTTGAACCGGCAAAAACCGCATGCCACACCGTCTCGGGTCTTGGGTCACGAATGTCTCGATTGCCGGGGTATAATTATTACTCAACAACCCCACCCCAGCTGACACCGGCCATTCGTGAGAGTCAAAGTGGGGGTGTATCCGATTTTGATGGCCCATTGACCAGAATGCGGGTGGGGTGAGCATCGCCGAGGAACCGGTCGACATCCTTATTATGGTTTATTCCCAACGGACCCCGATTATCTGTCCCCTCACGGGGTCCGTTGGGATATGAAGATAATGGTTATCCTGTGCCTACTGTCAATTTGACGTTACGTATACGGCACTTGAACTTATCATCACCACTGGCATGACATTATTATTATGGGATTTTCTTCCCGTTCGTCACCACTAGAACACGACTAGAACCTAGAACCGAAACGAGTGATGACCAGCGGTAATAATTGATTCTAGGAGTGTGGCCACCAGAATCCCCTAACCCGATCCCCCAGGGGATCCCAGTGAACTCGTCGGTTTACTGAGGCACCAGTAGGTACCTACGTTCTATAGACTAGTCTCTCGAGTCACTTCAAGCCCTCAAAAAATTGAAAATTCTACTTATAATAAATGCTATTTTTTTCTGTTGTACACTCGCGGTCCTAGGATTCTGTTATCCGATAAACTATACAATCAATAATCATACCGCTAAAACTGGCAATACACTGGCATAGGGCTTGGCATTGGCAACACTGCTATAGAATTAGCAATCACGGATCACGGATTAATTGTCAATGTCAAACTGAGTGTATGCTTGTTTGCATAATTTAGATTTTATTTCATGAAAATACAGATTTTATACACGCAAAATAAATTATGTAATATTGTGTTGAAATAAACAATAAATAAAATGATGAACTCTCTTCACAATACTATAAAACGTAAGTACTAAATTTTTGAGGTTATGTCATCAAAAATTTTTATAAACATTACACTTCAAATTACTTCTCAATTTTCCAGAATTTCGTATGCTGAACATCAGAACAGCGTTGAAAACAGTGTCTGAGTGTCCAACTAAATCTGCAAATGTTTTTAGAACCAGGAATGATTTACCCGGACAGACGAAAGTATTTTCATTTTCTCCTAGAAGTGTTGGAGTAGAAATAGCATACCAACCGGCCACACAACCGAATGAAACGGCTATAAAACAAGACCCGATACCTTATATACCTATCGTAAACCCCCGTTCAATCTTGCCACTGCTTGATAAGGAATGGTTAAAGGATGAAATTGGCTTGCCTGCCATCCAACATGAAGAAATTCGGGCGGAGAGACTTATTGTAATCAGACGAAAAAAGATGAAGAAACATCAGAAAAGGAAGCTTTGGAAGAAAATGAAACATCGCTGGGCCAGGGTCTGTATTTATCTGTTATTTAGTTTATAATTAGGATGACATAACATAACATAACATAAACTCACGCCTATATCCCCGAAGGGGTAGGCAGAGGTGCTAGCACCCACATTTCGCCAGTTTATGTTTAGGGCCCAATGTAGGTAATAGGTGGCGAGCCTATTGCCATTAACCGGGCACTTATAAAGCTGCGATAAATACACACATAACTTCGAAAAGTCATTGGTGTGTGCCATGGTGAACCTGGGATCGAACCCGAGACCTCGTCTCAGCAGTCCATTACCCAGACCACTAGACTACAGCGGTCTTTTAGGATGTCTTACTTAGTCTTAGGATAGTCTTATTAGGATGACCTATGTATTGGATTAGTAGCCTATGTGTCAATATAATTTTTTCAGGGACACAGGTAGCCAGACAGACAGTCGACCTTGTTGGACTTTACTATATTTGCCATCGATTTAAGGGCTGGTAGTTGGAAGGGGAAGGTGAAGGAAAAAGTTCTCCAACCCTCGTGTTGGGGAGAGTGTAGGTTATTTCAGCTGTTCACGGTGCCCCTACAGCCTATGTGTTATTCCAGGCTAATCTATCCGTTTACTAAATGTCAGCCAAATTCGTTCAGTTTTTGGTATGATTGAGGGACAAACCTTTAAGTCAAAGTGCATAGGTTGCTTATAGGCAAATATGCTCCATTGTCGACCACATCATCACTTACCATCAGGTGAGATGGCGGTCAAACCTCGGGCCTATCGACTATAAATAAAAAGATATCGAAACTTACAAACATCTTCAGAAAGATTCATAGGGAGGTAATACAGTGTGCCTTAATCATTGTTCCTATTGATGAAAATCACTCCAAACTTTCACAGTAATTGATAAATGTTCCATATGAAAAAAAATTATAAGCTAAAGTGCGTTTTCCTTTCTAACTTACAGGTTAGGCAGCACCGCCGACAAACCAAAGAAAAAGTCTTCCAGAATGAATTGATTGCTTTAATCAAAACGGCAAACGAGTTCCAAGCTGAAAATTATGTTGCTACCAAGATACAGAAGGCGAACCACACACCATTGCCAACACGCTGGAACAATAAACGTTTACCCGAGTTCATTATACGTCAAAAGCTCGGGTTAGACAAGAAGATCAATTATAAACACACTGATGTGTACAAGGCTTAGTTAATCTGTATAACGAATAAAGTAGTATTTAATAGTTTTGTTTCTTAATGTTTTTAGTTTTTTTTTAATATTTTGATAAGATCGTTAGGATTATGTAACTGATGAACAAAACAGTGTAATGACATGAAATTAAATTTTGAATAAGTATTACTGAACTGAATCATGAAGGTAAAGTGAGAATATACTGTTTTATTCATCAGGTCTATAAATTACTGGGTGGGGACTGGAACCGCCACGCACTGCCCCCGGAACGGAGCCGTAGTGCCTCCCAATCGCCAGGGGAAACGCAGGCCGTATGCAGGCCGGCGCCACCCACTCGCCCCGGGCCGAGGCGAGAGTGGCCCTCTAGAGGGCTGCTTCGAGAGTCCACGTGTCGCTCTGAATAGCAGAGGGTACAGTGGGGAACGGGCGGGGGGCGGGCAGGTTCTCCGCGTGCTGATTGTGGATGACTGTACGGCCGCCTGTTATCCTAGTCTGACCGTCGGCGAGGCGGCGCGTAGCTCGCCCCACACCCCTTTCGGTGGGATAGATGGCCAGGGGTCAGCTTGCAAAATGCCTTTTGGGCCACCTTATACCCTGGCGCTAGAAGACCCGAGACGGTGTGCGGTTTTAGTCGGTTCGATTCCGCCATAACCGGCCCCGCTGGCGACGGGGATGGTATCAGAGGGAATTCCCGCACAAAAAAGAAATCTATTAATTACACACACACACAGGTTGTGCGTATCAGCATATTTTATTTCAATATGGCATTAGAAGGTTTTTACAGGGTCGGCAGTGCGAGTGTGACGCCCCTGGTGTTGCACACGTCAATAAGCCACGCTTCCCATCAGGTGGGCCGAGTGCTTATCTGCCACTTAAGTGGTATAAAAAAAATTTTGACTACAATCATAATCATAATCATAATTATTTATTTATTCACAGAATGCAGGTAGGTACAACAAGTGTGGTCTTATAATTAAAATAATGTTTCCTTGTACATTCTACCACTTTTGTGTGGTATGTAAATATTCAAACAGTCAATAATGAATTCGTGACACAGTAGATATCATATATAATAGTTAAATGATTCATGCATAAAAATCACAAAAAAAAAATAAAAAATATCACTATGGTCCAATAAATAGAAGATTATAAACGTCAAATCTTAAAATTGATACTTATTTGTACAAATCTGAAATACAGCTAAGGATTTCCTGTTCTTCCACAGAAGACCCTCAAATGTCATTTTCGCGCAATTTTGGTTTATTTTAAAATGTTTGTGTCTTTATGTCTGCTTGAATGACGTTATCATTGGAACGGCTGGCCTGTTTTTGACGGAACTTTCGCTGGCAGGTAAGTAATAAGCCGTAACATGAGGTACTTTTATTAAAAAAGAAACTAAAAAAATCAAAATCTAAATTCACGCGAGCACGGCTGGTATAAGTATTAATAAGTTAGACAAACGTAAAAATGAAAATATTTTATGCGCATTCATCAAAGTATATCAAAATAACATTAGAATGGGATGGGGTGCCAGTGATGGCGATTTGAATATATCTATACAATATATATAGGTAGTACTTAGGAAATAAAAGACATTTTTCATTATTTTAGTTCCAAGTAGGTAGGTATGTACGAATTTTGGTAAATGGGTGAATTACTTTAGCGAAAGATCTATGTACTACATGGATGGAGCTTTTTAGGACAGATCTCGATAGCCACTAATAATTATATTATTAGATAATTCTGTAATCTGAACGAGTTGAGGTCGAAAGAGAAGTTAACGAAATTAATTCAAATTCATTGGAGATAAACAACATTTATTATTAAAAAAATATTTATCCACTAGCTGTCCCATCGGCTTCGCTCGTGCCATACCTTGTCCGTACCGTAATTTTAGTTATTACCGTAATTTACAATAATTTCCGGAAATTTTCCGGATTGGTTGACTTTATAGGTATTACTGCTCCGCTCCCCTGGGTAGTAGCATGATGATATGCCTATAGCCTATTATAACCTTCTTCGATGAATGGTTATCGACCTAACCTTCCTCAACCTCACTCGCAATCCCCCTACCCAACCCCTCCAGGTTCGGCAGCGCGAATGTGACGCACCTGGTGTTGCACACGTCCATAGGCCAGAGTGACCGGTTCCCATCGGCTGTGTGCTTGTCTGCCACCTAAGTTGTAGGTATAAAAAAATATATTAAGTACCTAAAGATTAATTTCCCTGAATGTCTCGTTTAGTAAACAGTGGGAACCCACCCGAATGTCCGAAATTTAGGTCACAGTGCTGTCAATGTTTTTTTTTGAGCATCTCGCCGGACTTAATTACAAATTCAGAGTAGACGTGTTACATTGACAAGGATTAATGGATTTTAAACTTCAAGTTGATGCTTTTGTCTAGTGCCTATTACCGTATTAAGTACCTACCTATATGAACCTATTTATTCATACACTTTTTTTTTTATAACTCGTAAGACTGGTAAAGCGGACCCCAGACTCTGAGGTGAAAGCTTTGGAGATGCGACTGGGATTAACGCTAGGTTGAAGTTGAAGAAGTTTTTTATAACACGTAGGTGGCAGATAAGCACACTGCTCTCCTGATGGGAAGCGGTCACCGTGGCCTATGGACGTGTGCAACACCAGGGGCTTCACATTCACACTAAATAATTCGAAAAGAAAAGTTTGGATTGAAATAGTTTCGTGTTTACCGGATAGCTATTTATTCGCAGCCATTTTACGTTAGGGTATCATGGCATTCCCACTCGCCACGGGAGACGCTGCTGCCTGCGGCCAATCCGGCCAGATGGGAGTGGCCCTCTAGAGGGCTGCTCCGTGGCTCTCCACGTGTCCCTCTGACCTTCGCCGACGGTGGGGTGTAGGGTGACAGGAAGGCCGCCTGTCACCCTACACCCCACCGTCGGCGAAGTGGCGCGATGCTCACCCCAACCCCCCATCGGAGGGGTCGAGGGGGCAATCTTAAAGCTGGGGTGCGAGGCATATGCCTATTGGGTAACCTTACACCTCGGTAATTAGACCCGAGACGGCGTGCGTTTTTAGTCGGTTCGATCTCGACATAACCATCCCCGATGGCCGACGGGGGTGGTATCCATGGGGATTTCCGCACGATAAAAAAAAAACAAAAAAAGGGTAGGTATCATGGCATTCATGGATGTTTTGGATTGCTTTGTGCCTAGACTGCACAGCTGATTGTCTTCGTGACCTCTCCAAAGGTTAGCTGAGATCTGATAACAATAAAGGCAATAACAAAATTCTATCTAGATTCAACTAAGTAAGTATAATAACATTAAATTTAATATTAAGTACTAAAATACAATAAAATATGAATAAATTAACGTTATAAAAACTAGGTTTATAAGTTATAACCGGGCACTTGTAAACCTATCGCAGGTTTATACCTAAGTGCCCGGTTAATGGCAATAGGCTCGCCACCTATTACAAGAAAAGAAAGAAAAGAAAGATGAGATTCATGTTATGTTATGTTATAAAAACTAATGTTCTCTAGGCACAAACTTGACCACCATTCTGTCGTCCAAGGGCATAAAGAACATGCCCTTATGCTCCACTTGTACTTCCGTAGGCTTGGGCGTGTCGGGCAGAGCTTGGATGTCGAAATTGTAGACTAATGATGATAAGGCTTGTCTCATGACCCGGTAACCGAAGCGCATGCCTGAAAGCAAATTGTGGATAGCTAATAATAGCAATTAAAGCATTTGTGTAGAGGATAGTATAGAGCGTGGATTGATACATTTCAAAGAACAGGAAGTCCTCCAAACGTTTTCAAAAAATAGGTCAGGGTCTTAATGTTGTTAAAATAAGCCACTGTCATGCCACTGGCACTTCAAAAACAGTGGTTTGCCTTAAGTAGAATCGAGGCATATGCTTCGATATCGCCTAATATTACCATTGGGTTGTGAAGGTCAGATAGCAGTCGCTTCACGGGAAATATCGAGGTCCAGCCAAATCCGCAGTTAAGACTGGTAAAGCGGACCCCAGACTCCGAGGTTTGGGTGCGACTGGGAATTAACACTAGGTATGAAGAAGTGGAATAAAATTCTGAAAACTATTTCGGTACCCTTATAAGGCATGTCACCTCCTATCTTTTTTGTCACAGTCAATTTTAGTCATCAAAAGTCACAAAATCGATAAACTCACCTATACACGTCCTTGGTCCTTCCCCGAAAGGCATATACGTAAAAGGTGTGATATTTTTCTCGTTTTCTGGCAGAAACCTGTCGGGGTTGAAGACCATGGGATCAGGAAAGTACTGTGGGTCTATATGCATAGCCGTGGCGTTCACGTAGACCGGAGTGCCAGCAGGAATGGTCAGGTTTTCGTCGATCTGATAGTCGTTTAAAGCCACGCGATCCAACCAACCCATTGGTGGGAAGAATCTTAAAGTTTCTGCAACAGAGATAAATTCTTATAATTATTTTTACATTTCAACGCGAGCATGATTAACAACCGTCAACCATAATGGCGCACACGCCGGTTGTGGAATGATCTCACTACTCTGATTTTCCCTGGCGTCTACGATATGGGGTTCTGCGTCGCAAGGACGGCATTCGAAACTACATGTCCGTTCTTCAAGAATGCTTAGGTTTTTACAAGGTCGGTAGCGCGAGTGTATGACGCCCTTGGTGTTGCACATGTCCATTCGCCATGATGACCGCTTTTCATCAGGTGGGCCGTGTGACCGTGTGCTTGTCTGCCACCTTAGTAGTATTAAAAAACTGTGTGTAACCCAATTGTGAGAAGAAAGCCTGTACTAAAAGCTTGTCTGTAAGGCACCTAAGATGGTTGGACAACACTTAAGGACATGCTCCTTCTAAGGCCAACTGTTAAGTCTTAGTTATTGTCATGTGAAATTACAACATCTATACCTACAAATATATAAAATCACAGTGACTTTTGGCGTCTAGACCGATTTGCACAGGGTTTTCACTGGCCTAACATAGGCATTAATTTTGAATAGGGTATAAGGGTTCCGGGTAAAAAACCTACCGCGAATACCATAAAAATTTAAATACACGCGAGTGAAGTAGACCATGGATGACCACTGAAAGCTACTAAAGATGTAAAAAACCGTACCTTTGATGACACAGTCGAAGTAGGTAAATTCAGACGGACCTCTAGAGTCGGAATCATTATCTTCCAACTTCTGTTTGGCATTCAGAATTTCGTCGTAAAGTCTTTGCTACAAAACATAAACGAGATTATACAAAAATGGAACAATCTTTTAGATGGTACCTGTACAACTTTATAAATCATAGAGCTAGATCGCCATCATGTTTAACTAAGCTGACTGAACCCAACTTTTCAGTTATTGATAAGTGGGTCGAGTCAACTATTAAAAAAACTGTGGGTACAGTAACACATGACTTCTTCCTCAAATACCTAGTAAATGCTGCTTCTGCTTCTCAGTCGTACTCCTGGCGGAGTGGTCGTGGCCATGGATCGTCATATAATTGGTCGCGGCTCATGCGAGATTTCTCCATCTCTCTCCGTTTGTGGCACTGCGTGTCAGTACACTCAGTAAGGGAACACTTCTTAGCAGACTTGATAAGGTCCGTCTATTTCACAGAACATTAAAAGATTTTTCTTTGTTCTGTGGTCTATTTTGTGGCTGATCGGCCGCGAGATCGCTGTCCCTCTACACTCTGCCCAGTAAATACCAGTCTTAATTCCATAGTGGATTAATCCATTAAGTGCTTACCTGTGACTCGGGGTGCCAGGCCAGCTCGTAGATAATCCAGCTCATAGCAGCAGCCGTCGTATCGAAGCCTCCGAGTAGCAACACCGACGCTTGCGCAAGTATAAAATCTTCGGTAATTTCTGTTAGACAGGAAAATTATTAGTTCATCATGTTATCTACACATACAAATAAATAAAATTAAATAACAGCTTTTCACTAAATGCATCTGGATACACACGGTACATATACCTGCCAAATCAATTTTTTTTTTCAATTTTTAGACCGTGCGCTTGTCAGCCCACCTTATGAAGCAAAAGAAAAGAGAAAAGGTATCACGGACGGATGGATTTTGATAAGGAGCGTTTAGGAATTTTGAAATAACCAATTTTAAAATTCCTAAACGCCCAAAAATCCCTACTTGTTAACAGGTTCATAAACCTACTATCCACTGTTATATTAATTGTGGTGGTCTTAATTAATAATTGCGTAGATTTTTACCTTCCCCTTCTGAAGTAGCCACTTGCTTCATTTTAATCAAGGCATCCAGGAGGTCTCGAGGTTCACTAATCTCTTTCTCGAATCCTCCTCGCTGCTGGATGACGGATCGACAAATAACTCGCAGCCTTTCCACCGTAGCTTTAGGAAAGAATGAGAATCTGGTAAAGGCATAACAGAGGTACATGTTTTATTTAAGACTAGCAATCCGCCTTCCCTTAGGATTATAATATAAGTTTTTTTTATAATAAATACGTAATTTACACATAATATTATAACCGATATCCATCACGATAATAACACCTTTCCAATGGTGCAAGAATTTTTCCAATAAGTGTAGTTTTATCGAAGATTACTCTAAACATACTTATATTATAACAAACTCACAAACATTGGCTTTAGTTTCTTAAAATATCTGGGGCCTTACCACAACCTTATACGAGTAAAGCAGTTTTATTTCAATATTAATTAACTTCCATAGTGTGAATCGGACTCAGTCAAACATCGTCCTTTATATATTACAAAAGTGTTCTGTGTCTCGTAAATCTACTAACAAAAATAAAACATCACAACATACCATTTATTTAAGAGAATGCTAGACCACATAACACTAGTATCCGTCGACGTCGATGGTCCGATTCACACTATGAAAGTTAAGTAGGTAATATTGAAATAATAATGCTTTAAGAGTTTTTAGTAAGGCCCCTGTTATTTTAGTACAGATCGCGCCAATGACAATAAAACCTCTCGTGATTGGTTTATCAGCCCATCCACGCCGACTTTGGCTGAAGTTACTTGGCGTGACCTATACTGCAGTATCCACGGATGTACTTCAAGTGGGTATTATATCTATCGATGAGGGTATAAACGTGCCCATGGAATACTTGGTGAACCACGATACCATCGATTTATTTAAACAAAATATTTTGAACCGGTTCTGCGCAACGTCTTGCCAAATGGTAATTCAGTTTCGAAAGTTAACCAAGAGCGCTTAACTTTTCCAATTCACTAAAGATGTACTTTTCTTTCCGTTACGTTTTGACGAGAATTCAATGAACGTATTCCGCTTAGTTTAGGAATTGTTGCAGAACAACTGTGTAATATATAGTTCTTCATTGAAATGAAGTAAAATAGACTTAATAGGCTCCAGAAGCATGTTCAAAAAATGAGATGTTGCACAGGTTCCAATCAATTAATGATGTCTGGGACCAAGTTTTTTTTATATTGAACCTTTAACAATGACTTCACCTCGCTTGATGGTAAGCCAAAAGTAACGGATCAGGACCGGGGGGTCACCATAACATCCAACCTCATCAGCAAGCAACTACACCTGCTGGTTACCTCCTAAGGCTCTGGTGCAAGCTTCTTAGTCGTGGTTAGAGGAACAGACGGCAGTTGCTCGAAAGAAACCAGTTTACGCTTAATCGAAACGATGACGTCCAATAATTGCTCCTAATAAGTAGACTTCGACCTCCAAGATGAAACAGGGCACAATGCTTGAATGATGATGATGATTGATGTTGTACAGATATCAGTGACTGGACTGGATGGTTGATCAGAAAAAAAATAATGCTAATATTATAAATAAATAAATAATTAATAAATAAATAAATATTCTACGACATTCTACACAGCGCTCCCTAGGCCCAAAGTAAGCATAGTTTAACTAGCTTATGTTATGGGTTCTAGAATGCTGATAAAAATACTTACTTATTATACATAGAAACACCCAGACCAATGCAAATAAACATATTCTTGCATACAAATATTTGCACTGAGCGGGAATCGAACCCGGTTATACTGTTAGATTGGAAATTAAACTATGAATACTGATTAATGATTATATTGAGTAAACAAAGGTATACGACGTCACACTCCCATGAACTCCCACATATTTGTGTCCCATCGACCACTTCACGGAACGATAGCGGTACAGTCCCATACGCATAACCATACGTCAGTTGGGTTGGGATAGCCATTATTAGCTTTCCTTTTATTCTGAATTCTGATCAACCATTCAGTCCAGTCTCTATGGTCGCTGAAATGGTGGTTCTTAGCTCCAAAAATCAATCCAAATAGTGCGGAAAACATTTTTCAACTTACCCAAATATATCAACCAGTTCTGGAAAGAAGAATATGCTCGACCAACATAATCCTCTGAACATGTTAAACTCCATAAATTCCTTAGCGACCTGCTTCATGATACTCTCTCCAGTCTTCACCGACTCACTCTTGACGCCAAACGCGGACTCTCCTATTATATCTGTCGTATAATCTGCTAACATTTTCTAAAAGAAAACGACGGTGTCAACCCTCGTTCCGGATCGTTCCTGGTGCAGAGGCTGGCCATCGCAATCCAGCGTGAAAACGCGGAGAATGGGTTGGTACTTATGCACCAGGAACAGTCATGGGCGGGTTATTTGCCATCTCGAACCCGGAGATGGCCCGGGTCAAGCCGAGGTGCGAGGGAAATGCCCTATGGGCCTGGGACCACCTTACTACTCTGCGTCAGAATACCCTAAGCGGTGTGAGGTTTTACTCGGTAAGAGTCCAACATTACCTGCCCCGCTGGCCGCAGGGGGGTTGTTCCATGAAGATTTCCGCACGAAAAAAAGGGGCGGTTTATTTTTTTGATTACTGGCTTGTGTGACAAAAAAAAACAAAGAAAAAACAAATTAAAGTGTTAATTATACGGAAACTATTACGACATGAACTAATAAAGGGTCAATCACACTTACTCTAAGATGGATTGTATTATTTTTAGCGGTTTCTTCTCTGATACGCTGTACGAGATCTTTCGTCTTGTCCTGTGTGATCAGGCTGTGGGTCTTCAATTTTGCAGTTGTTAACACTCCTGTAAGACGTCTTCTCAATATAGTCCAGGTTGGATCCTGAAAATGGAGTATCTATATTGTTATATTTTATATTCATATAGGTACAAACGAATACCACCATCTTCTCTACAAAGGTTGGAGGTGGATTCTCAGACTTTACTTTTAGCTTACCATCAGGCGAGGTGAAGTCATTTTGACGTGTCCAATATAAAAAAATAGACCTTATTAATTCTCTTAGCTTATCAAACGTCAAAACACTTGACAGATTGATTTTGGTGCATGAATGGAAAAAAAATACTCACATTAACAGTAAACAAATTCAAAGATCCTATAGGATCCGTCTTGCCAGAAGAAATGAAATGGTTTCTGAAGTTATCAGAGTCCTTGACCAGAATCCTCTTCGCTATTTCGGGGCTGTTGATCACTAAAGCTGGCCGCCAGAACAACCACATGCCTATATATGGAGACTTGAAGTGGTTGTACGCTTTCCGCATCCAAATTGCCTGGCGAACAAATGTGTGATTAAGAACTTATTACCTAGCTATCTTAGAAATTTTCCATTTTTAGTACAATATCCATAGATTCATCCGTGATGCGTAAGACACGACGCGGCGACGGCATCTACGGACAAACGCACGCCCCATCTGATGGGAAGCGGTCACCGTGATGTATGGACGTGTGCAACACTAGGGGCGTCACACTCGCGCTGCTACATATCACTCCCCTTTCCTATAGGGGTAGGCAGAGACAACATCTTTCCACTTGCTACGATCCTGGCATACTCCTTTCGCTTCTTCAACTTTCATAATTGTTTTCATGCATGCACGCCGGTTGCGAGTACTCTTGACCTGGCCTTTCTCCAAAGAGTCCTGGATCTGATTAGAATATGTATGCCTAGGTCGGCCTTTCGCTGCTAACCCTGGTTATGTGTTAGTTAGTTAGTTTATGTGCTAATAACGTAGGAGCACAGAATCCTTCCAGTGAGTTCTGGTGACCCTACTTTCCTATTCCTCATCAGGTAAATTAGACTCCTCAAGAATCAAGTACCGCGGTAGCCTAGTGGTTTGGGTAATGGACTGCTGAGACGAGGTCTCGGGTTCGATCCCAGGTTCACCATGGCACACACCAATGACTTTTCGTTGCTTTTCGAAGTTGTGTGTATTTATTAAATCGCAGGTTTATTAGTGCCTCGGAGAGCACGTTAAGCCGTCGGTCCCGGTTGCCATATAAACATCTATGGCAGTCGTTACGGGTAGTTGGAGCCCACAAAAGACCAACCAGTCTAACTTGGAACTTCGATATCGCCATTGATCATTATGACCATTGGTTGTGGAGGTCAGATGGCAGTCGCTCCACGGAAAATATCGAAGTTCAGCCGTATCACAGATGGACTGGAAAGCCGACCCCAACTGAGTTGGGAAAAGGTTCAAAGGTTCAGAAGAGTCGCTTTACTGGTACAAATTATTTTCATTGTCTAATTTATTTCATTGTTCATCTTTCGGTCTATAGCCAATAGCCAATAGTTCTACAATGCGTTCCGAGCGTTGTTATTCTTTTTTATTTATCTGCATATTCGGGTGACTGAACTCGTATTCGTATAGGTTGAGATAATTAGATACATCTTATCAGGTGTTTGTTTATTAAGCCAATGTACGCGGGTCCGCCCGCGAGGATGGCTTTCGCGATTTTTGACTATACTTATTTTATACCTATTTATATATTGTAGGTATACCTACTGTTGAGTAGAACCGGAAATAGGTATCTCGGTAATCGGTTGCGATTGTGATCAAATATACGTAAGTTTTTAAGTTTGACCAAGATCTTCCGAAAAAAAAACCAATCAATCAAAATTTGTTTAGTTTTTGCGTCCATCACGTACAAAGATACCTCCAAATAGACAAGAATTCCAAAAAAAAAATTTTTTATATTCAGAATATTGTCCACATAACAATCCAAGTATTACAATTTTATGATGAATGCTATACTCCGCGGCTCCACCCGTGTGGAAGTCGGTTTTCGCAGATCCGCAGAACATGCTATAATACTTGTATGATTAATACAGTGAACCAAAGATATTATAGTGCACGGCATCTAACTTGGCAAGGTTTTTGTGGGCCACACTACTCCAAAACCTTGCCAAGATAGATGCCGTACACTATACTTGTTTGTGGCAAAATGCGTCGCATAGAAACAAGTATAGTGTTCGGCATCTAACTTGGCCAGGTTTTGGAGTAGTGGGGCCCACACTACTCCAAAATCTTGCCAAGTTAAATGCCGTGCACTGTAGTTTTTGTTCTACAATGGCAGTATATTTCAGCTAAAAAAAATTGCAGGTAGATTGAAAATTAATGCACTCACGGGATTTTGTCGCTGCAAAAATGTTAAACTTCCCATGATTGGATGTGGGGGGTAGTGGGGCACCCCCCTATCGCGCCAGTAGTTTTTCACCTTGTTCCATTGTATGTACGACCATATGCACAGGAAAACTACCACCACAGAAATGAGAAGCAGGAACATTTTGTAGTTTTCGAAATATTTTTAATAGATTTTTTAAATCACGTTCACACGCACTGTACCCGACTTAATCTGGCAGTTGTAGTTATTATTACTCACGTATTATGTATTTACTAATAACGTTACTTTTGTTTATATTGACACCGTTTAATGGATCAAACGCAGGTCACATACGTGTGTCTAGTGTTGCAACACAAAATTTAATGGAAAAGTATTTTAATCGATAGTATTTTGTCTTAGACAATTTTTACTTTTCGCATATTTTTTTTAATAATGTATGTTTAAATTTTTTAGTAGTCGATTCGTACTTCTGAAACGACCCTTTTCAAAAATTGGTTCCTGTATGGTTTTATATTTATTTCAATCTGATGCTGTAGGCGACACTGCAATATCGGTTTTAGGATTTTTGAATTGACTGAATAGATAATGTAATATCGACTTCCACGCGTCCAATGGACACCGCTGGTAAGAAACACCTAATGACGTATTATGAATACACGTGAGAACTGAAGTTCGACGAAAGGCAAAGGCCATCGCCCGTTTGAATAACAAATAATGGTAGTTATCAAGGTTACATATTACGTACATTATAACTACACTCAATTCAACTATTTTCAACGTAACTACTATCGATTCATATTATGTTCATTGTTCATATCGAACCGCGGCAGCGGCTGCCGAGCGCTACATCCCCTCTTGGTATGTGTGGCAATTGAAATCAATATCGTCATAACTTTAGTGGTCATGGCGGGACTTATACCTTGTCTAATTTAGGATGATAATTTTGACAGCTCCAAGTAGGGTACCCCATACAGTATAATCGAAAATGAATCTTTCGATTTTCGATTATCGTTCCCATAGAATATGGAATCGATTCTTACAAAAATACAAAAGCATTTATTTTTTTATTATTTTAGGTAACTTACTTCAGGATGACAAAAGAGAAGTTTTATAGTATAGTACTTATGTTTTGTATTATACTTAGTTAATTATATTATAAAAAATGTAGTAGATAAGTACTTAATCATTTCAATAAATTAATTTAATTTCGATTCATTCGATTCATTTGTCTACAGTCAATTGTGCTGATTTCTTGCAAGTCGCTTCACTACGGCAAGTGGGCGGTACCTGTCTATGTGCTACGATAATTTTTGAGGTATCATCTCGTTGATAAAAATATGATACTTCATAGACGTGAACTGTCAAAATTATCATCCTAAATTAGACAAGGTATAATTTTATACCTATATGTCACAGAATCACAGAATATGCGTGCCTCACGGTGTTGCCACATGGCGGGGAAATATCTAAACAATAAAATTCTTTGTCTTGAATGATAGGCGGATCAACGCATAACCTAAACAGCTGATCGTAGAAATCTGAAACTTGGAGGGCTTATTCTTTGTACGACATGTATTTCCTTTATTTAATTTAGCATGGTTGGTTAGATAAATTTGATCCATACGATTGACCCTATCGATTGAAGCCATAAAAGTAAAGGATGTTATTTTTTTTCCAGATTTTAACCGGTTCAATTTTCAAAACTCTTTGTCAATCAATCAATCAATTAGCCCAAGGTAGATATATTCTTGGACAACTTCGAGTGTCGACCCTTCGACGGCAATCGGTCTCGACACGATAATATATGTTCATTGAAAACTCTTTGAATACGGTTTAAAATATTTTTATAATCCAAATTAAGTATTTTATAAGTAAAACTGTCTATCTACATTATTTAGGATACATCCATTTACCGTCGCCATGGAGCATCCTGACCTATGTAAGAATACACATTACGATAGTTGTAAATCAATATTTAATTATTAGCAAGTTAATACACCATATTTAGCTATACGGAACCTTTGTTTCAAAATCCCAACCACCAAATTGTTCTTGGGCCGAACAATGCTAATTAGTTGCCATGTTATTTGCTACAAGTACCTTGGTCGACCGTTGCCGACTACAGGCAAAGTTATCAGTACCCATGGCGAAGTTAAGGGCCCGGAACTACAGCTTATTTTATAAGTACCTGCCCTTTGGCTAGGGTTGTTCGGCTTCTTTCTTACTCTTTGTTAAAAGTTTGATACATAATTATTGAGTTTGAGGTCGTTTTGCGTATTTCATATTTTAAGTGACATAGTTCTCAAAGGACTCTTATAGTCCCGGGTCCTTTAAGCGGGGCGTGAAAAATCATTTGATGAGGCCGTCAAACTGAGGGCGGAATTTTTCCTTTTTTATTTTAATTCTTAATTCTTTATTGTACACTCAGAAAATAACTATCAGACATTACAAATATAACTTAATTAACAAAGGCGAGCTTTGAGTTTTCTCCCAGCAAACAATTTTAAAATTTATATTATGTTGAACACGTCAACATGACTTCATCTCGCCTGATGGAAAGTTAAGGGTAGTCTCAGGCAGGAGGGATTTTGTTTCTCTTAGAGTGTTTATAGAAAAAAAAAATTTTTTCCCTTTCTTTCTTTATTTATTTTCTGTTGTTATAAATATTGAAAGGCCACGATACGGTTGTTATGTTCCGTAAAGTATAATCTTTTGAGAGGGGTTCTCAAAATTTGTTTAGTTAGCAAAACAATCTCCCTTCAATCAGTGCCGGGCGGATAAGTTATTCGTCCATCACTAACTTCTATTGTGATTCCAAGGGAATCATAATTCGTCTAAATTTCTTTATCAAAATAAAGACGAACTTAGGCTGGGAACATATTGGCGTTTGTCGGACGTGCGTTTCACTGGGGGAGACGCTACGGTTTTTTTATTATTATGTAATATTTTTTTTTATACTACGTAGGTAATTATTTTTTATATTGTATTATACGAATTTTTTGTCTGATTTAAGTATGTACTGCCAATAGAAGTATTATATTTAATCTTTAGTATTTTTTTTTACTCCGAGCAAGTGGGATTTATGACACGAGCGCCGCGCCGTCGAGAAAATAACAAAGAAATTACATAAATTTGGCTCAAAGGATTTTCCTTTGCCTCGACCACATCAGAAATGATCGATCGACCCAAGGGTTATCAATAAATGAGAACACTTATAATGAAATAATTAATTATAAGCTTAATTACTATGCAAATCGATAAGCCAATTCGTTTGGCTAAATTATCTCCTCTGGTGTAGACAGTCCTTAAATCGTTTCATGCAAGTCTGCCAGCTTCGAATGCTGTAAAATCAAATTATGTGTTGAAATGCGTGGTTTATGTCTATCATCAAAGAAATTGCATGCCCGACAAACGCACGTGTGAACCCTGCCTTAATATTGATTAGCGAGGATGATTCCGGGACAGCTATGGTTACGAGGTCAACGCTTTCCCGGGAGCGTGCACTGTACGAAGTTTGAATAATTAGTCAAGATGTGCAAAATTTTTAGTAGGTCAAGCCTATTAAGGATAAAAAAAATTACTGCGTGTAGCTGTGCCTGTATATTGGAGATATTAAAAAAGAAAACTTGGGTTATGATATGAACGATAGCTGAGCAGGAAAATATTTTTTTGGAATTTATTTTTATTTCTTCATTTTATTTATTTATTTAGATTAGACACACCAACTCCAACAGTCTCCATATACAACATTGTCTTAATATAATAGGTACAGAGTAAAAATATTCTTATATGTAGACCAATGGGGTTGGCCGGTGAAAGCTAATCGCAGATGGCGCTAGCGAGTTTGGTTCTCTTGTGTACGACGGCCATATTCAGTGTCGTTATTGTTTACAAAAGAAACCTGCTTGAAATATAATTTATTATCTTAAAAACGGACTTAAAATTGTGCGAACTTGTAGTCTAAGAACTATAAAATTATGTATTCTCACTGGCGAGTGAAAGAGCTCAAAGATGAACTTAAAAAACGTGGTGCTTCTTTACGTGGAAAAAAAGCAGATCTTGTGGAAAGGTATATTGTTTTAAATAAATTACCACTATATTCACAAATTTCGTATTCAGAAACATTTTTGTTTTGAAGATACCATTACCTAAAATGTAACAGACTTGTAATACTTATGCATATAGTTAAACTACGGGGATAATAATAATATACATTCTTTTACTTTCAGGTTGGAGATTTATGACCAAAACTTCAATTTTGAACACCTTTAAAGGGCTGATAACGAAGATCCTGAAATATAGTTACCATTGCCAGAAACCTATCGTGATATTAACAGTAACACGGCTCTACTACCTCTTGATAAGACAATCATAAGGCATTATCTATGCTAGTAAGTAGTTTAAACTAAGTATAGATTTATACCTAATAGGAAACTGCGTTGAGTTAGGATATAAACCAAAGTGAAATTTTAACTGAGACCCTAGCCCATTTTCACCATTACTTATTCACAACTATATTTTTTCTTTTCAGTACACAAAAAGAACAATATTGCTATGCACCTGTATGAAACCCGTCATTTATTGATGGTAAGATCTTCTGTTGTTGGTAATAATACCTATATAAAGGGATATTGCAGAAAATCAATGAAAAATGTTCAATATGAAGTGGACATACATAATACTTGGACGTGAATAGGACACATGAAGCTTTTAAAAATAAAACACTTTATGTCATCTTAGTTTTTTTATTTACAATACCTGCATCATCTGCAAGTAGTAGCTCTGTGGAAAATAATCTTAAGTATAGTGTACAGCATCTAACTTGGCAAGATTTTAGAGTAGTGGGGCCCACCGTCCACACTATTAAGTTAGATGCTGTGAACTATATATTAGATGCTTGAGTACTTCGATGAGTGTGGCAAGTTGTTGGTGTCATTATCAATCTCATGCTCTTGAGATACATTGCAAAATCATCATAATATACTATCACTATATTTAATGGCACTATGCCTTCACAGGATTGGTAAGTTGATGGCATTTCAAATAGCTATTTCCTCAGGTTCCGGACTCCCAATATATCTTTTCTTGTTCTTGCTGTTTCTGATAGTGGTTAAGTGTTTCAAGGAGATATAGATGGTACAGCACTTTTCTTCATATATTTATGTTGGTGTTCAACTCCTAGAATATAGAAATGACTGTTATTATTAAGATCATAGGAGTAAATCAATTTGTATGTTATTTTATGTAGGTATATCAAGTACATATGTATTAAGACTACTAATAATGTTGAATAAGCAACACTCACCTGTGTATTTACAATTTTTTTATAATCATTTTCCACGAAATGTTTTCGACATAACCTCTAACTATTTTTAGAAATAAAATTTTGTAGGCAAATGTCTTTCAACCAAAGCCGACGAATTTTGTAATCTTTTGGGATATGGTGTACTCCAAATTCTGAGCATTTCGCTACTATACATTTAGTCATCTTGGGTTTAAAAATTATTTTGTAAATAACTCCATACAAATGATCAATGTTTTAGGAACCAACTACACCAGCGCCACTTTGACAGTTGCCAACCCCATTAGAGGCATGTACAGTTCACACCATAACCTGATATATTATACTCTCAAATTTCATGTCTGTTTGTGCGTGATGTACGCAAAAACTACTGCACGGATTTTGGTGCGATTTTTTTGTTTGTAAGGTCTTGAACAGACTTAGAATCTTACGAATGTTTGATCACAATGGGTTGAGTAGAACCGGAGATCTAGTCAAAAATCGCGAAAACGCTAGTGATTTCCATGTGTGACTGGTTTATGGTTTATTAAACCAACAACTAGTCACACATAGTGGCTTATAAAATGATCTAAGAATAAATTATCTCCTTACCTATTAGATTTCTGTGGCGTAGCGGTAGTGAACGCGGCCGCTGTGCAGAAGGTGCGGGATCAATCCCCGCTCAGTGCAAATATTTGTATGCATGAATATGAGTATTTGTATTGCTCTGGTCGTGCGAGAGCACGTTAAGCCGTCGGTCCCGGATGCCATACAAACATCTATAGCAGTCGTTACGGGTAGTTGGAGCCCTGAACAGTCCAACAACAACGGTCTAGCTGCAATGCTTCGATATCGCCTAATATCACCATTGGGTTGTAAAGGTCAGATGGCAGTCGCTTCACGGAAAATATCGAGGTTCAGCCAAATCCGCAATTAAGACTGGTGAAGCGGACCCCAGACTCCGAGGTGAAATTTAAAATAACCGCTAGGTTGAAGAGTACCATTAACCTTTCGAATGGTCACAAAGGCAACCATAAAATTCAAGATTATATTTTGGATGATAAAGAAGCTTGGAAATGAACTGCTCACTCAACTATGTTAATCGAACTAACACTGTATCTAGACTAAGGCAATTGTTGTAAATAGACCAAAAAAAACAGCCCGCTGAGTTTCTTGCCGGAGTCTTCTCAGGTCTGGGCTGCGTTTCGAACCGGTGGTCCATTTGCTTTAGTTTTAAATAACTTTGATTATGACGTTTTGTAAGTGCGGCTTAAAATGGTCTATACAGAATGAATGATTTTTGAATTTGACTTTGACTTTGAACCAGCTATGCAGAGTCTACGCACAAAGCAATCCAAACAGCCATGATACCCAACATAAAATGGCTGCCAAAAACATGCCCACAGTTATCCGGTAAACACGAAACTATTTCAATCCTAACCCTTCTTATCGAATTATTTACAGACGCAAACCTTTATGTCCCTTTCTAAATATATTATGCCATGTTTGGCCATATTTATTTATTTCTAAGGGACTTGGCCGCTGAATGATTGAAATGGTAATGTCGGGTGAAATTGGGTTTGTTCGATAATCGGCTGTGAGGCGCCAGATATTGGATCTGGGCATTGGACGGCTTGTTAGTTTGGGAAATTTCTGATACAGGTCTTTACAAACTTCTGACGATGCGACGATGATAGTTAGGTTGCGTTTAGTTTTTTTTTTTATATGGGACACATCAAAACGACTTTACCTCGCCTGATGGTAAGCTAAAGGTAAAGTCTCAGGACTGGGGTCACCACTACATACACCGGTAGTGCTACAGTGGCGGCCCTCAACTTGACGGCCTCATTAAAAGCTTTTTCACGCCCCGCTTAAATACCCCGAGACTATAGGAGGAAGGAAACACATGCGCTGGTAAAGAGTTCCAAGTCTTTATGGTGCGGCAAATAAAAGAGGCACCGAGCCGCTTGGTTCTTGATGGAATTCATTCCACTGTGTGAGGGTGAGTGTTGAGGGTGTTTACACTTTTAGTGGTCAATCAATTCTTAAAGTCTGATTGCCGAGAAAGATTTCTTTCAAGATTTCCATATCTGATTAAATAAACAATGTAATATTTAAACAAAAGAATCAACTTCGAGTTTTCAAACAATTAATCCATGTCAATGTAACACGTCTACTCTGAATTTGTAATTAAGTCCGGCGAAATGCTCAAAAAAAAACATTGACAGCACTGTGACCTAAATTTCGGACATTCGGGTGGGGTCCCACTGTTTACTAAACGAGACATCTAATAAGATTACAAGATGAAAGGTTCGGTGAGTTTAATTTGATCTCAAAGAGTTTAACCAAGTTACATTCAACCTTTCATTTGGTTGGTTTAATCGATTTATTTTACGAGTGAAATGTACTTACATTTTCAGTCTTCTTAGTTGAATTGAGTCACTATTTTACATCATAACTTATATAACACTAGCTGTTGCCCGCGGCTCCGCCCGCGTGGATGTCGAAATCCGTTTCAAAAACTATCCTATCTCTCAAGTTGGATCGAACTGCACATGGTGTGCGAATTTTATTATAATCGGTTAAGTGGTTTAGGAGTCCATTGAGGACAAACATTGTGACACGAGATTTATATATATTAAAGATAATAAAAAGTCTGGTCTCTCGAAGAAACTATTCGGCAAAACATAAGTTTTTATCAAAGTCGAGTCTAAGTAGTTAACAATTTATATTTTTACTAACAGCCTAGCTCAGACCAATAAAAAAGTATAGACGGAGCCATTGTGAACAATAGCGACGAAATAAGTGAAGCTTCTTATGTATAAGTCAAAACACGTCACACGCTGACAATAGCTCTTCGGCCGACTACCCAAAGACTACCAAACCGAGCGTCTGTCAAATTCCGTCATAAGATTATCGAATCGTCTTATGTTAGTTGGCTTCAAAAAAAATGCGCAATACTCCGTCTATACTTTTTTATTGGTCTGAGCAGCCTAGATCCCAGTTTCAATAGGGAATAAATTCGTAAAAATAACTTTTTCATGATTATTTTCCCTTAAGTTTTTTTACTTCTTTTTCTGCCTTTGGTACCTTTCCCTGCTTTCCTGTCTCCATTTCTTTCTCAGAATTTTTTGTTATCCCGATGCGAAAATAAAAGAAAACAGCTTTTGAAGTGGGTTGTAAAATTGTGTCAAAATATGAAAGGATCTATTATGTGTTGTCACATATGGGTTTGGTTTACTAATAAGTGATCAGTGTAATATCGTAAACGTACACATAACACTTAAGTCCATAATATATTTACAGGTAGGCACTTTATTTTAAATTTAATAATGACATAATAATAACGAGTTTACCTATTATAATCGCCGTCACCGGCACCCTATCCTATTCTAATGTTATTTTGATAAGCTTTGATGAATGCGCGTAAAACGTTTCATTTTTACATTTCCATAAGTTAATAATAAATCATTCAATTTAATTATCATTTAGCTACAAAATATAATCTTCTGCTTCAGTTTGATGGAGATCTATTCACCTATGAATTGTACCAAAATTTAATTCTTTGGTGTATGGAGCTCCACCAAGATTGAAAGGAGGTAGGACACGACGGTATCTCCCGTCCGAAATGAGCAGTCCAACTGGGGTAGGTAGCACCTCCGCCCTACAGAAGACCGCGGCCATTATAACCATCGTGATTGTGTTCCCGCTGGTAAGTAGGGTAACCAGAGCTCACTCCGACCTCACCTCCTAGCCGGTAAGTCTGCTGATTTCCGACCCTTTCGACCCTTACAGTACAGATGTGTGTATAAGGGACAGTAGTGTGGTACTACCACGTGCTAAGGAAGGAAAATTAAACGGTTACGTTTCATGTCCTATTAGTTAACTAGAATTGAATCAATACTTATTTGATGGCCTCTGTGGCGTAGCGGTAGCTCATTCGACTGCTACGACAAGGAGGCGCGGGTTCGATTCCCGCTCAGTGCAAATATTTGTATGCATGAATATGTCTATTTGCATTGGTTACAAAGCATTTATCAGCATTCTAAAACTAAAGCTAGTTAAACTAAGCTTACTTTGGGTCTAGAGAGCGATGTGTAGAATAGAATGTCGTAAAATATTTATTTATTTACTTATATAAAGTGCACAATCAGATCCCAGTGTAAATAAATACAAAATATATAATACAAGAAACTTGCACTTTTTTAGGTAATTTTTATACACCTTGGGTGACATTATTGAAGTTTTAGTAAGGATCCCTATTTTCTTTGAAAACAAATTATAGCCTATGTTACTCCCAGATATTGTAGCTTTCTATAGGTGAAAGAATTATTGAAATCGGTCCAGTAGTTTCGGAGCCTATTCGTTACAAACAAACAAATAAATCTTTCCTCTTTATAATATTAGTGTAGATTGTATATAATATTGTTTCCAACATCTTGCATCACACCATTCTCAATCATATGTTGATATTTCGCGATAGTCTCCGACATCCAATTTCCTGCGGAGTGTGGCGGCCCTCTAGCAGACCTCTCTGCAATCTTCTATCCGAATATTCCAACGTTTTTTACGACTCTCCTCGGACAAACCGATGTTTTTTTATGGGGCCAGTTATTAAATATTCAACTACAGACGGAGTTTATAGAGAAAACTATGAATGTTGAAAAATATTAATCGTATGGGTCACATTATCACGTCTTCATTAGACCTTTCAATTATGCTAATGTTATATATTGATACTTTTATATATTTATTAATAGACAATAAAGAAGTAGTCATCTGACACTATCAACAGCTAAGTACACATCATTCAATAATAATAGGCAGAGGCTCTCACTAGGCAGCTGGCTTAAGGGCTTGATGCACAAGGTAGTTTTGCTAAGCACGGCACGCATTGTGAGGAAGTTCCTCTCCCTGGAGCCTTAACCACCGGTGGCTTGGTCTCTGTACCCGACGCCGGTGGAGTATGTAATATTTTTATATTTTTAAATATTTATATTTGTATAATTTTTTTTAAGTATATATTTAAAAATGTAATTTCAAGCTTATTTAAAAGGACAAATAAATTATTTATTACACAACAAATTCCATACTTTAGGAACATCAAAATTCTCGTCATGCCCCCGGGAACACCGTGGTTCCCAAACCCGAGGGGGCCATCTCGAATCCGGAGATGGCCCGGGTCAAGCCGGGGTGCGAGGGAAATGTTCTTTGGACCACCTTACACCCTGGCGTCAGAAGACCCTAGACGGCGTGCGGTTTTAGTCGGTAAGAGGCCGATATAACCTGCCCCGCTGGCCCCGGGGTGGGTATCTATGAGGATTTCCGCACGAAAAAAAAGGAACATCAATTCTCTGAACCCCACTCTAGGATTCCCCGTGTTGTGGGTCATTTGTTAGGATTAGGTACGAAAGAAAGCATGCACCTAGTAAATTTTTTTTTTATACTACGTAGGTGGCAGACAAGCACACGGTCCACCTGATGGGAAGCGGTCACCGTGGCCTATGAACGTGTGCAACAACAAGGGTGTCACTCACGCGCTGCCTACCCTGAAGGGAAAGGGGGAGAGCTGGGAAGGGGTGGGGAGGCTAGGAAGGGGAGGGGGAGGAGGGGTACAGTGAGCTCTGGCTACCCTACTTACCGGTGGGAACACAACACGATGGTTATTATGGCCGCGGTGTTCTGTAGGGCGGAGGTACTACCCCAGTCGGACAGCTCATTTCGGACGGGAGATACCATCGTGTCCTACCTCCTTATTTAATATTGGTATATTTAACTATATAACTTCTCATCGTATTCACTTAAGTACGTTTAGAAGTTAGTTGAAACGCCTGTGGTTTTAATTATAGTTTGCTGTTGTTTGATGTTTTGTTGCAATCTTGTGCAATTGAGCAATTCATTGTATAATTCTGAAGTGAGGTAACATTATTATTTACATACAAACAAAAGCCATTGCACCTCTGCTAAGCAATGGAAAATCTGCAGTCGCTCACGAAAAAACAACAAGTAAACTTCGGGCTCCAAAGTGCTATCTTGCACCACAACACTATGAGAATGATAATGACTATTTATATTTAACTAGCTGTTGCCCGCGGCTCCGCCCGCGTGGATGTCGAAATTCGTTTCAAAAACTATCCTATCTCTCAAGTTGGATCGAACTGCACATGGTGTGCGAATTTTATTATAATCGGTTAAGTGGTTTAGGAGTCCATTGAGGACAAACATTGTGACACGAGATTTATATATATTACTAGCTGTTGCCCGCGGCTCCGCCCGCGTGGATGTCGAAATCCGTTTCAAAAACTATCCTATCTCTCAAGTTGCATCGAACTGCACATGGTGTGCGAATTTTATTATAATCGGTTAAGTGGTTTAGGAGTCCATTGAGGACAAACATTGTGACACGAGATTTATATATATTAAGATATCTTACTAGTAGGCCCATAAATGTGTGAAAAACTAGGACATAAGACTAACACGAACAACGCGGCAACACCGTTATTTAGTCCCTCGTCAATCTTACTTAAATTATTGGACTGTCTACATTGATAAAGGAGTAAATAAAAAGTTAGTAAAGGCACCTACCCATTGGTGAAAAGAGTAAAAAGTCGATTCTCAACACAATTTTTCTTTTGTGTTGAGAATGAGAAGTTTTAGCAGTTCTTGTCTGTTTTTTTTATATTAGACACGTCAACATGACTTCATCTCGCCTGATGGAAAGTTAAAGGCAAAGTCTACACATAGTGCTACACAGTGTAGCCTCTCAGCTTGACGGCCTCATCAAATGCTTTTTCACGCCCCGCTTAAAGGCCCCGGAATTATATGAGGAACGAAACACATGTGCTGGTAAAGAATTCAAAGTCTTTATGGTGCGGCAAATAAAAGAAGCACCGAACCGCTTGGTTCTTGGTGAAATTGATTGCAATATGTGAGGGTGATAGCTCATAGAGCAAGAGCCCATGAACCCCATTATAAAAGCTGAAAGTTTGTCAGCGTATGCTCCCAATACAGATAAGAACGATGGCCCATTATTAAGTTCGGGTCATAGTGGCTTTGGCAGATACACGGTACTAAAGGGTAGTCTGGGGTTCACGGACTCTTAGTCCATCAGCCTGGCACGTGTAGGAAATGATTCCTAGCGATTTTGACAGGGTAATCAGCGCGAGTGTAACGCCCCTGGTGTTGCACACGTCCATAGGCCAAGGTAACCAGTTCTCATTCGGTAGACCGTGTGTTTGTCTGCCACCAATGAGATAAAAACTGTAATTATATAATATATTTTTGTTAGGTAATGATATCACAAGTTTTTTTATCAATTGTTGTTACATCAGTTTCAATGTAAAGATTCGTACCTATAGGTGTTACCGAAGAGTTGAAATCAAAAACTATCTCCTATCTATGTTTAGAATATAGATAAGATATAATTTTTGTTTTGTTTTAGCCGATGCCCGCGGCTCCGCCCGCGTGAATGTCATTCATCACAACTTTTGGTCATATCTCTGGTTTTACTCAGCCAATTGTAATTAAACATACGGCAAATTATAAATCTCACCAAGATGTTTCAGTAGTTTTTTGCGTCCATCGCGAACAAATAGACAATCAGACAAACGGATAAGCGGACAAACGAACAAACTAACAAACGAACAAACGGACAAACAACAATCATCGGCTTTATCGATTGTTTACCTATTTATCACTTACCTTAGGAAAATTGTAGTACCAGCTATATACGCCACAAATATCTTTCTATATTTTGGCATTCCATTTTCAGTCATCAAGTTTTGCTGTTGACTGTACGTAGAATCATATAAAAATATAGTAATCTACTAGACGCAACTATTTGGTCAATTCATACATGCATCAATTGACGATTATTTTTTTTAAACCTATCTGACACTATAATTTTTTTTAAAGTAAAAAATGTTCCTGTCTTTTCTAACCGTGGTGCCAATTCTCCTGTGCTTATGGTTGTATATACGATGGAGCAAGGTGAAGAACTACTGGCGAGACAAGGGGGTGCCCCACTACCCCCCACATCCAATCATGGGAAGTTTGACTTTTCTGCAAAGACAAAATCCTGTAAGTAGTTACTTACATAATACATTTTTTATATTTAGACCGCCGGATTAACCGCACCCCGCTTGATGGTAAACTGGGGTGGAGTCCAAAAAGTAGAGGTTACCATTCCCAAGGAACACCCCTAAAATGGTGACCTTTACCCAGACGGCCTTGACAGATACTTTACTGTAACCCGGGACTGTAATAAGAAGGGAATACGTGCGAGGGTAAAGAATTCCACTTCTTTAAAAAAAATAATCAGTACAATCATTATTTATTTTTACGTAGGATGAGATATCACCCTCACTCTTTTCATTGCCGCACCTTAAAGACTTGGAATTCTTTACCGGCGCAAATGTTTCCTTCCTCCTATAGTCACGGGGCCTTTAAGCGGGGCGTGGAAAAGCCGAGGCAACAGAGCCGCCTCTGTTGCCCTGGTGCACCGCGTTGAGGTGATGCCCAGTTGCGGGCCTCATAACCTCATTTTAAACATCTACTTCCTCTAAAACTCCATATTAGCTATCATGTATTTCTTCTTCAGACAAGTTGGATGAAGAAAGCATACAATGACTTCAAGTCACCATATATGGGCATGTGGCTGTTCTGGCGCCCCGCCTTGGTGATCAACAGCCCTGAAATAGCGAAGAGAATCCTTGTAAAGGATTTTGCGAACTTCAGAAACCGGTATCTTGCTTCTGGCAAGACCGATCCTGTAGGATCTCTGAATTTGTTTACAGTTAAAGTAAGTTATATAATCTTCGTATGTTTTTTCCAATTTATGTCACTGTAGACATCAAGATTAATAGATAATAGACACCCAGAGTTCATAATCCCTCCCCCTCATCCCCCAATCCCCTCAACTTAACAACCCTCCCTCCTTTAGGGTTGGCAGCGCGAGTGTGACGCCACTGATGTTGCACACGTCCATAGGCCACGGTGACCACTTCCCATCAAGTGGGCCGAGTGCTTGTCTGCCACCAAGTAGTATAAAAATAATTAAAGGCATTAAATGCTAAAATTCGTTGTAAAATTCAGTCGCTTCACGGAAAAATATCAAGGTCCAGCCAAATCCGCAGTTAAGACTGGTAAAGCGGACCCCAGACTCCGAGGTCTGGTTGGAGTCGAGGAAAGCTTTGGATACGACTGGGAATTAACGCTAGGTTGAAGAAGAAAATTAAATGCTTAAATTCGAGTTTATAATTATTACCAGTGACTAAGGCTCTGCATTGATTATCATTGATGAACCAGATAGTCCTTTCGTATAATTATTACGTATCATCATCAGTCTCCGAGCATTATCCCAATTCAATTGGGGTACTTCTTTTGTATATGTATAAAGATTGACGAAACAGATAGGTATGAGGCGAGGGTGAATGGTCAACCCGTTAAAGGCCGACCTAGGCATACATATTTTTTAATCAGATCCAGGACGTGTTGGAGAAAGGTGCCCGCAATCGGCATGCGTGTATGAAAACAATTATGAAAGTTTAAGAAGCGAAAGGAGTATGCCAAGATCGTAGCAAGTGGAAAGATGTTGTCTCTGCCTACCCCAATGGGAAAAAGGCGTGATTTGTATGTATCACAGAACAAAGAAAAATGTTTTTTAATGTTCTGTGGTATGTATGTACCTAGTTTAATTTATTGTTGTCAGGATCCAATCTGGACAGTATTGAGAAGACGTCTTGTTCGAGTATTCACAACTTCAAAACTGAGGAACCACAGTCGTATCACGCAAGCCAAAACGGAGGATCTCATACAGCGCATCAAAAAAGAAACATCTATAAGTAATAAATTACATCTAAGAGTAAGTCGGACTTTGGGTATCTATTGTTTGAAAATCATAATTAGAAAGGAGATGTTTCATTTTGGGCCCGCTAATTGTACTAATATTTATTCGCCTCCGAAATTCAAGGGTTAAATAAATAAAATATCAGTAGGTACATTCTTATAGTTTTAGTCCGCCATGTTTGTTGTGTTGCAAGAAAGTGTTTATTTAGTTAGATTCCGCCCATAATACGAGGTAATAGATGAAAACTACATTGCTTAGGTATTTTTCTTAGTAGTGTACAATTATCGGGCCCAAGATCCATTCATTAATTTGTGAAACATCTCCTCTATTAAATGTATCTGTCTACAGCCTGTATCTAGATTTTACTATACTGACCCTTTATATGCCCTTGTGTCAATTATTCTGGCGCGGTATTCTCCTAAAGCTTTTTAGTTTCGTACTTTCACTGGTGCAACTTTCAAACTTCCTCTAATAGACTAATTTCTTATTCTGTCCATTCTTTTCACACCACACTTTCTAACATTCGCATCTCCTCTATATGCAGGTACTATATACCGACCCTTTATCCATTATAATATTGTTTGCATCTTTTCCAGACAATATTATTGGAATATTCAACTGATATAATAGGAGAGTCCGCGTTTGGAATTACTTGTGAATCGGTTAAGACTGGAGATAGTGTCATACAACAAGTTGCCAGGGAATTAATGGAGTTTAACGTGTTCAGAGGACTGAATGTATCTGCTGTGTTCTTCTTTCCAGAACTAGTTGACATATTTAGGTGAGCAGTGAAATTTTATTACAATTTAATTTAATTTAATTTTTTAAGACAAAATTTTATTGTCAGTAATAAAAACGGAGGAAGTATTAAATTGGACAAACTGTACTGAATATTATTCTTTTATTAGACTTTAATCTATACATAATATAATAAATCTGTAACTGATCGGTGTCTGTATATGGAGGATGTCTGTTTTTGGGGGTCAAGTCACCCGCGTCCGTAGGAGAGTACCCTATTGCGAATCCCTACACGTGACCCCTGGGTGGTGCTAAATAGGTGACATACTGGTGGTAGGTTTCAACCGACGGCTTGTAACCACCCACCAAGCAAAGCCGTACCGCCAAGCAGCCTAGCTGTGTTCCGGTACGATGCTTGGTGTAGCCACACGGGATGATGGGTCGAAATAGTTGTTCCACTGCAAGTCGACCGACCTGTCATGCTCTGGTATGGAGGCTCCGAGGATCTGGCCACGGAGGGTAGCGGGATCCGAGGCACGGTGCACCGCTGGCCGACCGCAGATAGTTGGGGGCCCAAGTACTATGTTAGCCGCATAAGAAAGGCTGCCCCGCCATCTGACGAAAAATCCCGGAGTGCGCCATCGTGCCGGTTGGCGACCGGACGAGAGGGCCCGATGGACACTTCCGGGGGGGCTCGGGCGTCCCCGCAGTCTCCTGTCCAGCTCCTCAAAGTTGCCGTCCTGCAGGGGTATGTATGAGGGTTAGCAGCGTGGAACCTCATTTCACTGCCATCATCCCACCTCCCTTCACTCCATAACTATGAGCAGGAACAAAAGGAACTTATTTCGACAGCGGCTGCACTCCCTCTCACTCAAAGTGCACCTCACTAATGTCAGAGGTTTGCACTCTAATCTCATAGCAGTCCATCACCATCTCGAGACCGAAAAGCCTGCTCTCATGTTCCTCTCGGAGACGCAGATCGGATGTCCGACGGACGTTTCGTACCTCCAATACCCAGGGTATACCCTGGAGTACAACTTCCGTCCACACGCTGGTGTGTGTACCTACACCCGTGATGACATCTGTTATCGGCGTCTCCGAGATCTTGAAGACACCAAGTTCTCTGCACTGTGGATGCTGGTTGGCACAGGCATCGATAAAATTATCTATGCTTGTGTCTACCGGTCGCATAGTGGAGATCAGGAGACAACCGAGCTCACTCACTACCTCGGTGAGGCGGCAGAAATGGCTCAGCAGCGGTACCCTTCAGCCCAATTGACGATACTGGGGGACTTCAATGCCCACCATCGTGAGTGGCTCTTCCCACACCAGATCACAGACCATGCTGGGAGAG
Source organism: Lithosia quadra (assembly GCA_963576445.1). Classification (NCBI taxonomy): domain Eukaryota; kingdom Metazoa; phylum Arthropoda; class Insecta; order Lepidoptera; family Erebidae; genus Lithosia; species Lithosia quadra. Next base: position 869,752 of record OY754891.1, on the reverse strand, counting down.
AAACGCGTAAGTTAGCAATAGCATTAGATCTCACCCAGCTGGTCCAAGAGGCAACGAGGGTACCAGATGTTGATACGCACACAGCTAATTGCTTCTACTGACAACGGATCCAGACCGATACTCCGTGTCGGTATCTTCCCCTCTGGGAAGTTCCGACCACTGTCTGGTGAAATCTGTATCCGTCTACTCCCCACACGATGCTAGCCCTAAGGGCTCTCGAAGGATATGGCGGTACAGGTCAGCAGATTGGGATGAGATGCGGTCCTTCTTCGCATCCTACCCTTGGCGGCCTACTTGCTTCTCCTCTGCTGATCCATCTGTTTGCGCGGACGCCGTAGCGGATGTTGTGCGGCAGGGAATGGAGTATTACATTCCATTCTCTGACGTCACAATGTCTGGCGTAGCGCGGCCTTGGTTTGGTGCCGAGTGTGGTCGCGCCGAAGCACAAAAACACGCGGCTTACCTTGCTTGGGTCGATGCTCGTAACCGCAAGTCTGGGGATGTATCCAAGAGGAAGAAGGCCTTCAATAGAGCTGCCAAGGCCTGCAAAAAGACTCTGCGTAAGGCTCGTTATGACCATATTGGCCGAATAGGGAGCAAACTCGCATCATACCCAGCGGGCAGTAAAGCGTTTTGGTCCCTGGCCAAGACAGTTGAGACTAATTTCTGCCGTCCCTCACTACCTCCACTGCTGAAACCCGACGGGTCGCTGGCCCACTCTGCTGAGGAGAAAGCAAATTTATTTGCCTCTCTTTTTGCGGAGTCATCGCGTCTAGATTCTGGTACCACGAAACCCCCTGCTCCTCCTGATGAATGTGAGGCCCGTATGGGGGATGTTAGCATCCGTCAGGAGGAGGTGCGTAAAGTGCTGAGCGGTCTGGACGTGAATAAGGCCAGTGGGCCCGACGGGATTCCAGCAATAGTGCTGAAAAAATGTGCGCCTGAATTGTCTCCTGTCTTGACACGCCTATTTCGTCTCTCTTATGAGGCCGGTCAAGTGCCGAAGGGTTGGAAGCAGGCAAATGTGCAACCTGTGCCCAAAAAGGGCAGTAGGGCTGACCCTGTCAACTATAGACCCATATCGGTAACGTCCATACTTTGCAAAACTATGGAACGTGTGCTGAACCATAAGCTCCTGGCATACCTGGAAACGAATGAACTCCTCAGTGATCGCCAATATGGGTTCCGCCAGAACCGTTCCACTGGGGATCTTCTTGTGTATGCTACTCACATCTGGAGTGAGGCCATCGAGAAACACGGAGAGGCACTCGCTGTCTCCCTTGACATCTCGAAGGCCTTTGACAGGGTCTGGCACGAAAGCCTAATCAACAAGCTTCCAGCGTACGGCCTGCCTGCTGGCTTGTGTGCCTGGATTACCGACTTTCTGAAAAACCGGTCAATCCGAGTGGTCATTGACGGCTGCTCGTCGGATCAACTGCCAATAAACGCAGGGGTCCCTCAGGGGTCGGTTCTCTCTGCCACACTTTTCCTGCTGCACATTAACGATCTGCTCAAGCCCGGTATTTTTGGGTACGCAGACGACAGCACAGTGGTTGAGAGGTACGAGTCCGGCCCGCAGGCCAGCATGGCACAAACCCGGTCTCTTCGAGAGGCTATGGTTGAGCGTTTGGACTTGTCCTTGAAGGCTGTCTCCGATTGGGGAGACGCTAACTTGGTCAACTTCAACGCGAATAAGACCCAGGCGTGTCTATTCTCCGCTAAGCGGAGCCAATTCCAGCCAAACCCTACTTTCCGAGGTGTACCAGTGCCGATAACCGACCACCTTGAGCTTCTTGGTGTGACTCTCACTCCTACCCTCAACTTTGGTCCATACATTGAGGCAAAGGCTCAAGTAGCTGCCAAAAAGCTGGGTATTATTTCAAAGGTGCGGCAATATTTCACACCGGAACAGCTGCTCAACCTTTACAAAGCGCAAGTTCGATCGTGTATGGAGTATTGCTCGCACCTCTGTGAAGGCTCAGCAAAATACCAACTCGAGGCACTTGAGTCAATTGAGAGAAGGGCCAAGAGGCTCATCAACTGCGATGCGCTGGTGGAGACTAAGCTTCAAAGCTTGGAACATCGGCGTAGAATTGCTAGCCTTTCTGTCTTTTATCGGTTGCACTTCGGGGAATGTGCGCTGGAATTGCATAACCTAATTCCTCCAAGCCCTTTTCATCACCGAACGACCAGACGTACGGCAACACGCCACCGGTTCATGGTGGATATCCCACTCATACGCACAAAACGTTTTGGCAGTACGTTCATCGTGCGTACTGCTAAAGAGTGGAATGCCCTGCCTGAGTCTGTGTTTCCGGAAAGCTACAACCTGGGAGTCTTCAAGTCTAGAGTGAATAGGTTTCTTCTAGGCAAGCGTGCTCCACCGTCGACCACATCATCATTTACCAACAGGTGAGATCGTAGTCAAACGCGAGCCAAAAAAAACCAATAAAAAAAAAAAAAAAAAAAAAGATGTATTATGAGAAAAAAAATAATTAGGGGACTTTATGAATGTAATAGATGCCAAAACAATTTTTGTTCAAGCTGGGATCAAAAACTACTGGAGGGATTTTGATCAAACTTGGTACGATTATAGTTCATAGTTCTGGGCAATTAGACTCAAAATCTTACGCTAATTTGATCAAAACGGCTAATTAGAACCAGCGATATAGTAAAAATACGCGAAAATCGACGTCCACGCGGGCGGAGTCGCGGACAACTGCTAGTTGATTTTAGTAAATTGTGATCCTGTGGGACCATGCAGTATAGTTTAATAAAATCAATAAATACATTAGACTTGACACCATAATGAACCGCTTCGAAATATTTACATTTAAGTCAAGTATAATTAAATAACTATTGCTCCCTTCTCAACAGGTTCTCATTCTTCCCGAAAGCTACGATAGAACGAATGCGACTGATCTGTAGATCCGTCATCCAGCAGAGAGGAGGATTGGAGAAAGAGATCAGTGAACCTCGAGACCTCCTGGATGCCTTGATTAAGATGAAGCAAATGGCTACTCAGGATGGGGAAGGTAAAGTCTGCACTAATTATTTTTATTACTATTACAAACGTTCAATCAATCAATTAGCCTATCGACGTCCACTGCTGGGTACAAACCTCTCCTAATGTTCGCCATGCCAACCGATTCTCCGCCCTCTGCATCCAGTTCACGTCCAGTTGTCGGTCCATCTGGCTGGGGGGTCCCACCTTCCGTTTACCTACCGACTCGCGGTTCCCACTATAGGACTCGTTTGTTCCAACAGCCATCGGTCCTTCGACTTCAGCGTTATCTTGAGTGAAATACTGTGTAGATCGTACATTAGGCTATAGTAAGTTAAATTGAAGATTACCATTTTAGCAGTAATTATTGTTGGTCTATAGTGGTAGTATTTTAGCTTTCCACCCCCAGGTAGGGAAAAGTTAAATTTTCGCGTTGATAGAAAAATTTGAGAAACAAAATGTTTCTCAAATTTTTCTAAACCACAGTGCATCAACCACCTAAGCACAGTGAAACCATTAGGAATACATACACTACAACCATAATGCTCTCGAAACCGACGGGCATGCAATGCAAGGTTTACTTAATGACAGTAGAGGAAGCGTGTGAAGTATTTAAGGACAGAAGCAGGTAGCGGGCTGATGTCCCCATCTGGAGGGAAAAAAGCGTGAGGCATTTAGGCGTGAGGTAAAATATTAAGGTGAAATGTAATGAACTGAAATATTTTTCGGCACAACAGAAATTAGTGAAGACTTCATACTTGCTCAGGCGGCGATATTTTTACAAGGAGGTTTCGACACGACAGCTGCTACATTGACCTGGGCTACCTACGAGCTGGCCTGGCATCCAGAATACCAAGTAAGGAAGCATTAGTTTGATATGGAATTTTAAAGGAAATGTAGACTAGCAATCAATTTCATCAAGAACCAAGCGGTTCGGTGCCTCTTTTTTTGCCGCACCATAAAGACTTGGAATTCTTTACCCAGCGCATGTGTTTCCTTCCTTTTATAGTCCCGGGTCCGTTAAGCGGGGCGTGGTTTCAACAATCCATATACTAATGTTATAAATGCGAAAGTAACTCTGTCTGTCTGTCTGTCTGTTACGCTTTCACGCCTGAACCGCTGAACCGATTTTGATGAAATTTGGTATAGGAGTAGATTAGACCTCGAGAATGAACATAGGCTATATGTTTGGTACGCGATAAACGACATCTACACGATAACCGATATCCACAACAGCAACAGCTAGTATATTATACTGTAATTGAGACAATTATTTTATAGAAAAAACTGTACGAAGCGGTCCTGAATACCGAACAGAAGAATTCGGACAACGATTTTGATTCCAGTGGCGTGACGGATTCCACCTACTTGGACTGTGTCATTAAAGGTACGATTTTTAATTAAAATCACTGCCTGAAAGTAGGTATAGACTATAATGACTCTATGCAAGATGGCAGAAGAATGGAGAGGGGATACGTTGGGGAGTTGGGGGGATTTGAGGGGGATTGGAGAGATCTCTGAGTACCCTACTTACCGCCGCGCCGGGAACACAATACGATGGTTATTACCTATTATTACCCCAGTCCTCATTACTCTCGGTTACTCGGTAGGTACTCATTTCAGACGGGAGATACCGTCGACAAGCGCGATGTCTAAAAAAGTAAGCGAATCGAATTCGTAACGAGAGACTAAAGACCGGCAATGTTATTACAATCCTATATCGTGATTCGGTGTTTGATCAATCACGTTTGTTTTTACATCATTATATCGCTTTTGTGTATCAATATTATTGACCGCTTCACGATATATATTGACTGTCTCCAGTCTCTCGTTACGAATACGATACACTTACTATTCGGATGTAATTTTGTGCTGCACCTTCGTTAACACTCAAGCATTCAAACATTACTTTTTTTCCAAAGTTATGGGGTTCTTCAAGAAGGGCATTAGAAGGTTTTTACAGGGTCGGCAGCGCGATTGTGATGTCCCTCGTGTTGCACACATCCATAGGCAGGTGGGATGTGCACTTGTCTGCCATCTAAGTGGTATAAAAAAAATAATCTGTATTTTCCGTTATTGCAGAATGTCTAAGATTATTTCCACCATTCGGCTGGTATGATCGTGTAGCTGCGAACGACTATAAGATCGACGAAAATCTGACCATTCCCGCGGGAACACCTGTCTACATCAACGCCGCGGGAATGCAGATGGACCCGCAATACTTTCCTGACCCTCTGGTCTTCAACCCTGACAGATTTTTGCCAGAAAATGAGAAAAACATCACACCTTTTACATACACGCCTTTCGGAGAAGGTCCAAGATCTTGCATAGGTGAGTCAGACTTTTAGTTGAAGTGAAAAGATATTTTTTTATTGAGGTAGGACATGATGATGATATCAACCTTCCAAATTGAGCAGTCCAACTAGGGTAGTACCATACAAAAGACCTCCCCCTTCACACGTCCATAGGCCACGGTGACCGCTTCCCATCAGGTGGGCCGTGTCTGCCACCTAAGTGGTATTAAAAGAAATAAAGGATTAAAAATAATGGTTGAGTAGGTGTTCAGGACTAATATACCTATAGGCGTGACGTATTCCACGTACCTATCTAAATGAAGGGGAGTTCCCCTCAAATAAATGGCAAGATCATCTGCATACAAAAAAGGGACAATAACCTAAACATTTTTTGAGAATATAGACCTTTAAAGAATAGGGCATTTTGAAAGGTCCTTGGTCCTTGGTATGCCTGACAATAAATTTAAAACATTTGTTAAGGCCACCTTATGCAAAAAAGCATACTATAGGACTGCTGATTACCTTGAAGACAAAAATGTCTGGCTTGAGCATGGTGCAGGCCCCTCCTAGAATGCTAAAGTGCTACAACTACATAATGCTGTAGTTGTGGCATTTGCCTACTACAATATATTGATATTGTGGTAGGCACGCGACCTTTTTTGCTATTTTTTTTGACATTAGTATATTTTTGACATTTTCAATTATTTTATTGTTTAACTTCGGTTAAAATTTATTATATTTTTTTTTATATACCTACCTTTATTTATATTGACACGAGACAAAATGTACATTCGTCCATATTTAGTCTTAAGATATCTATGTATAACCTGACGTCTTAAAATGCAGCAGTGGAGTTTGTTGCGCCGTTTCTTCTCCACTAGCGCCTAGGAAGCGGTGGTAAACTTAGTATTAAGTAGTTTTTGACGTCAAAAAGATGTAATTACGTTACACTATTTTGAAAAATAAAGAAATTGAAATTGAAATTGAAATTGAAAATAGGCTTTCAGAGAGAACAAAAATTATATACCATGTTTGTGCTCTCTAAGGGGAAATTAATGAAACCTATTATCTTTTCTTAGCCTCACCATAAAGACTTGGAATTCTTTACCAGCGCATGTGTTTCTTTCCTCCTATAGTCCCGGATCCTTTAAATGGGGCGTGAAAAACTTTTGATGAGCCCGTCAAGCTGAGGGCCACCACTGCAGCATTATCGGTGTTTATAGTGGTGACCGCCTGAAACTTTACAGGCGAGATGAAGTCATGATGACGTATCCAATCCAATTGTAAATTTCTTCTCTCATCTACTTTGAAAGAAATAAGGAATTACTTTTAACTGAAAAGGTTTAAATTACAATTCTTTTTTAAATTACAAATTACAAATTTAAAAAAAAAGGAAAAACCGCGGTAGCCTAGTGGTCTGGGTAATGGACTGCTGAGACGAGGTCTCGGGTTCGATCCCAGGTTCACCATGGCACACACCAATGACTTTTCGATGCTTTTCGAAATTATGTGTGTATTTATCGCAGGTTTATAAGTGCCCGGTTAATGGCAATAGGCTCGCCACCAATTACATTGGGACCTTAACATAAACTGGCGAAATGTGGGTACTAGCACCTCTGCCTACCCCTTCGGGGCTATAGGCGTGAGTTTATGTTATGTTATGTTATGTTCAAATTACTTAATTTTGCAATTTTTTTTCAGGCATACGCTTGGCATATCGTGTTTTGAGGCGAGCTTTATCATCATTAGTCTACAATTTCGAGTTCCGAGCTCTGCCCAACACGCCCGAACCCAATGATGTACAAGTGGAGAATAAGGGCATGTTCTTTTTGCCCTCGGACGACAAGATGGTGGTGGAGTTTCTGCCTCGAAAACATTAAATTCACTTCATATTACACTTTCTTATTTTCGTGCGGAAATCCCCACGGATACCACTCCTTTACACCCTTTTTATCCTGTAGATATCCTCAAACACCCCCGTTGGTTATCAGGGGTGGTTATGTCGAAATCAAACCGTCTAAAACCGCACGCCACCTCGGGTCTTCTACTACTGGGTGTAAGTAAGGTGGCCTAAAAAGCATTTTTCTCGCACCCTAACTTCATATTACTCCAATGCAGAAATATGAGTTCACCTCGCCTGATGGTAAGGTAAAGATAAAATCTTAGGAAGGGGGTTCCTATTATATATATTCTTATTATATTATAACACACCGACTCAGAGGACTCGTTAAAAGTACTTTTGACTGGAAGTTTTGACTGCAACATATTATTATACACCGACAGTCCTATAATGATAGCCCTCAACTTGACGGCATCATCAAATGCTATTTCACGTCCCGCTTAAAGGACCCGGGACTGTAGCAAAAAAGAAGGCTTTCAAAAATAAGGCAAAAGGTACGTTATTACTTGTGTAAAAATATGCGGGAGACAAAAGCGTATGCAAATCCATTGTAACGTGATAAGCGATAAACAAAATTGTATAAAAATTCGTTATAAACGTATTTATTTTAATTTAGTTTTATTTTTAGCCAACTATAATTTGGTACCCTAGATTAATATTAAATGCACCAAATAATACTGGTTATTTACTTTTGACTCAAAAGAAACAGTGCGCGAATTACTTCTGGATTTATAAATAAATAAATAATGCATTTATAATACATTGTACTTCATACTAGGAACCTATACCGAAAATTATATTTGCTTTGTAGGTGTAGTAATAAATACCTAGATAAATGTATCAATGGGTATAAAGTGCGATTCTCAACTGACGTATATTGTGCTTCCCACTCGCAGTGGGAAGTATCCGTGGGGATATCCGCACAAAAAAGATAGGTACCTACTTATCATCATCTACCTGCCCATGTATTTTTTCTCCATATATTCACAGAAACACCCAGACCAACGTAAATATTCATATTCATGCATACAAATATTTACACAGTGCGGCAATGGAACCCACGCCCCTTGTCGTAGCAGTCGAAATCATTATCGCTACACCACAGAGGCCACCAATATTTGACCCAATAATATCTCTTATTTAGTACATGGTCTAATTTATCAAACTGTTACTATGACCAGTCTTATATTTACAACTTGAACATAGATAAGATATTATTATCCGACATTTTTATTCGTACTTAACTCTCAGTTAACATTAAAACTGTAAGCAGTACGTTACAGACAAAAAAAAAACATTTTCTCATCCCCGATTTCTTCAAATCTTCTTCAAAAAGATAAAATTATGTTACTATCTTCTATTATTGTGGTGGCAATACTCTTATGCATGTGGTTATACATGCAATGGAGCAGGGTGAAAAACTATTGGAGAGATAAAGGGGTACCCCATTACCCTCCGCATCCAATTATGGGAAGTTTAACGTTTTTGCAGCGAGAAAATCCTGTAAGTAACTGTATACTATAATTATTATTACACTTTAAAGAAAAATCTTTGTTTTAAAAATAAATTCCACCATAAACATACGTGTTAAAAAGGGGGCCAAGTTCTTATCGGCTAAAAGTTCGCCAAAAAAAAGGATTGAAATCCAATCCAATGCCAAGTTTAGATGCACTTCACAATCGATCATAATCATCTAAATTTCTTCTAAATTTAAACTTGGCCGGTTAATTTAATTACACAATTAACCAAATGTTAAATACAGCACGAAAACCTTTTTTGACGAACTTTTAGCCCATAGGAACTTTTTTATAGTGGGATTTCAATACTTACTTTTTTCAAGAATTTCAAGGATTCGATTAAGCCAACTTACGTTTGACCGATTTCTTAAATTTCTAATGATATATTTTATACCCCCCTTACATCCTCTTCGTATTCTCATTATATCACTGGTTCATAAGTATTTTTATTAAAAAATTTATATTAGATTGATGAGTCAACTCACGCTTGGTCAATTTCTTAAATTTCTTAATTTTTTGTTAATCTACATAATAACACACGACCTGTGTGCCAAATTAACACTTAAAACCCGTACATGTATTTCTTCACCAGGCAATTTGGATGAAGAAAGCATACAATGACTTCAAGTCACCATATATGGGCATGTGGTTGTTCTGGCGGCCCGCCTTGGTGATCAACAGCCCTGAAATAGCGAAGAGAATCCTTGTTAAGGATTTTGAGAACTTCAAAAACCGTTTTATTGCTTCTGGCAAGACGGATCCTGTAGGATCTTTGAATTTGTTTACTGTTAAGGTAAGTTTTTGTTTTTTTTTTTATACCACTTAGCTGGCAGTTTTACAAAGTACTAGTACCCGAAGTTACTACATAGTTAACGCTTCCAACTAAACTAAATTTTCAGACTAAAAGTTAAAGGACACGACGGTATCTCCTGTCCGAAATGAGCTGTCCGACTGGGGTAGTGCCTCCGCTCTACAGAACACCGCGGCCATAATAACCATCGTGTTGTGTTCCCGCCGGTAATTACGGTACCCAGAGCTCACTGTACCCCTCCTCCCCCCACCTCTTCCTAGACTCCCCATCCCATCCTAGCCCTCCCCCCTTCCCTTCAGTGTAGGCAGCGCGTGTGTGACACCTTTGGTGTTGCATACGTCCATAGGCGACGGTGACCACTTCCCATCAGGTGGGCCGTGTGCTTGTCTGCCACCTACGTGGTATAAAAAAAAATTCTTGCTTTAGGAGTATGTTCAGTAATGTATTGGCGGTTTTAATAACATGTTTTGATAACGTGTTTTGTTAGAACATTGGCGCTGCGGACCCGGCCTAAGTATTTCTCATTGCATAGAATAGAATAGAATAGAATAACTTTTATTTCAGATTTTTCCAATCCATATGGTGTTAGTAGTACAATTATAATCTTAAACTAGTGTTAGTATCTTAGCAATCAAGTAAGTAAACTATGGCCCCCGGTGCGGCTCCCTTTGCTAGAGGTACAGATGGCGATATACAGGGGCATGTAACTGAAGCCAACGGCTAAGTAGTGGGGAGTCCCACCGATCAGCCAGAGCGCTCCTGGATGACGTTAGTACTGCCGCGCACGCGTGCCTATAGTGAGTTTATTCAAGGAGGTAGGACACGACGGTATCTCCCGTCCGAAATGAGCTGTCCGACTGGGGAAGTACCTCCGCCCTACAGAACACCGCGGCCATAATAACCATCGTGTTGTAGTGTTCCCGCCGGCAAGTAGGGTAGCCAGAGCTCACTGTACCCCTCCTCCCCCCACCTCTTCCTAGACTCCCCACCCCATCCTAGCCCTCCCCCCTTCCCTTCAGAGTAGGCAGCGCGTGTGTGACACCTTTGGTGTTGCACACGTCCATAGACCACGGTGACCGCTTCCCATCAGGTGGGCCGTGTGCACAAGCAATTTTTTTTTATACCACGTAGGTGGCAGACAACTGCCACCTACGTGGTATAAAAAAACTTGCTCGCTTTAGGAGTATGTTCAGTAATGTATTGTCGGTTTTACTAACATGTTTTGATAACGTGTTTTGCTAACATGTTATGTTAGATCATTGGCGCTGCGGACCCGGCTTAAGTATTTCTCATTGCATAGAATAGAATAGAATAGAATAACTTTTATTTCAGATTTTTCGAATCCATATGGTGTTAGTAGTACAATTATAATCTTAAACTAGTGTTAGTAAACTATGGCCCCCGTTGCGGCTCCCTTTGCTAGAGGTACAGATGGCGATATACAGGGGCATGTAACTGAAGCCAACGGCTCAGTAGTGGGGAGTCCCACCGATCAGCCAGAGCGCTCAGGATGACGTTAGTACTGCCGCGCACGCGTGCCCATAGTGAGGCGCAGCGCTTTCTGATGATGGTATAAAAACAATCCGTTCGCGCCTCAGCGAACATGGATGAAGCGCTACAGTGGCGCGGCAAGCCGAACATCAGCCTGAACGCGTTATTATATTGTACGCGCAAAGCACCATATGCATAGATTACCCTAAATTTTATTAACTTTAGGAAGTTAATCTTCAGGATTATGTATAGTAACATACATAATGAGGTGAGTGAAATTTAAGTAAAATAGGTGCATTGTCTTTAGGATCCAATTTGGTCAACACTGAGGAGACGCGTTGTAGGAGTATTCACAAGTTCAAAATTGAGGAATCACAGACTTATCTCGAAAGTCAAAACGGACGATCTAATACAGCGTATCAAAGAAGAAACAGCTTTGAATAAAACATTGAATCTTCGAGTAAGTATAAGTAGAATTGTTGATTAATGTCAAGCAATAGTTTGGTTTTAACTATGCAGAGCCATTATATCTGTACCAATTTTTATAAAATTTAATACGGGCTGTGCCTGTACACTTGACACCAGGGCCTCGATTCTGCTAACGACAAACCACTGATTTACCATGACACTCTAAAAAATGCCATTTAATTGTAGACTTTATTGTTATCAGGTTAAAGTCTAAAGTCAAATGATATTTTGTAGAGTGAATGAAAAAGTTAAATGAATTCTTTTCATTTGATTTTAGACTTAAACTGTATACTGGTAAAGTCTACAATTAAATAGCATTTTTTGAGTGTCAGTGGTTTTACAGTGGTATGCCTTTAGCAGAATCGAGGCCCTGTACAGTTCTCCCCCTCTCCCTTCCGGGTAGGCAGCGCGTGTGTGATACCCTTAGTGTTGCACACGTTTATAGGCCACGGTGACCGCTTCCCATCAGGTGGGCCGTGTGCTTGTCTGCCACCAACGTAGTATAAAAAAAAAAACTTTAGATATTAAAAGAATAACTTGCGTTATGTTATAATGAACCATTTTGAACACAATTTTTTTTTTTCATTTGATTATTTATCCGTTTGCCTGTTTGTTCGCGATGGACGCATAAAGTACTGAATTGATTTTGACGCGGTTTCTAGTTTGAAAGGTCTTGATCAGACTTAAAATCATTTACGCATGTTTGATCAAAATCGATCGAAAACGCGAAAATTTAAAGCACTTGAGATATTAAAAAAATACTTGGGTTATGTTATGTTATGTTATATGAACCATTTTGAACACAATTTTTTTTTGAATTAAATTAAATTGTTGAATGGATTTGACGGGGTTTTTTGTTTGAAAGGTCTTGATCAGGAAATTTTAAAGCAATCAGGAAAAAGGGTAGATGGCGCTGCCATCGCGTAAACACTGATTTCGGTGGTGCTTGTTACTATTTTTAATTAATGCATAGTTTGTGAATTTATTAACCAGACTTTTGTTTAATATTACATCTGAATATGTAAACATCCAGTGCGAATATTATCTCCAATAAATATCGCGGCTTAAAACATTTTTGTGACAAAATTGTACCGAGGAGTGACTATAATTAACCACAAGAAAATTCAATAAATTAGTGATTCAAGTGACACAAAATATTGTTGTGGTGCGTATTTCACACGTATCGAGCAAGTGCTGAGCTTGTACATGGCTATTTTTCAAACTATCATAAATATTAGCATAACTGTGAACGTTGGTGAAATATTTTATTTGAATGTTGACACTGCATTACCTACCTACGGTCGATAATAACAGTGACGTCTCACAAGAAGTTTGACATCGTGACATCTAGTGGTAAATAGCAGAACTAAGAACATTGAATACTGCACTTGCGACGAATGCGATACCAAGATTCACTTATTTCTGTTAAGTGACCGTGGTCTAGTGGTTAAGTACTGTGTTTCAATAGCGCGGTGTGGCTCGGGATCGGATCCGACATTTGTGTGCTCTTTTTGTGATTTGTCTGAATAATATTCAACATAGAAATGGCATCTAAAGGCAAATTACCAAAAACAAAAAGTACAACTGGTGACCGCAAACTTACTACAATCAAGTCTACCAAGACCAAACGAGACTCGGGTAACGTGGACACAAATAATATAACAGTAAGGAAAAAACAAAATTCCCCAAAAACCTGCTCACCAGTGGATAAAACTATTCCGAGTGCTAATTTAATCGCACCATCACCATCCATCTCACCGACACTGCGCCCACAAAATTCAAATATTGATAGCGACTTGGAGGATGATTCCTTCAATATGATCAATATACTATCAAAAAGCGTAGATTACATAGAGGGCACCTCACCTGACATAAATACACTACAGGACATGAAGGAAACAATATCGCAACTTACTTGCCAACTTAATAGTACGCAAAATGAATTAGAAAACAGCATCTTGGAAAAAAGCGATCTTCAGAATCAAAACAGTAGATTAATAACAGAAAATAAATTACTGAAATCCCTCTGTCAATCTTCTTCAATAGAAAGTAGGGTGTTAACAAGTGGCAAGAAAATTAATAAGAGACACTCAATGTTGAATAGCCTACCAGGAACGCCTGCTTCTGCGCCTGGTACACGAATTAATGTTCTGGAACAAGATTTTAAAATAAAAAACCTACAACTTAAAATTGAAGAACTGCAGAAACTAGTCAAGACTTATGAGAACGATATCACAAAACTTAAAAATCGGTTCCATACTGTATCACGAACTGGAGACACATCATGTACAGAATCCGCAAACCTGATGCAATCAAAAAGGAGAGTTATTATCATCTCCGATGGACAAGGCAGTGGGCTGCGACATCAACTCCAATACCTACTTGGATCAGAATACACTGTGTTCTCGTTCATCAAACCTGGTGCATCTATGCAGAACGTACTTTGTGGCTTGGGTAGTGACATTTGTACTCTTAATAAGAACGATTTTGTGATTATCTTGGGGGGATGTTATGACACCAGTCCTTTTGATTTTGAAATGAATTTACATGCGATATTGAGATCGGCTACCAATACTAACATAATTTTAAGTGAGATACCTACTAACAGACATTTGAATGAATTTAAACTTAATTATATGCTGAGGTTTATTTGTGACAAATATGTAAATGCTACATACATGGATATGAATTATTCCATAAGCTTGCCTAATAAAAGGAGCCTTAATGTGATACTGTCTAGGTCTATTTTACGTGAAATACTTCGTCTTGAGTACCAGCATGCAATCAAAGTATACACTGCAAAAAAGAATGTAATTGTCAACAAATTGCTTGTAGATAAGTCAGTTCAGACAGACATGGAATCGGGACAAACCTCAGGCATGACCATTCAGGTAACTAACACCCAGGTGGATGGTACACCAAACAGAAATTTTTTTCGTAACCAATCACTTAACTGTGATGCACCAGAATATTGCAGGTCTGATCAATAAATCCGACATGTTAACGGTCTGCCTGGACGAGCTATCAGAAAAAAAGCAAACTGTTGACATTCTATGTATCTCTGAACACTTCATTTTGTCGGGGTATGAGGATCACCTATACATTCCTAATTACAATCTAGGGGCTTGCTTCAGTCGTACTGATAAGAATAGGGGTGGTGTATGTATACTGGTCAGAACAGGTTACTTGTTCAGAGAATTAACGGAAATTAAGAAATTTTCAGTAAGTGCAATGTTTGAATGTTGTGCTCTTGAATTAGTCAATTATAAAATTGTAGTTTTATGTGTTTACAGAATACCAGATAGAAATAACTTGACAACATTTTTCAAAGGATTAGAACAAACTTTATATGTAATATGTAATAAAAATTATGACAATATAATTATAGCTGGTGATCTGAATATCGACAACATGACAAATAATAGTGACGTATTGGATTTGAAATGTTTACTGGAAAGCTTTAACCTAACACTAGCTATAAAACAACCCACGAGAATGCAAAGTGGAACGTGCATTGATAATTTTGCGCACAATTTTAAGCAGTTATGTAAAACGGAAGTTATAGAATTTTCATTATCTGATCACACTGCTCAGCTGTTACAGTGCCCTATACACCACAAATGCTTAATTAAATATTGGTGCGTATTACAAAGGGATTATGCTAAAGAAAATATGGAAAGATTTCGGGAATGTCTTAAAAACATATCATTTTCTGATGTTTATCACACGGAGGATCCTAACGTAGCGTATAATCTATTTATAGAAAAATTCGTTATGTTTTATGATTTATATTTTCCCTCCAGACTTCTGAAAATACCTGTCAATAAGAGGCCTAAATGGATATCACGTGGAATCAAAATCTGTAGCCGGAAAAAAAGGCAATTACTTTGGGAGTTGCGATGCAAGCGTACTAAAATTAATAAAATAAATTATATTAACTACACAAAGCGCTACAAGAAAATTATAGGGTTAACTAAAAAAGCACAGAATAATAACCGTATACAAAAATCACAGAATAAAACTAAAACTACATGGCAAATAATTCAAAACTCTAAACTAAACCTCCCCAGAAATACAATTCATAAAATTAGTGTTGACAATTTAAGTATTACTCAACCAGAAGTTATTGCAAATGAATTCAATGATTATTTCATTGATAAAATAGTGCCAATAACAAAGACAGATAATAGAGTTACGTCACATATAGACCGTAGGAATAATTCTATGTTTATGCCCCCAAGCTTACCAATAGATATACTAAATATTATTAAGAATCTTAAAAATACTAATAGCGTAGGTAGTGACGAAATATCAACAAAAGTCATAAAATTTACCGGTGACTTAATTTGTAACCATTTAAGTCATATTTTGAATTTATGTATAACATATGGTGTCTTCCCAGATAAATTAAAATTGACAATTGTGAAGCCACTATTTAAAAAAGAAAATAAAGAATTAATGCATAATTATAGACCTATAGCTCTTACTTCTGTTATGTCGAAAATCTTTGAAAAGTTTATAAATCAGAATGTTTACTCTTATCTTGAAAGAAACGACATTATATGCAGCGAACAAAATGGTTTCAGGAAAGGCAAGACCATAAATATGGCTATATATAATTTCTTGAACATAATTATAAAAAATGTGGACAAAAGAAATTCAGTATCAGCAATATATTGCGATATGACGCAAGCATTTGATTATGTGGATCATAAGATCTTGCTGACGAAACTGGAGGCGTATGGTATCAGGGGAAATATTTTAAATTTACTAGAATCATATATTTCTAATAGGAAGCAAAAAGTAATAATCACAAGAATGGATTCTGATACGAATATTGAAACAATGTACGCGTCTAAGGAGCGTGACATATTGTTTGGAGTGCCCCAGGGTAGTGTATTGGGACCCTTATTATTTATTATATACATTAATGACTTTCCTAAAATGACGAACCATCATATGACACTTTTTGCCGATGACAGCACATTAGCAATAGAATGTAAGGAACTTGACAAATATGAATCTGAAATAAACAACTCTCTGGGTTTGATGATAACATGGTTAAATGATAATAATTTGAGAATTAATTTGAATAAAACAAAAATTATGCACTTTAGTCAAAGGCGGGTATTGACATCCAATATAAATATTAATTATGATAGTAATGTAATAGACGAGTGTGAACAAATTAAGTTTTTGGGTATTATTATTGATCGACAACTCAATTGGAGAGCGCATATTGAAGAGCTGTGTAAGAAAATCAGTAGTGCCTCATATGCACTGTACAAACTTGCCCCGACAGTTAGTACAGACACACTGCTCACCGCATACCATGGACTTGTAGCATCAATATTAAGGTACGGGGTAATATTTTGGGGTCACTCTACTGACAGAGAGGCTGCGTTTAAAATGCAAAAAAAGTGCATAAGGGTAATGTTTGGACTTCAATTCACTGACAGCTGTAGGCCCTTTTTCATCAAGCATGGAATTCTAACATTACCGTCACTGTATATTTTGGAGATTGCACTATTCGTAAAACAGAACGCACACTTGTTTCCACGGCTTTCGAGTGGTGTACAACGTAGCAGGCGCGATGATTATAGGCTCCGCATACAGAGTGCTAAAACAGCACTTATGTGGAAAAGTATGTTTTGTTTAGCCCCTAAAATTTATAATAAAATACCTAATTCTCTTAAAGATCTAAGTTATGATTTATTTAGAAAGGCATTAAAGGACATACTAATTTTAAATTGTTATTATGATATTGATGATTTTTTAAATGATAAAAATTTATAATGTTGACATAATCATGTAATAATTTTAATGGAATTTGAATTGTAATTGACATTATTTTATTTTATTTTTGACATTGTGTGATTTATTATTATTTTTGAATCATTTAAACTAAGCGCGTGTACCTAACTTATAATTTTGATTCTCAAATCTATTTAATTTGTACGCCAAAAATGGCAGAATATGCGGCACACTCACATGTTAACCATGTAATTTATTAACTGTAATAACCATATTCACAAATAAAGATATTATTATTATTATTATTATTATTATTATTATCAGACTTAAAATCAGATGCATTTTTAACGATTTTCTGATCGAACTGGTCACGGGCTCAAGTCCCGTCCTGGATGATCATTTTTCCGATCACAAAATCATTAAGAATAGTCATGTAAGCATGCAATTGCTTTAAAATTTCATTTTTGATCAAAATCGATCGAAAACGTGAAAACCGACATCTCAGTTGAGTCACGTGGTCATAGGCTAATTTAAATTCTATTCATATAATTACCTAAAAATAATGTTGCGTTATTAACTCAAATTGTTGTCTTTTGTCTAGAATACATTTTCAGAATATTCAACTGATATAATAGGAGAGTCCGCGTTTGGCGTCAAGAGTGAATCGGTGAAGACTGGAGACAGTATCATGAAACAGGTCACTAAGGAATTTATGGCGTTTGATACGTTCAGAGGACTGAGTTGGTCAAGCATTTTCTTCTTTCCAGAACTAGTGGATATATTTAGGTAAGCAGAAAAATTTGAAATAATTTTTTTGTGAGACAAATCTTTTGTTTTCTCGCGCAAAAGGTTCTGACGAATCCAGAATACATACTTATACTCAAGCCTTTTCACCTCCGGAGTAGGCAGAGACAACAGTCCGCCAACTGCTTTTTTCCTTACACACTTCACGCGCTTCTTCTACTAAACCTTTCATGTAAACCCGCCGGTTTCGAGTGCTTTTGACCTGCCTTTTTTTCCTCAATAATTTGGTCGGTTGTAATAATTACTCTGCGAGGTCGACCCTGACTTGCATGCCCACTTACACGTGCCTTACATTTTGTTTTCATATATAGGACACGTCAATTTGACTTCACCTCGCCTGATGGTAAGCTGAAGGTAAAGTCTCAGGAAAGAGCGTCACTATTACATACACGTACCATGTTAACAATGGTGGCATTCAGCTTGACGGCCTCATCAAAAGAGGATTGTCGTCGCAGCACCGCGTGACACCCATCGGTCCCACTAATGCTGCGACAACAATCCCCCCTGCCCGGCTATGCACTTGCTGACCCCTGAACGCATTTGGTGTGTCATTCGCTTAGCCAGAATATTTCATTTTTAAATTGCGTTGAACTATAAGTTCGTCTCAAATTATCTCCCTTGACAGGTTTTCGTTACTTCCTAAAGCTACGATAGAACGACTGCGACTGATCTGTCGATCCGTCATCCAACAGAGAGGAGGATTGGAGAAAGAGATTAGTGAACCTCGAGATCTCCTGGATGCCTTGATTAAGATGAAACAAGTGGCTACTCTGGAAGGGGAAGGTAAAAATATATGTAATGGGTTGAAACGCTGGGGTCATGGGCGCAGTGGCTGATCGACGCCAAAGGTGACCAGAAGGCTGGACTCTATCTTGCACAAAGAATCAGCATTGCCATTCAGCGTGGCAATACTGCCAGCCTTCTGGGCTTTACCAGCTGGTGATGATGCGGAGGAAACTTACGACGCGGAAATACACATTAGTACAACAGCTGTCTGGCCAGATTCGAACTCGATACCTCTGAGAAGAGGCCACGTCCTTATCCATTCGGCTACCATCGCTGATATTAATTAAAGGTCAAAAACTTATAGTTTTTAGTTATTAATTTAATTCCTTCTCAAAGAACACACTCAGATTTAGGTCTTCTTCGATAAACACTTCATCATCATCTTAGCATTGCATCCTTTCCTCAATTAATACTTATCAGAAACATATTTTTGCGATAGAAATTAGTGAAGACTTCATGCTTGCTCAAGCGTCGATATTTTTACTCGGTGGCTTCGATACGACAGCTGTTACGTTGAGCTGGGCTATCTACGAGCTGGCTTGGCATCCAGAACACCAAGTAAGTAGTATTTTAATTGTTTGATTTAGAGCATTGTGTATATACTATGTATGTATGTATTGTGATGAAGGAGGTAGGACACGACGGTATCTCCTATCCGAAATGAACTGTTCGACTGGGTAGTATCTCCGCCCTACAGAATATCGCGGCCATAATAACCATCGTGTTTTGTTCCCGGTGGTAAGTAGGGCAGCCAGAGCTCACTTTACCCCTCCTCCCCCCACCCCTTCCTATCCTCCCCACTCCATCCTAGCCCTCCCCCCTTCCCTTCAGGGTAGGCAGCGTGGACACCTTTAGTATTGCAAACGTCCATAGGCCACGATGGCCGCTTCTTATCAGGTGGGCCGTGTGCTTGTGTGGTATAAAAAAAAATTGATCTATTTTACTTGCTAAAAGTTAGAGCTTGTTTTTTTATACCACCCAGGTGGCAGACAACACGCACGGCCCACCTGATGGTTGTGAGGTTTCACACTTCCGCTGCCGACCCCGAAGGGGGAGGGTTGGGAAGTCTGCTGTGTGTGGGGGGGGGGGGGGGGAAGAAGGAATTCGAGTAGCTTCTCAATTGGGGTAGTGTCTGGGGTCTTACCAGGAACTTTATAATAGCAATAATTTCATTCTAGATAGGGGCGAAAAGCTTGACAGTATACTCCTGATGGACTGTTATGCGTTTGTTTCCTGCGATCAATTGCTGGTGTGGTGGGCTAACCCTAGACTGCTATGAGATAATGAGTAGTAAAGACAGGTTAAAGTTTATAGATCATTGTATTAAAATAGTTATTTAAAGGTCAATAATAGAAATACAAAGTACATTGACAAGTATTGATTTATAGATCATAATAATAATTATGAAGTCATGCATTATAGTTAAAAAAGTCAATAGCATCAATAATAATAATGTAAATGAGCAGTAATAAACATGCAACAAAGAACGGTTAAGTTTATCATAATGTGGCATTAGTAAGTTTTATGCTATAACAACTCAGCTCATTATTTGCAATAGCTGTTGCCCGCGGCTCCACCCGCGTGGACGTCGATTTTCGCGTTTTTTACTATATCGCCGGTTCACTAATATGCGTAGGATTTTGAGTCTAACCAAGACCTTTCTAATAAAAAAAGCCGCATCAAAACCCGTTCAGTACTTTTGACGTCCATCGCTATCGCGCTATCGCGATGGACGTCAAAAATACCGAACGGATTTTGATGCGGTTTTTTTATTAGAAAGGTCTTGCTTAGACTAAACATTTACCGTATGTTTGGTTGTAATTGGTTAAGTAGAACCGGAGATATGGTCACAAACGACCTAAAAACGAAGCGCGGGCGAAGCCACGGGTATCAGCTTGTATAAAAAGTAGCCTATATGTTGTCCAGAACTATGAACTATAAACTGGAGGGATTTTGATCAAACTTGGTACAAGTTTGATCAAAATCCCTCCAGTAGTTTTTGATTTCAGCGTGAACAAAAATTTTGTGCGGACAAACAGAGGCACAGAGGCTCAGAGGCACAGACAAACAGACAAACAGACAAACAGACAAACAGACAAAAATTCTAAAAATCATTGTTTTGGCATCTATTACATTCATAAAGTCCCCTAATATTTTTTTTCTCATATATCTTCCATGTACAGACACCGATCAGTTACAGATTTATTATATGTATAGATTTTACAATCTTTTATAAAATAAGCGAAGGATAATATCTATGATGATTATTGCTTTATAATTACAATGCGCAATAGCTTTAAAATACCGTAAAGCTAATAATTCATGTCTGACACTGGATGCCACGCATAAATTCTTTTTCACTTTAACCTGTCTTTAAAGATAATAATATTTTCATTTTAAATACTAGCAGCAACTTTTTGATTGGCATCGTCGTCGTCACGTGGCTAAAACATATTCCTTCAGACATAATAATTATAGGTACATTAAAATAGATTTTGATTACATACTCTATTCATACTTACGGCCTTATCTTAGACCAAAAAGATAACATAAGGCTACTTTTTATTTTAGAAAAAAAAATTTGGGTACCGCCCAAAAAAAATTAGGACCATAAAAATTTGAGGACAAAGTTGTAATGCTATCTAAATAATAATTTATATTTTATAGAAAAAATTGTACGAAGTGGTCCTGAAAGCTAAGCAGAAAGAGAGTGACAGTGATTTTGAGTCCGGCGATCTTATCTATTTGGACTGTGTCCTAAAAGGTACGTATTCATAATAAGCTCAGCCATCTTTGAGAACTGACTTCCCAAATCAAATCAAATCAAATCAAACCAAATCAAATCAAATCAAATCAAATCAAATCATTTATTTGCATAACACAGGTTACAGAAAGTTGGTAAAAGATACATTTCCACTAAATGTATCTTTTACGAACATAGAATTTTAATTAGTAACCTGAAGAGGTAATAAGCTGGTCACTATGGCGAAATTAGTTATGCTTATTACAGCAAACATCTTGCAATAAGCACAAATGATGGCAAAGTAAGATCAAATCTCATAGGACAGACCGAGAAGGATGATGAGACTGATATAGAACTTGATTATTTGGTCTTTAATCCAGGTGGGTCTACGCTAGACGAGCTGAGCACGAGCGGAGCGCGAGCCGAGAAAGGCTCCGCTCGTGCTGGGCTCATGCTCGGCTCACCTAGCGTGGATTTTAAAGTCAAAACACAATCTTTTAGCTCCTAAAAGTTCAAGACTTGGGTCATCATTACCATATTCTCATCATAACTCTTCCGTAGAAGCGAAAATATGAATAATTTCCGCCGTCTCGAGTCTTAATTAGAGGGGTTTAAGTTTACACAATAGGCATATCCCTCGCACCCCCGCTGACCCTAGGTCATCTATAGTTTCAAGATGGCCCCCTCGACCTCCCCAAAGGGGGGTTGGCAAATTTTAATATTTGTAACAGTATTTTCCCTCATCATTCCAGAGGTTCTTAGAATATTTCCCCCTTTCGGTTGGTTTGATCGCATCGCTGCAAAGGACTATCAGATCGACGAAAATCTGACCATTCCTGCTGGAACACCTGTCTACATCAACGCCGTGGCTATGCAGATGGACCCAAAATACTTCCCTGACCCCATGGTCTTCAACCCTGACAGATTTTTGCCCGAAAGCGAGAGGATCATAACACCTTATACATATATGCCGTTCGGAGAAGGACCAAGGACTTGCATAGGTGAGTATGATCTTGGTTGAGATAAAAGATCGTTTAGAAGCGATTCCACCAATAGAATGTGACTTTGTTTATTTTTAACCGACTTCAAAAAAGGAGGAGGTTCTCAATTCGTACGCTATTTTTTTTGTATGTATGTTACGCGATAGCGGCACCAAAATTATGGATGAATTTTGATTTTTTTTTGTTTGAAAGAGGCTAGGTACTTCAAAGGTGGTCCCATATCCAGGGGATCAGGATCTGATACTGAGATCTTGGGAAAATCGAGGGGAAATTATCAAATTTACGGCAAAATTTTTGTTTTTGATGCTATTGTTCATAATAAACCTCATAAATATGTACTTTTCTATTTCTGTACACTAAAAAGTAAAAATATTAGTTTGTGAAGTCGGTTTTTTAAACTTAGTTATAATTATTATTTTTATACTACTTAGGTGGCAGACAAGCATACGGCCCACCTGATGGAAAGCGGATGGGATTCATCTGGAGGGAAGGTATTTTCGCTAAACCATATTAATTTTTCTATTTATTCCCAGGTATGCGCTTCGCTTATCGTGTTTTGAGACAAGCCTTATCGTCATTGGTCTACAATTTCGAGTTCCGAGCTCTGCCCAACACACCCAAGCCGACTGATGTACAGGTGGAAAATCAGGGAATGTTCTATATGCCTCTGGACGATAGGATGGTGGTCGATTTTTTGCCTCGAAACCATTAATTTTCCTATAAATTTTTTGCAACCAAATCGATTCAGCCATTCTTGAGCTAGCCACGACTTTCTTTTATGTATAGATTAAATAAATGTAATTTGTGTTAAATAAATGATTTGGAGCAAGAGGATGACCATCGCAATGCATCGTGGAAACGCGGCGAATGTGATTAGCACTTTTGCAGTGAAAACGGTCATGGGCGGGTTATTTTTTGACTAGTAACAATATGTGACTCATTCCTTATTTTTGTATTTGTAATAAATTATAATTCACTTCTTCAACCTTCAACCAAGCGTTAACTGCAGTCGTATCCAAAGCTTTCACCTCGGAGTCTGGGGTCCGCTTTACCAGTCTTAACTGCGGATTTGGCTGGACCTCGATATTTTCCGTGAAGCGACTGCCATCTGAGCTTCACAACCCAATGGTGACATTAGGTGATATCGAAGCATTGCAGCTAGATCGTTGTTGTTGGAATTTTTAGGGCTCCAACTACCCGTAACGACTGCCATAGATGTTTGTATGGCAACCGGGACCGACGGCTTAACGTGCTCGCTGAAGCACGACCAGACCAATGCAAATTCATGCATACAAATATTTGCACTGAGCGGGGATCGAAGTGGTGTAGCCACCACAGAGGCTATCTCTGTGTATAATTCACTAAAATCTTTATTTTGATTATAATAGCTAGCTTTAAGCTAGCTAAAATAAAAGCTAGCTTTAAGAATAGTTTGTTTATAATTTCATTGGGGAGAAATTCTTCGACACCTAAACTTTTTTTTTTAAATTTGTACATACTTAATATTTTCTAAGATAGTTTAATAATAATTCTGTATAAATAAATGATTATATTTTTATTATTATAACTAATATTTTATTCTTTGTTACAAAGGAAGTTGGAATAATTTATGAATATCCGCTTATTATTATATTGCGAGGGTAGCTATAAAAACAATAGCAATGTCTAGAAGAAGTTAGTCCACAACACAGTGTTATAAATTTGAAATAGTGTGAAAATAAACTAAGCGATATATTTATTGAGCGTTTTTTTATTGTGTGAGGTAAACTCAGTGCAGGTCAACCCTTTTTTTATCGTGCGAAAATCCCCACAGATATCACCCCCGAAATGACTAAAACTGTACACCGTCTCGGGTCTTAATTACCGAGGTGTAAGGTAACCCAATGGGTATATCCCTCACAACCCATCTAACCCTGGGCCATCTGAGGATTCCAGCGGCTCTACGGTTTTAAGATGGCCCCCTCGATCCCTTCGAAGAGAGGGGTAGTCAACGCACGGAAAATCAATCCGCCCCCGCCCGCTCCCCACTATGCCCTCTGCTAGTCAGAGGAATACACGGAGAGCTACAGAGCAGCCCTTTAGAGGGCCACTAACGCCTCGGCCAGCATTTGCCGCAGGCAGAGGCGTCTGGCGTGGGAGGAGTGGGAGGCACTGCTCGCCTCCCCGTTGCCCGGGTACACCGCGTGGAGGTTCCTTCCGGCCCGCACCCAGTACATGTGAACCCTGGCGTAAGCGCCGACATTTTCTGTAATAAAATTGAAAATAAGTTGTATCTGTATATTGAAGGATTTTAAAAAAAATAATTGGATTAAGTATGTTAAATGAAAGATTCTGAATACGACAATAATATTCTGTCTGTTTGGTCGCAATGGACGCAAAAACTATGAACAGATTTTAATCGGTGTTACCTATTAGAAAATTCTTGGTCAGCCCTAAAATTTGCCGTATGTTTGGTTGCTATTGGGTAAGTAGAACCGGAGATATGACCAAAAAACGACAACCGACCTCCACGCGGGCAGAGCCAGGGGTATCAACTAGTTAAATAAAAATTTCCCAACCCGACATGGCTCTATGACCTGCGCCTCGATTCTTCTAAAGAGAAACCACTGTCATGACACTGAGACTCTAAAAATGCTATTTAATTGTAGACTTTACCATCACACAGTTAAAGTCTAAAATCAAATGAAAATAATTCATTAAACTTTTTCACTCGCTCTATCAAATATCATTTAATTTTAGACTTTAACCTTATAAAAATAAAGTCCAAATTAAATGGCATTTTTTGAAGTGTCAGTGGCATGACAGCTTCTTGTTTTAACAGAATCGAAGCCCTGTGCCCGTAGCCAAGTGGAAAAATCGCTATCGAATCGTATCGAATAGAATAGATTAGGTCGACCAATCACACTCCAGCTCGTGACTCCGCCGCGGCGCGCGTATCGTACGCCGGTGACGAGCTTGGATGTGATTGGTCGACCTAATCGTTTCTATTCGATTGCGATTTATGCTACGGAATACACTGACATTTGTCTACGGGCCCTGTTATTGGATACTTAATTAAATTGTGATTAATTAGATACAATGTGACATTCGCACTTGTAGATAAGACATAATTTCAGGTTAAATTACTTCAGCGCTTAGTTTTAATCAAGCTTCATACAGTGTGTGACGATTTATTTAAAAATATATACTTCAATAAAAAAAAAAAAAAACAAAAGAGATATATTAATTTTATTTTTGTAAAAATAATTTAAAATGTTTTTATCTTTTGTTACTGTGGTGGTAATTTTCTTATGCTTTATGGTCGTACATACAATGGAACAAGGTGAAAAACTATTGGCGAGATAGGGGGGTGCCCCATTACCCCCCACATCCGATCATGGGAAGTTTAACGTTTTTGCAACGACAAAATCCAGTAAGTACCTATTTTTATTATTCATGATAGCTGTAATGATAGGCTTACGTTTGACCTCATACCCATCTGATGGTAAGTGAGGATGTGGTGTATGATGAAATGATGTTGAGGAAAGTTGAAGGAAAGGAAGGGCAAATTATGCCATATAAATATAAACATCGAGAATGTTAAAGAGCATGCAAGGCGCGGTCTGGTTCCTGGGTCTTCTGGGGGTTCTGGGTCCATGGGGATTTACGCATGATGAAAAAACGGGTGGCGGGGGGGGGGGGGGAGGTGACAGGATGACCGCCTGTCACTGTAACAGTAACGCAACGCAGCAACGTTGGCTCGCCCCACTTTTCATGGAGGCAAGACAGGCACAATTTGGTTCTCAAAACCGAGGGGACCAACTCGAAGATGGAGATGGTCCTAGGTCAGCCGCGGTTCGAAGAAAATGCCTCTTGGGTCACTCTGATCTGAAGTCCCGAAACCGACATTTTTTTTTATGTCGGTCACGTCAACATGACTTCACCTCGCCTGATGGTAAGCTAAAGGCGAAGTCTCTGGAATGGGAGTCACCATTGCTAACACCGATAGTGCCACAATGGTGGCTCTCAGCTTGACAGCCTCATCAAATGCTTTTTCACGCCCCGCTTAAAGGACCCGGGACTGTATGAGGAAGGAAACACGTGAGCTGGTAAAGAAATCCAGGACATAACCGCCAATAGCCAACGGGGTGGTATCCATTGGGTTTCCGGTACCAAAAATAAATGGTCCGCTTTCCTGCTGTTCTTTCTCCATTTGCCACGCTCTTGCGCATCCATGGTTGTGAGACCATTGTTGCCTTATCTACGCATACCTTACATCAAACCAGTGCTTCACGGATCTCCCTCTTATCGGTTGAAATGAATCTAGATTTTTTTTTAATTATTTTTTTATACTACGTAGGTGGCAGACAAGCACACGGCCCACCTGATGGGAAGCGGTCACCGTGGCCTATAAACGTGTGCAACATTAAGGGTGTCACACACACACACGAGATGTTTATGAATTGAATTCTTCAAAAAATATAGCCGCGTCTCTTCTTGAAACTAGTGTTGAAAAATGTAATGTTAATTTTGATTTTCAGTACATTGACCCTGTAACCATTCTTAAAACTTTTAAAGAACTAAATATTAAAAAAACTGAAGATCTTTGGGGCATTTCAACCAATATAATAAAACCAGTAATGCCCACTTTTGCGCCTTATCTTGCATTTATATTTAATCAATGTATAGATGATAAACAGTTTCCTACTCTCATGAAGTACAGTAAAATCATTCCGTTATTCAAAGCAGGGGAAAAAAGTGATCCATCAAATTTTCGGCCTATCTCCATACTCCCAGTCCTCAGTAAAATTTTTGAAAAAATAATATTTAACCAACTGCTTTCACATTTTACGTGCAATAAGTTACTTCATGATAAACAATTTGGTTTCACTAAAGGTAGAAACACAACGGATGCAGGCGTTGCACTCATTAAACATATATTTGATGCTTGGGAGGAGAAGCAGGATGCCATCGGTATCTTCTGTGATCTTTCGAAAGCTTTTGATTGTGTTGATCACGAGACTTTGTTATTAAAATTAGGTCACTATGGTGTTTCGAACGGTTCACTTAGCTTGCTTGAGTCTTACCTCACTGGCAGAGTACAAAAAGTCAACATTAATGGCACCAATTCATCTGGTGCCCCATTAGTCATGGGAGTACCCCAGGGCTCGATACTAGGACCCCTTTTATTCTTGATATATGTAAATGATCTTCCTTACTTCACTGAAAATCTTTGTGAAATAGTATTATTTGCTGATGACACATCATTAATTTTTAAAACTAACAGGCAAAAGCTAGTATTTGACGATGTAAATAATATTCTCTCTGAAATATTGTATTGGTTCACAAGTAATAACCTGCTACTCAATGCTAAGAAAACAAAATGTGTAAAGTTTACGATGCCTAATGTAAAACAGGTAGATACTCATATTGTAATGAACGATGAAACTTTTCAAATAGTCGATACCACGGTTTTTCTTGGAATCACTCTAGATAGTAAACTGCAATGGGGTTCTCATATCACAGCCTTAGCAGGAAGACTCAGCTCAGCAGCCTATGCGGTTAGAAAAATAAGATCACTAACTGATGAGGAAACGGCACGATTAGTTTATTTTAGCTACTTTCATAGCGTAATGTCGTATGGTCTGATGCTGTGGGGCTCAGCTGCAGATATTGAGACCATTTTCATATTACAAAAACGAGCGATACGAGCTATCTATGGCCTCAGACCCCTTGACTCGCTGAGAGAACTATTTAAAGAAATTAATATTTTAACAGTTGCTTCTCAATACATTTACGATAATATCTTATATGTACGCAAAAATCTAGATCTCTTCCAAAAAAAATCGGACGTTCACAATTATAATACGAGAAATAAGAATAAACTTGTAGTGCCAATGCTAAGGCTTCATAAGGTTGGTAATTCGTTTGTAGGTAACTGGATAAAAATGTTCAATAAAATTCCTCAGGATCTGGTTGACATGCCACTTAATAAGTTTAAAATTGAAGTAAAAAATTGTTTAATGAAAAAAGGTTATTATAAATTAAATGAATATTTTGATGATAAAAATGCATGGTCATCCTAATCTCTTGCTCGCTCGCACTTTAAAAATTGTATTAAATAAAAACATAAAAAAATATAAAAATAAATAATGGATAATCGTGTTCACTGAGTTTCTTGCTGGTATCTTCTCAGTAGAACCAACATACTGAACCAGCGAAAGAATCATTTTCTAATGATTATTATTTATTGTATTTATATTTCTTGACATATTTTTTTCTTACTGTAAATTTTTGACGTTCATATGTGCTCCTTGTGTGCCTAAATTGAATAAATGAAATTGATTCTTTGATTCTTTGAATATTGCCATAGCTTTTTATGATCACTTTATCAGACACTTAGGTTTGTCCTAAGCAGTTGCTTATTGAAGCTGATATTGTGATCCATTTCCAGATACCCGCCCGTCAAACTGTTCGGTCAGCAAAATAAGAACATTGACATCAAAAATATCTTATCGGTCAATGAATTTACAGTCGCATAGTGCACTCACTGCGTCTACTCCCACCTGTTCTGTTGAGTTGTTCTGTTGGCAGAACTAGTGGGAATTTTTTTCCCACTAGTTCTGTGACTTATAAGACTATGCTTTGCACCGGACTTGTCTTAACTATTCCCACCTGTTCTGTTATCGTCTATTCCTACTTGTTCTGTTGAGTTGTGAAATTTGGCACACAGGTCGTGTGTTATAATTATGTAGATTAACAAAAACATAAGACATTTAAGAAATTGGTCAAGCGTGAGTTGGCTCATCAATCTAATGTCGAATTTTTAATAAAAATATTTATGAACCAGTGATAAAATGAGAATACGAAGAGGAGGGGGGGGGAGATGAGGGAGAGGGGGTTTAAAATACCTATATCATAAGAAATTTAAGAAATCGGTGAGTTGGCTCAATCGAATCCTTGAAATTCTTAAAAAGTTATTGAAATCCTACCAAAAACATACCTGTTAAAAAGGGGGCCAAGTTTCTATCAGCTAAAAGTTCGCCTAAAAAAGGGTTATAATCCAATCCAACGCCAAGTTTAGATGCACTCTAAAATCGATCATAATCATCTAAATTTCTTCTAAATTTGAACTTGGCAGGTTTTCGTGCTATACGTAACACTTGATTAATTGTATAATTACAATGTATTATTTATATAATTTAATTAACCTGCCAAGTTAAAATTTATACGAAATTTAGATGATTATGATTAATTTTAAAGTGCATCTAAACTTGGTATTGGATTGGATTTCAACCCTTTTTTAGGCGAACCTTTAGCTAATAAGAACTTGGCCTCCTTTTTAACATATAAAAATAATTAACGCAGTTTTTAAAAACAAACGCATTCCGATGTCACCGTTTAATCAATTGCATTTGATACACTCTAATCATCACATCGTTTTCGATCTCTTTATTTGTTCTTCGTTTGATTGTTTTGTGGACAGAACTAATGGAAAAAAAAATCCCACTAGTTCTGCCAACAGAACTACTCAACAGAACAGGTGGGAACTGCTTTCCCATTTGTTCTGTGGACAGAACTAATGGGAAAAAAATTCCCACTAGTTCTGCCAACAGAACAACTCAACAGAACAGGTGGGAGTAGACGCACTCACTGTAGGTACTTCTCCTCCCCCATCCCTTCCTAGCCTCCCCGCCCCTTCCCAGTCGTCCCCCCTTCCCTTCAGGGTAGGCAGCGCGTGTGTGACACCCTTTAGTGTTGCACACGTTCATAGGCCACGGTGACCGCTTCCCATCAGGTGGGCCGTATGCATGTCTGCCACCTACGTAGTATTAAAAAAAGAGGGCAGGAATATTTTTTTTGGGAACAGAGTAGTAGGTATATTACAATTCAGATAAATATGCTTTATGTACGGGTTTAGGATGAACAAGAACTTAGACAGCATTTTTAGTAGAGTATCCACTTGGTTCATAACAATGGTTTTAAGAATAGGATACATATTAGATGGTTAACTTAGTTTAAATAGCAGAAATAAATTTCAGTCAGATTCATTCATCTTTTCCACTCCATCACATACTCCATCACGCTCATTGATTTGATTGTGATTGAGTAAAAATTATCCAAACATATTCTAACAACTTCTACATTTATAAATTTTATTTTTCGATGTTTTGTTCACCAGGCAATTTGGATGCGGAAAGCGTACAATGAATTTAAATCTCCATATGTGGGAATGTGGTTGTTCTGGCGGCCAGCTCTGCTGATCAACAGCCCCGAAATAGCGAAGAGAATCCTTGTCAAGGATTCTGAGAACTTCAGAGACCATTTTGTTTCTTCTGGCAAGAGTGATCCTGTCGGATCTTTGAATTTGTTTACTGTTAAAGTAAGTATTATTTCTGATTCAATCAGACATGCAATTTTAATAGAATTATACAGGCAATTGGATATATAGGACCTTCCTTGAAGCCCAAGCCAACCTCATCTACAAATCGGTGCACCTGCTAAACAACGGACCAGGCTAGAGCAATTTTTAGACACAACTAAGAAATCCAATAAAATTTCGAATATCTAGCATATGTCCAGGTAGCTCAATTGGTCAGAGTATTCCCCTGTAAGGGACTGGTCACGAGTTCAAGTCCCGTCCTGGATTTTCACTTTTTCCGATCTAAATAACTAAGAAATCACTATATGATAAATGATGATGATGCAATTTGAATCAAGGCGTTGGTTGCCCGAAGTGCAAGGAAATGCTTCCCTCTTAAGACCCGCGGTTTTTGTCCATCTAAGTCCGATATAACCACCCTCGATGGTCAAGGAGTATCCGTAGAAATTTCCGTACGAAAAAATACTCGTACATTCGTGGATGTTGTTGCTATCGCATTGTTTACCATTAATCTTATCCACTACTGTAAATGAGAGTTCATAGAGCATAGATTAGGCCAGAGACGGGTTAGTCTATTAGTTGGTGGGTCGTGGAACTCGTGAACTTTTGCGTCTATTGTTGTTTGTTGGTGATCATTTTTTTTATCTTAATATATATAAATCTCGTGTCACAATGTTTGTCCTCAATGGACTCCTAAACCACTTAACTGATTATAATAAAATTCGCACACCATGTGCAGTTCGATCCAACTTGAGAGATAGGATAGTTTTTGAAACGGATTTCGACATCCACGCGGGCGGAGCCGCGGGCAACAGCTAGTTTGTTTATAAAAACCTAATGTGCGTTGTGTTCATGAATAAAGACAGTTTTCTTTCTTTCTTTCTTCATTCTAATGAATATTTATAGCTTTAAACAAAATGCTCCGTTTTTAGGATCCAACGTGGTCGACGTTGAGACGACGTCTTACAGGAATATTCACGGCTTCAAAACTAAAGATTGTCAGCCGCATAACTCAAATTAAAACCAGAGATCTCGTTCAGCGTATCAAAGAAGACACGGCTAAAAATAAGAACATACATCTTAGAGTGAGTACCGTTGATTTATCACTACAGGGCCCGTAGCCAAGTGGCAAAAGTCTAAATCGCTATCGAATAGAATAGATTAGATCGACCAATCACACGTGATTCCACCGCAGCGCGCGCATCGTACGCCGGCGACGAGCTTGGATGTGATTGGTCGACCTAATCGTTTCTATTCCGTAGCGATTTACGCTATGCCACTTGTCTACGGGGCCTGTAGACACAGCGTTGCGTTCGTCGCTGCGACAGCAACGAACTGCTTAGGCGATAAAGTTCTAGGTCTTAATAGTCGGGCAATGTGTCGTGATAATGCAGCCTATCATGACGCGTTACCCGATTATTAAGGCTAGGAGCCACTGCTCCGTTTGATTTTACTTCTAATATTTATCACATAAGCAGTTCATCGCTGTCGCAGCGACGAGCGCAACGCGGTGTCCTTAGAAAATAGGACTGCTGGTCACATCTAGTGTTCTATTCAACCAATTGCAATCAAACATACGACGGATTTCCTGATCAAGACCCTTCTATTAAAAAATCTACATAGTTTTTGCGTCTATCGCCAACAAACACACCAGTATTTTTTTATATTGCACAAGTCAACATGACTTCACCTCACCTGATGGTAAGCTAAAGGTAAAGACTATCAGAACCGGGGTCACCACTACATACACCGGTAGTGCTACAGTGGCGGCCCTCAACTTGACGGACTCATCAAATGCTTTTTCACGCCCCGCTTAAAGGCCCCGGGACTATAGGAGGAAGGAAACACATGCGCTGGTAAAGAATTCCAAGCCTTTATGGTGCGGCAAATAAAAGAGGCACCGAAAACGATACACCGATTTCAAAAAAAAATGTTTTTGTATTCAGAATCTTTCATATTAGACAACCCGAATATTTAAAAAAAGAATTGTTATTTATTTATTAACCAATATGTTTTTGGATTTACCATGGCAGAAGCAAATATCTCCAATGATTTTCTGATCGGAAAAAACAATCATCCAGGATAGGACTTGACGGGACGTCCTGGATGATCATTTTTTCCGATCAGAAAATCATTGGAAATAGTTAGCATGCAATTGCTTAAGCATTCAATATCTCCAATGTTCAGTTCCCTTACAATGAAAATAGTATAGATAATTTTTTTTTTCCAATATTTTTGTAGAGATTACTAGCAGACTACACGAGTGACATAATAGGAGAGTCAGCGTTTGGCATCATGAGTGACTCCGTGAAGACAGGAGACAGTATCATGAAGGGAGTCGCCAGGGAGTTCATGGTGTTCACTATGTTCAGAGGGCTGAGCTGGTCGAGCATATTCTTCTTCCCAGAACTGGTTGATATATTCAGGTAAGTCGAACAGTTTAAAAAAAAACAACTAAGGTGTAAAATATCTATTCTATATACATTATAATAAATCTGTAACTGATCGGTGTCTGTACATGGAAGATATATGAGAAAAAAAAATATTAGGGGACTTTATGAATGTAATAGATGTCAAAACAAATTTTAGAATTTTTGTCTGTTTGTCTGTTTGTCTGTTTGTCTGTTTGTCTGTTTGTCTGTTTGTCTGTTTGTCCGCAAATCTTTGTGCGCGCTAAAATCAAAAGCTACTGGAGGGATTTTGATCAAACTTGGTACGATTATAGTTCATAGTGCTGGGCAACATATAGGCTACTTTTTATACAAGCTGATACCCGCAGCTTCGCCCGCGCTTCGTTTTTAGGTAGTTTTTAGTCATATTTCCGGTTCTACTTAACCAATTACAACCAAACATACGGTAAATTTTATTGTACTGAACGGGGTTTGATGCGGTTTTTTTTATTAGAAAGGTCTTGGTTAGACTCAAAATCTTACGCATATTTGACACAATCGGCTCATTAGAACATGCGATATAGTAAAAAAACGCGAAAATCGAAGTCCACGCGGGCGGAGCTGTGGGCAACAGCTAGTCTGTAATAAATTATTATCATTTGAATAAATTTAACAATTTACAGACACTGCCGGTGTTAGCTTACACTCCACCTAGAGGCATCTTTCGATCTTGTCCCTGATCATCGACTACGAAAAATATTTTTTTATTATGACTTTCACCTCACTTGATGGTAAGCCAAAGGCAAAGTCTCAAGAATGGGGGGTCACCATTACATACACTGATATTGCTATAATGATGGCCCTCAGTTTTAGGTAAATACTTAATGGGTGCGGGCCGGAACCTGCACGCGATAGCCCGGGCAACGGAGGTGACGGCACCTGTGAGGCGGCGGTATACTCTCCGTCTATCCCTCTGACTAGCAAAGGGCACAGTGGAGAACAGGCAAGGGGCACTGAGCGTTCAGACCTAAGATTGGAGTGGTCTTAATTATTGATCCGAGTCCTACATAACCACACTTGATAACCAATGAGGGTGTCATTTTTCCACACGGAAAAAGCAAGGTTGAAGGTTGAGGTTAAGCTATCTAACTCTGTTTTTTCTTCGACAGATTCTCCCTTTTCCCTAAAGGTACGACAGAAAGACTCAGATTGATTTGTCGGTCCATCATACAGCAGAGAACAAACGAAATAGAAGTTAAGAAACCTACGAATCTCCTGGATACCTTGATCAAGATAAAAGAAGAAGCTACTTCGGAGGGTGAAGGTAAAAATCTGTGGATTTACAAGTTTGACTAAAATACTCATGGGCGTGTTAAACCTATGGACGGAATAACAAAATCACATCAGATGGATTTTATTATAGACTACTGAGGCAGACAAGCACACGGCCCACCTGATGGGAAGCGGCCACCGTTCCTATGAACGTGTGCAACATCAGGGATGTTACACTCGCGCTGCCAACCCTGGTGAGGGATTTGGAATTGAGGATGGGGTCGGAGGGGCTGGGGATTGGGGAGATGGGGGGGAGGGCCGGGGGGGAGTTGCAAAGCTCTAGCATAATACGAGTATATATTTATATAATAGTATATCAGCAAAATTTCACAATTTTTTTTCACTATATTTTAATGAGCTAGCCTTGTCCTTAGGGATTTATACGTTGGGTTGTTTTAAAGCAAACAAAATGACTCAGAATATATTTTTCTTTCTGCATACTAAAAAATAATAATACATATTACATAGAAACGTACTCTTTAAAGTATATTAGCTATCCCCTGCGGCTTCGCCCGTAGCAAATTTCCTCCCCATCTAATCCATACATACCCGCAATTTATTAGTTTTACAAAAATCTATGGAAATTCGCCCGACTTGATGACATTATATGGTTAATATCCTGGTCTCCTGGGTAGTAGCATAATGATATTATACATGTCTTAATAGCTCGATAACTAGGCTATCCAACGCTAAAATAATTTTCCAATTCGCACTAGTAGTTTCTTAGATTAGCGTGGTAAAACCAACCAACCAAACTATAAATAGGTACTTACTCAGATCAAATATTTTTCTTGTATTATAGAAGTGAGTGAAGACTTCCTGCTTGCGCAAGCGTCGATTATTCTACTAGGTGGTTTTGATACAACAGCTGCTACTCTTAGCTGGATCGTTTATGAGCTGGCCTGGCATCCAACGTACCAGGTAAGACGCGAATTAGTCGATCTATCTAGGGTTTAATTTACGACACTCCATTTTTATCTGGTAAGGTTTAGACCTTAACCCTCACACGCTGGCCTAATGCGGGTTGGTGGATCGGACATGTCCTTACAATTTCTTCTAGGACATGTGGGTTTCCTTACGTTTTTCCTTCATCGTCAGCAGATGGTAATATATTATTTATTTTATTGGTAATAGGCTCGCGTTTGATCACAATCTCACCTGTTGGTAAGTGATGATGTGGTCGACGGTAGAGCACGCTTGTCTAGAAGTAACCTATTCACTCTAGACTTGAAGACTCCCAGGTTGTAGCTTTCCGGAAATACAGACTCACGTAGGGCATTCCACTCCTCAGCAGTACGCACGATGAACGTACTGCCAAAACGTTTTGTGCGTATGAGTGGAATATCTACCATGTACCGGTGGCGCCGAACGTCTAGTCGTTCGGTGATGAAAGGGGCTTGGAGGAATTAGATTATGTTACTCCAGCGCACTTTTCAGTTCAGTTTTTACATTAATTGAATTTTTTGTTTGTGTTTCATAGCAAAGATTGTATGAAGAGGTTCTGGACAATAAAGAGAAGTATGTTGACAATGCTTTCGATCCAAACGCACAGTCTGATACCACCTACTGCAATTGCGTCATCAAAGGTACTTCATTTTTTTATATTTTATGGGAAGCGGTCACTGTGGCCTATGGCAATGTGCAAAACTTGAGCGTCACACTCGCGCTGCCGACCCTGTTAAAACCTTCTAATTTTTTTGTTTTATATATAGCACACGTCAATTTGACTTCATCTCGTCTGATGGTAAGCTGAAGGTAAAGTCTTTTTCTAATGCCCTTATTGTGGACGCTAGGGAAAACCACAGCAGGGAGATTTTTTCACAGCGAGCGAGCCAAGCGAGCGGGGAATGAACTTACTTGCTTGTTTGGAAAATTACTTGCAAAATTAGATGTCCACGCTAGATAAAATCATCATCATCATCATATCAGCCGAAAGACGTCTACTGCTGGACAAAGGCCTCCCCCAAGGATCTCCACGACGACCGGTTCTGCGCCTCTTGCATCCAGCGATTTCCCTCGACCTTTACCAGGTCGTCGGTCCACCTTGTCGGAGGCCTGCCCACACCACGTCTTCCGGTTCGTGGTCACCACTCGAGAACCTTTTTACCCCATCGGCCGTCGGCTCTGCGAGCAATGTGCCCCGCCCACTACCACTTGAGTTTCGCAATTCGGAGAGCTATGTCGGTGACCCTGGTTCTCCTGCGGATCTCATCATTTCTGATTCGATCACGCAAGGAAACTCCAAGCATAGCCCTCTCCATTGCCCTTTGGGTGGCCTTGAGCTTTCTTATGAGGCCCATCGTGAGCGACCACGTCTCAGTTCCATACGTCATCACTGGCAACACACACTGGTCAAAGACTTTCGTCTTGAGACACTGCGGAATTAGTGACGAGAAGATAGCTTGTAATTTCCTGAACGCTGCCCAACCGAGGTGGATTCGTCTATTGACCTCTTTTTCGAAGTTGGACCTACCTAGCTGGACTATTTGTCCCAGGTAAACATAGTCATCTACAACTTCGAGAATAGAGTCTTCAACCTTCAGAGGAGTGGGTACAACACGGATATTAGATAAATAAAAATGTTTTTTTCAACACTTAAGTTCAATTTGTGATAAACTGGCGACAATAGTCAAAATACTAACAGTTATATCAACGTATTCTAGCGCAAAAATCATGAACTCAGCTATGATCCAACTTATTTTGAGTACAAAATTGTTATCTATTGATAAATATTCTCGGTCTAACGGTTCCTATTGCTATTCGTAAACAACCGGAACGATAACCTAATAAAACATTAGTTTGTAATTATTTTTGTACATTATTTACAAACATTAGTAGGAAGATTAGATCTCGTTATTATCTATTTGACCTCTGTTAATGTATACAACGTGTTTGTATTTGAGCCCTGGGGGGCTTCAGCTGTAGAGTAGCCAGAGCTCACAACCCCCCCCCATTTCCCCAAGCCCCCCATCTACGCCTAAACTCCTTAATCCCCTCCCCCTCCAAGGCACTTCTGATGTAGCACACATCAATAGGCCACGGTGACCGCTTCCCATCAGGTGGGCCGTGCGCTTGTCTGCCACCTAAGTAGTATACAAAAAAAGTCATCACAAATTCGCCAGCGCATTGAATATTAGGACTTCATTCACGTAATTCACGGGCGATAACATTGATCAGCTGACGCGCACACTACTTTTATCGACTTAGGACCGGCAGAATACCTTGGTAACCAGTAAGTAGGTACTATAGTACCTACTTATCTATAATGGAAATATTGTCTGGAAGTTGGATTTATTAACAAAAAATAATTCAACTTATTTACAGAAAGAAAAACAAAATTGAACACATTTTTTTCCCTTAAATCTTGAAGACTATAAGTAGCTCAAGCCCCACTGTGCAGGATGCTAATGGGGGTTAGATCAACACTTTGTTTAATGTTTACTATGATTAATACAATGTATTAATTTGTATTTATACATAATTCATAGGGGTGATTATGTATAAATACAATATCACAGTCAGACAGTCTTAGAGATACAATGTAATTAGAATGAGAAAAATATTTCACAGTCAAAAAGCCTTTTTCCATTGGTGCTGGTTCTATAGCGAATGATGTATGGACGCGACGTGTAGCGTAATGTTCATTCACTCACATATGGCCACTGCCATTTTCGTGACATAGCCTTGTTTTCAACTCGCTCCGTCCGCAAGTTTTTTGGTTCATGTGTAAAATAATGATATTTTTCATTGCAGAAACTTTAAGAATCTTCCCACCTATGGGTTGGTTAGATCGCGTTGCAGCAAACGATTATCAGATCGACGAAAATCTGACTATTCCCGCGGGAACGCCAATCTATGTGAACGGTGTGGCTATTCAGGTGGATCCTCAATATTTCCCTGATCCTATGGTCTTCAACCCTGATAGATTTTTGCCAGAAAATGAGAAGAATATTAAACCTTTTACATTCCTGCCTTTCGGGGAGGGACCAAGGGTGTGCATCGGTGAGTGATTTTTTTTTTCCGAACCCTTACTATCGAATTAGCGGTGAACGTATGTTCGGAACAAAAGGCGATACCTACCTATCGTATAGGTTATTAAAGCGACGGATTTCTTCAGGATTGGGTAAGGGAGAGGCTGCAGGGTTCGGCAGAGGCTGCACAGAGCTCTCCCGGACGGTGGTGAGCGCGGACGACGAAGGCATCGGAGGTCTAACGACTTCCGTCCTCCACGTGCGCAGGCCTGGGGGTGACCTGTCACCCTAGCAGAAGCAGGCCGAGGCGGCGGCGCGCGAAAGCGCGTTCCCTCCCCCCTATTCCGAGGGCATGACGGTAACACCGAACCCCAAACCCGAGGGGGCCATCTCGAATCCGGAGATGGCCCGGGTCAAGCCGGGGTGCGAAGGAAATGCTCTTTGGGCCACCTTACACCCTGGCGTCAGAAGACCCTAGACGGCGTGCGGTTTTAGTCGGTGAGTCCGACATAACCTGCCCGGCTGGCCGCGGGTTGGGTATCCATGAGGATTTCCGCACGGAAAAAAAGGAGGAACAGGCAACTTCTATACGTAGTATTATTAGTTATTCTGTATCTACAGCTGTTTGTTTATCCATATGTTTCTATAATTATAACATAATTACAATGTATTTATAATTTCAGGCATGCGCTTCGCTTATCATGTCATAAGGCAGACTTTATCATCGTTAGTCTATAACTTCGAGATCCGAGCGCTGCCCGACACGCCCAAGCCCACCGATATCCACGTGGAGAACAGAGGGATGTTCTATATGCCATTGGATGATAGGATGATGGTAGAGTTCCTGCCCAGAGAACGATTACAAAGCTAACTTTTGCCAGCTCATTAATTTCTATTTCTTATTTAGTAGGTAGAGACATTGTAGAGACCGCCGTTTTGGAACGGTTTTGGAACGGAACGGTTACAAGTGATGAAATAGGTACAATACCTATTATTGTATTTTATAAGATTATAGTTCTGTTAGGTACCTAATTATTGACTGTAAACATGTTTGTGAAATAAGCGTGGCAACGAGAGTTCAGTAAAAACAATACTTCACTTATCGTGTAGGTTAAGTGTAATCAAAGTATGTAAACAAAGTCATCCACCGCGTCTGTCGTCTGTCTATTCGCGAAAAACTCAAAACTGCTGCATCGATTTTTATGTTTTTTATATCACTTAGGTGGCGAACAAGCACACGGCCCACCTGATGGAAAGCAGTTACCTTGGCCTATGGACGTGCGCAACACCAGGAGCGTCAACACGCGCTGCCGACCCTGTAAAAACCTTCTAATGCCCTTCTTGAAGAACCCTATATTGTAGCCGCCAGGGAAAACCACAGCAGGGAGATCTTTCCAGCCTAAGCGTGCGCGGAATGAAATTTCTTTCATACCTCACAGTGCGCACTGCAGGCGGATGCAACGTGTGGGGATGAATTCCCTGCCTGTGGCGAGCGGTGCGATGATAGAAAGTGGCTGTAGGCATCATGTCGAACAATTCTTCTGAACACATACTATTAGGTATATAGACCATTATATGTTGTTTTCACAGGGTTAGAGTTGTTTTCAAGGAAGGTTTAGTATACTATATAATTTGTCAAGTTTTTGTATACATTGGCTACAAAAAATTGATATTTTTTTGAGGTATCGGTAATAGATAGCCGTCTGGGAGCTTTCAACGAAAACGCTGCCTGGACCCTTTTTTTATACTATGTAGGTAGGCAGACCTCCGAGACAGATAGTGCCTCGGAGAGCACGTTAAGCCGTCGGTCCCGGTTGCCATACAAACATCTATGGCAGTCGTTACGGGTAGTTGGAGCACTCAAAACTCCAACCAGTCTAACTTGGAACTTCGATATCGCCATTGGTCATAATGACCATTGGTTGTGGAGGTCAGATGGCAGTCGCTCCACGGAAAATATCGAAGTTCAGCAGCATCACAGTTAGACTGGAAAGCCGACCCCAAAAAGGGAAAAAGGTTCAGAGAATGATGATGGTAGGTAGGCAGACAACAAGTCATTTTATACATTAGCATAGTATGTTATAAGAATCTAATATAATTCCTACAGAGTAATTTTATCTTTAAAACGATCTTTAAATAATAACTTGCGGCTAAATATAATATTACGAGTATAAATAAGTAAGTTATGTAATATTATAATAGAACAGTTAACGGGATATTTAACATGTTTGTTATAGGTATTATTGAGTATCCGATATTTTGGCGCATCCCGTTAACTATTACCTATAATACCAGTGATTTAAATGGCATTGTCAATTTATCTTATATTATGTAACAATTTGTAAAACACAGGTTAAGTTAAATATAAGTTAGTCTAGAATGTGTTGTTTCAATCTACCTTACTTTTCATTCGATAAACAGGTTTATCGATACATCTTAACAGGACGGCCGCCTGTCACCCTACACCTCACTGTCAGCGAAGTGGCGCGATGCTCGCCCAACCACCTTTCGGGAGGTCAAGGGGGCTATCTTAAAACCGTAGATGGCTCAGGGTCAGCTGGGGTGCAAGAGATATGCCTATTGGATGACCTTACATTCTGGTAATTAAGACTCGAGATGGCGTGCGGTTTTAGTCGGTTCGATCCCGACATAACGGATTTCCGCACGGTAAAAACTTGAACTTGAACTTGAACCGCGGTAGCCTAGTGGTCTGGGTAATGGACTGCTGAGACGAGGTCTCGGGTTCGATCCCAGGTTCACCATGGCACACACCAATGACTTTTAGATGCTTTTCGAAGTTATGTGTGTATTTATCGCAGGTTTATAAGTGCCTGGTTAATGGCAATAGGCTCGCCACCTATTACATTGGGACTTAAACATAAAGTGGCGAAATGTGGGTGCTAGCACTTCTGCCTACCCCTTCGGGGATATAGGCGTGAGTTTATGTATGTTTATGTAAAAACTTGAGATGTTCAACTGCAATTCGCAGAGCATCTCAAGTGCAGCTTGAGACATGTCTCAGAGGTAAGTGTCATCTATTAATACGGGCCTAAAATCCTATAAAGTATAACATAATTATTTCCGTACATGATTTACGACTCAGAAATAATCATACCTAGATCTATTCCCGTGGGAAGCGACAAATATTATAAGTAGGAATAAGAATATTTGAAGGGTGTGCTAAAAGTCTTCTTATCCGTAATCTGACAGTGGATGAGACGCCGGTCCCGGGACGCCGAGTTGTGTACCCCGGCACAATATTACGAAGCAACGACATTTACGTAGATGTTAGTAACAGAAATAAAATATTCCTTTGTTTCTACCACTGAATGATATATTTTTTTAATATTGGTCAATATAAGTACTTCACCTAGCCTAACAGTAAGCTATATTATGTGAAATCTCGGGAATAGGTGTCATGTCCTCATTAATACACCTTCCTTCAACCTTCCTTAATCCCAGTCGCATCCAAAGCTTTCAGCTCGGAGTCTGGGGTCCGCTTTACCAGTCTTAACTGCGGATTTGGCTGGACCTCGATATTTTGCGTGAAGCGATATTGTAGCATTGCAGCTAGACCGTTATTATTGGACTTTTTAAGGCTCCAACTACCCGTAACGACTGTCATAGATGTTTGTATGGCAACCGGGACCGACGGCTTAACGTGCTCTCATATTCATGCAAACAAATATTTGCACTGAGCAGGGATCGAACCCGCACCTCCTGCGCAGCGGCCGCGTTCACTACCGCTACGCCACAGAGGCTGTCCTCATTATACACACCGATAGTATTACAATGGCGGCCCTCAGCTTGACGGCCTCATCAAATGCTTTTTCACGCCTCGCTTAAAGGACCCGGGACTATAGGAGGAACGAAACACGTGAGCTGGTAAATAATTTCAAGTCTTTTTGGTGTAGCAAAGA
Source organism: Lithosia quadra (assembly GCA_963576445.1). Lineage (NCBI taxonomy): Eukaryota > Metazoa > Arthropoda > Insecta > Lepidoptera > Erebidae > Lithosia > Lithosia quadra. The sequence goes on along the minus strand of OY754891.1, from coordinate 827,204 downwards.
AAAGAGGTACCAAACATGCTTGGTGGAATTGTTTACACCGTGTGAGTATGATCTGGCTAGTCTCCTGCAGTTTTTTTATATCGGTCACGTCAATATGACTTCACCTCACCTGATGGTAAGCTAAAGGTAAAGTCTCAGGTCCCCATTACATACACCGATAGTGACATAATGGTGGCCCTCAACTTGACGGCCTCATGAAAGAAGAAAGCTCTACTGCTCTACTATCAATAGTATTTTTAAGATAGTTTTGAAATACTTAGTCCAGTGTTGAGTAAACAGTCACACTTATAAAGAAAGCTATACTTATCTACCTATATTGATATTATAACGTCGTAACATATCGTTAATAGAATGTGAGAGCATCATTATCTAAGACATAAAGCCTTTGGGGATCATAAAAAGAAGCCATTCCTTTATCTCAGTGATTAAGCTGAAAATGTTTAGGCATGGGACACAAATAGCAATAGCAACAACGGTTTTTTAGTAAATATTTTTTTGAATAACTAACTTTATTTGTGCGGACTCCTACTTCGTTGATTAGATAATATAAACTCATATCAAAAATGATGTTAAATAACTTAATGCTTTGTTATTCTCGAAGGTTAGGTACCCAAATACCAACACATAGTAACTGTTATATTAGTAGAATTAGGTATATATAAGAAGAAATAAGGCAACTGAAAATCCGTGAAGGAAAACGTGAAATCGGGATCAGTGTAGGTAAATTGCAATAGAATCGATAAAACTAGTTAATATACAACATAATTGTTTACAATTATACTTCTAATAAAACTACCATAATGTATTTGGTTTACAACGATATAAATTGGTAGGTATGGTTCATTACCTACATAAATCATTGCAAGCACTTTAGTTACTAATAAGTTTACTAACTTAACCTAAGTGCATAAACAGTCTGTTTCAAATAATATTGAAAAGCTGAATGATTAAAATTACTTCAGGCCCAAAAAAATAATTCTATAGATAAAACTGCGATCTCAACGTGATAGCCGATATCGTAGATCTGTTTACGGTTTCTCCGAGTGAATTCACAAAGCAAGGCATCATTAATATGTATTAATATACATAATATAATTAAGTACTGCTAGCTATAGCTTTGGGGTAACCTGTAGTGATAGTTTTAAGAAATGGTGAATAAATAAAATAATTTCATTACGACTATAATACTATCTCCATTAACGATTCCCAGTACAGCAACGTTAAAATAAAAACGTAACGATATAATGAAAATAAATAACGGTTATCAGTTTTCTCCAACACTATCGCTAATGAGAATAGGTGGAGACATCAATACCCAGTAATGATATATAAACTGAGGAGTTAATCTATAGGGGAGGGTGAAAATGTGAAGCCAGCAGATCTCTGATAAAGGAAAGGTTTGGTGCTTAGTTTTTCGTAAAAAAATGTTTCAGATAATCTTAGCTATTTATGTGCCAAATAAGATTCGGGTAACTACTTCGCAAAAAGAATGGCCGCATAAAAAATGTTCGCTTGCGTAAAAAAATATTGTTTGAAGATTGGTACTTCGGTAGCTAGTTACCAATAGTGTATTATAAATATTTTCTGTGTAAAATGGAGTAACTAAAATTTTCCCAGATATTAGAATAGAATAGAAATTAACTTTATTGAACACAAACCCGTTCCTAGCCCTCCCCCCTTCCCTTCAGAGTAGGCAGCGCGGGTGTGACACCTTTAGTGTTGCACACGTCTATAGGTCACGGTGACCGCTTCTCATCAGGTGGGCAGTGTGCTTGTCTGCCAACTACGTGGTATAAAAAAAATCAAATATAATATACATAGGATTGATACACAGTAAACTCAATGTACAATGGCGGCTTTATCGCTGAAAGCAATATCTGACAGGCAACCTTTGGATGGATATGCAAGCTATAATACCTATGTACCTACTATTTTCTAATATGGGGTAGTTATTGGTGTAATAGAAAATACTGATTTTCCCATTTATGATCGATGCTCAAAGATCACAACATCTTCTAAATTTAAAAAAATCGAGCAGAGTCTACTCCAATCATTTAATCTCGGATCTATTTGAATAATTCAGAACGTCGTTTCGACTAGGCCGGCACACACGGGTCTTAGTACCCGAGGCGGCTACAAGGCGACGCCGCCGGCTCTAAGCCCCTCAGACAGATAGCACCGTTAATACTGATTAATTGCCGGACAAATTCAGCCGACACATATTTTGGGGATTGCGACGTCTTGTGTTCAGAGCAAATTGCACTGCGGGATAGAGGTGGACTATAATTGGGATGGAGGTGTCCTAAATTCACTGCAGCTTCTAACTTTGCTCGAGTTTATACGGACTAAGGACTGTTACTGCTATAGCGTTGGTAGTCAAAATAGATTTTTCTGGTTGATAGTAACCCATTTACGTTCCACTGCTGGGCACGGGTCTTCTCTCCTCTAACGAGAGTGCTGAAAGGGTTAAATTTAGGCCTTAGGAGGTTGGTAGATCGGACATGTCCTTAGAATTTCTTCTAGGACATGTGGGTTTCCCCACGATGTTTTTCCTTCACCGTAAATAATGTGATTAGCACATTATAAATTCCACAAAGTGAAATTCACATTAGTACTTTAAGCGGGGCGTGGAAAACCATTTGATGAGGCCGTCAAGCTGAGGGCCGCCACTGTAGCACTACTTGTGTATGTGGTGGTGACCACAGTCCTGAGAATTTGCCCTTAGCTTACCATCAGGCGAGGTAAAGTCATTTTTTTTTTATGTCGGTCACGTCAACATGACTTCACCTCGCCTGATGGTAAGCTGAGGCAAAGTCTCTAGAATGGGAGTCACCATTGCAAACACCGATAGTGCCAAAATGGTGGCTCTCAGCTTGACGGCCTCATCAAATGCTTTTTCACGCCCCGCTTAAAGGACCCGGGACTGTATGAGGAATGAAACACGTGAGCTGGTAAAGAATTCCAGGTTTTGATGGTGCGGCAAAGGAAAGAGGCACCGAACCGCTTGGTTCTTGATGGAATTGTTTGCACCATATGAGGGTGATATCTCAGCCTTGCAGGTGTTGTTCTGTATAGGAATGGAGAGGGTGGGACTAGTTGGTAGAGCTCGTCGGAACACTCCCCATGGTATATGCGGTAAAAAGCTGCCAAAGATGCTATATCTCTGCGCAATTGCAGGGGCTCGAGAGTATTGGTAACTTCGGGACTCCCAATAATACGGGCCGCGCGTCGCTGCAGCCTGTCGAGAGCATCTAACAAGTACTGAGCAGAGCCATCCCAGAGATGAGAACAGTATTCCACGCCGGAACGGATTTGTGCCTTGTACAGAAGACACCGTTGCTCCGGCGTGAAAAACCGTCTCACCTTGTTCAGGACTCCGAGTTTCCGCGAGGCCGTTTTGATGATGCTCTCGATGTAGTTTTTATTATTCAGTTTGCAGCGAACATCCATGCCAAGTATATCTAGGTTATCCCGAAGTGGCAGTGGAGTGTCCTGAAGAGTAGGGATTTTGACGTGTCCTATATAAAAAAAAAACTGTCCAGCCGGATTCGAAATCGATACCTCTGAGAAGAGGCCGCGCGTGTCCTTATCCATTCAGCTACCATCGGTTTTTTTTCTTGTTAATAACAAGTTTTATAGATAGGAAAAGATTATGTTGATGCGGTTTCTACTGTAAAAAGGATCCCTGAATTTCTTGTCAGTCTTCTCATGTCATTGTGGAAAATCTTAACGCCGCGATGCAGCCGATGGGCACAGCGCCATCTATCGAGGCCCACGTCAACTTCTTTTGTATTGACCTAATATTTAGTGTTTTGCAAGTTGTTGTGTCACAAAGTAGTAAGTAAAAATTTTTGTAAGTGCTGAAATCCATTTAGAAAACTCTAAATTTCTCGAACAATCAAACCGTTCTCATAATCAGCGCCAAAACCTTTTATTTCTAGATAATTTAATATACAGAAAATAAATAAACCGTGGAATCAATGGGAATCAGTATTCTTTCGATGTCCCTCTGCAGTCCCCGGCGGTAAATTATTAATTAACGTGAAGGACGGTTAGCAAATTGTCTGTTTGTTTTGTTACAATAATCCGGTTATACGGGTGCGATAGCTGTCATACTGAAAAACAAAACGTATTTTGAAATGTTATAGTATTTTTGAAATGTTATAATGTTTTTTGAAATGTTATAGTATTTTTTTATAGTATATTTTGAAATGTTATAATATTTTTTGGAATATTATAGTATTTTTTAAAATGTTATAGTATTTTTATAGCAAGGATTAAAATTTATATTAAATATAATTAGCATAGCACACGGCTCCGTCCATGTATGTGTGCCGGTTATAACAATGAAACATAGTTTTATGTCCTTTTCCAATTTCTTGTCTATCTCTGTACCACATCAGAATCAGTTCAGCGGTTTAGGCATCTAAGCATAAGAAACACAACTTTTCACTTTTGTTATTTTTACAGGCCTCGAACTCGGAACTTCTCGATGGGTAGGCCTCTTTAACTATTGAGCTACCGATGCCTTTAAAACTATACGTAGAATCGAAATACACGACCGTTAATGTGTTATCTGTGATGTAACTACGCAGCGTTACGGTAAAGTCTTGTTAGAGCCCTTATTCAGCATGATCGTAACAGATATTAATTTGGGAACAGTAGGGTTAGCACGAAATAACATTCGAATAGTAAGTGTATAGTATTCGTAATGAGGGACTGGATGTAGGCAATATATGGATATATAATGAAATTGATATGCAAACACGATATTATTGACGTGCAATCAAACGCATAGGTCATTTCACAACAAATCATAAACGTTGGACATGATAAAATGGAAAATTAATATTTTGAACAAAATTATCATATTATACGTAAACGGGAATTCACAGGCCTGTGACCACGGCCGGTGTAACCTGGTCGAAACGTCAGGCATCCAAAGGTATGCATATGCCTTTAACGTGTATCGCGTTAATTCCCGTTTACGTATAATAGTTATGGAACGCGAAAGTTTAAAAGTTAAAAGTTAAAATTATCATACTTACATACACATCACGCCTTTTCCCCGAGTGTATCTCATCTGCCCCGGTGACTTGGCCCGGTGCCGGGCCACATGGGAAGAAAATTTTTTGAGGTAGGCAGAGAGAATATCTTTCCACTTGCTACGATCTTGGCATACGCCTTTCGCTTCTTTAACTCGTAATTGTTTTCCACATGCACGTCGGTTGCGGGCACTCTTGACCTTACTTGATGGTAAGCTAAAGGTAAAGTCTCAGGAAGGCGGTCTTCATGACATAATATACCGATAGTGCCATAATAGTGGCCAACTTGACGGCCTCATTAAATGCTTTTTCACGCCCCGCTTAAAAGAGTTTTAAAGAAAATTGTATTTCTCATTGGAAATTTAGTACCACAAAATCTCTGTATTAACAACTAAAGTTTTCTCGTAAAAACACATTCAAGCGTCTCGTAACACTTACAGTTACGTACTATCGTTCAATACCCACCATATCTATATTATCATTATAACACACGTTTCATATTTCATCCTTTATCAAGCATCACTATTTTAAAATAAAATCCCATCTACAAACGCTTTGAAACATCAGACGAGCAATTTTCGGGCTATTCCGAATGCATAAAACTTTACATCCGTACCGCAGAATCAGCTACCAGTGTATTCAGATCCCTAAAATCGAAGCAGTCTGTTCTGTTAATGTTTGAAATTGATGGGATGGGAGGGAGGTCAGGATAGAGTGGTAGTGTGGAGCGTTGTAACGGTTAATTCCGAGGAACAGCCAAAACCTTTCGCCTTAACGAGCGACAGTCATTAAGAACTGTTTAAGAGCCTCTCAAAACGTCCCAGGCTCTGAAGCTTAGCGGGGAGTTGCGGAATTGATAACTTTCCACAAAATTAGTCTTACTTAAACATTAGATGGGGAGTGACGCGTGGAATTTTTTTTAATATATAGGACACGTGGTTGTGGAGGTCAGATGGCAGTCGCTCCACGGAAAATATCGAAGTTCAGCCGCATCACAGTTAGACTGGAAAGCCGACCCCAACCGAATTGGGAAAAAGGTTCAGAGAATGATGATAGGACACGTCAATTTGACTTCACCTCGCTGAAGGTAAAGTATCGGAAAAGAGGGTCACCATTACATACACGTACCATGTTAACAATGGTGGCACTCAGCTTGACGGCCTCATCAAAAAAGGATTGTCGTCGCAGCACCGCGTGACATCCCACCGGTCCCACTAGTGCTGCGACCACAATCTCTCCCTGCCCGGCTATGCACTTGCTGACCACTGAACGCAATCCTACCGAAATTCTGGGTTTTTGTCCGTGGTACGGTTAGGTTGTCCGGCAAACCGGACCATGGGGAATTCTATTTTTCCATGGTACGGTGACGCTACTTATTGACTGATTGTACATTTGGAAACCTGTACGTTGGTCCGGTTATTAAATTGCGCTTAAAGCTAACGTGACAAACCGTACCACGGACAAAGATCGATTGTCCGTGGTACGGTTAGGAACGCGGGCTGCACAGTACTGTTATCTCAGAACAGTGATGAGTAGTCCAGTGTTTAACGGCGTATCTATCTATTTATATAATATGAAAAGAAAGTGGAGAAACAAGTTATAATTTAAAAAAAATGAGAGGATTTGTTTATTTTAATACATCATCGTTTAGTCCACTTTACAAAACTCAAACAAAAGCCCTTTGTCCGCTAAAATCCATTAAAATTAACAAATTAAATTTACAATTAAGATTCTTAAAACACCTAGTCAGCCCTAAAGTTAAAATGAAATGTCGAGATGACTATAACAAATTATTTCCTATTACGAAAATACTTCCAGTTAAAGCAAAGACCGAATACTTAATTATAATAGAAAATTATTACAATAATATAATAATAATAAATATTCTCAGACATCTTTATTTTACACAGCGCCATCTAGCCCAAAGTAAGCTCACTAAGGCTTGTGTTGTGGGATCTAGACAACGGATAAACATACTTTATACTTTTTTTTTTTGTAAATATATACATAATATAGATAACTAACACCCAGACACAGAATAAACCTTTGTGCTCATCACACAAAGTATATCCCGGGTGGGGATCGAACCCACGACCTCGTGCGCAGCAGTCGAGTGCACTACCACTGCGCCACAGAGGCTGTCAACAATATGTAATAACAATACAATAATGCACATAAGGAAATTGTATCGAATAGGTATCATACTAAAAGGGCTAGGAAGAGGATGTATGTATGTCCGAAGGTAAGGAACTATTACGGCCAACGAACAAACAAATATCTTTTGCCCAAGTGCTTCAACAAAAGAGATATTTTTGAGAAAATAAATGAAAAAAAAAATCCATCATGGATTTTTTTCATGGATTTTAGTGGACAAAGGGAACAAAAGTGACATCTTATCTTATGTTCGCAAATTTTTCCAAGGCGTGACCCAAAACAATCTCTTGGTTTAAGACTTGTAATTAATTGTATATTACGTATAGCATCATCTTTTTCTATATCTTCCTTCTTGCGTTTATTGGTTATTTGTTTGTTTTTTAAATTAATATGTGTTTATTTATCAGTTTTTTCTAAATAGTTCAAGAGATGTAATATGTTTACAGTATTTTTATTAAGTGCCCAATTAATTTTGGAGTTCCAGCTTTCTACGCTATTATTGGTGCGGTGCCTGTGCCCAAAGACACTGATATATTTACAGAGTGTACTGCTTATCCAAAACTTTTCAAAATTTTCAAAACTATTTTCCGTAGTCCGGTGAACCGGACCACGGAAAATTCAATTTTCTCCATGGTCCGGCCAACCGTACCATGGAAAAAAAGAGCTTTCCGTGGTCCGGTTCACCGGACAAACAAACCGTACCACGGGCAAAAAGGGGATTTGGATTACTATGTAGAGATATGATTTTTTTGTATTTTTATGTTGAAAACCAGCGCAACATAGCAAATAATGCTAAACTGATCTGAAATGCTTATCCTTTCTGGCTGTCGTGACAAATTAGAAAGTTTTTACAGGGTCGGCAGCGCTAGTGTGACATCCAGTGTTGCACGCAAGCCGCGGTAATCGCTTCCAATCAGATGGGCCGTGTGCTTTTTTGCCACCTAAGTGGTATAAAAAATCCAAACGCAAATGTTCAGCTTGAAGCTCCCAATTCTGTTCATTATTCGTGACGCGATTACAACTGTCAGTGTTGCCAACTCTATGTTGACTTTACCTTATATAAATTGAGAATCTTAATATATATAAATCTCGTGTCACAATGTTTGTCCTCACTTACCGATTATAATAAAATTCGCACACCATGTGCAGTTCGATCCAACTTGAGAGATAGTTATAATAGTTTTTGAAACGGATTTCGACATCCACGCGGGCGGAGCCGCGGGCAACAGCAAAGTATTATTATAATATTGAAAATGGAATTGGTTTAATTACTTTTTTCCTAATCTATTCTACTGTTTAACTTTATAACAAAGATGAAAAAATGTATAACATAATAAAAACATACCAAAATGAACTATAATTCAAGACCTTTAGAATTTAATTTAAATCCATTAAAAAATTAAAATTTCAAAGACAGAATCGTCCGCCATTAGTAACTCCTTTGTCTGTCGGGTACCCAATGATCCGGCTGAATAATAACGTTATTCTAATTCAATTAGCGGGGTCACGGGTTCGATTCTCAACGCCAATTATTTGGGACAATGGGCTGAAATGATATTGCTGACGCTACCTCCTATAGCTTATCGTAGAATGATATCGGTTGGAAATCTTCATTATTAAATTATGTGTAATAATTTCATTTCTTTTGTTGAGCATAATGGCTCATTGGAATATTTTTGGAAGCTTTTCGACGTTTGTCATTTTTAATTATTTGAATGTAATAATCTATTTAGTCGTGTAAGTTACACTATTTTTAACTCAAGAAAGGCTGAACCGATTTGGTTGAAAATTGATAGTGAGTTAGCTTAGAACCAGGAAACGGACATAGGATACTTTTTATCTTTTTTTGGAGTGAAGAGTGGAGTGAAAAGGAGTGGAGAGTGGAGTGTAGTGGAAAGTGGACTGAATTCGAGTGGAGAGTAAGGTGGAGAGTGGAGTGAAGAGTGGAGTGGAGAGTGGAGTAGAGAGTCGAGTGGAGAGTCGTTTAATTGGTGACGATACTGACTTCCACGCGGGCGAAGCTGCGGGCGAAAGCTAGTTATTCCATAAAATGAGGTCGCATATTATAGCAATGTAAAACTACTGTTTCAGTACACTACCTTACTTTGGACTATATAATCTATCCCTGTACTAAGTTTCAGCCCAATCCATTCAGTAATTTTTGCATGAAAGAGTAACAAGCTTTCATACATCCATACTCACAAACTTTTTTAGTTTATATTAGTACGGTACTTAGGTAGATTATAAGAGGCAGGCAGAGATGAAATACATACCTCCACATACTCCTCATATTTGCCACTAACTATTTCTCGCGGCTCCACTCTCTATAAAACATTTAATCTGAGTCTGTGTTTCCGGAAAGCTATAACCTGGGAGTTTTCAAGTCACGAGTGAATAGGTTCCTTCTAGGCAAGCGTGATTCATCGTAGACCACATCGTCACTTACCATCAGGTGAGATTGAGGTCAAACGTAAGCCTATCATGAATAAAAAAAAAAAATCTTACCGGGAAAAAGGTATCTTATGTACCTTTCCAGACTATAATCTATTTGTGTGCCAAATTGTATCTGGATCCGTTTTACCGTTTCAGCGTGATTGAGTAATAAACATCCATCCATTCATCCATCTAAGCTTCAAGTAGAAAGATTCACGTTATTGAGGCCGTGCCGACTGCCGTATATTTGGCAGATCTCCAGACTCTGTACTGTTACTGAGAAAATTTTGATAGAAACACATAATTATATAACCATACAATACATCGGGAATCTAACCCAGTAGTATATTTAGTACATTACAAAAAAATACATTATACAATTCAATACAATACAAAAAAATACAAAGCACAAAAAGGTACACTTATAGTATTCCCTCTATAACTCAAGGGTTTGCTGGTAGAAAACTCATATTGAGTTAAGCTCGCCTTTGTACATAATTTCTGTATATTATCTCTTATCTTTATTGATGTTTCACTTTGTGTACAATACCTAAGTAATAAATAAAATAAAATAAATAAATAAAAATTTTGGTAAATGGCAATAATATAAGTAGGTACCTTAAAAACTTAATAGATGGCGTGATTTTATGAAATACCACTTTCTAAAATGGCTCGTTTAACAATATCAGATGAAATAAATCTACAAAATTTATTGCTTGATTTAGACTAGATAGGTAAATCATAACACGAATGTTCTAGAAAAATATGATTGAAAATAGGTTATAAATAAAGGCCGGTACACTTGGGAGGTTCACTGCTGGAGGTATTATATTCAAAGGCTACACAGCCGAGCCGCGCATATTTCATTTCGGGCTGCCCGTCGATAGCTCCTGTGATATACGGCTTGCCGCGATCGTACCAATGTTTAAGATATTCTTATATTCAAAGCATTCTCTTACACGACTTGTCCTTAGCTTGTGTTGAGAATTTTCAGTGTTATTTTGGATATATTGGGCTCATTTTACTTTCACTGGTCTCGCTAATGGTACGTGAAGGAGTAAAAACTGGTAGATGAACTCTGGACTCTGAGGTAAGATCATTATCTCAGTGTTGTGTCCTCGATTGCTTCCGAGGCCTACACACCATTTTTGCAATTGCACACATTGTCAAGAGAAGTGAACAATCGTATTTCTAAATAATGACAAGAAGATTTACATACATACATACATACAAATCACGCTTCCATTGGGGTAGGCAGAGACAACATCTTTCCACTTTCAAAGAAGATTTACTCGTAAAATAATACTAAATAAAGATCCATTGGCCCAAAACGTAAAGCCGACCGTCAGAAATCCGCTCAGTCCATTTCCAGGCAACACAACAGTACACAAGGAGCTTATACCTTAGCCCTATAAATTATTCACCAACCAAATTACCCCGGCGTGTGTAAAAAACCTCACCAGAAATTTACCTTCAACATAAAACGGAACGGTTAGTTTAAAATTCAAATTTGGAAGCGTCTAACAGAACTGGCGCTCAGTCGATTTAAGTGCAAATACGGCCGAGTGAGGGAGTTCCTCCGCGCTGGACATTTGCTATGATAATGAGCAGACACCCGTCGCTGGCCGGGTAATTCTATTCATGGGTACAATGCTACGAATGCACTGTACAAATAGCGAATTACGCCCTCACTGAATAAAAGAAATATGTGTTGTTAGTATTTTTTACCCTTGCAATCTGCGCCGTTTGATTTGCATAAGTAGGGTCAGCCTCGTAGCAATAGTTACGGACAGACAGAATGATAGTTTTACACGAACGTCATAATGGCTACATACTCTTTGTGACTTGTGTAGGGCTGAAGATATTTTTACCTCATCTTAGACTTCAAGATTATTTAGATGATAAAGAAGCTTGGAAATGAACTGTTCACTCTACTATGTTACTCAAACTAATACTGTATCTAGACTAAGACAATTTTTGTAAATAGACCAAAAAAATACAGCCCGCTGAGTTTCTTGCCGGAGTCTTTTTAGGTCTGGGCCGCGTTTCGATCCGGTGGTCCATTTGCTTTTAGTTTTAAATATTTTGATTTTGACGTTTTGTAAGTGCCGCTAAAATGGTCTATACAGAATAAATGATTTTTGACTTTGACTTTGACTCTAATGCGCGAAATCTTTTGTGTTTCTAGGCGTTTTATTAAACTCTTAAAAATCTTAGCTATTAAAAAATCTTAATCTAGATGACACCCCTGAAAAATACTGTCACAATTTTTTTCTATGTTGTAATAACTTTGTTGCAGCCAAAATCAGAAGTTAATTTCTTAAGAACAAGGTTTAAAATTCAATGCACAGAGAAACAGTTTAGTCGCTCTCTCGTAATAATTATGGTCTGTGCAGAACTGTTGAATTTTTTGTCAGTTTTGAACAAAACACATTTTGAATTTCTCGCTGAACCTTCCTACGCTTGGGGACCTATAATATACTCAATATTTTGAACTGTGAATTTCTGCGGTATTTCATTTATTCTTATTTTCTTCATTTAGGTTTCTCCATGTATTAAATAATGGCTTTTCTAGAAACTTATTTATTGAATCGAAAAAGAAGAACAACTCATCTAGTTATCAATATTATTATTAGTTTCCGTAAGAGACATCTCAGAATATTTTCAACCTTTACCACTATCCTACTACCTCAAATATTATGGTGATGTTATGGGTTAATCTTGAAATTTGTCGTTTATTCATCAATTATTATGTGTCTAATAGCAACCCATTTATGTCCCACTGCTAAGCACGGGTGTCGTCTCCTCTAACGAGAGAGCTGAGAGGGTATAGGCCTTAATCCACACACGCTGGCCAAATGCAGGTTGGTGGATTATGTGTCTATGTGTCTATGGTGTTAAATTTAGCAACAATTTTCTTATTTGTTAAAAATCTTCAAAGTAGTATGCCGGGGGATTCAACTGAATACGCCAAATCTCAAGATTCATCCTTATTCACAAGTAAAAACACAGCACTAACCAAGTTACTCTAATGCTTTTTGTAGCGCAAAAGTACTTCTACTTTACTAGCTCCAATTTCGAACCCTACTTCCAAAAAATAATTTTTCCACCCATAAAATTCTTCGCTACTATTCCTAGTCTTACAAAAAAACTACCTAATAGCTACCAAGCTTATTTTACGGCTCGGAATGAGCCGAACCAGCCATAACTCAGCCAACAAGGGTTTAATCGTAAAACTATAACTGGAGGCCTTAAAATTGATGGTTACCCGTCATCTGGCCCATGCAAATCAATTAAACTCGAGCGGAACTTAATTATAGGGACACAAAAGGCCCCCGTCTTTGTCCTCCGCTTCTCTTTCACAAAATCACATAACTTTTGTCGTTCCACGATTCTCTATTGACATTATTCTGATATCTGACGTAAGACTGTTTGTACTTAGCAGAATTAATTTGATTTTTGGTGTAATTAGCCAACGTTTCGAAGCTCGGCTGTGCGAGACAGTTAAGTGATTCAATATAATTAGGTACTAGCTTTTGAGTTTGAATTTGGCAATGTATTATACATTTCTAGGTGTATCTGTAATGTAATAAAGATGTAGGTATTTTGTTTCTTAAGTACTTTCAGTTCTATCTGGAATTTAATTTAATACCTACGTGTAATTTTTGTCAATTATAAGAGTTTATTGAACTCGGAAAAGCCTCAGAAATCAAAAGCAATGGACATTTTATTTTTCGTGTGGTATATAATTTCCGCAGATTACCCTGTCGGTTAGAGGTGATTATGTCGGATTCGAACCAACTAAAACCACACGCCGTCTCGGCTTTAAATTCGCGGTGTATATGGTTACCCATTTTCTCGCACTCCAGCTGGCCTTTGCTAGTCAGAGGGACACGTAGTGGGCCTCCGAGTAGTCCTGTAGAGGGCTATTACCACCTCGGCCAGCATTTGCCGCATTCAACGGCTTTACCCCTGCGAGTGAAAGGTGCTGTCGTCTCCATTGCCTGGGTGCACTGTTTGGAGGTTCCGGCCCGCAACTAACAATATATCACCGAAATGAGCAGTCCGACTTGGGTAGTACCTCCGCCTTACAGAGCACCGCGACCAAAATAACCATCGTGTTGTGTTCCCACCTGTAACTCCTCCCCCCACGCCTTCCTTGGCTATCCTTCCGGCAGTGCGTGTGTGACACCCTTGGTATTGCTCACGTCCATAGGCCACGGTAAACGCTTCCCATCAGGTAGCCTGTGTGCTTGTCTGCCACCTACGTAGTATAAAAAAAACAACCTTTGCTATTATATTGCTATTGGAAAATTGCTTTTATAAAATGATTATACTATACGAGTACGTGTATGCAAAAGAATGCCCTATATAAAACAATATCAATTTTGACTCCACCAGACTTGAACTGTCGTGGAAACTTCTAGATTAAAAGCATCAGTAAAACATTGAGTCTGGCAAGTCAGTCAATCACGTGGTATCGCCGCAGCTCGCTAAGGTGTCTGCGGGCTTTCAATTACTGAGCCGTCGGGTGTGAGGTTCCGGCGTGGGGCAGCACGCGACCGATGGTATACGGCTGACGTTAGCTTGGACGTGCTCTACCGTTTATGAGTTAGTGATGTTACTTACTACGTTTTATGTTCGCCTGGTAAGAATAATTTCTTAGACGCTTTTTTTCTGAGGAGGTAGGACCAACGCAGTCCATTTTGGGTAGTATCTCCGCCCTATAGAATACCACGGCCATAATAACCATCGTGTTGTGTTCCCGATGGTAAGTAGGACAGCCAGAGCTCACTGTACCCCTCCTCCCCCTTCCTAAGCCCTCCCCCTTCCCTTCAGGGAGCGCGTGTGTGACATCCTGGTGTGACAAAGTAGCATTATTTACTTCTAGAGTATAATCTATCTCCTCGCTAAATTTCATCCAAATCTGTTCAGACGTTCTTACTGGATTGAGTAAAAAACATTCATACAAAAAGCAACCAATAATATTTCTCACAGGATTTAAATTTTGGATTAATTTATGCATTAAATTACCATTTTAAGTGTCTTTGAATCCAATCACAACATATTTAATTGGAAGTTTTTAAAAAGGTTTCTGAAGTTAGTATCCTATTTCCACATAACTAAAGAGCAATATAGTTTGTAACAACTGCACTTACCGTAAAATGTCTCCTCTCAATTTCTTGCTTCGTTAAGCTAGTTCCAGAACTGTTGAGGGAATTTTAAGATGCAGATTCACGAAATTATGCTACGGGATTAAAACTAAAATCTAGAATACGGCGCTATACTCCTTGCTAAATATTGAAATATGGGGTGCGAAGGACTACTCTTGCACTTATTAGACTGTAAAATAAATGCTAAAACCATCCATACATACAGATTATATTTATTTTCTTACTACTTTTTATAATATAATGGTCATTACTTCACCTTGCCTGGTGGTAAGCTAAAGTCTTAGAAATGGGGGTCACCAGCTCGACGGTCTCATCCGATGCCTATTCTCGCCCCGCCTGGAAGGATCCGAGATTGTAGGAAGAAGGAAAAACGTACGCTGGTAAAGAATTCCAAGCCTTTATAAAAATGAACCGTTGGATTTTGGATGGGATTGCTTACACCGTATAACAATGATATCCATAGAACTCTTTATAATCTTATTGAGAGACCTCAGTATGTTTATGTGTTGCATTGGAAAGGGCTATTATAAATTCGAAAGTTTGTTATTCAGTCACGGGAAATATTAAGGTCCACGGTAAACACCTGCCAAAAATTTTGATAGGTGCTCTTCCTAGACTAGGCTAGGTGCTATTCGGCCAGATGCTGTTCGTGGAGTAATTTAAAATTACGGCAGAAAGACTTAACAAATTCGGATAAAATTAATTAATCTTGCAATTTAAAAATTGTTATAAAAGTTGACATTTCCTACTGAATGACTTGGTGTAAGAAATAAATAAGATATATGAAATTGCCAGAATTAATATAGTAAAATAGGCTCTGCCTTGTTTCACCTTAGTGCTAACAAACCGTTAAAATATCGACGCTGGAAAGGCAACCTTGCTTATGTGCCATTTAGCAACTTTACAGGAGAGCGATTCAAAGTTTGAAAATTTCGAAAAAAAATCGTAAATCATATGATTTTAATCAGAATGGCCTGAAAATTGGCATGACTATTTAAAAAAGGATTTGTCACAGATTCACTATAAAATATTACTTAAAAAACGTCAGGGGACAAAATTAGTTGTCGCTTAAGCAATAAATGTCCAGACCTTAGGCAAGGCTAATTTTCTTATAGGCCATGGTTCAGCTGATAATTTTGCTGCACTTATTGCTTATGGACCAAAAGTATGTAATTAATATCAGAGCAAATTGTCTTAACTCGTCAGTCATTCGAAAAAAACGACGGCATAATTCAGTGATATGCATCAAACCATAAAAAAATAGTTTGCCGAAAATTCTGAACCTCTAACTGACCTCAAATCGTGGCTTAGATAATGTTTCTTATAGGTAAGCATATTCAAGGATTTACATAAATAAAAGAACTACTGACGATAAAATCAAAGTATTAGGTTAATTTTCGTAAAAGACATTAATTATTATTCTTAAGTCTTTTGTTCCCATAAATTTAAACATCAAAGCACAAAACAACAAAATTTGACATTAGTCTTCTAAAAAATAAATGATTAAGAAATAAAAAAAAACTCAACTGCAGTTGAAAACACTAAAACAAGTTTGATAGCAGGTGGTACCCACTAATTTTCTTTAAGTTTATAATTTTCAAATGGGTACCGCCTGCTATAAAACTTGTTTCAGTCTTTTCAACAGCAGTCAGGTTTTTTATTTTTAAATCATTCATTTTATTCACAAAATAATAGTCCTCCCTAATCAGCTTTTTATAATAATCCTTCAGAAGATCGAAAGTGCTGGTGATCACAACCTAGCCAGGCTAGAATGAATTTTTGGCAAGCTGTTATGGATCGAAAGCCATGTAACAACCGACTCAACTAGACGCGAGTGACTGATGCGCCCGTGCGCAGCCGCGTCTATTGATAATGTCGGTGTCTGATGCAACATTGCATTAAAACAAATGTAGCTTAAGCGCCGTTCGTCGTGTATTGACATGTACGGAAGTGCGTTGTAAGTGACCATAAAGTGGAAAGTAAATGGAAGCAAAAAATATCTTACAATGATTTCTTTTAAAATGTACAGTGGAGTAAACTTGCTTATGAGCTACTTTAAAAATATTCTAGTCCAAGCTAAATTGCTTATATCCCAATAGCATAGTTTAGTTTTTTCGATAAAATTGCTTATATGCAGATAATGCTTTAGAAGCGGCGGAGATAAATTGCTGAAGTCACATATCTTGAGAAACTTTAGCGCGGCTAATTGTCTGATGTCAAAACAATGCAATGGTCCATGGCGAAGCAAAGTTTCTTATGTAAATATATACGTAATATCTTGGAAAAGAGATATTGCTTAACCTACAATCTAACAAAATTATGTGTAGCTTAAGAGACAAATTTTCTAAAAAGAGCTAAAATTGTGCGCTTATTAACCTGAAAAATCGGAATCACAGATGGCTTATTGACCATCAAAAATGGTCAGAATTGGATGAAACCGAGATCAACGGATAGAGAAAAATCAGGCGATTCTAATGATATATATAACTCATATTCGTGAATTTGGCGCATAAGCAAGGTTGCCTTTCCAGCGTCGATATTCTAGACGGTACGGTGGACATTTTAATTAATTGACTTACAGTTTTAATTGACTCGGCAACAGCTGATAGGCTTTGTTGTTCACCTGAATTTAAATTATAAAGTTTGTAAAATTATGACTTCGAAGTGAAAGGTTTTATTAATTAACAAATTTAGTATGGAGCCCATCCACATGGCGACAAACCTTTTTAGTATTTTAGTAGAAAATTATAATATAATGTGTATACTCCATTGTATCTGCGTTGCATCTAAAACTTGCATTTTGGAAGCCGAATTTCTTCTTTCTATTCCTCCTGTGAAGATTTGATTTATCTTGGCTTTCACGGGAGAAACCAAAACCCAAATTGCGTGAAGCAAGCATGCACTATAGCCTTGTCCGTCAATCATCAAATTTACCCTACAATTTACAGAGCATGCCGGTCACAATTATATTCGAGTATGTTTCCAAAACCATCAAATTGTGTTAAAACCGTTTAATTTTTTTCTTAGATTTCGAATTAAAGCGATAATTTCCGTTTTGATTATTCCCGACGTATCAGATTGAAAAGTGGTTGGAGTCAAAAGTTTGGACTGCTGGTACCATTAATTTGTGAAATACGAAGCAAAGTTGGCAGACATTTGTAAATTGTGGAGTCGACTAGATTTGTAGGTACGGTAATTGTTTTTTATCTATTTACGTATAGGTTAGAAATGTGTGGTATGACGAGAATGGACAGAATAAGGAATGAGTACAATAGAGGAAGATTTAAAGTTGCAATAATGAATGAAAAATTGAGAAGCGAGCGACTGCCGTGGTATGGACATGTTATGAGAAGAGATGAAAGTAATGTTGTTAAAAAGTTAAATGGTAGTAATGAATGTCAACGAAAGCTAAAAAGTAGGCCATAAAAAATATAATTTAAAAAATCAAAAACCCCGACTGCGTAAAAACTAAAAAGAAAAAAAACAAGCACTTAGATGTCCTGTGGTCTAGAAACATAACAACTGAACAGTCGGGATCCATTGGAAAATTGGATTGGCTATCGAATAATAAGCCGTCCCCCCCTACCCTTCCTAGCCCTCCTCCCTTCCCTTCAATGTAGGCAGCGCGTTGGTGACACCCTTAGTGTTGCACACGTCCATAGGCCACAGTGACCGCTTCCCATCAGGTGGTCCGTGTGCTGGGTGCGGGCCGGAACGGGAGCGGGAGGCGAGCTGATTGTCTGCGCGCCGACGGTTGGGTGACAGGACGGCCGCCTGTCACCCTACACCCCACCGTCGGTGAAGTGGCGTGATGCTCGCCCCACCCCGCTCTCAGGGGGTCGAGGGGGGCATCTTAAAACCGTAGATGGCCCGGGGTCAGCTGGGGTGCGAGGGATATGCCCATTGGGTAACCTTACACCCCGGTAATTAAGGCCCGAGACGGCGTGCGGTTTTAGTAGGTTCGATCCCGACATAACCACCCCCGATGGCCGACGGGGGTGGTATCCATGGGGATTTCCGCACGATAAAAAAAAAGGTGGGCCGTGTGCTTGTCTGCCACCTACGCAGTATATAAAAAAAAACTAATTAAAAATTCCTTAATTAAACACTTATATTAATTTCTTCGTATTTCTCTATCAGCAGTGAATAAATGAATCGCTGCGACTAAACAGCCGACATTAATTATATTCCCTGACAGCTTGACAGTTGAAATAAGAGTAACATGACGTCAGCCATGTGCCAATAAAACGGTTTCACTTGTTTTAGGGCTCTTGAACACGTGCGTCTATAAATCGGAGCATTCGAGCCTTTTTTTCATTCATGATAGGCGTACGTCACCTGATGGTAGTGATGATATGGTCTATGATGAAGTCTACAATGAATCACGCTTGCCTAGCTTACTAAAACTAGCTAAAATCTGATAAGTTGAGGAACTGTTTTTGAAAATCGCTATTTTGGAGAATCAGAAAGTCCAGCTACTTCGGGGATTAACTGTAAGACAGATAGATCAACAAAACTTTATAAAATAGGTTAAAAGAGTTTCTATAGGTTAAAAAGCCAGGTCAAGAGTACTCGGAACCGGCGTGCATGTATGAAAACAATTATGAAAGTTGAAGAAGCGAAAGGAGTATGCCAAGATCGTAGCAAGTGGAAAGATGTTGTCTCTGCCTACCCCAATGGGAAAAAGGCGTGATTTTCTTCCCGCTGACAGCAGAATCCCTACAATTACTTCTGACTACCCTACTTACCACAAAATTACGTAAAATAAGTAAAGATTGATTGTAAATCTGAAGTGTTATGCAACTACTGAGTGCAACTGTAGAGATTTGTAGAAATTCATCTTCTGATTATGAAATTCATCCCCTGGTGATGGCATTATATTATTCAAATTCTCCTGCATATAATAAAAGATATTCATAAGACATGGTGACGTGTGCGACCGGCCTAAGTCGTCAAACCTTTTACAACCCACAAAATGAAATTTACGAATTCAAAATAAAATGGAATCTGACTTCAAGAATTCATCATTCTCTCTCTAGAAGTGGGTAATTCAATGAAGGAATTTAAAGTTAGACGTTGAACTCCACTTTACGACTTCCCAGTTCTCATGAACCAAGTGACAAGTTCAAAATCGTGTTCAGAATATGGACGTTTAAAACCTACGGATAGAACGCACTGAAGAATAGACTGTGTCACTATAACGGCTTTATTTATATCGGTCACGTCAATATGACTTCACCCCACCTGATGGTAAGCTAAAAACTAACCAAACCTGAGTGGTTTTTTGGCCCCTTAGGTAGCAGACAACCACACGGCTCACTTAATAGGTAGTGATTACTGTGGCCTATGGACCAGGGGTGTCACATTCGCGCTGCCGACCCTGTAAAAACCTTCAATTTTTTTTATGTTGGACACGTCAACATGACTTCACCTCGCCTGATGGTTAGTTAAAGGTAAAGTCTCTGGAATGGGAGTCACCATTTGATTGCAAACACCAATAGTGCCACAATGGTGGCACTCAGCTTGACGGCCTCATCAAATGCTTTTTCACACCCCGCTTAAAGGACCCGGGACTATATGAAGAAGGAAACACGTGAGCTGGTAAATAATTCCAGGTTTTGATGGTGCGGCAAAAAAAAGAGGCACCGAACCGCTTGGTTCTTGATGGAATTGTTTGCACCATAGAATTTTGGTCAATTCTGGATTGCAACGTGTTTTGATATTGAAATTTTTTTCTCGGATTTTTTCTTACTGTCGCTACAGTTTTTACACCGTTTTACTACATGAGACATGCAGTTTTTTCTTTCGACACATAAACTGACTGAATAGAATGACTTGTTCGTATATGTAAGCTAGCTGACTCTAGTGTCTGCAGTTGTATTCTTTAACGTGTTCCGTCCGCAAGTTTTATCTGTCCATGCCTTAGAATAAGGATTTGGAAGGGATTAGAGTCGTGTTTGTAGTACATGCTGGGAAGTTATGACTGGAGTAGATGAGGTCATTGTTCCCAGGGGTGGGAATTAAGTTTAACCCTGACTTTGCTAACAAGCGGCCCGTTTTATGGCCATCATTACGTTTGTACTTTAACTGTTATTGACTATTATGGTTAATGCGGGCACATGGATTTTTATATGAGGTCAAGAAACTACGCGATCTGTTGTTAAGACTAAAGTGATTCTTAGAAAGAAATGGGCCTATAGGCTGTTCCTTGTGAATCCTTCTTTTTTTCGTGCTGTACGTAACACTTGATTAGTGGTATAATTAAATTAACCTGCCAAGTTAAAATTTAGAAGAAATTTAGATGATTATGATCGATTTTAAAGTGCATCTAAACTTGGCATTGGATTGGATTTCAATCCTTTTTTAGGCGAACCTTTAGCCGATAGGAACTTGGCCCCTTTTTTAACAGGTAAGTATGTTTTTGGGGGGATAATTATAGTAGGATAGTAGGATTTGTAGGATACCAGTCTGTAATCTATCTTGGCGCCAAATTTCATCCAGGTCTATTCAGCCGTTCTGGCTTTTTGAGTTACAAACATCCATGACTCCAAACTCCCACATGTTATAGCAGTAGTTAAGAGTTATAAAGGTATGAAACTAGTAAACATTACCTATATTATTGTCAAGTATCTATTCAGACCCTTAAACCTCATAAGATGAAAAGCTCGCCTCAACCAGACCTAACAAATTCAAACATATAAGTTTGGATCACAAAAACAAACGGTCCAACCAGATACCGATAAATCTATTCACACTTTACAAGTTGGAGCACTCAGGGGCGGCAGTCTGTACATGAATCGCTACGAGTTTGCTTCCGAATTCGTAAGATAACATACCGACAAAATTCGGTTGTAGTAACGACGCTTGCGACAGACGGTAGTCTGCTCAATTGAGATACCGACGAAAATTGTTAAAATGTCTGCTTTACGATGACAGTTAGCTTAACGAAATTCGTATTCATAGTCTGGTAAATTTGAGCAAAAAATGTTGACGTGTAATAACATTTTCAGTCAGTGGGGAATATTTGTTACATACTAATTCATGATATTAATAGTTTTAAAGGAAAAGTTTTACAGAAACTATGTATTTTAACTTTGTGACATTGCCTTCTAATCAAATTGTTTAAGTTACTCAAACTATTTTAAAGGATTTAATTATTTTGTAAAATATGAAAGGAAATTAAGGTTTACGTCCTTGCAACATTTTTGCATGTCAAACAGAATAATAAAAAGAAACATGTCAGCTGTCAGCTTAAATAAACTTAATAAATTGTGAAATTGTTGGATACTTTACGAATTTAAAAATGTAGACTGTGAACTGCAATAAATATAATAATGTGTAAACCACAATCCGGCGTGATTTTTATATCAAAGCACGTTGGCTCCCGTCTGACGTGAATCAAGTAAGTAGGTATAGATTACAATCTTATTTTCAAATCCAATTTGTTAAACGTACTTGAAAGTATTAATATTAATGTTTTATGATTTAAATTTATAGATTCACTGCATTGTTCCACTGCATGGCAGCACCTAGCACATTTTGGAATTGGCTGATGAAAGGTTGCTACTGATTGGAAAGAAAAATGGAGAAAACTTCTCACCTAAAAGTAACACTGGCATCAATATTGAAGAGGTAAAGGATATCAAGGCAAGGTATCGTTTCTTTTAATTCACTCTTAATCAGAAGAGTACTATATACTTGTAACTAAATATTATGACCTATTGCAATACAGTAGCATCAAGGTTGTATCAAAAACATATATTTTAACTAATGCTAGTTAGAACATACCCAGATTGAAATAGTTTAATCTCATTGACACAAGAGATCCCTTGGGGACCAGTACTAGGTGGGAACGGTTGAAGTGCTCCGTTAATTTATATAGCTTAGACTTGCCTTGTTTCTTTCTGTTGAGCTGTCTTCCTCTTCAAATTTGTTATGCAAGTAATATTTATTTATACATATTTATGTACACACACACAACTAGATAAAAATACATAATAAGAAAAAGATGTACAGTAACAGACCTGCGGGAGGAGACTTTGAAAAGTGGAAAATAAGTGAATATTGTGTATAGAAGATAAGAGACAGTATATCATATATATAGATAATAATAGATATGTTATGTATTATATAATAAAATTTGTCTTATCTTTATATTAAATCTTGTAACTGATCTTTTCTTATAATTGTAATAATTATTGTACCTTCCTTATTAGCTGTAAGTTTTATATAGTAAAATAAAAATACTCTTTTATTACAGATGCCAGCAGCTGCTCCCCAAGCCCATGTAGTTAGTGGGTACCAAGATGTAGGCTGAGGTATCTAGCCCAAGTGAAGAGTGAGAAATTCTTATTGTCTGCGAAGGCTCTATATAAAGAAAATGACAGATACCTTTTATTTTGAAATAAAATAAGCATTTATGATGTGTATACTAGTTTTATTTAATTCATGGAATAGCTATATAACACTAGGTACTACCTATATTTATTTACAATCAGCAGTCACTGATTTTATGCTAGTAACTAGCCCTATAACAAAAACATGACAATTTAACATTTGTCTGATATTTTTATTACTGAAACTAATGATGTGATCTAAGCAGACCCTGGCACCTAGATGTAGGCTACAGATGCAATCGAGATCCAACGCTAAGATGATGAAACATTGTGATATAGCATAACACTTATTACCTAATGGAAAATAATCTTCTAAAGACAGACTGTCAGAAATACTTGAATTTGTATGGATGGATGTATTTTTACTGAATGAACCTGTGGTACTAGATAGATTATAGTTTGAAATAGCACACAGATTACTTTAATCCCTAAAATAGGTGCCTGTGTATTGTGTAACCCACAGAAACCTATTTGGAGTTCCGTATACGTTATACCGGGCTCTAAAGTGCCAGCAAGTAGTAGTTAAATAATGTGATGATGATAGTAACGCGCCTGCGTTGAAGCACAATGAAATCCTGTACCAAATACATTTCTATTATGATTATATTGTTCAATTTCCATATTTAATAACCTAAAAATATCAACAAATTACATAGTTAACGATCGTAAAGCACTTTGCGGGCTGTCAAAAATGCTCGCAAAGAGTTAACGATGAATTGTTAAGTTTGCGATGAAATTTGTAAACTTAACGACAAAAATTGATAAGTTTGACAGTCGCGACTTGCAAATATTGATAAGTTTACGTCGCTACGAATTTAACGACCGAATTTCATCGCAAAGTCCTTAACGACGTGTCGAGACTTCCGCCCCAGGTTTTACATAGTGTTGAGTGCGTAGCTTATGAAATTCAATGAGGATCACGACTTACAGCAAAGGATTTGCGTTCGATGTTCGCGTAGAGAGATAAGCTTGAGGTTTTGTTGGATTTCGTTCAATAAAGAAAAACTTATAGTTCCACCATCTTGAATGTTTGACACTCGTGGATTGTAAATAAAAATCAACGTTGGGTGCAAACCGATATCAAAGAATTTGAATTTGGAGTAATATTTTTTTTGTATGTCGGTCACGTCAATATGATTTCACCTCGCCTGATGGTAAGCTAAAGGTAAAGTCTCAGGAAGGGGATCCCCATTACGTAGGCACACCGACAGTGCCATAATGGCGGCCCTCGACTTGACGGCCACATCAACTTATCGCTTAAAGGACCCGGGACTGTAGGAGGGAGGAACCACGTGAGCTGGTACAGAATTCCAGATCTTTGTAGTGTGGCTAAGAAAAGAGGCACTCGCAAATACACTTCTAATCAGAAAAATTGAAACACCTTGCAAGTTTATGTTTTCTAGGGATTATCAGAAAAATGTGTATATTTAGAAATTATTTTAAGTCAAATATCGTTTAATAGTGAATAATAATGAGGTTTCACGGAGGTTTCGAATTATTATGTTAATGTTCTAAATTCAAATATCGTAAAATAAATAATTTTTGTATTGTTTTCAGATAATCATGAAAACTAAAGTGTTTCGATTTTTCTGATAAGAAGTGTACATACGAGTAGTAAAGTGAAATTGATATTGGACTTACCCTTGAGGGGTATAATATTGAAATGCGCCAGGTGACGTCAGACCATTTGACTAGTATTACATGAAACAGAAGTAGCAATCCCATCATAGTCAGCACGCGTACAATTATTGAGCCGACCTTAACAAAAACTGCTGTACCAAATTATACTGAAAAGCAGGACCGAACTCAAGCTTAAAAAGTACTTTAAGTATTTTTGAATATGGATATACTTGAAATTGATTCACTTTGTGGAATTTATATGTGCTAATCCCATGATTTACCATCTGCTGACGGTAAAGGAAAAACATCGTGAGCAAACCCACATGTCCTAGAAGAAAGTCTAAGGACATGTCCGATCCACCAACCCGCATTAGGCCAGCGTGTGTGGATTAAGGTCTAAACCCTCTCAGCTCTCTCGTTAGAGGAGAGAAGACCCGTACCTAGCAGTGGGACATAAATGGGTTTCTATTATTACTATTATACTTTTTATAATTGAAGTAAAACTATTTAGTTACAATGAATTATATCGGGGGAAATGCCTACTGGGTCATCTTACACCCCAGCGTCTGTAGACACATGACAGCGTGCGGTTTTAATCGGGTCAGGTCCGACATAACCACCGCCCAGGGAAAGGGGGTTTGCGGATTATCGCACGAAATAAAGATACGTAACCACAATTTATAATGACATAAGCAGAGGTAACAAAAATAATATCACGTGTTAACTTTCAATTATATCTTAAGGCATTCAGATTTTGGCACATTATCCATTAAAATGTCTACAACTGTCAAGCGACAATTGGTTTATGCATATTGTGTGACATAAGAGACAGATGTGCTCATAAAGTAAGCCGATTATGCCTCTTCATTTTCATCAAGGGCCGCATCCCGAGTCCGTCCCTGTTCGAAGATTAATTACGCCTGGACGTTTTGGGATTAAACACTTGAGAAACTCTATTGGCTTTAAATTTACGGTCTAATTAGGTTTCATTTAACTTTCTTAAGTATAATTCCGCCTGTTCAATGTCTTAGTCTCAACTCAAATAATTCTGTGTTGAACATTTTTGGTATTTCTACATGTACATTGGGACAGATTTTTATTAAATGACTCCTCAAAAAAGAAGTGTTATTTTTTACATTGGACACATCAACATGACTTCACCTTGCCTGATGGTGAGCTAAAGGTAAAGTCTCTGGACCGGGGTCATCACTATATACACTGATAGTACTACTACAATGGTGGCCCCCAACTTGAAAAATGCTTTTTCACGCCCCACTTAAAGGACCCGGGACTGTAGGAGGAAGGAAACACGTGAGCTGGTAAATAATTCCAGGTCATTATGATGCGGTAAAGAAAAGAGGCACCAAACCGCTTAGTTCTTGATGAAATTGTTTGCACCATATGAGGGTGATATCTCAGCCTTGCACGTGTTGTTCTATATAGGAAAGGAGAGTTTAGTTGAAAACAGAATGTCAAGCGGGGTGAATAGGAATGAAGGGGTGAATAGGGATAAAATGGTCATTAGAATTTGTTAAATAATTTCTTTTAGAAATTTCCAAGTATTTAACCGGATATTCGATGATACTCCTCATCGTGACGTGGAAGTGGTTTATAGTTTCGAATAGAAGATAATAACTGCAAAATTTATCTGACCATTTTGTTCCTATTCACCTCTTAGTCCTTATTCACCCCGTTTGACCCGGTACCTTCCTATTAGAGATTTTGTGAACAAAATGTCAAGATATAAGTTTACAAGCCAGCTTTGCTCACAGTGACTTATAGGAGTTTTAGAAAACTCTGGCTGAACTAAGTTTTCTAAGTTCTTGGTAGAAAATGTATCTGTATTGGTAGTTGCGGGTGCATAGCGACTTGGGAAACGCGAAAACTAATAAATGGTTTTAGGAAATAACTTGGAGTAGCTTAACAACTTCTATAAACTTATGTGTTTTCGGAGTAAAGCGATAAAAAATGCATTTTAGTTGCTATGGTCATTTGCAGTCTTTCCCTGACCATTTTGGTTGAAATCATCTGCAATACTGACGTCGAGAAAAGCGCAATTAATAAAGTTATAAAAAAGATCTTTAAAGATAATTTTATTTCAACAATATCATGATTTATATTATTAGGTGGCAGATAAGCACGTCGGCGAAGTGGTGCGATGCTCGCTCCAACCCCCTTCGAGGGGGCAATCTTAAAACCGTAGATGGCCGGGGTCAGCTGGGGTGCGAGGGATATGCCTATTGAGTAACCTTACACAAGGGTAATTAGACACGAGACGGCGTGCGGTTTTAGACGGTTCGATCCCAACATAACCACCCCCGATGGTATCCATGGGGATTTCTGCACGATAGAAAAAAGGTGACAGACAAGCACATGGCCCACCTGATGAGAAGCAGTCACCGTGACCTATGGACGTGTGCAACACTAAGGGTGTCACACACACGCTGCCTAACCTGAAAAAAAACCTACCTATATAAAAAAAAACACATAGCTATACTCGTATTTTGTAAGACAACAATTATGTATTGAGCGCTTATCTCGCCAACAAGCGTAATAGCTGGGCGAGTAGGTATTTAGTTTTAAGAATCATGTATGTAACATATTTTGTTAAATAAATAAAAAAAAAGGGAGGGGTAAGGGCTAGGAAAGAATGGGGAGGCTAGGAAAGGGTGAGGGAGGAGGGGTACAGTGAGCTTGGCTACCCTACTTACCGGCGGGAACACATCACGATGGTTATTATGGCCGCGGTGTTCTGTAGGGCGGAGGTACTACCCCAGTCGGACAGCTCAGTTCAGACGGGAGATACCGTCGTGTCCTATCCTCCTTCGAGTTAGTTAGAAGTTATTATATTATTACATTTTTAACTTCTTTCTCATTATATTATCAACTTTCTTGCATCAAATTTCCTTGTTCTCAGTTTTGTTTTGGTGAAATATAACTTGGTACACGAAAATTCATCAGTATTCGTTTGTTTGTTCGAAGTCCACAGTGGGTACGTCGCTCCGGGCTCACCTTCCCCGCGCCAACCTCTTTGGCATTTCCATGTTTACTTATGTAGGTCAGTTTTAATGGATTTTCTTAGTTTACACCAAAGACCAAAATATGGTCTTTGGTTTATACAAAAAATTCTTAAACGGTGTTTATAGCTTTTTTATATCGGTCACGTTAATATCATATTCACCTCGTCTGATGGTAAGCTAAAGGTAAAGGCTTTCTGTCACTATACTTTTTTGCCTACGAATTTTTAATAACATACCACGTGAATCCAACAAAATAAAAGATTGCATAGTTTGAGAATGAGGTTGGTTTGGTTTCAAAGATCTTAATAGAGCACGTTTTAGTCCAGTGGTAACTCAGTAGGGATAAAAAAAAACATTACTATCTTTCCTTTAACGTTAAAAAAAATAAAGTAAACAGAAATTAAATTTTCCAAAACATTATACCCACCCAAAACATTCTCGCAAAACAAAGTCGGGAACTGCAATCAAAATTTTGCACAGTTCGCCCCGAGTTTGTTGGAAACACAACAAACTGTGAGCATTTTAATATGAGGATAGAAACAAAAATGTGTATGAAAATGAAACAGTAAATCATATTATACAGGGTGTATTGGTCGAGAGAACACGTGACGGTGTCGCCACCGTAAGAACGTTAATTTATTTTCTGACTGTACATACATACGGTGGCAGGATATGAAAATTTCCTCCGCTGGGACGCTTTGTAGACGGGCGGGTGAAACGCGGCGGTTTTTGATTCAGATAAAAAAAGTTAAAATATGATCGATTCATTTGTGTTAAAGCCTTTTTGTCTTATCTCACCAAGAATGTAGAATCGACTTAAATCACGATGCCTACAATTTGTGGGGGTCAAATTCTCGTAATAAAATCTGTTCAAAATTTAGTTTTGATCTCATTAGGATCGCACAAATAGCGCCGTTGGAGCCATTTACCATTCTTGCAACCTACGGCAACAATGAATGACATTACAATCGGTTTTAAACATTGTTTTTAGATTTTTAGATTCTCCACCCGACCAATTCAATGAAATTTTAAGGCGAAGGTTACGGTGCAAGTCCCGTCCTGAATGTTTACTTTTTCTGATCTTCCATGCTCTACCTACTAGTCCTCCTTTTCTATACAGAAAAACACGTGCAAGGCTGAGATATCACCCTCATGCCATGCAAACAATTCCATCAAGAACTAAGCATTTGATGAGGCCGTCAAGTTGAGGTCCACCATTATGGCACTGTGTATGTAATGGGGACCCCTTCCTGAGACTTTAACTTTAGCTTATCAGGCGAGGTGAAGTCATATTGACGTGACCGACATAAAAAAAATCTCAATCATTAGGAAAAGTTACCTTACAAAGTTAAAATTTTATTGGATTTCAAAAACCACTTCCAAAAAACAAGTGTATAGTTACTTAGCATCTCACCCGCCCGTCTGCAAGCTCACCCTAACTGGGCTGCTTTAATTGGAACAGCAATTTATCGTCGGATCTCTGTTATCGGATTACCGACCTATCGAAATTGTATTTGAACGGTAAAATTAATTAAACTATAGACGTATGCTGTACTTTGTGGCTAGGCCTGGGCCGGTAACACCGCTAACCGAACCTGGTGAAATCACCTCGTTACGATTGAATAAGCAGCGTTTAACAGTCACTGAACTGCATTGAATGTTGGTAGCAAACATGTTCGGCCAATGTTTGTTGGTTTGGCTAATATTTATCCAATGCTTCGTGGTAAAGGTTTGCGGCAAATCATTAATGTAATGGATTTCTTTTCATATTAAAAAAATCTATGCAAATAAATAAAATTGCAGTATCTGTTTGTCTGAATCTGTTTTTTTCTACTAATTAGGTGGTAGACAAGCACATGGCCCACGTGATGGGAAGTGGTCACCGTGGCCTATGGATGTGTGCAACATCAGGGGCGTCATACTCGCCTGCCGACCCTGGAGAGGGGAGGGTTTCGGAGGTTTGAGGGGGGAGGGTTAAAGATGGGGATTGGGGGATGAGGGAGAGATTGTTAGGTTTTGTAGACTGTAATCTATTCCTTTTACCAAATTGCAGTTAAATTCATGCGGCTGCTACAGAGTGATTGAGTAACAAACACATAAACACAAACATTCTCACAGATTTTCACATTTCATAATACTTAATCTTAACATATATAAATCTCGTGTCACAATGTTTGTCCTCAATGGACTCCTAAACCACTTAACCGATTATAATAAAATTCGCACACCATGTGCAGTTCGATCCAACTTGAGAGATAGGATAGTTTTTGAAACGGATTTCGACATCCACGCGGGCGGAGCCGCGGGCAACAGCTAGTTATAATATAGTAGGAAAGGTTTTTCTCTCTAAAAATGCGAACTCACAAAATCAAACATACAAAGCTTAGTAAAAAAAATTCTCCTTCAACTAAAATATCTTTGGCCGGTTCCTTAATGAAATAATTAACATTTTTGTACGAAACTCTTGTTCTTTGAAATTATTAATTTATTAATAACCTCTCGTGATAAATAACAGACTTCTTTTGAATAAAAAAAGTTAATTGAGTAACATTTAATGTAACTCGGAATTTTTCGTAAAGTTTTCTCAGACTTGCTGTTGAAATTATTGAGGAAATAAGTTAATGTTCTTATGTTTACATTTAAAGTTGGTAAGTAGCTTATTAACTAAGAAAAGGTCAAGTTTTTTACTTAAGTGGCAGATAAGCATATGGCCCACCTGATGGGAAGCGGTCACCGTGGCCAACGGACGCGTGCAATATTAGGGGTGCGTCACACTCGCGATGCCGACCCTGTAAAAACCTTCTAACGCCCTTCTTGAAGAACCCTATATTGTAGACGCTAGGGAAAACCACACTAGGGAGATCATTCCACAGCCTAAGTGTGCGCGGAATGAAGTTCCTCTCATTCCTCACAGTGCTCACCGTTGTTGGTTGCAACGTTTAAGGATGAATTCCCTGCCTGTGGCAAACGGTATGATGATGATGCGAAACTAGAGGAGTTCTTAGAACGATAGACATAGCAGACTGACAGATGTGGCATTCTGAAAAAAAAAATATTATGATTTTTTCGTTTATTCATTATGTTTTGGTATAACAAACAAGCGATACAATATGAAAGAAAATCTATGCTATGGAAATCTATGGTGTTTTTCGGAACTTTTTGACCTTAATATTGCTTAACCTACAATCTAACAACATAAATGTGTAGCTTAAAAGACAATTTTTTTAAAAAGATCTAAAATTGTGCGCTTATTGACCTGAAAAATCGGAATCACAGATGGCTTAGGTATATTGACCATCATAAATGGTCAGAATTGGATGAAACCGACCAGTGGATAGAGAAAAATCAGGCGATTCTAATGATATTATATAACTTAATTTCGTGAATTTGGCGCATAAGCAAGGTTGCCTTTCCAGCGTCGATATTTTGATCTCCAGTCAAAAAATGGTCAAAAAAGTGCAAAAAAAATGGAGAACATTTTTTCTTCACGATAAATGTTTATATATGTTTTTGAAATACCTAGAAATACAGGGTGAATTTTTCAAAAGGGATTGGATGGCCAAATCCGAAACTATAAGGAATAGCGAAAAATGGTCAAAGGAGTCACGAGCCCGATTTTGATGAAACTTAAAACCTCATCATTAGATTTTTGAAAAACCAATAAACCTAGCTGAGAATCGAACCTGTTGATTTTGAAAAAAAAAACACACCCTTTA
Source organism: Lithosia quadra (assembly GCA_963576445.1). NCBI lineage: Eukaryota > Metazoa > Arthropoda > Insecta > Lepidoptera > Erebidae > Lithosia > Lithosia quadra. The sequence goes on along the minus strand of OY754891.1, from coordinate 795,646 downwards.
TTATTACACCATACGATAGTGTCGCTGTTAAGGAACAAATTCTGCGAAGTAATGATATACGGCAAATTTAAGGAAACTTTAGAATTTAATAAAATTCATGTTTATGTACCTATTTGTTTCGTTCGAAATCCCAGAAAAGATCGTGACTATTCCGTGTTTTAAATTATACTCGGAATGATTATAATGATTGATGTTTTTTTTAAACAAGATGGAGCTCCAGCCCATAATAGCCGTAAAAGAGGTTTTGATTCAGCAGTTTGACGACAATTTTATTGCAAGGCATGGTCCTGTGCCTTGGCTAGCGAGATCCCTGGATCTTACTCCCTTAGATTACTTTCGCTGGAGGTATGTCAAAAACGAAATTACAAAAACACATATGATACAGGTCATGACTTGAAACGTTCTTTGGAGAATATTCTAAACGGAATCAATAACATTCTAATATTGAATGCATTACGATCCTTGAGCTCTCAAATCCAGCTATGTATTGAAAACAATGTCTACATTTTGAACAATTAATCAGTTAATGTAAGAAAAATAAAATGTATTTTGTTAAAGATGAGCTCTTTCCTTTAGTTTGCGATATGTCATTACTTCCCAGAATAAGATCGTTAATAGCAATACTATCGTATGGTGTAATAATATAGGGTGTGGTTTTTTTTTCAAAATCAACAGGTTCGATTCCTGGCGAGTATTATTGATTTTTCAAAAATCTAATGATGAGGTTTTAAGTTTCATCAAAATCGGGCTCGTGACTCCTTTGAGCATTTTTCGCTATTCCTTATAGTTTCGGATTTGGCTATCCAAGCCCTTTTGAAAAATTCACCCTGTATAATGATTAAATTTGATTGCCAAGATTTGATTTACTCCAACAAAGCAAGTTGAATAAAAGCTCTCACAGGAACTAGAATTATACTACTAAATTATTATAATGCAATTTCTCTGTATAATAAATACAGCGGGTGCACACAATACATTCACATCCCTGTACGTTATTTATTGCACAGTTGTTTATAGCAAACATAAATAACTGTGCACTCTGCACACTGACTTAGCAAGATTCTTCAATCTATCTTCTATACAAATTAATAAAATTGAAGTACTTATCTGTTTTTTTTTAATAAAATAACAGATTATTAATGATTGCATTAAGTATGTATACACGATAATTAGGGACAACAAAAATAAAAAAAGAATTGTAGGTCTGTTTATCTATCTATTCGAATATTAGTCTCTGGAATGGCTGGGCCGACTTTAACGGGATCTTTACTGGTAGTTAACTCGTATTACAAGGCATAATATACTACTACTTTGAGTACTTTGAGTTTTTGTTTTGAGAATTTGTCAAGAAAATAGGAACTCGTGCTGAAGATTAGGTATAATAAACATAAAAAAAAAATTAAAAACTCCTTTTTTCTTATTATGTACTCTTCATACTCATAATAATGTATTATGCATTTATTTAAAACTACATTTACGGACCATTGTGGCCGAAACGAATTGTGATTTTTATTCAACAAATGTTTCGAGTTTCAGCTGGAGACAAAAAATTATTACAAAGTAGAGGGCGATTTTTACGGAGACAGTTCATTGACCTTTCGAATTTATACCTAGCTAAGTGATATCATGCCGACGCCTATCAAATGGATCTTTCCACCGGCGAAAACTTCAAAGAGTTCAAAATTATTAAACATCATTAAGCCACGGTACATAAAAGCAATATAGTATAAAAATCCCTTTGAAAGTGCGGAAAATATATTGAATATTCATGACACTCTAATATACCCTCAGGGCACCTCTGCGAACCGAAGGAAAAAAAATGGTAATTGAATTTTTACCGAATAATTTGGAGTTTATTTAGATTTTGAGTACAGCCCTTTACTGTGAAATTGGTCTGCTATATTGTGTTGAAACTTTGTCTAAATGGTTATTTTTTCGAAAGCCTTTATTTTGATTTCAATATTTAGAACTAGCTGTTGCCCGCGGCTCCGCCCGCGTGGATTGCGAATTCTGTTTCAAATGCCTTTTTTCGTGCACTTCCGCACGAAATATATCATCCCTGTCAACCAGCAGGAGTGGTTAAGTCTCACTCAGACCTGATAAAAACCGCACGCCGCCGTCTCAAGTCTTCAGTTGCCGGGGTGTAAGATTACTTAGAGCATATCCCGCGCTACCCAGTTGACCCTTTTTTTTTTTTATCGTGCGAAAATCCCCATGGATACCACCCCCGTCGGCCATCGGGGGTGGTTATGTCGGGATCGAACCGACTAAAACCGCACGCCGTCTCGGGCCTTAGTAACCGGGGTGTAAGGTTACCCAATGGGCATATCCCTCGCACCCCAGCTGACCCCGGGCCATCTACGGTTTTAAGATGGCCCCCTCGACCCCCCGAAAGGAGGGGGTGGGGCGAGCATCGCGCCACTTCGCCGACGGTGGGGTGTAGGGTGACAGAGGCCGTCCTGTCACCCAACCGTCGGCGCGCAGACAATCAGCTCGCCCCCCGCTCGCTCCCCACTGTGCCATCTGCTAGTCAGAGGGACACGTGGAGAGCCTCGGAGCAGCCCTCTAGAGGGCCACTCCCACCCCGGCCGGATTGGCCGCAGGCAGCAGCGTCTCCCGTGGCGAGTGGGAGGCGCTGCTTGCCTCCGTTGCCCAGGTGCACCACGTGGAGGTTCCGGCCCGCACCCACCCAGTTGACCCTGGGATGGGAATTGTTTGATTTATGATGCCTACAGCCACTTTCTATCATCGCACCGCTCGCCACAGGCAGGGAATTCATCCCCACACGTTGCATCCGTCTGCAGTGCGTACTGTAAGGTTTGAAAAAAAATTCATTTCACGCACGCTTAGGCTGTGGAACGATCTCCCTGCAGTGGTTTTCCCTGGCGGCTATAATATGGAGTTCTTCAAGAAGGGCATTAGAAGGATTTTGCAGGGTCGGCAGCGCGAGTGTGACGCCCCTGATGTTGTGCACGTCCATAGGTGCATAGGTCACATAGGTGGGCCGTGTGCTCGTCTGCCACTTAAATGGTATAAAAAAAAGCATGATGTCCTTACCGAACCCCGGAAAAGAGGAGATGGGGTGACAGGGGGTACAGAAGACCGCAGCCATAATAGACATTGTGTTGTGTTACCGCCGCCGGTAAGAAGGGTAGCCAGAGCTCACAACCCCCCTCCCTATCTCCCCAATCCCCTCCTCTGACGTCCGATTTCAATAACTCAAACAGTCTTTAAATAATTTTTACACAATATTATTGAAAGTCTTGATAAGATATAATTTATTTGGATGGGAATACAAAGATATACCTTTTTTTCCGTGCGGAAATTCTCATGGATACCCACCCCGCGGCCAGCGGGGCAGGCTATGTCGGACTCTTACCGACTAAAACCGCACGCCATCTAGGGTCTTCAGACGCCAGGGTGTAAGGTGGCCCAAAGAGCATATCCCTCGCACCCCGGCTTGACCCGGGCCATCTCCGGATTCAAGATGGCCCCCTCGGGTTTGAGAACCACGTGGTTCCCGTCATGACCCAGAATAGGAGGGGGGGGGGGGGCGGCGCGCTGTTGCGCGCCGCCGCCTCGGCCTGCTTCTGCTAGGGTGACGGGCGGCTCCACCTGTCACCCCCAGGCCAGCGCTCATGGAGGACGGAGGTCGTCGGACCCCCGACGCGATAGGCGTCCGCGCCCGCCTCCGTCCGGTAGAGCTCTGTGCAGCCTCTCCCAAACCTTTTCCGCCGCCTCTTTCTCGAGTATCACTTGCTCGCAGAAGGAGGCGGCGGCCAACCACGCGTCCGCACTCTGCACCATCGCCGCGATCAGCACCGGCAGTGTGAGGACTCCCACCCCGAGGGCTGCCAGGAGGGCCTGTCTCGGCACCTCCCACGCCGGACACTCTGCCAACGTGTGCAGCCCTGAGTCCTCGCCCGCATCGCAGTGATAATACAATGATATACATAAGGAAACATAATCTTAGATAGGTATAATTATTCGCGAGACAAAAGACGTCCTGGCGCGAGCGGATTGTTTTGCAATAATCCATGATTGATGAATTTGAGCTCGTCCAGTGCAGTAGCACCCGTGCTATCCTCAAAGGCACCCAAGAAAACTGTACTGCGTGTATAGAGCATAATACTTTGAGCACAGTTTAGATACCTATCTACGTACCTATAATGTCCCGAAGTATATTGGTTTGATTTACGTCCGCATTTCAACTTGCATTTATTTCGCCGCGCATTATTTTTCATATTGCGATAGCTCTTAAATTATTTATGGTAATTATATAGTGTAAATGGCAATTTTGATCTACATTAAACGTACAACGTATCTAACGTATTTAATTGGATAAGAAATAATACTGTATTGTTAAAATTAGCTTCGAAAATGAAACATTAATTTTTTTGTAATTTGTAAAGATAAAAATGGTTACTGTGGGCTACCCTTATTAGGTAGACATATGCTATCGCGGACTTTTATGTAGACCTTTTTAAGTTGTACATTTCCACAGTACATTATTTTGTTCTATCTTCAATAGTTTTCGCAGCGCACGCGATGTAAGTAATTTGTTTAGGTCATTTTTTTACACCTTGGTTTACATTATTGAAGTTTTAGTAAGGATCCCTAAATTTTTTGGGGATAAATTATAGCCTATGTTACTCACAGATAATGTGGCTTTCTATTGGTGAAAGAAATATTGAAATCGGTCCAGTAGTTTCGGAGCCTATTCGTTACAAACAAAAAAACAAAAAAACAAAAAAACAAAAAAACAAATCTTTCCTCTTTATAATATTAGTATAGATAACATTGTGGGGTGAAAGGATTTTGGAGGTGAAACAATGTGAGTAGCTTAGCGGCATTTTTATAAGTTTTTTTAGCTTGCTTTGTTAGTTAGTGTGTACTTTTAACTGTTTTAAAAAAAAGAGTTCTCAATTCGATTTTTTTATGTGTATTACCTCAGAACTTTCGACTGAGTGAACCGATTTTGATGATTTTTTTCATTCGATTCCCGTGTGGTCCCATTTCTCTATGGTCGTGGTTAAAATCGTTTTTTTTTTAAGAATTATTATTCCTGGAATAGCTTCGAGAAACGGTATCAGATTTCAAGGCGGTTGAAACCGCGATCAAAAGCTCTAGTAGATTGATAAAATACGAAAGTGTTTTAGAATGTTATATTTCAGACGAAGAATTTAAGTAATTTAGAAGTTTTAAAATAGTATTGAAGTAGTATTTGAGTTAGGATGAAAACTATTTTAATAAAACCGATTTCTGTAGTTCACGAGTAAATTATATCAAGTATTATCCCAAGTACACGGTTCACTCTATAATGGTAATACACCGCTTTTTTATACCACTTAGGTGACAGACAAGCACACGGCCCATCTGATGGGAAGCGGTCACCGCGTCCATAATAACCATCGTGTTGTTCCCGCTGGTAAGTAGGATATTATCTCATTGTGCCCCTCCTCCCCTCACCTCATCCTAGCCTTCCGTCCCCTTCCTAGCCCTTCTTCCTTCCCTTCATGGTAGGCAGCGCGTGTGTGACACCCTTAGTGTTGCACACGTCCATTACATAGGCCACGGTGACCGCTTCCCATCAGGTGGGCCGTGTGTTTGTCTGCCACCTACGTAGTATAAAAAAACTGAAATCAATCTCTGAAAAACCGTTACTATACACCACACAGCTTACCTTGTAAATTAAAAACTTCACTAATAAAATATAGTACACTAGCTGTTGCCCGCGGCTCCGCCCGCGTGGATGTCGAAATCCGTTTCAAAAACTATCCTATGTCTCAAGTTGGATCGAACTGCACATGGTGTGCGAATTTTATTATAATCGGTTAAGTGGTTTAGGAGTCCATTGAGGACAAAAATTGTGACACGAGATTTATATATATTAAGATAGTAGTTTTTATTAAAAGAATCAACCATTTTCCAATAAAAAACGTATACACCCAGACTTCAGGTCACCGGGAATAGAATCAAATTAGTGGTCACTAAGTCTCGGGGGTGAGTTGAGGGTGCAAGGAGGGGAATCTAGGTTGGTGGGGTGAAATTATTCAATTTCCGCGGAAAGCAAACTAAAATTCAATCGGTGCAGGCTTAAATTGGGTTAAGTTTTACTAACCAGGTGTTTGAAGAGATAAATTCGCTGGATTTCATCGGGTTGAAGAATGTCTGTAAATTTGATTTGAAATCGAATAAAGCTGATTTTGTTTTTATTTTGAAAAGTTGGGTTTTGAACGCGTGTAAGTTTATTAGATTTACTGTAAACTTTACAATGACGGATTCAAATTCAAATTTTGTGATTATAGGATTTAGAAAATTTTATATTATCAAAAAGGGTATTTTTTTTATACTACTCTCATCTCATCATCATCATAGGTATCAGCTATAGGTGTTGTCATAAAATTGTAAAGTAGTTGTGTCTGTACATTAGAAATATTAACAAATACATAGTTTTATAATTATTAGCCAGACCTCACTGTCATTGACTGTACCCCTCCTTACCCCACTCCTTCCTAGCCCCTCTCCCTTCCCTTCTGGGTAGGCAGCGCGTGTGTGACACCTCTAGTGTTGCATACGTCCATAGGCCACAGTGACCGCTTCCCATCAGGTGGGCCGTGTGCTTGCCTTCTACCTATGTGGTATAAAAAAACACGAAAAATAAAAAAAGTGTCCTTGGTCTATAAAATCTTGGTGGGAATACTTACCGTCCATACACTCATTTACTTTCTTGGTACTCTTTCACATAAAAACGTCCAAAGAAGTAAACAAAATAAACGCTTTATAATTTTATTCGGTAATAAAACGTTAACGCATTGGTTTAAGATTACTTACCATAGCAATAAACAGCGTAAATTGCACCAAGCCTTCGGTAAACAGCTAAAATGTAAAGGGCCCTTAATTTTCTTTCGGTATAATATGAATTAATTATCGCAAGTGACGAGTTGTAATTTTGTACAGTTAATCACAAAGATGTTAATGAATGAAGTTATTTATGCTAAAATATGAAAGTCTTTAACAAGACTGACTCGCGATTCGGTCCGGGAATATTAAGTAGCTTCGAAATGTCATTGTGGGCTTGTCAGGGCGAGAGAGAAACTTGATGGGGATATTGGATCGTGTTTATGGTTTTCAATTAGTTTTATATAAGGTGTATGCATTTTTAGAAGGAAAAAGAAGATGGTTTTGTATGAAAGAGGATACATTCTATTGTTTGTATGTTATCATAAAATGAATATCATTCATTGCATAAATATATATTGTGTATTTAAAGCTTTAGATGTGATAGTTATGAAAGTTGAAGAAGCGAAAAACGTATGCCAAGATCGTAGCAAGTGAAAAGATGTTGTCTACTACCCCAATAGGAAAAAGGCGAGATTCGTATGTATGTAGGTAGATATGACTGATAATATAATAAATACAGGCCGTCCATATAAATAAGTGAAGTAAAAGATTTAAAATCAATTTACTTCACTTATTATTAATTATGATGTACACCAGGACAATAAAAATACAATTTATCGATGTACCCCATAATGAACGCTCTGTAAAATGCACAATTCGGGCATTAAATCTGCATTATGGCTCAATAACTAATTATTTATACGTTAATAATACGCGATGTTTCATTATATTACTTTGTTGGGGGAGATATTGAATTTATTTACTTATGATACTTATTTATAATTTTTAATTAATAATTTTGAATTGGCTAAGAATAAAATGATTTTACTAAAATTAAAATCTTTTTGTAATTATTTTTAGTATAAAATGTATTACTTAAAGATTTTGTTACCGATTGTACTTTTATACCAGTAGGCATAAGTACTTACAGTGCATTTATTTCAGATATAGGTATATATGTGGATACGTACGTACGTACGTGTATGTGGGCAAAAAGGTTCTCGAGTGGCGACCACGAACCGGAAGATGTGGTGTGGGCAGGCCTCCGAAAAGGTGGACCGACGACCTGGTAAAGGTCGCGGGAAACCGCTGGATGCGAAAAGCGCAGAACCGGTCGTCGTGGAGTTCATTGGGGGAGGCCTTTGTCCAGCAGTGGACGTCCTTCGGCTGAGATGATGATGATGATGATGTGGATACGTCCCTTAAAATCCCACTTATCCCCCTGGTCACTGTAAAATCAGCATTTACTTCCAAAGGATTGTATAAAGATCACAATCAGCCGCATTCTCTTTACCAGATCTGAATTAACCCCTACACACGATATTGCGTACGAAAGCATAAAATCAATTTCCGTCGGCAGTCGAGATTACGTCCCCATCATCTTTGAATTAAAAGTAAAAGTAACATAAAAGGTATTTCTTACAGGTAGACTTTGGAAGCGTCATAGGTAGGGTACTGACACTAGTAGTCAGCCCCGCACCAGTACTCAGCCTTTTTCGGTTCAAAACCAATAGAAATAGCATTCTAATAGAAACTAACCTATAGAATTACTTTTAATTGGTTCTGTGACTCCTCATTAGTCGATTCAAATCCAAACATATTAGCTAAGTGGCTGCGAAGTATTTTAAATAATAGTTTTTTCGACGTCGTCTGCTGACGAGGCGATACGCGGCGCGCGCGCCATTTTTTTGTTAGTAAAAACGTTCGCAAAAACGTTATTATTTTTCCTTTTTTTGTCAGTTTTAAGGCACTTTGTATTAACATTTCCATTAATTAATAGTTTTGGCAACATAATCAATGAAAAAGTATCGTGTTCTTCTTAAGAATTAGTAATAATGAGGCGGCCGAATACTGGGTCCCTTTTGTATATACATTATCTAGTACCCAGCCACCCTGGCTGAGTACTGGTTTTAACGCTGTTTTTTTATTTAGAGTTATATTTAGTATCATTTTAAAGTTCAGAGTTCATCCTTTAATCTAGTATACCCATACCATAACGGTTTTGTCAAAAACCCAATAGTCGGCCACATAAACAGTTGAAGTTGGTTACATGGCTGAGTACTGGGGAAAGTATACCCAGTGCTCAATCGTCCCTATATTTAAATTGTTTCCTTATGCAGTTTCTTTTTTAAGGCTATTTTAAACATACATACATACAAATTACGCCTTTTTCCCAGTGGACAGATGTTGGCTCTGGGAAACCATTGGACCAGACAACATCTGTCCACTTGCTACGATCTTGCATTCTCCTTTCGCTTCTTCAACTTTTATAATTGTTTTCATACACGCACGACGGTTGCTGGTACTCTTGACCTGACCTTTTTCCAAAACTTCCTGGATCTGATTAGAATATGTACGCCTAGGTCGACCTTTACCTGGTTGTCCATTCACCCTCACCTCATATATATGTTTCGTCAATCTTCTTCCAACCATTCCTTTCTCTGTCTTGGTCACTACATCTTCAACCATACCGCAACGTTCCCTTATCCCACTGTTACACATTCGGTCTATCAACTTTACTCCAACTATGCTTCTCAGACTTCTTATTTCCACAGCATTCAATCTACTTTCATGCTTCTTCTGCCATACCCAACATTCACTACCTTATATAAGTTTGGAAACGAGAACTCCTCTATGTACAGTGAGACGTGCCTTTTTAGACACGATCTGACTGCTTATAAAATTATGCAGCGCCCCATTCACTTGATTAACTGCTATTCAGGAAAGAAAGTTACAGAGGCCAAAAATTTTAAAGAAGAAAGTAAAAAAGAAAACAAATCAGCTCTAAATTATAAACTAGTAAAGTGAAGGAGACTACAAAGAAGAAAAATGATAATTCTAGTCAGAAATTGAGAGTAAAAGGTAAAAAGGAAAAAAGAAACAAGGAAAAGGAAATTGGAAGATTTGAATGACATAACTGAAGAAGCAGAGAAGACTGGCCGTGATTTTGTGGAAATAAAATAAAATAAAATAAAAATTCTCAGAACATACTTAATCTCCTGAAACAGAAACCTGTAAGGAATTATCTTCCTTACAGGTTTCTGTTTCAGGAGCTCCTGCATACATACATACACCTACATTATGCTCAAGCTTCTGCAAAAAAATGTTAATCGCCGAGAAACTTTTAGAAGTGAAAAAAAAACTTGAAAACTATTTAAATACTGAAACTTTTTAATTACTGAAGAATTTACAGATTGATTTAAGTAGGTATAAGTTATATATTTGATTGATCTCAAGAGAGGCTGACCACTGGTGGCAGTGTGGCTAATTACTGGATTTTGGCGGCTGAGCACTGGTGAAAAGTGCCTTATTTTGTTAAAACGTGCTTTTCATATTATTAAAGGATAATTTTGTAATTTTTGTTAATTTTGTAATAAAGTTTAATAAATGTGTAACGCAATTTATACAAAAGATTTCCAATTTAATCTTTCTAATATTTTCTTTGAAGTCAGACTTTCCACTAAAAGGCTGACAACTGGTGCCAGTACCCTATTTATCATTCTATTCGATGGGTTATATCTCAGAATATTATAACTGTACAAGACAATTTGTTTAGTTTAGTTAAATAGCAATGGCATTTTTTTTTATACTACGTAGGTGGCAGACAAGCACACGGCCCACCTGATGGGAAGCGGTCACCGTGACCTATGAACGTGTGCAACACTAAGGGTGTCACACACGCGCTGCCTACCCTGAAGGGAAAGGGGGAGAGCTGGGAAGGGGTAGGGAGGCTAGGAAGAGGAGGAGGGGTACAGTGAGCTCTGGCTACCCTACTTACCGGCGGGAACACAACACGATGGTTATTATGGCCGCGGTGTTCTGTAGGGCGGAGGTACTTCCCCAGTCGGACAGCTCATTTCGGACGGGAGATACCGTCGTGTCCTACCTCCTTGAGGCCTTCCTAGACCTGCCTTTATTAATTTTTAACCAGTCATGAACAATCGCAAAGGTCAAAGAACTCGAAGTCGCCTCGTATCTTTTTATCCTCTAAGTAATAGGCTATTAATCCGAAGCATTGGGTGCCACGAAGAGTAAACAAAGTCATTTGTTTCTCGCTCTATGTAGGCGGTATTGATTACGTAATTGGAACACGTAGTAGGGGCAGATACTGAGGGCCAATTTTGCCTCAAAATTTCAGAAAAGAAATTCAGTCTCAGTGTATTTTTGATGTCATGTCGATCTCCTAAGTGTCAAAAAACGTATTCTTTTGGTTACAAAAATATTTTAATTGTTTAAAAATATTTTTTTACGAAAAAATTCTCCCGCCCGAATTGTGAAGAGTAGTTATGTAGCTATCCACCTACATGTGTGAGTGTTCTCAAATTACATTTTGTAAATCTATTTATAGTTTTATAAGTGCCCGGTTAATGGCAATAGGCTCATCACCTATTATTACATTGGGACCTAAAACATAAACTGGCGAAATGTGGGTGCTAGCACCTCTGCCTACCCCTTCGGGGATATAGGCGTGAGTTTATGTTATGTTTTGTTATGTAAATCTATTTAATTTGATTGGATACACATTGTTTGCTTAGATTTCAAGAATAAGCTTGTTTCCCACCTTAGTTGCTTAAAAATTTCCCATGCAGTCATGACAAATAATACCTATCTTTCGCGATAATAAAACGTAAATATAAATTGCCGACATAATTTCAAGTTTTATATTTGTTCCAACATCGTTTCATGGTGTAACTGAACCGAAATGTGTTTCAATAAACAAAGTTTCGGGATTGGTTCACGAATAACAGGACTGATCGTTAACCTAAATATTAGATAGTAAGTATCCAATTTTAACATCCTGTCGTACAGAGGTCAATGACCAAAAAATATCTTTTAGATCCCTCACATTGAACCTTTGCGAAACAGTTATGATACCTTTATAACAGTTGGAATGTTATATGAACGTTTTTTTTAGAATTCTTGTCAGTGTGTTTACCTATCTGTTTGTTCGCAGTGGACGCAAAAACAATTGAACGGATTTTGTGCAGTTTTATTTTTTTTAAATAAAAAAAAAATAAAAAAAATAAAAATAAAAATCATTTGTTTCAGGCAGTGCCCATAAAATGTTGGTAACATAAAAGTGCTTAAGAACTATGTTAGTAAAATTGTAATTATAAAAATCATAAAAATCATCAATACATTTAACTTAATTAAGTTGGACATAATTAATGCGTGTGTCTTTGGCAAGACGAACCTGTGTCCAATGCTGCATAATAGCACTGTCCACATGAAGCCTTGCCGCAACACACTGCAGGAGGCTGTTGGAGCTACCCCGCACCCGATTGACTAAGGATGCAATACGGTTTCTTATGATGGCTGCAAAGCTATCAACGCCAGCTTCCGCAAACATCCCTGAAGCACTACAATAACGGGGCAGCCCCATCAGCATCCTGAACGCATTGTTATATTGAGTGCGCAGGGCCCCGTATGTCCCCTGGGTGTAGCTCATCCACAGGCTGCACGTGTACAGTGAATTACAAAGTCAAACCTAAAATCTTTGGCATGTTTGATCACAATTGGTTAAGTGGATCCGGAGATTTAGTCAAAAAACTTGAAAACCGACGTTCACTAGGACGTAGACCAATAAAAAAGTATAGATGGAGCCATTGTGAACAATATCGACGAAAAAAGTGAAACTTCATGTGCGTAAGTCAAAACACGTCACACGCTGACAATATCTCTTCAGCCGACTACCGAAAGACTACCGAACCGAGCGTCCGTCACAATTCCGTCATAAGATTATCAAACATAAGACATGTTGGTGGGCTTCAAAAAAAATACGCAATACTCCGTCTGTACTTTTTTATTGGTCTGAGGACGTAGTATGATACAAAACTTATTTAATTAACTATTTGCGTACCTAGCACGAACAAAACTCAATAGTTCGAAGAATTTTCCGCTATGATAGACTCCGCCATCTTTCTTAAATACACTTCATTATAAACCAACCCTCAAAAAACATTGGTACAAAAATTCAAGATAGTCCATCTCCAAAGTGGCAATTTAGAAACGAATAATTTTCAATAACTTTTGGCGCTTCAAGCGGTGGCTGCGAATTCCACCAACTGTTTCTCAAGTCAATCAGTAAAGCGCTTGCTAATAACGCTACAAGTGCTTAGTTGCTGGTTATTTTTGCATAAGTGCCATCACCGTTTATTCTGGGACATCGGGGGACATAATTTCTTATTGAAAATGTAAATTCTTGGAAAGTTCTGAGTACTTTAAGCTATTGATGAAGACATGCTGTGAACTAAGAGCGGTGAAAGCGAAATTACGTTCAATATCGGCATTATTTATCTATCTATCTATCAATATTATTATAAAATTGTTAAGGTGCTTTGTCTGTATGTTGGAAATATAAAAATGAAACTTGGGTTATGTCAAATTAATGTATTTTTTCGAATTCTTGGCAGTTTGTTCGCCGTGGACGCAAAAACTACTTAAAGTATTCTTTTTTTTTTTATACCACTTAGGTGGCAGACAAGCACACGGCCCACACTGATGGAAAGCGATTACCGTGGCCTATGGACGCGTGCAACACCAGGGGCGTCACACTCGCGCTGCCGACCCTGCAAAAACCTTCTAATGCCCTTCTTGAAGAATTTTTATGTAATTCTGATGTAATTTTTTCATTATAAAGGTCTAGGTTAAGAATTTTGAAGGTTTTATATTGAAATTAACAGGAAAAAAAATCTGAAAACTCTGCGGAATGTATAGTTTTATCGTTTTAATTACTAAGGCGAAAATGCCCAATAGTACCCCAACAACCCTTCACATGCTAACATACTTAGGTAAGTACTACATTAGCTTTCTCTAATCCCTTTAAATTGGTACAAACCCCGTTTTTATACTACTTAGGTGGCAGACAAGCACACGGCCCACCTGATGGAAAGCTTTCACCGTGGCCTATAGACGTGTGCAACACCAAAGGCGTCGCACTCGCGCTGCCTACCCTGCAGGGGAGGGTAGGTTGCAGAATTTAGGGGGTTTGGAGGAGGGCATTGGATGGATACCTGTATAAAGTTTTTAATTCTTGAGAGAAATTTACGATCGAAGTTAAGATTAACAAGCATAGTAATGTATCTTTCAACCTCATTAGAATAGAAATACCTACGTAGAATTTCATTGTAGAGTTTGTATTTGAGATATATATTGGCGAGCGTTTGCTCCAAAAATATAGCGCACTATGAAGCACCAAGTCTGATTTATTAGGAATTGCTCTCCGGTCTGTACTAGAAACGATGGCTCTACTCGGCTAAAACTGAAATATACAATGTGAAATGAAGGATTTGGAATGATCTTTAAATATTGCTATTCACCATTTTGCCGTTTACCATTGTGTTAGCCGTATGCTTGTGTGCTATCTGAAGTCGGATTACACCAGAAAACCAGTTCGACGAAACTGGATTTTCAAGTTTTTATAAGCTTTTACTTAACTTGCACTGTTCGTGTAAGTTGTACGTCGAAATTCGCAAACCATTTTTCGACTATTTGCTGGCATTTGTTAAAATATTTCATACGTGTTCGTTTTGGATGACAAAAAAATTGAAAGAAAAAGCGTGTTTTTGAAAAGATTTTTAATTTCAATGCAATTCAGGTATAAAATATGGTATAGTACGCGGCATCTAACGTAGCCAGATTTTGGAGTAGTGTACACACTATACTTGTTAACAACAATAAAAAAATATTAATGGATCTGCCTTCAGAAACCTTAATTATCTGGTAAATCGTGGCCCTTGGTTAGGAAAGCATAACTGGACAATTGTAACTACTCCGTTACAACTTTGCCATGAGCCCTGGGCCTTGATTCTGCTAAAGGCAAACCACTGTAATACTACTGACACTCTAAAAACGCTATTTAATTGTAGACTTTACCGTTATACAGTTAAAGTCTAAAATCAAATGAAAAGAATTCATTTAAATTTTTCATTCGCCCTACAAAATATCATTTGACTTTAGACTTTAACCTGATATCAACAAAGTCCACAATTAAATGACATTTTTAGAGTGTCAGTCGTATATCAGTGGTTTGTCTTTAGCAGAATCGAGGTCAATCAGATCTCCAATATTGTTATCAGATTTTTATCAAAACCCAAAAGTGGAACAAAGCTGAGTAAAGTTCCACAAATCTTAATATATATAAATCTCGTGTCACAATGTTTGTCCTCAATGGACTCCTAAACCACTTAACCGATTATAATAAAATTCGCACACCATGTGCAGTTCGATCCAACTTGAGAGATAGGATAGTTTTTGAAACGGATTTCGACATCCACGCGGGCGGAGCCGCGGGCAACAGCTAGTATTTTATATAAAAAACAGTTGGGAGAATGCACCAAGCGTAAAGTTACATACACTTTGGTACGACAGCGATCGCTAAGTATTTTACACAGTCCGAAGTTCGGGCGCTTTGTACTAACTTCAAAACATGTTTTTGTTAGCTTTGCACAGAATTATTTCATAAGTTTACACTTCCCAAGTTGTTCCTGGAAATATTTTCTTAGACTCGCGTGAATCTTCCTTTATTATTTTGTGTTAAGGTGTTAGCCATTTTAGTAGACAATATATTTAAAACTACCTCACAATTATTATCATCATAATCCTAGCGTTTATTCTAATCCGAGGTTGTCACTTCGGAAACCCGCTTTCCAACTTTAACTTCTTTCGTAACAGTACGGTCATGGGCATTTATAGTAAAGAGATTAATGGCACGCATCTTGGAGTTGGAGCAAACGAGTCCTATAGTGGAGATCGCGAGTCGGCAAATGGAAGGTGGGACCTGCCCAGTCAGATGGACCGACGACCTAAAAAGGTAACTGGGATGGACTGGATGCGGAAGGCGAAGAATCAGGTGGTATGACGCACATTGGGAAAGGCCTATGTCCAGCAGTGGACGTCGACAGGCTAATTGATTCCAGGCCAGCACTCCTTGGGTCTACTACTACCACAGAGGCCGAGCGAAGGCGGCATAGTACAACATTTGTTACTTGTTAAACTGTGAAATTCACATTGGTACTGTCCGGCCGGATTCGAACTCGATACTTCTGAGTAGAGGCCGCGTCCTTATCCATTCAGATACCATCGCTAACACACCCTAACATACTTCACCTCGCCTGATGGTAAGCTGAAGGCAAAGTCTCTGGAATGGGAGTCACCATTGCTAACACCGATTGTGCCATAATGGTCGCACTCAGCTTGACGGCCTCATCAAATGCTTTTCACGCCCCGCTTAAAGGACCCGGGACTGTATGAGGAAGGAAACACGTGAGCTGGTAAAGAATTCCAGGTTTTGATGGTGCGGCAAAGAAAAAAGGAGCCGGACCGCTTGGTTCTTGATGGAATTGTTTGCACCATATATTATATACCATCTCAGCCTGGCACGTGTTGTTCTATATAGGAAAGGAGAGGGTGGTACATAGTGTATTATTTACTTAGTAATCACTCTCTCTATGTGCCCGAACCTCTACATGTTTTACGAAGAAGAAAATTATTAAATGTGTCACAATATCATAACGGAAGATTAACATCAAAAAAACGCCCTAACGGAAATTAACTACCTACGTGTTCTCGAGATAAACTTTGCCAATATTCCTGGTAAATATCTGGAGGCTGCGTGTAATTTTATCTGAAGATACTGTTTATTGTACAAGAATAACAGTTTCGAAGAAATAATCATGAAATTGTCACAAGTTAAGTCAAGTAGGTATTACTTAAACGTTAAAACAAAATTCGAGTATATTTTTTTTTATATACTACGTAGGCGGCAGACAAACACACGGCCCACCTGATGGGAAGCGGTCACCGTGGCCTATGAACATGTGCAACACTAAGGGTGTCACACACGCGCTGCCTACCCTGAAGGGAATGGGAGAGAGCTGGGAAGGGGTGGGAGGCTAGGAAGGGAGGGGAAGGAGGGGTACAGTGAGCTCTGGCTACCCTACTTACCGGCGGGAACACAACACGATGGTTATTATGGCCGCGGTGTTCTGTAGGGCGGAGGTACTTCCCCAGTCGGACAGCTCATTTCGGACGGCAGATACCGTCGTGTCCTGCCTCCATGCAATATTCTAGGGCTTGATTCACTAAAATTACATTTTATAAAGGTGTGATTCTAAAGTTTACAAATTTTTTCAAATTACTTTTTTTATACTACGTACTTCCCAACGACAAGCACACGGCCCACCTGATGGGAAGCGGTCACCGTGGCCCGTGACATGTCGTTACTATAGATGGATTGATGCCCTGTCACATTGGGCATTTTAATATCGGGCTTTTATTACTTATGTCCAAAACCCATCTATTTAAATGGGTTTACGCCCGGCGTTTATCGGGTGGGTTGAATAAATGCCCGATTAATGTTCTAACTGGCAGGGCATAAACACATCGCTATTCGTCACTGTATCGGGCGCTAATGGCGATTTAAAAACAAAAGAAAAGTTTTAAAGTAGGTACGCGTTAAACATATTTGTAAACATAAGGGTTGCTGAAACCAATTAACAAGTAAAGTCATTGTTATACCGTTAACCCCTGTTCGCGCCTTATCATACAATACGAGTAAACGACACACAAATTAATATTCACATGTTACTAATTAGCTGATTGCTAATTCTTTGGACTAAAACTCACCTTCTTCTTCTTCTTCAACCTAGTGTTAATCCCAGTCGTATCCAAAGCTGAAAGCTTTACTACAATAGAAATAATACTACAGTTCTATTTTTGCAGTAGTTCCGTAGTAGTCCCTCAACGTGTTGTAACGTATAAAAATAAGATGACTAGTATGAATGGTATAAATGTGTATAAAGGTGGAGTGATAATAGGATATGTGCGTTACAATGTTAAAATATGGAAAATTGTACAAATAGTGCTTCCGGATCAGTCTCTCGGCAGTTTACATTGAACTATTGTTTCAAGGACCTCTTGTGAATAGTACCTGGAAGATATTTATTTACCTTGATGAACCATTGGGGCACCTCAGGAGAGTAAATGAAATTACAGTTGATAATATTTAAAGAATATTTTATATATTAAACTTTAGGTATACAGGTTGTAAAATATACATGATTAGAGCAATGTCCAGTTCGAAGAAAACGTTGACATCGGGTCAACTTACCACGCGGCACACGCGACACGTTTTGCGTTTTGCGATCGAAAGTTCGCGAACACGAGCACTAGATCAATGGCCATTGAAAGAAAGTGGATGGGTACCTTATTGGATCTAACGTATGTCAGATCTCACCACAGTGATGACACGATGCAGCTCGATGCCATTCGGCCTCCGTCTCTTCCACGGCTATCCACAGCTTCACAGCGGGTGGACGTTAAAGGCTTGTCCGCTCCTTGGCATCGCTGCATCTGGCCGTCAGATGCAGCATGGAACACGCCACTGATCCAGCCTACGGAGATAATCCCGTAGACACGAGGTAGCGACAAAATATAACGTGTCGCCGACACGCCAACAATCGCCTTCGGTGCACGACGCAATCCTTTCTTCTTATTGGACGAGATGGATGAAGTACTCAACGATACATCGTCTTTGGAGTCTTCATCGGCTTCCAGTTACATTTTCTAATATGTTTATAATGATGAACAAATAAAGGTTATCTATATTAGCCGACGTCCATATCGGAAGTGAAAAAGTGAATGATTAATTTCTATTGATGACACTTATTGACATTGACAACTGTCACATAGGAACCGAGTCCTTTAAGTTCAATCTTATAAATTACATCGATAAATAACTGTTGTACATAATTATCAATTACGACACCAGGAACGCAACCAGAATCGAAAATAGAATATATTTAAGTATTTAAATGCGATTAAATTAATGTAAACTTAAGCAACGATGAGTTGATTTATATTTGCTAACAAAATGCGTCCCTACAGTTATTATAAAAGCGATTATCTATTAACCATAGATAAAAAATGTTAGTAGTAGTTTTGGACTACTACAATACCCCCCTTCGGAGCAAAGAGGATAACCCCTTATCCGAAGCAGCCGGGGTAACCGGAAAAAACTTTGAATGTCAATGAAAAGTTTTTTCTGCTTACCAAGCAATGAGCGTTTGCATGCTCATGAAAAAGAGAAAAAAAACTAAGCTAAGAAGTATAAAAGACTAGCTTAACAAACTAACTTAACTAAGGATTTAACACAAACTAATTGTTAAATACTAAACAACAGCAGCAACACTGCTTACCCAAGCCGGTGAGTGTTGTGTGTACTATGCTAGAACTATACTAATACAAGTCCACAACAGGTCGCGATCCTGTTGGGATGCATGATATATACATAAGTTAATCATATCCACTGCAGTTAGATAATGAAAAACAAGGAAACCAATTTCTATAGACTAGGTCTAAGAAATAGTATCAGAAAAAAAAAACAACTTATTATGAATCATTTTCAAACCTGAGATGGTCGAAGAACTATCAAATAAGTGTTATCAGACTAGTCATAAGCCGTGAGTACAACATCAATTAAGAAATTGTGAGGAATAAACAAAGTGATGAAAAATCACAAAAAGAATTTTTTAAGACAAAGTCATAAAAATTTCAAGCAAGAAAACTTGTTTTTCATTGTTTTGAAACCTAGAATGGTAGAAAAACTGTGAAACAAGTAATTCCTGAATAGTCATAATATGTGGATAGGTATCCATGAAATAAGAATCTTGTACAAGGAGTACAGATAAGTGTGATCACAAAGAAATTGAAACTTAGTTTCAATTGGTTTGGCAAAAGTACTGATCAAAAAATGATCAGAAAAGCAGATCTAGGATCTGTGAAATGTGTAATTACACTAGCCAAAACCAAAAAGTCAAAACAGAAAATAAAAAATTTTCATGTCTGAAAAAAATTCTATCTTTGAAACTTAATTTTCATTACTGAGAAAAAAGTTGAAGACCGACTAACAAAAATACATTGCTCATGCGAATCTATACATATGCAGGTACTAAAAGTAACTTGACACTGACTAAAAAGTCAACATAAGTTAGACAAAAGTAGGTACAAACATGCCCACACCTGTACAGACTCACACTAGCGTTATACACCTCCTGGCGTTTTAATTATGTCCTTGACATGATATTTCCCTATAATGCCTGTATTGAGGTCTTCTAAATGGTAAACCACATCGAATGGTTTGCCAACAATTTTATATTTGACAAACCTCGGTGCGAGCTTAGCCGAGAAGAACTTACCTGCATTACACGTTGGAAAATATCAACAAGATCATTCAAGGCTTCAGCTTTAGAATGCCTACTTGAGAGTTGAAGATTGTCTAACGAATCAGGTGCACTGCCATGCAATGTATGCAGTGCACCATCCGCGACTATCTCACGGCCTTTAGCCAAAAAGTATGGTGTATAACTAGTAGCAATGTTAACAGAAGTATTTAAAAAGAGCTGTATTTGAGGTATATAATTAGACCAATCACGCTGATCATCCTCAACCAAGAGAGAAAGACAAGTTTGAACAGTTCGATTATAGCGCTCAACTGTATTAGATTGAGGTGCATAATAAGCTTTATAAAAAATTTTAGGTATAATTTACAGCTAGTACTATCGTCGAGTTCTGGTGGCGTTCGGTACACATCTTGGTGTTGTTCCCTAAGAGTGACGTTACGATGCTGATCATCAACAGCTAAAGGCTTTGAAACACTTGGTTCATCAACCATAATGACCAAAAATAACAAGAAAAAATTTAAGCCAAATTTCAAACAAAATAAGAAAATTATTGCAGAATCACCCAACAAACAGTAAACAAGTTTATAATATATTTCTCAGTATAGTGAGAACCAATGACTATTTAGTCAGTAAACAATAAAATATTAAAATTATTTGTTGGTGTGATCCAAACTAAATTGCAAAAAGTTTCAGAATAACCCAATGTAAACAAATGTTATCAGAAAAAAAGTTAAAAAGTTAACCTAACTTTTAAGTATGTTCATAATAATATGAACATGCAAACAATAACCAATAATATCTGTATGTAAAGTATATAATATGTTATTAATCCACATATAGATAGAATAAACCAAGTTATTCATAATTTTTGATACAGATAGTTTAAGCAACCTGTTTGATTTTATCAAAACAAAGTGTTCATCATACAAAAAAAATTTCTCCGAGGCATACCAATGGTCAAATAGGTTTAAAGTAAAGGTAATTAATTATTCGGGCGCCAATTGTAACGTATAAAAATAAGATGACTAGTATGAATGGTATAAATGTGTATAAAGGTGGAGTGATAATAGGATATGTGCGTTACAATGTTAAAATATGGAAAATTGTACAAATAGTGCTTCCGGATCAGTCTCTCGGCAGTTTACATTGAACTATTGTTTCAAGGACCTCTTGTGAATAGTACCTGGAAGATATTTATTTACCTTGATGAACCATTGGGGCACCTCAGGAGAGTAAATGAAATTACAGTTGATAATATTTAAAGAATATTTTATATATTAAACTTTAGGTATACAGGTTGTAAAATATACATGATTAGAGCAATGTCCAGTTCGAAGAAAACGTTGACATCGGGTCAACTTACCACGCGGCACACGCGACACGTTTTGCGTTTTGCGATCGAAAGTTCGCGAACACGAGCACTAGATCAATGGCCATTGAAAGAAAGTGGATGGGTACCTTATTGGATCTAACGTATGTCAGATCTCACCACAGTGATGACACGATGCAGCTCGATGCCATTCGGCCTCCGTCTCTTCCACGGCTATCCACAGCTTCACAGCGGGTGGACGTTAAAGGCTTGTCCGCTCCTTGGCATCGCTGCATCTGGCCGTCAGATGCAGCATGGAACACGCCACTGATCCAGCCTACGGAGATAATCCCGTAGACACGAGGTAGCGACAAAATATAACGTGTCGCCGACACGCCAACAATCGCCTTCGGTGCACGACGCAATCCTTTCTTCTTATTGGACGAGATGGATGAAGTACTCAACGATACATCGTCTTTGGAGTCTTCATCGGCTTCCAGTTACATTTTCTAATATGTTTATAATGATGAACAAATAAAGGTTATCTATATTAGCCGACGTCCATATCGGAAGTGAAAAAGTGAATGATTAATTTCTATTGATGACACTTATTGACATTGACAACTGTCACATAGGAACCGAGTCCTTTAAGTTCAATCTTATAAATTACATCGATAAATAACTGTTGTACATAATTATCAATTACGACACCAGGAACGCAACCAGAATCGAAAATAGAATATATTTAAGTATTTAAATGCGATTAAATTAATGTAAACTTAAGCAACGATGAGTTGATTTATATTTGCTAACAAAATGCGTCCCTACAGTTATTATAAAAGCGATTATCTATTAACCATAGATAAAAAATGTTAGTAGTAGTTTTGGACTACTACAGTGTAAACAAAATCACAAAATTGGCTTTTATAGATACATTCCTTTATTTCTTAAACTTCTTCTTCTTAAATCTTTCATCCTAAACGCGGCTCCTTAGGCCAAAATTCTTTCAAAGCATCAATAAACAATAACTTCACTCTTCCATTCGATATTCACGAGGGTGCTCCTCATAATACGATTGTTACATGGTGAACGTACCGCGTCAGTTGGGAACACTTCAAGTGGCCCTTTTCTACACTTCACAAGAAAGATTTGGAAGTCCTTAACCGTCTCTCATTTTATTTGTGTTTGGTCGTCAAACAATGAAATGGTCTTCGTTTGATTTCAATCACAAAATATAAACGCAAATTCATTGCCTAAATACTATAATTGAAGTTTTTTTTATATAGGACACGTCAAAATCACTTTACCTCGCCTGATGGTAAGCTAAAGGCAAAGTTCCAGGGCTGGGGTCACCACCACATACACCGGTAGTGCTACAGTGACGGCCCTCAGCTTGACGGTCTCATCAAAAGCTTTTTCACGTCCCGCTTAAAGGCCCCGGGACTATAGGAGGAAGGAAACACATGTGTGTGTTTTTAAACTACTTAAGGGGCAGATAAGCACATGGTCCATGTCATGGGAAGCGGTCACCGTGGCCTATGGCCGTATGCAACACCAGGAAATGTCACACTCACCGTAAAAATAATTGCGTAAAACATAGGCGTAAAAACCTTCTAATGCGCTTCTTGAAAACCTCATATTGATGGAGGTAGGACACGACGGTATCTCCCGTCTAAAATGAGCTGTCCGACTGGGGTAGTACCTCCTCCACCCTACAGAAACCGCGGCCATAATCATTGTTTGTGTTCCCGCCGCCGGTAAGTAGGGTAGCCAGAGCTCACTGTATCCCTCCTCTCCCCACACCTTCTTAGCCCTCCCCCTTCCCTTCAGGGTAGGCAGCGCATATATGTCACCTTTAGTGTTGCACACGTCCATAGGCCACGGTGACCGCTTCCCATCAGGTGGGCCGTGTGCTTGTCTGCCCAACTACGTAGTATAAAAAGGCGCTTTGTCACCACTGCCTACCACATAGAAAGAAGGTATTAATTTACACTTTACCTAAAGTACCACCCACCCTAAAAGCCATCGTTTGTTGTTATTCAAAGTACGTGTTTACAAAAATAAAGTAAAACAAGATCATTAGGGAAACGGAAGTAAGCAATGGCCTTTTCCTGTCGCATGATATTAATATGTAATGTTGCCAGCATTGTAGCTACGGATTGCACTATATCAACTTATAGATACTCCTATAAAATTGTATAGTAGCTGTGTCTATACATTGGAGATCATCATCATTCTCTGAACCTTTTTCCCAACTCAGTTGGGGTCGGCTTTCCAGTCTAACTGTGATGCGGCTGAACTTCGATATTTTCCGTGGAGCGACTGCCATCTGACCTCCACAATCAATGGTCATTATGATCAATGGCGATATCGAAGCTCCAAGTTAGACTGGTTGGACTTTTGTGGGCTCTAACTACCCGTAACAACTGCCATTGATGTTTGTATGGCAACCGGGACCGACGGCTTAACGTTCTCTCCGAGGCACTAATAAACCTGCGATAAATACACACATAACTTCGAAAAGCATCGAAAAGTCATTGGTGTGTGCCATGGTGAACCTGGGATCGAACCCGAGACCTCGTCTCAGCAGTCCATTACCCAAACCACTAGGCTACCACGGTGATCTAATACATTGGAGATATTAAAAAAAATTAACCCACAACATTTGTTTTTGGAATCCCTTTCTATTTGTTCAAATTAAACGCAAAAATCGCTAAACGGATTTTGATGCAGTTTTGCTCTTTTGCAGGCGTAAATAAAATACACTGCCTGTCTTTCAAGATCGTTTGCAGCAGTCAGCGTCTTTTACACCATTTTACCAAAATTGCTTTATACCTACATCCGGGCTTACAAGTCGCAATAAACCGGCCCATTCCAGTTTTATCTAGTCATTACTGGAGACTATAAAGTGAGCAAGTGACCACGTGACCGGACTACACGCCTGCTTTATGGCCCCACACTTATCATTCAACTTTATTTGTACACTTAAATATTATAGGTGCTTTTAGTGCATCAGCAAATTTTTCCTGTCTATTATAGTACATGTAGCGAAACCTATGTCCGATAAGTGAAGGTGTCCTTAGTAAATGTTTTTTTCTTTCTTTATGTCAATAAGTAATAAGTTTATGTCCAAATTATGTTATTTTTTGGTAAATAACTAAAATAAATACCCCATTAAAATTCCAATAAAATTTCGTTCAATGTGAAAACGTGTCCTACGCATAGGTACGCCAACACACGATAGCGTGATAGTATAGATACCGATTTTGATACCTAAGCATAGACCAATATAATTATAACATAATTATGTATATTATTGGTCGATGATAATAATATATATGGCAATACTATTTAATATCTATTTTGTAGTGTTGTCACATTCTCAGATTTCGGGAAGATTGTGGATGATTGTTATACTAGGAAATAGCATTTAAAAAAAATGAATGTATTTTAAAAATACCTTCATTTTTTTGAACACATTTTTATTCCAAATCTAGTTAGTATTTAGGATACCTCCCATGTACCCCTTATTGATCGGACAGGGGTTTTGCTACATACTGTATAAACGATACGTACGAAACGTAGAGGAAGCGCGTGAAGTATGTCAGGATAAAGTCTCTACCTACCCTGTAGGGAAAAAGGTGTGAGCATATATGTATGTATCTTCTATGTGAAACTATAAGCCACTTCCACGACATAATGAAGAAAATTATCGAATATCCGGTTAAATACTTGACATTTTCTAGAATAAATTATACAACAAATTCTAATAACTATTTTATTTTTATTCACCCCGTTTCACTCGGTACCCAATTTATTCATCCTTGGAATCTTTTCATAACTCTTTGGGATCGGATTTCAGTCTAAGTTGGATGCGGCGTACTTCGATATTTTCCGTGGAGCGACTGCCATCTGACCTTCACAACCCATTGGCGATATCGAAGTTCTCTAAACCGGTTGTTGGACTTTTTAGGGTTACAACTACCCGTAACGACTGCCATAAATATTCGTCTGGCAACCTGGGCCTCGATTCTGCTAAAGGCAAACCACTGTAATACCGCTGACACTCTAGAAAATGTTATTTAATTGTAGACTTTACAGCAATGCAGTTAAAGTCTAAAATCAAATGAAAAGAATTAATTTAACTTTTTCATTTGCTCTACAAAATATCATTTGATTTTGGACTTTAACGTGATATTAATAAAGTCTACATTTGAATAAATTTTTTTAGAGTGTCAGTGGTATTACAGTGGTTTGCCTTTAGCAGAATCGAGGCCCAGGACCGACGGCTTAACGTGCTCTCGGAGGCACAAACGTAACCAATTTATCACCTTCAAAATTAGTTCTCTTCTTCTCAATATAATCTCTCCTAATTCGAGATAACTCCTATAATAATGGTCTGCAATATTGGTCATGAATATCTTGAGAA
Source organism: Lithosia quadra (assembly GCA_963576445.1). Classification (NCBI taxonomy): domain Eukaryota; kingdom Metazoa; phylum Arthropoda; class Insecta; order Lepidoptera; family Erebidae; genus Lithosia; species Lithosia quadra. The sequence continues at coordinate 769,824 of OY754891.1, read as the reverse complement.
GTTCGGTATCTGTCGGCGACATCGGACAAGGCCCTATTAACAGTTGATCTTAAAGTTAAAGCACCTTCGTTAATAGCTGGAGTTTGGTAAGGCAATCTGCCCACTAACAGCGTAACATACAATTTGACAATTTTCAAGTAATCGTACGACTTCTTACTTGACTACTTTTGAAGGAGGTAGGACACGGCGGTATCTCCCATCCGAAATGAGCTGTCCGACTGGATATTACCTCCACCCTACAGAAGACCACAGCCATAATAACCATCGTGTTGTGTTCGGTAAGTAGGGTAGCCAGAGCTCACTATACCCCTCCTCCCCCTCCCCTTCCTAGCCTCCCCACCCCTTCTTAGCCCTCCCCCCTTCCCTTCAGGGTAGGCAGCGCGTGGGTGCGGGCCGGAACCTCCACGTGTTGCACCTGGGCAACGGAGGCGAGCAGCGCCTCCCACTCGCCACGGGAGACGCTGCTGCCTGCGGCCAATCCGGCTGGGGTGGGAGTGGCCCTCTAGAGGGCTGCTCCAAGGCTCTCCACGTGTCCCTCTGACTAGCAGATGGCACAGTGGGGAGCGAGCGGCGGGCGAGCTGATTGACTGCGCGCCGACGGTTGGGTGACAGGACGGCCTCCTGTCACCCTACACCCCACCATCGGTGAAGTGGCGTGATGCTCGCCCCACCCCCCTCTTCGGGGGGTCGAGGGGGCCATCTTAAAACCGTAGATGCCCATTGGGTAACCTTACACCCCGGTTACTAAGGCCCGAGACGGCGTGCGGTTTTAGTCGGTTCGATCCCGACATAACCACCCCCGATGGCCGACGGGGGTGGTATCCATGGGGATTTCCGCACGATAAAAAAAAAGGGTAGGCAGAGCGTGTGTGACACCCTTAGTGTTGCACACGTTCATAGGCCATGGTGAGCGCTTCTTATCAGGTGGGCCGTGTGCTTGTCTGCCACCTACGTGGTATAAAAAAAACTACAGAGCATTTTTTCAGGTACTGTTTATAATGACGTTATATCAAAATTTTAGTTGCCTAGGCCAATCATACATATAAGCTGATACACCACTGTAGTTCTGGCACCAGCTTTCGTATAGAGGTTGGGTTAGACGGCAGTCGCTTGATGGATAGAAGAAGTAGGAGAGCGGTGCCGCGGTGATTAGATTCCAGAATAGTTATATAATAATAATGATGTCTACATAGCCTAGTGGTTTGGGTAATGGACTGCTGAGACGAGATCTCAGGTTCGATCCCAGGTTCACCATGGCACACACCAATGACTTTTCGATGCTTTTCGAAGTTATGTGTGTATTTATCGCAGGTTTATTAGTGCCTCGGAGAGCACGTTAAGCCGTCGGTCCCAGTTGCCATACAAACATCTATGGCAGTCGTTACGGGTAGTTGGAGCCCACAAAAGTCCAACCAGTCTAACTTGGAACTTCGATATCGCCATTGCTCATAATGACCATTGGTTGTGGAGGTCAGATGGCAGTCGCTCCACGGAAAATATCGAAGTTCAGCCGCATCACAGTTAGACTGGAAAGCCGACCCCAACTGAGTTGGGAAGAAGGTTGAGAGAATGAATAATGATGTCTACATTACAGTCCAGTGAAACCAACCTTAAATCTTCTCCATACAAATATTCAATTAATGTTCGTTAACAGTTTATCTGATATCCACCGCGGTCGAGTTTACTCATAACCAAACAAAAGGTTAGGTTAGGCGTGGGTTAAGTCCACACCGAGCTTAGTAGCGATCCTATTATAAGTCTAGGCATGGCTTAAGCGGCTTAACTTCAAGTACGTTCGTAGTCCAAGGGTCAGTGAAAGTGAAACTATGAGAACTATTCTCGAAGACTTAACCTGGACTTATCTTGTCTATCTATACATAAAATAAATCTGTAACTGATCGGTGTCTGTACATGGAAGATATATGAGAAAAAAATATATTAGGGGACTTTATGAATGTAATAGATGCCAAAACAATGATTTTTAGAATTTGTGTCCGTTTGTCTGTTTGTCGGTTTGTCTGTCTGTCCGCAAATCTTTGTGCGCGCTAAAATCAAAAACTACTGGAGGGATTTTTATTAAAATTAGTAAGATTATAGTTCATAGTGCTGGGCAACATATAGGCTACTTTTTATACAAGCTGATACCCGCAGCTTCGCCCGCGCTTCGTTTTTAGGTCGTTTTTGGTCATATCTCCGGTTCTACTTAACCAATTACAACCAAACATACGGTAAATTTTTACTTTGTACTGAACGGGGTTTGATGCGGTTTTTTTATTAGAAAGGTCTTGGTTAGACTCAAAATCTTACGCATATTTGATCACAATCGGCTCATTAGAACATGCGATATAGTAAAAAAACGCGAAAATCGACGTCCACGCGGGCGGAGCCGCGGGCAACAGCTAGTATACAAATAAATAAAATTGAGGTCGGTTTGTAATATTAAAGTAACCGCTTTTTTATATTCTGGGCCCGTAGACAAACGTCATTTTATTCCGTAGCGTAAATCGCAATCGAATAGAAACGGTTAGGTCGACCAATCACATCCAAGCTCGTCGCCGGCGTACATTGCGCGCGCCGCGGCGAAATCACGAGCTGGAGTGTGATTGGTCGACTTAAACTATTCGAAACGATACGATTCGATCGAATAGAATACTTTTGCCACTTGGCTACGGGCCCTGTTCATCAATTGTTTTTACGCCGCTGGATGGTAAGAAGCTAGGGTAAAGTCCAGAGGGTACAGGCCACCAACTAGTGCATTCCAGCGACTAGAACACCATTCGTTCCAAAACGGCGGTCTCTACCTTGACGGCCTTTTTGGATGTAGGTATAGTGCACGCATCTAACTTGGCAAGATTTTAGAGTAGTGAGGGCCCCACTACTCCAAAACCTTGCCAAGTTAGATGCCATGCACTATATACACGGGTACATTTACCAAAACTACCGTCTTTTTTAAATTTGTCTGTCTGTCTGTTTGTTTGTTCCAGCTTATCTCTGATACAGTAGAACTGATTTTGAAGGAGTTTTTACTGGCAGATAGAAGACGTAACAAGGAATAACTTAGGTGACTTTAATTTTAGAAAAAGAACTAGATAATTTAATAAAAGTTGCTACTAAAATAGAATTGACGGAAAAATTACAAAAAAAACTTTGGTCTGAGTTTTGTTCTTTTTTTTATAACACTTAGGTGGCCCACCTGATGGGAAGTGGTTACCGTGAACTATCGAGACGGGTACATTTTACCCATTTGTCCCCACTGACTTATCGCTGCTGGTGACAGATGGGAATTCTTCTGAGATATAGTTCCCAATTGGGGACAATTGTGACAACTGGGAATTTGATTTTAAAACTTCTAAGTTTTCCTCACTTTAGATGTTGCCGTAAATTCACTAAGTGTTGCTAAAAAAATCACTAAATGTTGCTAAAATTGACAATAGTTTGATATCGAATACTGTGGTTTCGTTCTTGTTTCATTTTAATAAATGGTCGTTAAATTCGACAAACTCCACTAACGATAACTAAAAATTAACAGTACAAAGTCCTTTCATTTCTTATTTGAAAAATAACAGTCCATAAAAAAGTCAACCCTGGAAGTTGGCCCCGCTCACCCTGCCAATCACGCGGCCGCGGTCCCAATCTAACTTTTAATGAACCCGCGCCAGTGGTCCCTCGCATTGTACCGTCCTGAGCCTGATTTGAATTTAATTGTATATGGATAAGCGATCATTTGTTTACTAATAGATAAAGTTTCTTTGTAGACTGACAGACACGCTCAGTGACTCAAGAAATTGGTGTAAATAATGGGATACTTACTGACCGTAATTCACCGACTAACCACTAATTATTGAGCTCTTCATTGGTGGGCATTCAGGTGAAAGAAGAAAGAAAGTAAGAAAGAAATGATCATTTATTTGGTGCATGCACAACTTAAGGCAAAACAACATATAATTATTTAACAATGAAGACTGAAAGAACGCCTTCTCATAAAGAATAAACGTGTCTCTAGTCCCCAAACACAAAAATGAGTGTTCTATTATAATAATGTTACACACAAATGCACTAAATGGGTCTCCAGTTCAGCATTGTGCCAAGGAACTGAAATAGCCTATCTTCGTAGCGTATATTTAGACCACACATACAACAAGAGCACTGAAGAATGAAACATAATAATATGACTTAAACGGACCAGAAGATCCATACGATATACTTTCGGGCTTCAAACAATCAATTAGCCTATCGACGTCCACTGCTGGACATAGGCTTCCTCAGGTTTCCCCCAATGTGCCCAACACCACTTGATTTCCCGCCTACCGCACCTTAGGGCTTGCCTAGACGATATATAATATTGTATGCCGTGAAAAACCAGGACATACAAAAAATGTAAGAGGATTTATGAATATGAGTATCAATGGATACCAAAGAAGATTCATCCCATAAAAGATGGATGAAACAGAAGTCAGTACTGAGAGGATTCGGGTTGTGACAGATTTAATTGGAAGTGAGAAATATGCTGTACTGACCTCAATCTTCCAATAAGATTCTCAGTAACGAATTTTGATAAGCTTTGGTAGACGAAAACGAGACTACAAATGGTAATTATGATACTGGAAAGAGCGTTTCAAAAAATACGTAAATCAGCTTTAAGATCTTGATGAAATTGATGTAGGTACAAAACAACTTTTTCATCTAACTGAAAACCTCTTTCCACATAAAAGATACAGATTTATAGTTGAGTCAATTTAATAGGCCACATTTGACGTTTGTCAGTTTTATATTCATAATGAGGTGACCTGTTAAAAAAAGGTCGATTAAAACGAATGAATCGATACGGACTTGAAAGATAATGTGAATTTTTAAAATCCTCAGGTGAATCCCTGTCTCATTATTATTTTTTCTTTCGTAAATTTAAGGAGCAAAATAAGACAAGTACATGATCTATACTTATAATAAAACTGTAGAGAGGTCAATTCTGTTCATTGAATATATTTACAAAATAACAGTTATTATAAATAAATAGTTACTATTGGGGGATGATTGGTGATCGATACTAATGCAAAAAATGCAATCAGTAATTTTTTTTGCCACAACGTGGTTATTAATTTTATGATGATATTTCTTCACAAGTAATCATTGCATTCGATACTACTTATCAGCTTTCGATTTTTAGAGTAACATGCCTAATTTTTAAAAAGAAAAAGGATTAACTGACACAATATTGTAATGACAAGGTAATGACGTTCAGTTCTATAAATCAGAAATTGTTTATTATGTTTAGAATGGTTTATTGGTGAAAGCAAAACGTAAAATTACTTGTATCTGTCATTATTACAATAAATATGTAATAGTAATTGAAAAAAGTTAAGCAATTGTGCAGTTCTAACAAAACGAAAAATATATAATTTGATGCCCACCGCGGCGCGTCGCGTAAAAGGTTGCGATGTTGAATTTTGATGAATTGTCAAATGTGGCCTATTAAATTGACTCCACTATAGAAACAGTTATGGTTACGAATAAAATTGTTCTTTTCCAATATTACAAAATAAATAAAAACAAATTACTCCCCAACGATGCCTATATTTTTTTCAATCCATAAACAACCAATGTTTATCATTTATGACTTTTACAACGTATAAAACAACGCTGCCATAAACTCAATCCCATTAATCTTTGAAACTGAAAATACCGTTGTAATGTTTGTAAAGGTCAAGGGCTCAGTCGCTAATCAAAGTTTTAATGGATATGGATGCCCTTCCAAAAGGTCCTGGAAGGAAACGAACAAGTTTCCATTCCTTGTCGTCCGACCGAGCGACAAGTTTGCCAAGAAATTTCATCTCTTGTTAGCTTTACAAAATAGTAAATAGAGTTATCAGATATTCATTTTAAGAAATCTTGTAAGAACCTACATTGTACGATTTCCAATTTTAATTTTAAAACCTGTAGCAAATAACGGTCTCACATAATTCTTAGCGCTATCTCGTAACAAAAATCGCTTTTGTCGTACCATATAAGTGACAGATAAGCGTATAGGCCACCTGATGGGAAGCGCTTACCATGGCCTATGGAAGTATGCAATACCAGGAGCGTTACACTCGCGCTGCCAACCCTGTAAAACACTTTTAATGCCCTTCTTGAAGAACCCCATTTATGGTCGCTAGGGAAAATTACCGCTGGAGATCATTCCACAGGCTAAGCGTGCACGGAATGACAATTCCTCTCATACCTCACTGTGCACACCACAGAACAAAGAAAAATCCTGGTTTTTTAATGTTCTGTGGTGCACACTGTTAAGCAACTAGTTTTTGTATTAAATAGAAACTATGCCCAGGATTTAAGAAGCTTATTAACTATTCCAGACTATATCCTTGCCAAATTTCTTCCAGATACGTGAAAATTTGCATGCAAGATCTACAAATATTTATTCATCCATCTATTCTCACACTTATAACATGAATAGGATATAAGATAATATAAATGACATTTTTGGTAGCATCATACCCATTCCTTGCCTAATAAACATAGAATGTAAATGTCTCATTTTTCACCCCTAACGCAATACTCAAGACACAAATTTAGCTTGACATCATAATAATAACCATAAACTCCTCAACGAGGTCCTCCAGACCTCCTCTGGTTGTAAACGGAAATCTTCGTGAAATTATTTATCCTTGCTCGTAAAACATAAGTGAGGTCTGCACAAATAGGCGGGCTACAATGTTACATTCAGATAAATATTTGATATCAGATATTATCGATTTAGGTCGCAAATCTATTTATTTCTGGAAGCTATACTTACAGACTATTGCAGGATATGATTTATTTGCGAACAGTTACTTACTAAGTCTATGCAGTTATCCAAATATAGCATACACAACGTGATAAAAGAACCGGCGTAAAAAAATTGCACCAGCCTATGAAATTCAAATGCTTTCAGAGTCCAAGATCTGCTTAGTCTTTGACCTGAAAATGATCTAGATACTGCCGGTCTCTTTAGCTAAAATTATTTTTATAACATCATGAAATAATACTGTTCTCGTCTTATAAGCTTAAACGTGATCAAATTATAGAACATAACTAAAACTACGTTGTTAGCTGCTCTGCTCAGGTATAATACATATCTGTCTAATTTGTGAGCTCGCAACGTCAAGGCTAGTAATTTGTTACTTTTTTTTTGCTCCCTTTACCAACTTGGGATTAGATCTGTTATTATAGTTCCAAGTATGAATTCGGTTTTTAAAAACCTGCAGGTCTTTAAAATGAAAGAGTTTATTTTTGTTTTGGTCAAGGTGATGTTTGGTCATAATGGTCCATCGTTCTTTTGGGAGCATGCCTTGACAAACTTTCAGCTTTTATCAAATAACGAAGGTCTGGGGTTTAAGGGCTCTTGCTCTATAAGCACATACACTGAAAAAATTAGTAATATATTGTAATAAACAGTAGATCAGAAGTACACTAAATCAGAAGTAAAAAATTATTGAGTACGTATTTCATGTCACATGGCGTGAATTAACTTCCACATATAAAATCATGTGGCTTCTTTTTCTTCAAATGTAAACCAAAAATATTCATTTGCAGTATATGATTTTTTCGAGAAACGACGTGCAATACGAACCGACGCTGGTGCGATGAGTTAGTACTTAGCAAACATCTGGCATTCTGGCAATTTTTTCCGCGGGCGTTTACGACGCACGGCGGATTTTCTTTACGATCGCAATGATCATAATACAGACATACACGGAGAAATATATTGTTTGTAATATAGAGAGTTTAGGTAGGAACGCGAAATATTTTCTTTGTGGAAGTCTGACTAAGAAATTTAATCTCTACCGCTCTTTGAGGTTTATTCCCCGGTTTTGAATGTGAGAGTGCAAAACTTTATCCTTTTCTTAATTGTTAGGAAGCACGATAATTCTACTATATGAGATTACAACCTGTTTGGCCAGTTGCTAGAAGTTAATTTATAGGTTGCAGGTTCGATGCAAATAATTTGGATTTGGACTTCATTCTAGCTTCTTGCCATACAACGGTGTGCAGTTAATTGGCGGCGGGACTATAAAAAGTATGCATACGTATAAATAATGCAAAAGTTGTCAATCCAACCTGTGAATCAATGTAAAAAAATCTAGGATCCTATTGCATTCCTGGGGTGTGGGGTTCCTGAGAATTGATTTCCAAAGCATTGGCTTCCTGTTATGCAGATGGCCTTGCCATGGAGTTCAGGGGTATTGCCACCTTACGTTGACAATTCCATGACCTGTAGCAAGTCTCGCTGCATTTTTTGCAATTTCATACATACATGCTCACGCCTTTTTCCCTCCGCGGTAGGCAGAGACAACAGACCGCCATTTGCTTCTGTCCTTACATACTTCACACGCGTCCTCTACTGTCATTAAGTCTTTCATGCAAGCCCGCCGGTTTCGAGTGCTTTTGACCTGCCCTTTTTCCAACAACTCATTAATTTAGTCAGTGTATACTCTTCAAGGTCGAACCCGGCTTGCTTGCCTTACATATTTGGTATTGGAATTTCAAGTAGCAATTTACAGCATCTTATACAAACATCTATGGCAGTCGTTACGGGTAGTTGGAGCCCACAGAAGTCCAACCAGTCTAACTTGGAACTTCGATATCGCCATTGGTCATAATGACCATTGGTTGTGGAGGTCAGATGGCAGTCGCTCCACAGAAAATATCGAAGTTCAGCCGCATCACAGTTAGACTGGAAAGCCGACCCCAACTGAGTTGGGAAAAGGGTTCAGAGAATGATGATGATACAGCATCTTATACAGTTTTAAAGAGCATTTTCAATGAGTGATTATTTTCTACCTCAGTACCTAGTCAAATCAAATCAAACAATGTTCAATGCAGCAAATCAGTGGGAAGTGTAAACAAGCATAGCTTGTAAAATGTCTCCGTTCGCGCGACACTTGAACAATTTCGGCGTCGACAACTTTTCAAATAAAAATGTACACGCTGAGAGCCGTTCAATTGCTGCAAGTTTGAATCGAGTAGGAGGAAGATATTCAGAAAGTTCTTTGTAAAATCTAAGTGGATTCCGCCCGGTTTTATTAGTTTTGAAATAGGGTTATACTCCGCTTTTACGCTATTGTGGATGAGCAGTGTCGGGTTAAAACAATTCAACTAGCTTACAGATAGCTGTATTACTCCACTTCACAGACTATATTATATTCAGTGGTAAAAGCTTCGACTCTGGCCCTTTATTCTGTTTGACCAATCGTACCGTAACCACTCACGTTCGTATTAGCCGACACATTTAATTTGGTTTTAGTTTTACACCGGTTCTTTCCTCTATGTTAACCTATTAAAATCGACCGACGTCTCACGTTTCGACTGTGATTAGAAATCAATGTCAAACAGAATAATGCCCGGTTGGTATACCAATGTAAAATTAATGATATTATAGCTATAAACTGGTAGCGCTATATTTAAGCGGAACTATAAATAAAACATGCAGCTCGGAAAATATGAATATAATAATGACAGAACTATAAACAACAAAAACAGTAGAAAATAATAACCATGGCAACCGCCACACAACCCCCCCCTTGAGACCGTCTCTACGGGCGATAATAGTCGGGGAACCGTACTCTACGGCCCGACCGTGTCGTCCTGATGCTACCTCCTACGGCATCAGGTGACTTGGTGGTGGGTGAAATGTGCAGAGCTGATTTTGAATATGTGGTGATGAGTGAATGAGTGTGTTGTCTGAATTGCTGAGTGTGTAGGCTGGCTTCAAGCGGTTAATCGAAACAGAAACAATTTTACCCTTAACCATCACGTGGAAAAATTTATCTCCGCGTTGCGTGACTTCATATGGCCCAGTGTAGGCAGGTTTCATCGATCCCGAGGTCTCATCCCTAATGAATACCCGGCTGGATGATAGGAGATCTTTATGAATAAAAGTAGGCCTACTACCGTGCCTGGCTGTGGAAGATGGCTGTAAGCGTTTGGCGAACATTCTCAAACGTGCGACATAATCGGTCAAGTCGACCGTATCGTCAACTGTAGGCTGAAATAACTCGCCTGGCAGACGGAGTGTTTCACCGTACAATAACTCAGCTGGCGTTGCTCCCAAGTCCTCCTTGTAAGCATTCCTGATGCCTAGAAGTACCAAGGGTAGTGATTCAACCCAGTTGACTGTGGCGTGGCATGTTATCGAGGCTTTAACTTGCCGATGTAGGCGCTCTATTAAGCCATTCGATTGCGGATGGGAAGCCGTTGTGCGCCTGTGCCTAAAGCCTATTACCTCGGAAAGGTTTTTGAACAGCGCGGATTCAAATTGACGGTCACGATGTCCGTGGGACAGCCGAACCTGGCTATCCAACCGGTCACCAAAGCTTGGGCCACTGTGTCGGCGGTGATGTCTTTCAAGGGAATTACCTCAGGCCAACGCGAGAATCGGTCAATGGCTGTGAGGCAATATCGGAATCCTTGACAGAGTGGCAAAGGTCCAATAAGGTCTATGTGGATGAATGTAAACCTTGCCTTAGGAAGTTTAAAGGTTCCTAGTGGTGCAAAAACGTGACGAGTAACCTTGCACCGCTGACACGCAATGCAAGAGCGACTCCATTCTCTGCAGTCTTTTTTGACACCCGGCCAAACGTACCCCTCGGTAACCAATGTAATCGACGCATTGGCGCCCGGGTGACTAAGTGAGTGTAAACTCTGGAAGACCTGGAAACGTAACTCCTTCGGGACATATGGTCGGGGTTTCTTGCTACTCTCGTCATAATACAGTTCAAGCTGCAATCCCGGCAGAATATAAAAATATTATAGCATCCGTATGTTTGTCGTCACAGAACTTGAAAAAGATACAGTCAAATTACCCTCTAAAAAGTAGCCTATGTGTTAAAGGGCTATGGTATCATCACGCTACTGCCCAGGAGAGCAGAACATAATATATATCTCAACAAATTGGACAAATTTCTATATATTATTGTAGAACTAATTAATTATAGGCAAGTATGGTACAAATGGGTGCTACGGGGGCGAAGTACGGATAAAACTACGGGGCATAGCTAATATCTTATACAAATAACTGATTATGTTATCATACTTAAGTGCCATATTATTGTACATATTAGGTTAAGCCTGTATAAATAGTGATAGCAACCCATTTATGTACCACTGCTAGGCACGGGTCTCCTCTCCTCTAACAAGAGAGTTGAGAGGGTTAACCTTAATCCACACACGCTGGCCTAATGCGTGTTGTTAAACCGGACATGTCCTTAGACTTTCTTCTAGGACGTGTGGGTTTCCTCACGATGTTTTTCTACACCGTCAATAAATGGTAAATTAAGTGATTAGCACATATTAACTTCCATAAAGTGAAATTCACATCTCTACTGTCTGGCCGGATTCGAACTCGATACCTCTGAGACGAGCCCGCGTCCTACCATCCATTCCATCCATTCGTCCTATCATCCATTCAGCTAACATCTCCAAGTTCTTTTTTTTTTATTTATTTATTTATTTAGGGACAACAAACAGTTACATTATTTATGTAAGTAGTACATCAAAGGACAAATTATTCCATAAACAATATTGCAACCAACTGCGTTATCAAATGATTATGTTACCATATTTAGGTACCACACTATTGTATTAGGTAAAGCCTGTATAAATATAAATGCATTTAAGAGCAATATTAAGAAACTTTTAATCGAAAAATGTTATTATTCAGTAGAAGAGTATGTTAATGACAAATTGTTGTAGATGTAATTATATAGGTATTGTTATTTTATAGGAATCAGTTACTATTATTTGAGTTTGCATTCCTACAATTAATCTATCCGGACATTGTTATATGGATATTAATGAATTTAATCACTTTAATTTTATTATTTGACATTCGATATTTGACATTTCTTCTCTTTTTTTTCTACGAGACTATAATCCATATTATTGTAATGAAATGTGTATTGTAATGTAATGTTAGTGCATGAACTTATTTCTATTTTGTTAATTTTGCATGCCGAAGGGCCAAATGTAGTGATACTTCAATATTTATAATGAACATGTAACAACTTTTACCTACATTTGCAAAATAAATAAATAAATAAATAAATAAATAAATAAATAAATAAATAAATAAATAAATAAATAAATAAATAAATAAATAAATAGTGATGTGGAGAAATAAATAAATGTTCAGAAAGAAAGTGTTGAAGTAACTACCAGGTGAGTACTTGTGTAGGCGCCTCACGCGGCAAATCCCGCGCTATTCAATCTACGGGGAATTAAGTGGGGATGAGTTACGTGGACTATTTATTAATGTACGGCCAGCAGGTTAGAGAGAGAAACAATTAGATCTTTATAAAGCTAAGTTTCATTATTATCTTCATGCAATATTCAGCTAGTTTTAACCTAATAACTTTTTTCATTAGGTCACAGAGTAATATCTATTACATACTAGTTGTTGCCCGTGGCTTCATGCGACTGGAATTCTTAGCCAGTTTCTGTTACAATTGGGAAGCTATTCTAGGGGTAAAAAGTGGCTTTTGTTATTCCGGACTATAATTTGTCCCTGTATCAAATTTCAGCCGTTATAGCGTGATTTTATTTTATACCACTTTGGTGGTAGGCAAGCACATGGCCTACTTGATGGGAAGTGGTTTCTGAATTCACATTAGTAGGATAGTAGGAAGAAGAATAGGTATTAGGATAGTAGGAATTATGATATTCAATCATTGCTATTTTCATTCATTCGCAAGGCAATATATGTAAAGTAAAAGGATAAAGGAATCTGGTGACAATATTTCACTCTAGTAGCAAACTATTCACTCTGGACTTGAATACTCTCAGGCTATAGGTTCCCGGAAACATAGACTCAGACATGACATTCCCGAGGTAGCACTAAGAGAAGATGGATGCAATGCGTGATAGAGAATAATTATGGCAAGGAAGGGAGTAACTGAGGAGATGACATCTGACAGGAATGTATGGAGGAGAATGGTATTTTGCGCCGACCCCAAATAGTTATGGTACATGATTTGGTTTTCAAAGTATCCACCTATTTTTTGGTTTTTTTATGTCAGACTCGACCCGACTAAAACCACGTGCCGTTTCGGGTCTTCTAGCGCTAAGGTAGCCACCTTAGCGCTAGAAACGAATTTCCTTACACCCTGGCTGACCCGGGCCATCTCCGGCTTCGAGTTGACCCCTCTGGTTTTGGAACCACGGTGTCCCTATCAGTCCACAGAAAAGGAAAGGAAGTATCCATCTATTCGCTCGCTATTTTAGTGGCCACACGGCCAAGTCCGAGCCAGAATGATACGTAGATATAATTAATTAGGAATTCTTCTTCCGACCGTACTCCCCTCACGGAAGCTTTATTTATCATTTGGTTATAAATAGTGATGCCGTTATATATTTATACACGCAAGATATGTATCGTTTTGATTCGGGGATGAAAAAGAATGTTGTACGAATATCATTAATCAGGTAGCCAAATAGTCAATTGTACTGATTTTCCTGTCTCTTTCATCATTCTCCGGGCCTTTTATCAACTTAGTTGGGGTCCACTTTTTGAGACTACGAATTGGCGTACTTCGATATTTGCCGTGAAGCGACCGGTATCTGACCTGGCCCCGTAGACAAGTGTCATAGCGTAAATCGTTACGGAATAGAAACGATTAGGTTGACCAATCACATTCAAGTTCTTCGCCGGCGTACGATGCGCGCGCCACGGTGGAATCACGAGCTGGAGTGTGATTGGTCGACCTAATCTATTCTATTCGATAGCGATTTAGACTTTTGCCACTTGGCTACGGGCCCTGTACAACCCATTGGCGATATCGAAGTTCTATAGTTAGACTTCTTAGTTTTTTTTATACTACGTTTATATAGTTTTACTATTCAGGGCTCCAACTACTCGTAACGACTGTTATAGTCATGGTTTTTATTAAACTCAGGATAGGCTTACGTTTGAACACTATCTCACATGATGGTAAGTGAGGTTGTGGTCTGCGATGAATCACGCTTACCTAGAAGGTACCGATTCACTCGTGACTTGAATATTCCCAGGTTATAGCTTTCCGGGTGCGAGCCGGAACCTCCACGTGGTGCACCTGGGCAACGGAGGCGAGCAGCGCCTTCCGCTCGCCACGGGAAACGCTGCTGCCTGCGGCCAATCCGGCCGGGGTGGGAGTGGCCCTCTAGAGGGCTGCTCCGAGGCTCTCCACGTGTCCCTCTGACTAGCAGATGGCACAGTGGGGAGTGAGCGGGGGGCGAGCTGATTGTCTGCGCGCCGACGGTTGGGTAACAGGACGGCCGCCTTAATTGCCGCATTTAATTGTTCACCCGCCTTCGTGAGATAGAATATCTATAACAAGTAATGTCACGCCCATACGTTTTGGTATTTTGACAATTCACTTCGAAGTTATATTCCACTAATAGACTGTAATTTTGTTTAAATACCAAGCTAACGGTACGTTTTTTTACGTTTACACTGACCGAGCACCAAATTGGTTTGACCTTGGTGGCGTGCATGAAAACTTGAACGTCTAATATATTATACACATTAATCTCTACCCACAATATTATTTATTTTACTAGCTGTTGCCCGCGGCTCCGCCCGCGTGGATGTCGATTTTCGCGTTTTTTTTTACTATATCGCCGGTTCTAATCAGCCGATTGTAATCAAATATGCGTAAAATTTTGAGTCTAAGCAAGCCCTTTCTAATAAAAAAAAACGCATCAAAACCTGTTCAGTACTTTTTACGTCCATCGCGATAGCATAAAAATACCGAACAGATTTTGATGCGGGTTTTTTATTAGAAAGGTCTTGCTTAGACTAAAAATTTACCGTATGTTTGGTTGTAATTGGTTAAGTAGAACCGGAGATATTATGACCAAAAAAGAACTAAAAACGAAGTGCAGGCGAAGCCACGGGTATTATCTTGTATAAAAAGTAGCCTATTATGTTGCCCAGAACTATGAAATTGTATGTTGTATAAAAAAAGGGAAAAAGGCGGGGGCATACCTATGTATATTATGTAACTCTATAGTGGTAAACAGTACCGTGTGTTATAAGCATTAGTAAAGGTCTAATTTAAAAGAATGTACAAAGGCCTAACTTAAAAATATGCGTGTTTTTATTATAATAAGTTGCCTTGTCGTACTAAGGGTCAGAGCTTGTTTGTCCTTCGAGTTTTTCTCTGAAATAAAAAATCTCGTACAACCTATTTTTGTTTTTAAATAAACATTTAGTAGTTATAATTTTGGAGGTCCAACGGGTTCTAAAAAATAGGTCGTACGGGCCTCTTTTTATTAATTTTTATTTTGAAGGTCGTACAGGTACCAAAAAGAGGTCGTAAGGACACTTTTGAAAAAGGGTCCAAACTTTGAGGTCCTTCGGGTACGTCGCCATTTTATCACGTGTTTTAATTTAAAGATTTTTTTTTATATGTCGAGACTATAACATTTCATTTTCATTACAGTGTTAGATACTACCGGGTAAAAAGGGGTGAATAGAAATCAAGGGGTGAATAGAAATAAAATGGTCATTAGAATTTGTTTAATAATTTCTTCTTGAAAATGTCAAGAATTTAACCGAATATTCGATGATTTTCTTCATTGTTACATGGAAGTGGTTTATAAGTTTCGCATAAAAGATATCATCATCATTCTCTGAACCTTTTTCCCAACTCAGTTGGGGTTGGCTTTCCAGTGTAACTGTGATGCGGTTGAACTTCGATATTTTCCGTGGAGCAACTGCCATCTGACCTCCAAAACCAATAATGGTCATTATGACCAATGGCGATATCGAAGTTCCAAGTTAGATTGGTTGGACTTTTGTGGGCTCCAACTACCCGTAACAACTGCCATTAGATGTTTGTATGGCAACCGGGACCGACGGCTTAACGTGCTCTCCGAGGCACTAATAAACCTGCGATAAATGCACACATGACTTCGAAAAGCATCGAAAAGTCATTGGTGTGTGCCATGGTGGGATCGAACCCGAGACCTTGTCTCAGTCTGCAGTCCATTACCCAAACCACTAGGCTACCGCAGTTTTTTCGCATAAAAGATAATAACTGCAGAATTTAACTGACCATTTTATTTCTATTCACCCCTTGATCTCTATTCACCCCATTTTACGGTATTCTGCTAACTTTGGAGTAAATAAGCACGTGTTTGTACATGGACTTGTTTCCAACATCATCAGCTTAAGACCACGAGGTCGGTAATATTAAATAGTCTGTGCCGTAAGTACCGCGATACAAATTGAGTAGTCCATTGCTAACTTAAAACCTTTATATGCGTCTAGATTTTAGAACGTGTAATTATTTTTCAGTAAGGCCACGATTCCAACTTCAATTTACCAAGATACCCGGAAGGAATAAGGAAACTGAATACGGAATGAACAAATTTTGCCTTTCATTCTAAAACTAAAAGTATTATTAGAATAGAAGGCGAAATGAAGGTAAACAATGATGGCATAAGGCAAAGAAATTTTTTGATATAGTTGCAGCTTTCTGAATCAAAGGAAGTCAAAGTAAAAAATCATTTATTTTGTATAAACCATTAGACAGCACATACAAAACTTAAAATTAAAAATATTTAAATCCGAACAAACAAATGGACCACCGGTAAACGCGGCCCAGACAAGGGCCCTTATTCTGTTTGACAATCTAGATTGGTTGATCAAGCGCTAGGTTACCAGCGTCTGCGTTGGAAATAATTTAATGATAATCCAGTATCACAATAATAATAATATATAATATTTTAATTTTAAAATCAAATATTTTCAATACTGTTTACAATGTTACAGTTAAAATATTTTTTTTTAACTTATCTATTCACAGTGGCAATAGTAGGGCACAAATCCAGTCTTAAAAGCCTTCATACATCAAGATGCAGTGAGATGATGTATGATGATACATCATCTCACTGCACGAACACTCTTTTCTCCCATCCTTCTCTCTCAATAAAGTTCAAATGTATTCCTCCAACAGGATGTGTAATAAAGGATTCTGGTTTGAGTTTTAACTTCCTTGGCATGTTATCTGCGAGTTCCAACCGGTATTTCTTCAGCATAGTGATGAAGCCAGCCATCATCTGCATCTTGGCGAATCGCATACCTGTAACAAAACATAAGGAGTTTGAAAGGAAAATGTATTACAGATAATATTTAGAATATTTTTTTAGAATATTTTACAGATAGATCCCCACTACTTTTACATCGAAGTGGAATTCAATGAACACCTCACGTACCTATGTCTTTGGAAGGACTCCCGAGGTCACCCGATAAGATAATTAGGGGATAGGACAGCTTTCTTTCTTACATTAGACGAGGGCAGTACCCATGACAGAGTACAAGGTTAACGGCCATATTGCTCATCCCCTACTACGTGAGACCGAAAACCAAAGTTGATAAAACGTGTGTTGACATTGCTTCAGCCTATCCCTCCTGAAGTACAGAAGTACAGTGGTGCATGACTATACAAAATGCCACATAAAGATGAAATCATAAAATTGTGTAGTGTTTCTGTTTTTGCGCTAAAATTATATTCATTGCAAGAATATTTAAATTATTTTTCTCTGTCTCTCTCTTTCGTGGAGTAAAATTACACAACAATAATATAGCTTCAAGATCTAAAAAAATTTTATTGTAAGAAACTACGTTATCATTATGTCAGATCAATTAATTTTATTACAAACACAGGCCTAAAAGCTGGATATAAAACTTGACCTTAGTTACAAATTGTATTTATTAAATCACTTACCAATACAGGTCCGCGGTCCCACACCGAAGGGCATATACGTGTAAGGGTTGATATTCTTCTTTGCCTCTCCATAAAACCTTTCTGGACGAAACACTTCAGGCTCAGGGAAGTACTTCGGGTTATGTTGCAAATAGTATACGGGCAGGTGTATTCTTAAGCCCTTTTCAAGGCGAACACCATTAGGCATTGTATAGTCTTCCATCTGCTGACGAAGGTTTACTCCAAGAACGGGATAAAGGCGAAGAGCCTCATCAATACAAGCATCAAGGTACGTTAATTCAGTAATACATTCATATTCAAGCTTATTACCATGCCGAATTAAATAAGCGTCAATTTCTTCTA
Organism: Lithosia quadra; assembly: GCA_963576445.1. NCBI lineage: Eukaryota > Metazoa > Arthropoda > Insecta > Lepidoptera > Erebidae > Lithosia > Lithosia quadra. Next base: position 751,741 of record OY754891.1, on the reverse strand, counting down.
ACACTTTTTTCTGGATTTCGGGATATTTAGCCAGCTCATAAAGAGTATAACTGATGGTAGTCGACGAAGTCTCGAATCCGGCGAAAAAGAAAACAATGCATTGAGCTACCAAAAGGTCATCAGAAACAGGCAAGGTGACCTTATGTGCATCGCCAGTTTTAATACTTTTGATACTATCACCAGTTATCTGATTGTTTTGCTTCCAACTCAACACAAGGTCAACAAAATCATGCCGCCCAGAGGATTTGTGTTCCCTACTGTCCATTACAGAGGTAATCAAATTGTTGAAGAATTTAAACGAGAATGATAGCACTTTAAGTCCTAAACCGTAAAATATGCTTGGCCAAGTTGTGCGTAACAGTCTAAAATAATATAACAATTTTGAAGTTGCAAATAATGAAGCTGCTATCTTAGAAAAGGTATTTGTTTCTGTATTATCTGTCATAGTATTTGCATCTATTCCAAAAGCACATGACGCAATGCATTCTATTGTAAACTTGGCGGTCAGACTTCTGACTTCTAACTCCTTAGACATAGATACCTCTTTGTCCAACATCGATTCATAGACGTAGGAACATTTTCGAATGAGATGGAACATGTTCTTCATTTTAGCTGACGAAAACAACGGTGTCATATTTTGTCGTAACACTTTCCAAGTATCTCCATAAGTGGCGAAGAGATTCAGAGCAGCTGTAGGTTCTCTGTACGTATGCTCCGACAATTCTCTTCCATGAAAGTAGTGGAAATCCTTAGTCATGATGAGCTTGATGACTTCTGGGTCTATTGGAATGAGAACAGGCTCTGTAGTGTAATAAGCTCCGATGAATGGTTCATCAGGAAACTGTTTGCAAAGATCCTGCACCGCTTCAGATATGGACTTCTTTTGAAGAATGACGTCTCCATAATTGCCTAACAAGAATGTAGGTTTTATATGAGTCACTTTCTTATCCTTGAAATAGTTAAACTTTCTTGTTGATACATAATACACTAATAACAATATAGCTATTATGATATATAAGAACATTGTGTTGTTTTACAGTGCGGCACTGATCGACTACTTCACTATTTGCTTTTTGTTTATAATGCGTCTCGTGCTCGCGCACCTACACATGCGTCATCGCGTCATCAAGTTTGTGTGTGTGCTTTTTGTGTATTATTTAATAACTCTGCAAGAATTTTTTGTGCTAATTATATCTATGTATAGGTACATATAATAAAATGGTAGGAAAGTCAAAACTGTACATTGAATATTTTTTTAAAAGAATACTTGGTCCACAATCGATACCGAAGCCAAACATATAGTTTTTAGAAGTTTTGTCTGTTTGTCTGTTTGTCTGTATGTATGTCTGGGATAAACTCAAAAAGTACTGTATGGATTTACTTCAAATTTAACACAAATATTATTTATAAGCCGGGTCAACACACAGGCTATATATTATCACGCTATCACGTACGGGGAATGAGCAGTGAACCTTAACCCGGCGTGAATGAGGTGACAAATTGTTATAGCAACTACGAGGTGGGTTTGAGATACCCAAACTTTGATGTTATTTTTTTTAATTTAGATTGTATAATTATAATTTTAAATACATAATATAATAATCATAGGATTCATTCAACAAAGTAAGCAAAGAAAATCTGCTTTAAGTTCAAAAAGTTTATTTTATTACTAAAAAAAAAACAAATATTGTGACAATTTTTTTGTGAAAAACTACGAGTTTCGTTAGTTGTACAACTTTTCACATAAAAATCTAACAAAGATCCAACTTCTTTGGTAAATCAACATAAAAATAGTATCTTCCTACTATTTTTGACTTTGACTTTGACTTTGACACCTACAAATCAGCACAATTTCCGCACACAAAAATCGCATGTTCCAAACATATTGGCTTATTTCCGCGGGCAGAGATTCGGGCTCTTCTAAACAATCTACAATACCCTCTTGTTCTGTATCACTTTCTTTACTTCTCTGAGAAACATTGTCAATTTCTTCTTCGCTCTCAGAGTCACAGGAACAGGAACAGGTTAGAGGGGGGGGGGGGAGGGGGACACACATTTTGCCACTTTGGAAGTGTCTCTCGCGCAAACTGTTTAGAAAAAAATGATGTTATAAACCTTAATAGCATTTTTGAAGACCTATCTATAGATACCCCACACGTATGGGTCTGATGAAAAAATAAAAAAAAAGTTTCTTAGTATGGGTTCTTAGTTTCAGTTATTCCAAAATTTATTGCTTTTTTTCGACAGACAGACAGACATGACAAATCTATAAGGGTTTCGTTTTTTGCCATTTGGCTACGGAACCCTAAAAATGTGATAGTTTGACTAATTTTCTATGACAAAGCTGGGCAAGTCGAGCGAAAGTATACAACATAGTCTTCACACAATACATTGTTCTAATTTTCCATACTTCGTGATATTATCGTAATAGTTTAAATACTGATAAATATGTCAAACACTTCATCGTCCTATCGATGTGTAGTTAACAATACAATGCTAAGTAATCTTAAAAGTGCTGACATAATGTCCCACTATCTTAAGTTTTAAAATAACAATGTGGAATATGAAGTTGTTCTAACTATAGAATGGTTTTCAGTTAAATATAAATATGGTAGTTCTGCCAGTTTGCCGGCCACTGCCAGTTCTCGGCCATCTAGGATATTTTGTAAAGGAATAAGAAAAATACACGTCACCAATTTGAAAAGTCTATGTTATACTATTAAGACGGTAGTTACGCGTGACCTTGCCAAATTTTAAGTTAATAAAATCTTATTAGTCGCATCAGTGTGCCCTTGAAGTTTAAAGAGTGTAAACGTGTGCGGGAATCAACAAAAATAATAGTGCGTAGCATTTTGTTCAAAGTTAAGTTAAACGGTCAGTTATATGTATTTCTTTGACTATTTTATTTTATTGTGTTAAAAGTTTGTTAAAGTTTTCAGTAGGATACATTTTTTTAAGAATAAATAAAATTTACTTATAAAATTTACGTGGTCGGCTAACTCAATGCGTATTAAACAAGATTTTTAATTCTCGGCCAGGTGGCCGACAATCTGCAGTTCCTTCAAGGTTTTCATTAATTCATATCTTCAACAACTGTATTTTTTTCTTGTTTGTCAGTTCCAATGTAGAGAGTATAAACAAAATCGAGATCCAATTTCAGTTTCCGGCCACAAGGACTCATACAAAAAACAGAGAAAAAAGTATTTTAATTTGACAAATTTTAGCGGCCGAAAAGAGGCATTCACGTATCCTTTTCTCGGCCTAAGTATATCTATAGGAAAACACACACAACAATTATTTATTATTTTCTTGAATACTTTTTAAAAATAATCCTTATCAACAGCTTCATCTCTTATTCAATCATTAACCTTCTTATTCATTCGATTTTTAACACAAACTCATCTAAATGTTGTGACTAAATTGAGTGGCCGAATATGTAATTGAAGTTTATCCAAGATCACGAAGACTGAGCTGAGACTGTTGTTATTTTATTCATTAAAAAAGTGATGTTAACTAGTTACTTAGTCAGTTTTGTAATTTAACTATGCGGCCGACAACTAGCACCTAGTGCGGTCGATAACTCATATAGATGGCCGAAAACTAGCATATTTACTACTTTTCTATATTTTTATAATTTAAAATAAATAGAAATATATGGCGATATAATTTCTAGACACAATAAAAGTATAATTAAATTTCCGTTCCCACGGTATTAATTTTTTTTATTTCTTGTGTTTGGTTGCAAAGATATACAAATCAGAAGGTGAAATTCCGCTTAATTGGCCGAGAACTGGCAGAACTACCCTAAGTTAATTATCCTCATAAACTTTTATCAGGACTACAATATTACCTGTTAACAGTATGATAATAATTATACTTACAAAATAATAGAGTACTTTATATTCGATTATAAAACGTTATCTGGAGTCTAGACACTCCAGACCAATTAGTGTATGAAAACATGTGTATGAAAGTAGAAGAGAAAGCTGGTGTACTATGCTCAAGTGTAGAAGTTTAATGTGCTCTCTACCTACCCTAATGGAAAAAATCAGAAATCTAAGTAGTTTCAACGATATTAAATCTATATCGAATCAACGCTTTACCATGACCACACTAATGACTTTTCAATGCTTTTCGAAGTTATGTGTATTTATCGCAGGTTTATAATAAGTGCCCGGTTGATGGCAATAGGCTCGCCACCTATTACATTGGGACCTAAACATAAACTGGCGAAATGTGGGTGCTAGCACCTCTGCCTACCCCTTCGGGGATATAGGCGTGAGTTTATGTTATGTTTACCATCGTGCACCGCGCCAAACCAAGACATATCAAGACTTTCAATCCAATCAATTCATCGATAAAATCGTTCAAGGAATTAAAAGTGCTAGTGGACCCTTTGATGCATAAAAAGTTAAACATTTTCTGGAATTGAATGATAATTATAGTCCGTGATGAGCACAGTGATGGAGGAGGCACAGGAGACAAACTAGGATCGACTATTTTGAGTCTAAAATTACCCAATCTAGATTGGTTGATCAAGCGCTAGGTTACCAGCGTCTGCGTTGGAAATAATAATAATCCAGTATCACAATAATATATATTTCAATTTTAAAATCAAATATTTTCAATACTGTTTACAATGTTGCAGTTAAAATTTTTTTTTTAACTTATCTATTCACAGTGGCAATAGTAGGGCACAAATGCAGTCTTAAAAGCCTTCCTACATCAACATCATACATCATCTCACTGCACGAATACTCTTTTCTCCCATCCTTCTCTCTCAATAAACTTCAAATGTATTCCTCCAACAGGGTGTGTAATTATGGATTCTGGTTTGAGTTTTAACTTCCTTGGCATGTTATCTGCGAGTTCCAACCGGTATTTCTTCAGCATAGTGATGAAGCCAGCCATCATCTGCATCTTGGCGAATCGCATACCTGTAACAAAACATAATGATAGTATTATGAGTTTGAAAGGAAAATGTATTTTACAGATAGATCCTCACTAGTTTTACATCGAAGTGAAATTCAATGAACACCTCACGTATGTCTTTGGAAGGACTCTCGAGGTCACCCCACAAGATAATTAGGGGATAGGACAGCTCTCTTTCTAACATTAGACAAGGGCAGTACCCATGACAGAGTACAAGGTTAACGGCCATATTGCTCATCCCCTGCTACGTGAGACCGAAAACCAAAGTTGATAAAACGTGTGTTAACATAATGCTTTAGCCTATCCCTCCTGAAGTACACAGTCGTAACTATACAAAATGATACATAATATCGATACCTCTAGGCTCAAACTAGGTCTTAAAGGACATATGGGCGAAAATGACTTTTTGATACAGTGTTACTCAGTTTTTAATTCTCTATCGATCTGTATAATTTCGACCCACATAATCTGAGACTTTAAGCAAAGTTTACCGTGAAAATATATAGTCGACGTACTAGGTGAAATCATAAAATTGTTAAGTGTTTCTGTTTTTGCACTAAAATTATATTCATTGCAAGAATATTTAAATTATTTTTCTCTGTTTCTCTCTCTTTCGTGGAGCAAAATTACACAACAATAATATTATAGCTTCACGGTCTAAGGGTGGTTGATAACAGTTGATACTTACGATCAAAGTGTTTTTGTCCATCTTATCTACATTCAAGAACAACGAACATTCAAGAACAACAAGAAGAATAAGAAATAAGTTGCATTGTGTAGATTGATTGATATATGTTATATTTCTGTTATGATTTTTATATTTAGTTATAAATATTGTAGTCTCGAAAAGTTAGACTAAAAAAATAGACTTCACATTCGTCATTACATTTTATCCTTAAATGTGAGTGCATTCACTGCAGTATGTTTTAGTAGTAATAAATTATAGGTAATGGACAGAAATAATTAGTCAAGTGTAGTTAACTCAATCGCTGACACGTAACACAAAGAAAAATAAACACGAACATAAAGTACTAAATGATGCATCTTTTTTACTTAATGATTATATATTTAAACTTTTATTTAATATGCACTTGATATTGCTAAGGTTAAATTTTAATAAGGTTTATCTTGGCCAAAAAATCTAATTGTAAGAAACTATAATTATCATTATCCTTATTTCAGGTCAATTAATTTTATTACAAACACAGGGCTAGACGCTAGATATAAAACTTGACATACGTTACAATTTGTATTTATTAAAATACTTACCAATACAGGTCCGCGGTCCCTCACCAAAGGGCATATACGTGTAAGGGTTGATATTCTTCTTTGCCTCTCCATAAAACCTTTCTGGACGAAACACTTCAGGCTCAGGGAAGTACTTCGGGTTATGTTGCAAATAGTATACCGGCAGGTGTATTCTTAAGCCCTTTTCAAGGCGAACACCATTAGGCATTGTATAGTCTTCCATCTGCTGACGAAGGTTTACTCCAAGAACGGGATAAAGGCGAAGAGCCTCATCAATACAAGCATCAAGGTACGTTAATTCAGTAATACATTCGTAATCAAGCTTATTACCATGACGAATTAAATAAGCGTCAATTTCTTCTAACACTTTTTTCTGGATTTCGGGATATTTAGCCAGCTCATAAAGAGTATAACTGATAGTAGTCGACGAAGTCTCGAAGCCGGCGAAAAAGAAAACAAAGCATTGAGCTACCAAAAGGTCATCAGAAACAGGCAAGGTGACCTTATGTGCATCGCCAGTTTTAATACTTTTGATACTATCACCAGTTATCTGGTTGTTTTGCTTCCAACTCAACACAAGGTCAACAAAATCATGCCGCCCAGAGGATTTGTGCTCCCTGCCGTCCATTACAGAGGTAATCAAATTGTTGAAGAATTTAAACTGGAATGATAGCACTTTAAGTCCCAAACCGTAAAAGATGCTTGGCCAAGCTGTACGTAAAAGTCTTAGATAATAGAACAATTTTGGAGATGCAAATAATGAAGCTGCTATCTTAGAAAAGGTATTTGTTTCTGTATTATCTGTCATAGTGTTTGCATCTATTCCAAAAGCACATGATGCAATGCATTCTATTGTAAACTTGGCGGTCAGACCTCTGACTTCTAACTCCTTAGACATAGATACCTCTTTATCCAACATTGATTCATAGACGTAGGAACATTTTTGAATGAGATGGAACATGTTCTTCATTTTAGCTGACGAAAACAACGGTGTCATATTTTGTCGTAACACTTTCCAAGTATCTCCATAAGTGGCGAAGAGATTCAGAGCAGCTGTAGGTTCTCTGTACGTATGCTCCGACAATTCTCTTCCATGGAAGTAGTAGAAATCCTTAGTCATGATGAGCTTGATGACTTCTGGGTCTATTGGAATGAGAACAGGCTCTGTAGCGTAATAAGCTCCGATGAATGGTTCATCAGGAAACTGCTTGCAAAGATCCTGCACCACTTCAGATATGGACTTCTTTTGAAGAATGACGTCTCCATAATTGCCTAACAAGAATGTAGGTTTTATATGAGTCACTTTCTTATCCTTGAAATAGTTAAACTTTCTTGTTGATACATAATACACTAATAACAATATAGCTATTATGATATATAAGAACATTGTGTTGTTTTACAGTGCGGCACTGATCGACTACTTCACTATCTGCTTTGTGTTTATAATGCGTCTCGTGCTCCCGCACCTACACATGCGTCATCGCGTCATCAAGTTTGTGTGTGTGCTTTTTGTGTATCAAGAATTTTTTGTGCTAACTATATCTATGTATAGGTACATAATAATAAAATGGTAGGAAAGTCAAAACTGTACATTGAATATTTAAAAAAAAAATACTTGGGGTGTGATCCACAATCGATACCGAAGCCAAAAATATAGTTTTTAGAAGTTTTGTCTGTTTGTCTGTTTGTCTGTATGTATGTCCGGGATAAACTCAAAAAGTACTGCACGGATTTACTTCAAATTTGGCACAAATATTATTTATAAGCTGGGTCAACACACAGGCTATATATTATCACGCTATCACCTACGGGGAATGAGCAGTGAAACTTAACCCGGCGTGAATGAGGTGACAAATTGTTATAGCAACTACGAGGTGGGTATGAGATACCCAAACTTTGATGTTATTTTTTTTTATTTAGATTGCATAATTATAATTTTAAATGCATAATATAATAATCATAGGATTCATTCAACAAAGTAAACAAAGAAAATCTGCTTTAAGTTCAAAAAGTTTAATTTATTACTAAAACAAATATTGTGACAATTTTTTTGTGAAAAACTACGAGTTTCGTTAGTTGTACAACTTTTCACATAAAAATCTAACAAAGATCCAACTTCTTTGGTAAATCAACATAAAAATAGTATCTTCCTACTATTTTTGACTTTGACTTTGACTTTGACACCTACAAATCAGCACAATTTCCGCAGACAAAAATCGCATGTTCCAAACATATTGGCTTATTTCCGCGGGCAGAGATTCGGGCTCTTCTAAACAATCTACAATACCCTCTTGTTCTGAATCACTTTCTTTACTTCTCTGAGAAACATTGTCAAAGTTGTCTCAGAGTCACAGGAACAGGTTAGAAGGGGGGGGGGGGGGAGACACACATTTTGCCACTTTGGAAGTGTCTCTCGCGCAAACTGTTCTGTTTAGAAAAAAATGATGTTATAAACCTTAATAGCATTTTTGAAGACCTATCTAATAGATACCCCACACGTATGGGTCTGATGAAAAAATAAAAAAAAAGTTTCAGTTCTTAGTATGGGGACCCCCAAAATTTATTGCTTTTTTTCGACAGACAGACATGACGAATGTATAAGGGTTCCGTTTTTTGCCATTTGGCTACGGAACCCTAAAAATGTGATAGTTTGACTAATTTTCTATGACAAAGCTGGGCAAGTCGAGCGAAAGAATACAACAGAGTCTTCACACAATACATTGTTCTAATTTTCCATACTTCGTGATATTATCGTAATAGTTTAAATACTGATAAATATGTCAAACACTTCATCGTCCTATCGATGTGTAGTTAACAATACAATGCTAAGTAATCTTAAAAGTGCTGACATAATGTCACATTATCTTAAGTTTTAAAATAACAATGTGGAATATGAAGTTGTTCTAACTATAGAATGGTTTTCAGTTAAATATAAATAAGTTAATTATCCTCATAAACTTTTATCAGGACTACAATATTACCTGTTAACAGTATGATAATAATTATACTTACAAAATAATAGAGTACTTTATATTCGATTATAAAACGTTATCTGGAGTCTAGACACTCTAGACCAATTAGTGTATGAAAACATGTATGAAAGTAGAAGAGAAAGCTGGTGTACTATGCTCAAGTGTAGAAGTTTAATGTACTCTCTACCTACCCTAATGGAAAAAATCAGAAATCTAAGTAGTTTCAACGATATTAAATCTATATCGAATCAACGCTTACCATCGTCTCTGGTTCGATCCCAAGTTCACCATGACACACACTAATGACTTTTCGACGCTTTTCGAAGTTATGTGTATTTATCGCAGGTTTATGAGTGCCCAGTTGATGGCAATAGGCTCGCCACCTATTACATTGGGACCTAAACATAAACTGGCGAAATGTGGGTGCTAGCACCTCTGCCTACCCCTTCGGGGATATAGGCGTGAGTTTATGTTATGTTTACCATCGTGCACTGCGCCAAACCAAGACATATCAAGACTTTCAATCCAATCAATTCATCGATAAAATCGTTCAAGGAATTAAAAGTGCTAGTGGACCCTTTGATGCATAAAAAGTTAAACATTTTCTTGCATTGAATGATAATTATAGCCCGTGATGAGCACAGTGATGGAGGAGGCACAGGAGACAAACTTGGATCGACTATTTTGAGTCTAAAATTACCCAATCCAGATTGGTTGATCAAGCGCTAGGTTACCAGCGTCTGCGTTGGAAATAATAATAATCCAGTATCACAATAATATATATTTCAATTTAAAATCAAATATTTTCAATACTGTTTACAATGTTGCAGTTAAAATATTTTTTTTAACTTATCTATTCACAGTGGCAATAGTAGGGCACAAATCCAGTCTTAAAAGCCTTCATACATCAACATCATACATCATCTCACTGCACGAATACTCTTTTCTCCCATCCTTCTCTCTCAATAAACTTCAAATGTATTCCTCCAACAGGGTGTGTAATTATGGATTCTGGTTTGAGTTTCAACTTCCTTGGCATGTTATCTGCGAGTTCCAACCGGTATTTCTTCAGCATAGTGATGAAGCCAGCCATCATCTGCATCTTGGCGAATCGCATACCTGTAACAAAACATAAGGATAGTATTATGAGTTTGAAAGGAAAATGTATTTTACAGATAGATCCCCACTAGTTTTACATCGAAGTGGAATTCAATGAACACCTCACGTATGTCTTTGGAAGGACTCCCGAGGTCACCCGATAAGATAATTAGGGGATAGGACAGCTCTCTTTCTAACATAAGATAAGGGCAGTACCCATGACAGGGTACAAGGTTAACGGTCATATTGCTCATCGCCTACTACGTGAGACCGAAAACCAAAGTTGATAAAACGTGTGTTAACATAATTTTATTCTTTAGCCTATCCCACTTGGAGTACACAGTCGTAACTATACAAAATGCTACATAATATCGATACCTCTGGGCTCAAAGGTCGTAAAGGAAATTTGGGCGAAAATGACTTTTTGATACAGTGTTACTCAGTTTTTAAATCTCTATCGATCGGTATAATTTCGACCCACATAATCTGAGACTTTAAGCAAAGTTTACCGTGAAAATATATAGTCGACGTACTAGGTGAAATCATAAAATTGTTAAGTGTTTCTGTTTTTGCACTAAAATTATATTTATTGCAAAAATATTTAAATTATTTTTCTCTGTTTCTCTCTCTTTCGTGGAGCAAAATTACACAACAATAATATAGCTTCAAGGTCTAAGGGTAACGGTTGATACTAGTTGATACTTACGATCAAAGTGTTTTTGTCCATCTTATCTACATTCAAGAACAACAAGAACATTCAAGAACAACAAGAAGAACAAGAACAAGAAATAAGTTGCATTGTGCAGATTATATGTTATATTTCTGTTATCATTTTTATATTTAGTTATAAATATTGTAGTCTCGAAAAGTTAGACTAAAAAAATAGACTTCACATTCGTCATTACATTTTATCCTTAAATGTGAGTGCATTCACTGCAGTGTGTTTTAGTAGTAATAATTATAGGTAATGGACAGAAATAATTAGTCAAGTGTAGTTAACTCAATCGCTGACACGTAACACAAAGAAAAATAAACACGAAGATAAGTACTAATTGATGCATCTTTTTTACTTATTGATTATATTTTTAAACTTTTATTTAATATGCACTTGATATTGCTAAGGTTAAATTTTAATAAGGTTTATCTTGGGCAAAAAATCTAATTGTAAGAAACTATAATTATCATTATCCTTATTTCAGGTCAATTAATTTTATTACAAACACAGGGCTAGAAGCTAGATATAAAACTTGACATAAGTTACAAATTGTATTTATTAAATCACTTACCAATACAGGTCCTCGGTCCCTCACCAAAGGGCATATACGTGTAAGGGTTGATATTTTTCTTTGCCTCTCCATAAAACCTTTCTGGACGAAACACTTCAGGCTCAGGGAAGTACTTCGGGTTATGTTGCAAATAGTATACCGGCAGGTGTATTCTTAAGCCCTTTTCAAGGCGAACACCATTAGGCATTGTATAGTCTTCCATCTGCTGACGAAGGTTTACTCCAAGAACGGGATAAAGGCGAAGAGCCTCATCAATACAAGCATCAAGGTACGTTAATTCAGTAATACATTCGTAATCAAGCTTATTACCATGACGAATTAAATAAGCGTCAATTTCTTCTAACACTTTTTTCTGGATTTCGGGATATTTAGCCAGCTCATAAAGAGTATAACTGATAGTAGTCGACGAAGTTTCGAAGCCGGCGAAAAAGAAAACAAAGCATTGAGCTACCAAAAGGTCATCAGAAACAGGCAAGGTGACCTTATGTGCATCGCCAGTTTTAATACTTCTGATACTATCACCAGTTATCTGGTTGTTTTGCTTCCAACTCAACACAAGGTCAACAAAATCATGCCGCCCAGAGGATTTGTGCTCCCTGCCGTCCATTACAGAGGTAATCAAATTGTTGAAGAATTTAAACTGGAATGATAGCACTTTAAGTCCCAAACCGTAAAAGATGCTTGGCCAAGCTGTACGTAAAAGTCTAAGATAATAGAACAATTTTGGAGATGCAAACAATGAAGCTGCTATCTTAGAAAAGGTATTTGTTTCTGTATTATCTGTCATAGTGTTTGCATCTATTCCAAAAGCACATGATGCAATGCATTCTATTGTAAACTTGGCGGTCAGACCTCTGACTTCTAACTCCTTAGACATAGATACCTCTTTATCCAACATTGATTCATAGACGTAGGAACATTTTTGAATGAGATGGAACATGTTCTTCATTTTAGCTGACGAAAACAACGGTGTCATATTTTGTCGTAACACTTTCCAAGTATCTCCATAAGTGCCGAAGAGATTCAGAGCTGCAGGTTCTCTGTACATATGTTCCGATAATTCTCTTCCATGGAAGTAGTAGAAATCCTTAGTCATGATGAGCTTGATGACTTCTGGGTCTATTGGAATGAGAACAGGCTCTGTAGCGTAATAAGCTCCGATGAATGGTTCATCAGGAAACTGCTTGCAAAGATCCTGCACCGCTTCAGACATGGACTTCTTTTGAAGAATAACGTCTCCATAATTGCCTAATAAGAATGTAGGTTTTATATGAGCCACTTTCTTATCCTTGAAATAGTTAAATTTTCTTGTTGATACATAATACACTAATAACAATATAGCTATTATGAGATATAAGAACATTGTGTTGTTTCACGGTGCGGCACTGATCGACTACTTCACTATCTGCTTTGTATCGTGTTTATAATGCGTCTCGTGCTCGCGCACCTACACATGCGTCATCGCGTCATCAAGTTTTTGGGCTGTGTTCATACTCTTTTTATGTATCACTTAATAACTGTGCAAGAATTTTTTGTGCTAACTATATATTAAATAAGAGCGTGTGTTTGTCTGCTACATAATTAGCGTTGGTTCGTGATCTAAGGTGAGTATATCGTATACATAGTTCAAATGTAATAAATTCGTTCATGGACAAGAGGAAATAGGTAGTAGTACGGGTAAATGCAAGGAAGGGAGGTACATACCCCGTACCTCCCTTCCTTGCATTTACCCGTACTACTATTTACTTTATTACTTTTAAAATATGTGGAGTACAGCATAATGCTCTTCCTACTAATATTAAAAATGTGAAAGTTTGTGAAGATGGTAGATGTTTGTTACTCAATCATGCTCTAACGGCTGGATGGATTTGGCTGAAATTTTGCAAATAGATCACAGTTTGGAATATTTTTATAGCAACCTATTTATGTCCCACTGCTGGGCACGGTCTCCTCTCCTCTAACGAGAGAGCTGAGAAAATTTAGACCTTAATCCACACACACTGCCCTAATGCGGGTTGGTGGAACGGATATGTCCTTAGAATTTCTCCTAGAACATGTTGTGGGTTTCCTCACGGTGTTTTTCCTTCACCGTCAGGAATAATACATACTAATACTACTATTTATTCCTGGAATAGGTTTTCATGGAAAGTAGGAATGGAACCAAAATTGTAAGTGGTAGAAACAGCTAATTAATTAATAAGAAAGTGATTCGTTCTTCGTCAAGGACGAGTACTGGGAATGTATTTATCTTTTCCACATGTAACATTATTGTGGTAACGTACTCCAAAACATGAGTAACTGTGTTTACCTTGACAGGAAAATAATAAACATGTTATTAGTTCCGACAAGTCGGCATGACATAGCAGAATTTATAGTACATGGACTTTGAAATATCCACTGATAAATAGGCTGCATGAACCGCATACAATGCTTGTATTTTTGAGCCTGTCATCCAATCTCCTAGTCTGTCATCTGATCTTGGCTTTTGCGAAAGCAACTGCCCACCACCCAGAAGGATAAAAAACCTATAAATATAAGTGTGCTAACTTGCAGGTATAGTTGGCTTGAGGTACTTGCAAATTTTCATATTTATGTTTGGTATCTATGTTACTCATAGTCGTGCCTCGGAGAGCACGTTATGCCGTCGCCGCATCGGTCCCGGTTGCCATACAAACATCCATACCAATATTGAAAAAATAGATTAAATGTTATATTAATTCAACTTTTTGATATTGTTGAAACTTTCGGACACTTTGTCCTAGGATTTTATTTTTAGGAGTAAGCAGTATTAACATTTATTTGCCTTTTATATTTACGATGCCAATATATCAAAATAAAGTTTTAGCAAAGTGTAAATCTACATTTAGACGTTCCATTAAACTATTAAAAGCAATATATAAAACATGTAGCTCATACATTACACGAAATGTACGCGCACGAGTTTCAAACTGTCAATATTAATGTCATTGCTCGTTAGACTACTCCAGGGGCTTTTAAAACGATTGAAAATTTAATACAGGTTGAGTAAAAAGTTCTATTTTAGAACGTTAACAACATGGTTTATCCTACAATGTTTTATGAGTTTCATTGTGTACAATATATAGATATCACTTATCGTAGAAACGGTCTTTGTTTTGCCGTAAGATAAAAATGTTATCACTTTTACTACATGTCATAAGGTATCAAAAAATTGATATCAGAAATTTGCATCGTATCTATACTATGATAAAATTGTGAAGTAACTGTGTCTGTATATTGGAGATATTAAAAAAATATTTGGGTTATATAAACGATACTAAAGCAAAAATCTTTTGTTTTTAGAATTCTTATCTGTTTCTCCTAAAACTACAGAACGGATTTTGATGGGAGTTTTTATATTTGAAAGGTCTTGATTAGACTTAAAATCTTACTTTTACTTTGATCACAATTGGTTAAGTAGAACTGGAGATATAGTAAAAAAACGTATTTAAACCAACGTTCATGAGGGTGGAACCGCGGGCGTAGGCTAGTATTATTATATTTACGGCAGATCAGGCCACCCATCGTTCAACGATATCAATTTAGTCATCAATTTTGAGGTAAATTTGAGTTCTTAGGATGATGAAATACTAAGGATGGTTTGACGCAAGGATTGAGTTAATCAATACTTAATACAATTTCATCATTTATAAGTTCTCTGTGTATATTAATTCTACTTTGATATTTACTTTCCACTTCAAAGATAACTTATCAGAAGTGGTGGTTATAGAAAATAGTTTTTTACGAAACACGTACACAAATCGTTATTAGTCGCTCGGCAGGTATCGAATTGAGTACTTTTTTATCTTGTGGAAATCCATAAGGATACCACCCTCGTCGGCCATCGGGGGTGGTTATGTTGGAATTGAACCGACTTAAACCGCACGCCGTCTCGTCGTACTAAAAATTCCGTAAAGAAGCTGTAATAAATAAAAAAAAAATTGTCATCTTTCGTAATACATTTTAGTTTTATGATAGATTTAACAATGATAACAAGTTTACTGGGGAGCTGCAATCATATCAACATAATTTATTACAATAATTTTTAACAATTATCAATAACAATAATAAACAATGATAATAAAATCCTACGTGCTATCTTAAACCTTAGGATACCTTGATAAGATCAGTATTTAATTCAAAGATAGAGACTAAACTAACCAATGAATCTAAGAAATAATTCTTACAAAAAAAATCCGAATTCAACGGATTAAAATGGGACCACGCAGGAAGCGCCAGCTATCAAATAAATAAGAATCATCGAAATCGGTTCACCCAGTCGAAAGTTCTAAGGTAACAAATATAAAAAACAGTCGAATTGAGTACCTCCTCCGTTTTTGAAGTCGGTTAAAAAGTACCGACGAGTAGTATGAAAGTAGTAAAAGTCCTTAGTCATAATGAGCTTGATGGCTTCTGGGCCCATAGGAATGAGAACAGGCTCTATGCCATAATAAGCTCCAATAAATGGCTCATCCGGAAACTGCTTGCAGAGGTCCTGTACCATTTCAGATAGATTCTTCTTTTGAAGAATGACGTCTCCATAATTGCCTAGAAGAAATGTAGGTTTTATATGAGCCACTTTCTTATCCTTAAAGTAATTAAACTTTCTGGTTGATACATAATACACTAATATTAATAACGCTATTATGAGATAAAAGAACATTATGTTGTTTTACAGTGCGGCACTGATCGACTACGTTTTTATCTATACCGAGTAGTGCTTCTAATGTTAATCGTACTTCTTTTCACGCGTCATCTGTATACGACGATATTACGAGTATAAATACTTTTTTTATTACTTAGGTGATTACAGTCACCAACGTGCTTGAGGATGACATTACCAAACCTCAACCCCGCAACATCCGCACGCCGCATGTCAACGCCACGTTTTTTTTTATTCTACCTAGGTGGCAGACATGCCCACGGCCCACCTAATGGGAAGCGGTCACCGTGGCCTATGGACGTGTGCAACAACAAGGGTGTCACACACGCGCTGCCTACCCTGAAGGGAAGGGGGAGGGCTAGGAAGGGGTGGGCAGGTTAGGAAGGGGTGGAGGGAGGAGGGGTACAGTGAGCTTGGCTACCCTACTTACTGGCAGGAACACAACACGATGGTTATTATGGCCGCGGTCTTCTGTAGAGCGGAGGTATTACCCCAGTAGGACAGCTCATTTTAGACAGGAGATACCGTCATGTCCTACCTCCTAAAAACTCATACTCATTTTACATATAAAGGCCTTATGTTTATACAATCATTACGGACCATGTGGAGAACTATATGATGAAGAATCGTTGCGGTATGGACGACGAAGTTAAGTCCAAATCAAATAGTTTGTATACCTATAGAGGAGCAGGAATTTAGAAAACAGTACCTTGGGATTGCAAGATCAAATTTATGTCCCATAACCAACTATTTTATACGGTTTTATGAAATCGGTTAAAACATTGAAACTTGATATAAATAATGAAAGAAGTCTTTCATCACTGACAGTGAACTTGAAGAAACCCTTCTCAAATATCTACGAGACTAGAATAATACCTCAATACAGTAGCTGTCTCCGAAATTACAATATCGATTGGCAAGTATCAAGTAATACTGTTTAGGCTTTCTAAATAATTTCAAAGTAACATTTCTGAGCGTCATTAGTCAAAGTATTTTGACATTTCCGAAGCTTAGTCTAAAGTATTTATTAAAAGTGACAGAAATTATTCAAATCTCCCAGAGGACCGTTCAAAACATGCCGGGAGGGACAGGAGGTAAATAAGAGCGAATAATTGATTCACATAATTGATGGGCCATTTTATAAGACTCCTCGCTTGCCTTTTGGAAAAATAATGGGCATTGTGAGATTCCACTTGAGTTTTTGGGCTTTCAAGGTTCGTTTGAATTTCAATGTAATTGCCGTATTATTCACTTTTTAGCTTTATTTATTTATGTATTAAGCAAGCAATGGTGGTATGTTTAACGATAGAAAAATACCTGCATTTTTTTTTTATGACGGTCACGTCAACATGGCTTCACCCCGCCTGATGGTAAGCTGAGGCAAAGTCTCTAGAATGGGAGTCACCATTGCAAACACCGATAGTGCCAAAATGGTGGCTCTCAGCTTGACGGCCTCATCAAATGCTTTTTCACGCCCCGCTTAAAGGACCCGGGACTGTATGAGGAAGGAAACACGTGAGCTGGTAAAGAATTCCAGGTTTTGATGGTGCGGCAAAGGAAAGAGGCACCGAACTGCTTGGTATTGGTATTGCATGTTGCCTATGAAGGGATGGATGAAGGGAATGAATAGAATAGGAAGGAAGAAGGAAGAATAAGCGTCTACAATATGGGATTCTTCAAGTAGGGCGAAAGTTTTTACCGGGTCGACAGCGCGAGTATGACGCTCCTGGTGTTGCACACGTCCATAAACCACGGTGACCGCTTCCCATTGGGTAGGCCTTGCGCTTGTCTGCCACCTAAGTTTTATAAAAAAGGAAAGAAAGACAAGGCCACAGATACTATACAAAGTTTGCAATCTTGGATATCTCTTGCCCGTTGATGATATTGCAATAACTTCAAGGTGCTTTAAATGGAGTTATTTTTGAATTTTTGGCCGCATTTTAAAATTCGAATATGCCACGTGTTTCATTTTCGTCGTCCTCATATTGTCTGCCTTTGCCTTAATTACTTAAACCCTTACAACCTAACTGCATACTTCATAATTAGAAAAAAAGAATGCCCTAAATTCCACACATTCCAGAGAGAAGGAAACCTTACAAAAACATTGAAAATAATAACCGTCCCTTTTGTCTACATAATCGGATAAAAAAGAGTTAGTCTTACACTTGAAAAACATTGTGGGAAACTTTTTGCGTTTCTCTAACAAATTGCTTAAAGATTACAGCGTATATTTTTTTCTCAGATGCTTAGCTCTCGTCAAACGGGCGAAAAGAGATTTTGTTCAGATGTTGGACGTTTCATTGTATGTGCTTTGTGAGGCATTTATTTGCTGGAGAATATTTCTGTAGCAGCTGGTGGCGGGTAATTTGCACTTGTTTATCGGCCAGTACACAATGAGGTGTTGCTATTTGGAGCGTTTTTGCCAATTAATTTATATTTAATTTTTCAAATTACATCGTTATCTTTAAAAAGACATTTTTAACCTACTTCAGAAAAGGAGGAGGTTCTTAATTCAACTGTATTTATTTGTTTGCTAAGCATCTCAGAACTTTCGGCTACGTGAATCAATTTTGATGATTCTTTTTTTATTTGATGGCGCTTCCCGTATGATGAAGAAGCGAAAGGAGTGGAAAGTGGAAAGATGTTGTCTCTGCCTATCCCAATGGGAAAAAGGCGTGATTTGTATGTATGTATATATGTATGAATTGGTCACCACCTAAGTATAGTTACTGCCCATACCTTCAAGGTGGGCAGTGCTGGTTTTCAGGAGACGCCTATGGTGAAATATCCATTGCAGTAAATAAGGATATTCGTAAGGAAATATAATTTCGTGCCGGGCCATCGGAGTTGGACGCAACTTCCCCTACTCAATAATTCACCAGAAGTTTGCTAAATAAAATACGTATTTACCTATTTTACGGTGTTCTTAGCTCGAAAGCCCCACACAGGAAGGAAAGGAGCGTTTGAAACGATTTATCTTCAAGCAGACGCCGTTAGGGGCCGGCTGAAATGTCTGGAGACCGTTGACACAGATTTAAAGAGGGACTAGAAGTGCTATATTGTTTACAAGTAAGACTTTGTGATACCTGAAACGACTGTGCAGTAGTTAAAGATATTATCTCGTCAAACTGCACTGCTTTTGTGGCGAGACGGTCTCTGTAGCGTAGTGGTAGTGCATGCAGCTGCTATGACAGGGGCTGCGGGTTCGATTCTTTTCACTTAGTTTTAATCTAGAGAGTGCTGTGTTGAATGTCGTAAAATATTTATTTATTTATTTTATTGAGATAAGTTTTGATGTAGTAATATTCAGCGGATGAAGTAAAAGATACAGCTGATGCAACTCCCATGAAACTTGAGTAGGTATATAAACAGAAATAATCGCAGGACTGACTCACAGGTGCATTTGTGTGTTTTTAATAAGTTCTTCTAAAATGATGAATAATACTTTAACAGTTGGGTACAAAGGTGAATCCAATTTGCGGAAAGTTTACATTTAAAAATAAAAAAATCTATGAATTGATAAGAATTTCTTTCAAAGTCATTCAACCACTTTGGCTTGATTGAGTTAAAACAAGAAATAAATAAATAAATTTAGCTGACGCAATTAGTAGGTTTTTGTAGGGTCGGTAGCGCGGGTGTGACACATTTATAAGCCAGGGTGACCGCTTCCCATCAGGTGGGCCGTGTGCTTGCTTGCCACTTAAGTGATATAAAAAAATCTCTGAACACAATCATCTAAGTATTGTTCTAACAATGTCAGATTACAATACTTATCATTCCTAAACTCGCGACTACGCTGAAACATGCTCTTCAACTACGTCCAAACCCCTTCCATTCACATGTTGGACCATCTCACATCTGAATCGGGGTGGTAAACAACAAGAATACTTTGTAAGGTCCCCAAGATTAATGTACAGCGAACAATAAGAATGTTTTTTTTTGAAGTGGGTTACAGCCTACTCTTTATTTGGCACCCCTTTAAGGTTTATCTACACACATCAGGGCCGTGACCGGGACGTAGCCGGACCGTGCCCCGTCACGAGCTCAAAAAATATTTGGTGTGTACAATAAATGGTGGTACCACGCTTCGTTATTCGCCTTTATTCACGTGTATGTAATCGAAGTGTGTAGGGCATTCGTGTATATTAGCTTTATTCGGACGAATATTCGCTTTAGTCAGTCTTCTATAAGTTGTCAGTGGAGGGTTTAGTCATCTATAAGAATTTCCTCGAATACAATATAGGCGAATAGCGAAGTGTGGTTCCGCCATTATATTATGAACCCGTTCACACACGTGCGTGTCCGGACCGGCGACGGAGCTTCCGTGCCATGGCCGATATCGTGACGTGCGCGAGTGTGCCGATATTTTCTTGCAAGTTGTCGTTATTTTCTTCAACAAATATGAATGACGATTTGTTAATAGAGGCAGTACCTACGCATATAATAGCGTTTTATAAGATTTATTTCACCCAAAATAAATGGATACATAAATAATATTATATGGATTAAAATCGGACGAAAATTAAACACTGTATGAGTATAATACTGACCAAATTGGGGGGTTATTGAAAAAAAGGCAGGTCAAAAGCACTCGAAACTGGTGGGCTTGCATAAAAGGCTTAATGACAGTAGAGGAAGCGCGTGAAGCATGTCAGGACAGAGGCAGATGGCGTCTGTTGTCTCTGCCTACCCCGGAGGAAAAAAAAAGGCGTGAGCATATAGGTATGTATGTATGTAGGTATGTGAAAATTAAACTGCAAGGGTTCGGTAACACCCCTGATGTGTGTGAACAGAAAGTCCTTAACTACCCGGATGCACGGTCTAAGCACAGCTTCGGTCCGGTCACGTTCCGGCCACGGCTCTGATGTGTGTAGATAGACCTTAAGTGTTCGATGAGTAACACTGAATTTATCTTACGAAGCTATCTCTGTGTGCGTCTGTAAATAGATGGAGTATTTAATAGTCTGGGAGCTGACAACTAAATGTTGAATGAAAATGGATCGTCCTTATTTATATTCTCACTGACCTTTATATTCGATAAATGTCTTTATTTGACTTTGCCCGTTTAAAATTTGGTTTCTATGGGTTGTCTATCTGGCGGCAGGGATATTTTGAAGGTATTATTTGACATACAAGTCTATTGTCTCCTGTTTTGCTAAGGAGGGAAGTGGATTTATTTTATGTCTAACTCATCCAATTTACTTCCAAATTATTTCGTTGCAGGTTTAAAGATAGTTCGGCGGTAAGTAGAGTAGCCAGAGCTCACAATCCTCCCCCCCCCCCCCTCAGCACCTAGTCCTCTCCTTCAACCCACCTCCCAAACAACTCCCCTCCAGGGTTGGTAGTACAGACACCCTGGTATTGCATACGTCCTTAGGCCATGGTAACTGCTTTCCATCCCAGGTGGGCCGTGTGCTTGTCTGCCACCTCGGTAGTATAAAAAATGAGGGTGGGATTTTAGTCCTGCAGATAAAAAAATATATTACCTGAAAAATAATAATGTTGGGATTCAGTGTAAACTCTTAAAAGTAACTTTTTGAAATTTTAATTCGTACTCTCAATGCTATAGGCACGATAAAAGAGCACTCAAAACAAATCGCAGCTACTCTTTTTCGAATGCGAAATCACTGCCAATATTTCACTCGCATTGTAAAAAAAAACCCATGAATGAAGAAAAAAGGATTAATGGACCTATTCCGTGACGCCTGTGTTTAGTTGCCGCTTTTTGTACTAGCTGGATCATTGGATGTAGGCTATTCTCATCAACTGCTATTTCAAAACGTTTGCTACTTGAAATAACTTTTGCTGGTCATAATTGTAATGATTTAATGGATATGTTACGGCTAATACCCGAAGTGCGGCTGCACCTAGTTTTAGCTGGTTAGGTTAGGTTAGGGTAAGTGGCTGCAACTAGTTCTAACCGGCTAAAACTAGGTGCAGCCGCACTTCGGGTATATTACGTTTAACCAAGAGTAAGTGGCTACACCTAGTTCTAACCGGCTAAAACTAGGTGCAGCCGCACTTCGGGTATTAACCGTAATAGATATAATATAAATTACAATTTTCTCATTTTCAATGCATAAATTATAATTATACTATCATTCAGCCTAAAGGAGAGCAAACATAATTATAAAACACACACTCATACTCACTCTCTCTCACACACACACACACACACACGCACACACGCACACACACACACGCACACGCACACACGCACATACGCAAAATTAGTAATAATTTACATCGGTAATTTAAATTGGTACCTATTTGCAAAATTATCTTGTGATTTTTGTGAAGGCATGTGTGCAGTATCTTGTGAATTTACAAGCCAAAAATACGTTCAAAAAGAACATTTTCGATTTGTCTCAACCGAACCAGTCCTCGATAGAAGAATCTGAACGTCCGCAATTTTATTAAAACAATATCTTTTCCTATTTTTTGTCCCAAGTGCAGCTCCCATAAAGCTAATCAGATCGATCGTCCGATATCAGATCGCCCCTTACATAGTGAACGTTCTAGCTGAGCACTCGTTAAGCCAAATATGGTTAGAGCGGAGACAAACTGCGGTTCTCCGTAGACAAATATCGCTGAGCGGTATATCCAATGATCGTATGACATTGAGAGCATGGGGCTATGCAGGTGGACGAGATGTAAGCGAGAGTAAATATATTATCTGTTCTTTTTAAACTTGTTTTAATGACGATTCCATAGGCCACGGTAACCGCTTGTGGGCCGTGTGCTTGTCTGCCATCTACGTAGTATAAAAAAAGATACTAATATAAACAGATGCATTTTATAAAGATTATCCTGGATTAGAGTACTTAGCTTGATGTTATTCAGTTTGTATTTTTTTTGAACAACTGAAATTTTATTTTTTGTGTGTAGTATCTCATGGATGTCCACTGCAACTACTCAATGCTTAAAGGATAAATCAGAATATGGAATATTTTTATGTATCTAGATTATTTAACATAATACATAGAAAATTAGGTTCTTCAATAAGGACATTAGAAGAGTTTTACAGGGTCGACAGCGCAGGTGTGATGTGTGTTTATCTGCTACCTATAAATGACATAAAAAACATCGGTTGGAAAGATGAAAGTTTCGATACCACCATTGTGATGTTAGTAATGTTCCATGTTCTAATATTATTATCTAAAATGACATTGATGCAAATGGAATTGCTAACTTGGCAACTCATTAACATCATAATGTTAATGAGTTGCCAAAATTAGTTAAAACATACTCGTATCTATACTTGATGGAATATCGTGTGTTGACAATATAATGGCTTGTCCATAACATTAAGCGATATTTCAATCATCGTATGACCTTGTCATGATTATTATAATCATATACTATGAACTTGAAAAAGAATATATTAAATAAAGTAGATACGTTTACATAACAGCAATTATACATGAAATCTTTTTTATATAGGTTGTATTGATGAGCTCACGTTTAACCCCTATCTCATAATAGTGGATGTGGCTATGTTGTCTACCGTCTACTGTCCTTTTAGAGAAGTATGATTCATCATAACACTTGTCTAGAAGGAACCTATACCACCATATATAACGCTTTTCACACGTATTTTTTGTGGGTAGATCACGTTAAGTAAACATAGTTACCAATTTGAGAAAATGCTCGCTGGAAATGTACAACATAATTTCTTCAAGTTCTTTCTATCTACTACATATTTAAAAACGCACGCCACTGCTACGAGTACAATATTGAAATTCTGCTCAAACGCACAAAACATTCTGGGAATTCGTTCATTGTAATGTATTGCTTCGATACTCCTTAGAGTAGAACACGAAACTTAAGCATTTAAGGCTTTAAAACCTTCAAGTATATGGTAAAACGCGGTACAATTTTAAAAATAAGAATATCGTTACAATAACGTTTTCATCACGTGTTAATATCGTAACTCAATAAATTTCACATTTCATTCGTTCCGAGCGCCCACAGAAAAGCCCAGAGGACCGTGTCGGACATCAGTTAAGGGATTCAACGGGACGCGTATGAATGTGTGTTTCTTAAAAGATCCAAAAAGATGCAGTGGGCACTTACGAATGGTGGGATGGTGGGATTACCGAACGCGATGTTGTTTATTCCCTACACATTTCATCCAAGTTTAAAAGCTTTTATTTGAAAACTAGCCTATGCTTTTTTTTATACAATGTAGGTGGCAGACAAGCACACGGCCCACCCGATGGGAACCGGTCACCGTGGCCTATCATCATCATCATCATCTCAGCCTATCGCTGTCCACTGCTGAACATAGGCCTCTCCAATTGATCTCCAGCGCGACCGGTCCATTGCCACCTGCATCCAACGAGACCCAGCAATTTTTACCAAGTCGTCGGTCCATCTGGCAGGTGGCCGTCACACACTGCGCTTGCTGGTACGTGGTCTCCATTCGAGAAGCTTTTTGCCCCATCGACCGTCCGATCTTCGTACAATGTGGCCGGCCTATTGCCACTTCAGCTTACTAATCCTACGGGCTATGTCAGCAAATTTAGTTCTTCCTATGGACGTGTGCAACACCAAGGGCGCCACCCTGAACGGAAGGTTCCGAGGCTTCGCGTCAGTTTTCGCGTTTTTTAACTATATCTCCGGTTCCACCAAACCGATTGTGATCAAATATGCGTAAGATTTTAAATCTGACCAAGACCTATAAAAAAAACTGCATCAAAATCCGTCTCGTAGTTTTTGCGTCCATCGCGCATAATCCGACAGATAGACAAACCGACAAACAAACAGACAAACAGACAAGAATGCCAAATATTTTATATTCCAAGTATTTTTGTAAAATACCTTTTTTTAATCGTGCGGAAATCCCCATGGATGCGTCAATATGACTTCACCTCGCCTAATGGTAAGCTATAGATAAAATCTCCGTTCCAGAGGTAAAAAAAAAATTAGTGAATACTGAACATATACAACAGAATTGACACCAATCTAACTTTGAGTCACTATTCACACGTTTCGGAGGTGAATTTTTCAAACGAACAAAAAATTTTTTCATGTTTCAAAACTTCGCACATTTTATTCAGGAGCTCTAGTTTCGTTAGCTGTAGGTTACAGTTGAATACAACCATAATGAGCAGAGCCTTTTGCTGACAATTCGACTGAAAACTTCTGAAAAAACTACACTTCATATTTTTCTACGTGAATTAAAAAGGCACAGAAAATGGTAAAGGGCGAATGCTAAGTGACATTTCTACTGAATATTAATTTAAAGGAGGTAAGAGAGGTGGAGGTGTTTTGAGGTTTCATTTTAAATTAAACTTAGTCGGCCTTTTGTGCACTCACTGTTTTTATTTATACTACTTAGGTGGTAGACAAGCATTTAATGTCCCATCTGATGGGAAGCGGTCACCGTGGCCTATGCACGTGTGCAACATCCAGGGATATTTTAAATGGTAAAAGGCTTTGCGGCATAAACGGCTGTATCTTTTGATTGCGTTGTTTTAGAAGTTTGATTTTTCTACAGCTATAAGAGACAGTAGATCACGGTATTTCTCACGCGTTCCTGAGAAAAAGAGTCTTGACAGACAGACAGACAACAAAGTAATCCTATAAGGGATACGTTTTTTCCTGTCAAGGTACGGAACCCTAAAAACGCGAAAATCTACGTCCACACAAGCGGCGCTGCGGGCAAAATCTAGTCACTTAATAAATGTTTAAAAGGAAGTAAAATAATACGCCTATATCTTAAAACTAATATCTGTTTCCCACTTACGAGATCCATTAATAACTTCTATGGCTGTGCCCCCATTAAGATCCACGATAAAACATCAGCCTCACATTATTTACGGTGCTAATGTATCATACATAAATTTATGTATGTGTAGGTACGTAACACAAAAACAAATAGAACAACTTTTAAGTTATACTTTGTAACTTCTTTGTAGTCGGGGTGTTAAAAACCACTTTTGACCAACCTATTTTATTCAGTTAAAAGTAATTTTGACTGGTTAAGGGTTTTGACTGCAAGCTTATGGTTAAAAGTACTTTTGACTGATTTTTCTAGTTAAAAGTACTTTTGACTGGTTAAGGGTTTTGTCTGCAAGCTTATGGTTAAAAGTACTTTTGACTGATTTTGCTAGTTAAAAGTACTTTTGACTGGTTAAGTGTTTTGACTGCAAGCTTATGGTTAAAAGTACTTTTGACTGATTTTGCTAGTTAAAAGTACTTTTGACTGGTTAAGGGTTTTGACTGCAAGCTTATGGTTAAAAGTACTTTTGACTGATTTTGCTAGTTAAAAGTACTTTTGACTGGTTAAGGGTTTTGACTGCAAGCTTATGGTTAAAAGTACTTTTGGCTGATTTTGCTAGTTAAAAGTACTTTTGACTGGTTAAGGGTTTTGACTGCAAGCTTATGGTTAAAAGTACTTTTGACTGATTTTGCTAGTTAAAAGTACTTTTGACTGGTTAAGAGTTTTGACTGCAAGCTTATGGTTAAAAGTACTTTTGACTGATTTTGCTAGTTAAAAGTACTTTTGACTGGTTAAGAGCTTTGACTGCAAGCTTATGGTTAAAAGTACTTTTGACTGATTTTGCTAGTTAAAAGTACCTACTTTTGACTGGTTAAGAGTTTTGACTGCAAGCTTATGGTTAAAAGTACTTTTGACTGATTTTGCTAGTTAAAAGTACTTTTGACTGGTTAAGGGTTTTGATTGCAACAATATATTATACTGTTTGACAAAATCACGGACAGCGGGGAAGTCGCATTACTGCACGAGCAATTGGCAAAACTTTGTTCCACGGACAATCGCTTTTCACTATTCGATCGGTTACCGGACAAGCGAATATATTCGTTCCCAAACATAGACCATTCTCATTGTTCGTACTAGTGAAACTTTAAGTTGAAAATATAAAGTTTTAGAAGTTTAAAGTTTACTTTAGGATAAGAAAATAAGTTAACGAATGTCGAAGAAAATCAATATTTAAGATAACACTATTTTAAAAACTTTGGCTATGCTGACGGTATTATTTTTCAACTAGGTAATATTTCTAGTTCTGGGCATCAATGAGGAGTAGGTACTTCAATGGCTAAACTATTTTTTTTATTGATAACAGGTTCGCGTTTGACCTCAATCTGTATAAAAGGAAGTGATGATGTGGTCGACGGTGAAGCACGCTTGCCTAGAAGTAACCTGTTCACTCTAGACTTGAAGATTCCAGGCTTATAGCTTACCAGAAACACAGATAAATGCATAATAAAATGTGAGTGGGTCTTTTTGTTTTATATTGGTTTTCGTAAATTTGGTTTATAAATTATTTTACTTCCATTATTTAGTTCATTAGTCTCACTATTATTAAGCCCAAGACCGTGTGAGGTGGAGAAGTGAGAGCCTTGGACCCTCAGATGCGACCAGGGCCTCGATTCTGCTAAAGGCAAACCACCGTAATACCACTGACACTCTAAAAATGTTATTAAATTGTCCCTACCGTCATATACAGTTAAAGTCTAAAATCAAATGAAAATAATTTAATTAACTTTTTCATTCGCTCTATATCATTTGACTTTATATTTTAACCTGATAACAATAAAGTCTTCAATTAAATAACATAAACTCATAAACTCACGCCTATATCCCCGAAGGGGTAGGCTGAGGTGCTAGCACCCACATTTCGCCAATTTATGTTTAGGTCCCAATGTAATAGGTGGCGAGCCTATTGCCATTAACCGAGCACTTATAAACCTGTGATAAATACACACATAACTTCGAAAAGCATCGAAAAGTCACTGGTGTGTGCCATGGTGAATCTGGGATCGAACCCGAGACTTACAATTAAATGGCATTTTTTATAGTGTCAGTGAGTGGTTTGTCTTTAGCAGAATCGAGGCCCAGGATTAACGCGAAGATGACGTTGATTTAGTCAATAAATTAGTTGAACAAAATTTAAAGTAGAATTTAATGAGCATAAACTTATCATAGATTATACTATCAATCACAATAAAATGATTGTTAAAAAAATATCCGACTGACTTAACAATCCAATTACGTCCTACCCAAACTCATAATTTATCCAACAAAATAACGAAATCCAATTTCATTTTCATACAAACAACACTATAATGTTTTCCTTACACAACCGGTAATTTGAAAAAAATAAATTCCACTGGCATGCAACGGCGGCGGTCCTTGGGGGCGGCAATGCAAAATTTTCAATTTTCAACTCAATCCAATTTCGATCTATTTTCAATATCTCTCAATTGGTGTACCTGGACGGAACGTGAACCACCTTGGAAAGGATACCCGGCGAAAACGGAGATTTGTATGCGAGGAATATATTTTTAACTTACGTGATTTTATATCTGTACTGTGATAAAATTGTACAGCAGCTGTGTGTACAGATTGTAGGTACATTGAAGATATTTATAAAAATATTTGGGTTGTTACGTGTACGAGTCCGTACACATTTTTTTTTTTGGAATTCTTTGTTTATTCTCCTTCCTCATACAGTCCCAGGTCTTTTAAGCGGGGCGTGAAAAAGCATTTGATGAGGCCGTCAAGCTGAGTGCCACCATTGTGGCACTATCTGTATTTGCAATGGTGACTCCCATTCCAGAGACTTTGCCTTTAGCTTATCATCGGGCGAGGTGAAGTCATGTTGACGTGTCCGATATGAAAAAAAAATTCGCGATGGACGCAAAAATTTGATGCAATTTTTTTTAAAGGTCTCAGATCAGATCACAATCCGTTGAGTAGAACTGAAGATATAGTCAAAAAATGCGAAAACTTATGTCTACGCGGGTAAAGCCGCGGGATATAGGCTAGTATAACTATATTAGGGCATTGAGATTCGGTGCTGAGCTGACTCTCAATGCGCTTCGATTGTAGCGTGGGAAAACTCAAAGTTACCTTACCTATTGCAATAACTATTTGTAGCGGGAGAAAATGTTTTGTGAAATTTTGTTTCAATGAAAAAATTGTTTACTAAATGATACACTGCAGGCTGCTTTTAGATAATAGAATATTAATAGTTATTAGTTAGTGGTCATTGTATTGTAATTATTTATACTGGTATACCAACTTGTAAACGACTGTTGTTATCCCATAAAATAAAATAAAATACTAACCATGACACCTGTCTTCCCTCTCCTTTCCTATACAGAACTACACGTGCCAGGCTGAGGATCCTCACACAGTGCAATCAATTTCACCAAGAACCAAGCGGTTCGGTGCCTCTTTTATTTGCCGCACCAATAGACTTGGGACTCTTTACCAGCGCATGTATTTCCTTCCTCTACAGTCCCGGGTCCTTTAAGCGGGACGTGAAAAAGTATTTGATAAGGCCGTCAAGCTGAGGGCCGCCACTGTAGCACTACAGGTGTATGAAACTCCACCTTTAGCTTACCATCAGGTGAGGTGAAGTCATTATGACGTGTACCATATAAAAAAACATTAACCAATATTAAATTGAAAATATATCAGTAACTCAATTCCAAATAACCAATGTGCAAACTATTTTCATAATTATCTGTACAATAGGCAGTCGCAAGTTGCACGATACACCCGCTACGGGAATTACGCAAAATTTAATATGAAACTATGTGCCATAACTCAGCGCGCGCCACATGGTGACGCTCGCTCGGCAACTTTTTGCGACGGCCATTTTTTAAAACTGGCAAAATTTTCAGCAAAGTTTTGATTACAAAAACTGTCAAATATATATTATTTCGTTGATATTCATTTGGGATGTTTACAATAAATATTATTTATGTGTTAGACTGGATGCGTAAGGCGGAGGATCAGGTGCTATGGCGTACATTGGGAGAGTCCTATGTCCAGCAGTGGACTGCTATTGCAGCTTATTGATTGATCTGTTACATACCTAATGTGTTGAGTTTGGAGAGTAGATATAATGGTCACATTTTTTAATGATTTGGTTTTTTAATCAGCGCAGACATTCAACGTGATTCTTCTCCTAACACCAGCAATTAGCTGAAGAGTTAGGAGGAATAGTAATAATTTTGGTTACGTACTAATTCTTCTTCTTCTTCAACCTAGCATTAATCCCAGTCGCATCTAAAGCTCCTCGAAGTCTGGGGTCCGCTTTACTAGTTTTAACTGCGGATTTGGCTGAACCTCGATATTTTCCGTGAAGCAACTGCCATCTGACCTTCAAAACCAAATGGTTACATTAGGCGATAGCGGGGCGTAACTACTGCCATAGATGTTTGTATGGCAACCGGGACCGACGGCTTAACGTACTCTCTGAGGCACGACCAGATCAATGCAAATAACCATATTCATGCATACAAATATTTGCACTGAGCGGGGATCGAACCCGCGCCTCCTGCGCAGCGGCCGCGTTAACTACCGCTACGCCACAGAGGCTGTTAGTTACGTTCTAATTATTCTCTAAAAAATACGCAGTCATTATTTTCTTTGATAGTATTTTTACATTTTATTTAATGTTTCTTCAGACGTATAAGAAAGATGTACCTAGTAGGTAAAATAAAATACGATTAGTTCACGTAACTTGTTGGTTTAAACCAAAGAATATAAGAAAGTGCATTAAGACTGTCTGTACAAACTAAAAACAGTTGCCGGAGAGTAGAAAGCTAAAGTAAATAATTACTTTATGGTGGCGCCCCACTTCGTTATTCGCCTTTTTTCACGTGTGGGGAGAGCTTATTCACACGAATATTTGCCTTAGTTGTTCTTATATCACGAATTGTGGAGGGTTTAGTCGTCTATAAGAATTTCGTTGATAGTTTTTTTTTACCACAAAGTTGGCAGACAAGCACATGGCTCACCTGATGGGAAGCGGTCACCGTGGCCTATGGACGCGTGCAACAAAAGAGGCATCATACTCGCCGTACATCACAGTATGGTATAGGCAAATGGTGAATAGCGAAAAGCAAAGTGGGGTTCCGCCATTAAAGTTTTAAGAATGGTTCTTGTAGAACACACTCAATATTCACAGTGCAGAACAAATAATAGTTAAAAACTTAGTTGGAGATTGAGAACCGGTAACGGAATCGGAATTTTAAACAGATAGTTGAGTGAGTAGGTACTTGAATTTAGTTCGATGGAACTGATTTTTTAAAACACACGGGTCCGGGTTGTGTAATCAGTATAGATGAATTTAAATTCACCGCATTCAAAATTTTAAAAATGTATGCAATTAATTTGTTGAGATATATTTGAATAATGGTACTAACCGTGTAGGATAATACATTGCAAAGTTAAGTATGTTAAGTAAGTTAAGTAAGTTGAAGCTATGGTTATGCCGATGCCGCCCATGAAGCTATAGATAACTTGGATTCAATTTGCTGTTGTGTTTTTTATTTTAGTTTTTGGTTTTTTATACTTTGTTTTTTTGCTTCCTTTTTTCTGTTTTTTTTTTTCAATTTTTTGTAAATTTAATCATAATAATAATATACCTTTTTTAAATGTCACTTGTCCTCCACATAGGAGCCAGTTGAAAACCAGCGTCAGGTACCTGTGCCTGACACCATGCTGAACTGGCTCCTTTTTTGGCGCAATGCAAGGAAAATGTGCATGTTTTATTTGTTTGCGTGTGCTAGTCCAAACTATTTTTTGTGAAATGTCTTTGTGTTGTACTAAAATAAATGTTTCTTTCATTCTTTCTTTCTTTTCTTAAGTAACCCTAGCCAAGATGCAATGTGCAAGAAGGATGGGTGACCATTCTTCTAACACATTGAAATTGTCACACGATAGACCATTTTAAGCAGCACTTACAAAACTTCAAAATCAAAATTATTTAAAACTAGAAGCAAATGGATCACCGGTTCGAAACGCGACCCAGACCTGAGAAGACTCCGGCAAGAAACTCAGCGGGCTGTTTTTTTTGGTCTATTTACAACAATTGCCTTATTAAGCGATTAATTAAACTCATTAAACTCATTAATGAGTTGTGGAGGTCAGATGGCAGTCATTTCACAAAAAATATCGAAGTACGCCGCTTCTAGTTTGACTGAAAAGGTTTCCAAAATACAGTCTTGTAAAAGCAGATGATACAAAATATTACCGGACTCCAAAACTTTGCATGCAAATTTGATTCGCGTTCAACCGAAGAAAAGCAGATGGAATACTTATTTACTACCATAGCATTGCATAGAATTCAGTATACCAATCTAAATCTAAATGTAGATGATTGTACGGAGACAAGATAGCCTAGTGATATCATGTACTCGGTTTTGGGGGACAAAGAATGTACCTTTATGTATAAATAATAACATAACAAACATATATGCTAACGCCTTTATCCCTCCGGCGTAGGCAGAGACAACAGATCGCCATTAGATCTGCTTCTGTCCTTACATACTTCACGCGCTTCCTCTACTGTCATTAAAGCTTTCATGCAAGTTAAATATATAAAAATAATAAAATATACTTTTTTTATCGTGCGGAAATCCCCACGGATACCACCCACGTCGGCCATCGGGGGTCGGGATCGAACCGACTAAAACTGCACGCCGTCTCGGGCCTTAATTACCGGGATGTAAGGTTACCCAATGGGCATATCCCTCGCACCCCAGCTGACCCCGGGCCATCTACGGTTTTAAGATGGCCCGGGACACGTGGAGAGCCTCGGTGCAGCCCTCTAGAGGGCCACTCCCACCCCGACCGGATTGGCCGCGGGCAGCAGCGTCTCCCGTGGCGAGTGGGAGGCGCTGCTCACCTCCGTTGCCCAGGTACACCACGTGGAGGTTCCGGCTCGCACCCAATTATAAATTATACTAATAAACAAATAAAAAATAAATAACTAATTCAGTTAAAAGAACGTATCAAATCTTTTTCCTTATACAAACCATCTGCTCAACATTTTGTCTTACTGTATATACCTTTACAGTGACACAGTCTCCTGATATATCTCTTTCATTCGTCAATGTCGGCCCTCTGAGGATCTGAAGCTTTCTCTAATTGCTAATCATTTCAGCTATTAGAAAATATTGGTGTACTTCAATCATGTTTATGTTGCCACGTCTTAGAAATGGATGGTTTGATTTGTGGCTGTCGACGCGACGGGAGACGGGAGACTCATATTGTCGACCGTCTGCCGATAACAATTTGTGACGCATTAAAGTAATATGCTACGTAATACCAGAGTAATTTATTATGCTATTCTTTTTTATATCAGTTATCTCAATATAACTTCACCTCGCCTGATGGTAAGCGAAGTGTAAAGTCTTAGGAATGGGGATCACCATTATAAAAAGTGTTGATTTGCGTTTGAACATCTTTCACAGGGGGCTTGAGCTACTTATGAATGAATGATAGCAACCCTTTTATGTCCTACTGCTGGGCACGGGTCTCCTCTCCTCTAACGAGAGAGCTTCAGACCTTAATCCAGATACGCTGGCCTAATGTGGGTTGGTGGATCGGACATGTCCTTAGAATTTCTTCTAGGACATGTGGGTTTCCTCACGATGTTTTTCCTTCACCGTCAGCAGATGATAAATCATCTGATTAGCACATATAAATTCCACAAAGTCAAATTCACATTGGTACTGTCCAGCCGGATTCGAACTCGATACCTCTGAGTAGAGGCCGCATCCTAATCCATTCAGCTACCATCGCTGCTTATAGTCATCACAAATTCACCAGTGTATTGAATATTAAAACTTCGTTCACGTAATTCACGGGCGATAACATTGATAAGCTGACGCGCACACTACCTACTTTTGCACATCTGTCGAAAGACCGGCCATCGGTCCTTCGGCAGATGTGGCCAGCCCAATCCCACTTCAGCTTGCTTATTCTACAAGCTATGTTGGTGACTTTAGTTCTTCGTCGATATCCAGCTAAGCTTAATCCAAAATATTATCATAGAGCGGGAATCGAACCCCTCACCTCTTACAGTATCGTCACGACGAAAAATTCCTCAAAAACATCTCACCAATTTAAGTGATTACTTTGCCACAGATAATCAGTTATGGGAATTACTTACATACGTTTCATTTCTCCATCTAAGAAGTATTTTCTTCCTGTTCATTCTCTAAAGTCCCATGGGGATAATTAGAATAATTTGATCTTGTTGCGGAAGTCGGCTCCCTACGAAAGAACCCCTGTAGAGTCCATTTCGGGGTTACGGAATTACATACGTAAATAGAACCTTATTATATGTAGCAGTTAACAGAAATATTTTCTTTACGTGGAATTTTTGTATGTAAACACAAGTTTATTTGTAAGGTAATCGAATTGGTAGCAGGATTTTGATTTAATAAATTATTATAAGACTAGCTATGTTCCCGGCTTATCCCCTGTGCATTTTGATTCATTTTTTTTAGGTTTAATATTTTCGTGAAACTAATTCATTTTGCAAAATTAAATATATAGTCTATGTTGTCTTAAAATATTTATTAACTACCTATCTATCAGAAAAAGTTCCATCCAAATCAGCCCAGCTGTTCCTTATTCAAATAAACAGAAATATTTTTTAAACGTGTTTGTGTTGTGTATCTAATATGCTTCGATTTAAACCACGCAACCCAGCATGCAGGTGAAACCTCACCTTTGACCTCGCGGTTTGACCCCGAAGGTCACTTAGTGGGTCAAATACCCAAACCGCAGGGCACAGATATTATTGAAACGGCTAGAACTCGTACTAAAGGAGATGTTTCATTTTGGGCCCTCTAATTTATACACAATACAGAAAAAAGAGAAATAATACCGGTTATTGGCAAAAATATAATTATATTAATTCGCCTCCGAAATTCAAGGGCATAAATTAATAAAATATGAGTATATTTTTATTACGCCAACATTTTTTAGTCCGTCATGTTTGTTGTGTTGCAAGAAAGTGTTTATCTAATTAGATGCCGCCCATAATACGAGGCAATTATTATAAGAATTGAATAGTGAAAAATGAAAATTGCCTAGCTAAGTAGTGTACAATTATCGGGTCCAAGGTCCATACATTTGTGAAACATCTCCTTTAAAAACAAAACATGTTGTAACATTTTATCTGTACTATAAAAATCAAACAATTTCAAACTTTTCAACTTAGAATATAACCAAGATATCCCTTAAAATTAAGGGCAAAAATGTTCAAGGGTGGTGTAATTAAAAAGTTACACCCTTAAGGGTAAGTGGCGTAACTGAAAGCACGGCTGACGTCATCTGCGTTTTATTTTTTTTTCTTGGATCAAGATGAAGAAAGAATGAAAGTTTAGGTCGTAAAATACTAGAACCGCCTAAACTTGTGTATAAGAATGTACTTATTGTATTTTATAGTCCACTAGCTGCGGCCAGTGGCTTCCTTTATTACAGCAAATTGCTATTGTATTTTTTCTTCAGGTTATCGCTATCTATAAAACAAATTTTAACAAAATTGGTTGGAATTTCCTGATTTGAAAAGGTGTAGATAGTATGTACAGTTACCTACTTCTGTGTTTACAATATTAGTATGAATTAGCGTCTAAAATATCGGGTTCTTCAAGAATTAGAAGGTATTAACA
The DNA here is from genome assembly GCA_963576445.1 of Lithosia quadra. Taxonomy (NCBI): domain Eukaryota; kingdom Metazoa; phylum Arthropoda; class Insecta; order Lepidoptera; family Erebidae; genus Lithosia; species Lithosia quadra. The sequence continues at coordinate 716,072 of OY754891.1, read as the reverse complement.
GGGTCGGCAGCGTTTACAGCCATTTTGAAGATGATTTCCGATTCACACTATGAAAGTTAAATACTTAATACTGCTTTGAGAGTTTGGGGTAAGACCCGAGAACTAAGTTTTGAACATTTTTTATACTACATAGGTGGCAGACAGCACACGGCCAAGACAGGCACATAGGAAGTGGTGGGGGGAGGAGAGTTACAGTGAGCTCTGGCTACCCTACTTACCGACGCGAACACAACACGATGGTTATTATGGTCGCAGTCTTCTGTAGAGCGAAGGTACTCCGCCATTCGACAGCTCATTTTGGACGGGAGATACCGTCATGTCCTATAGTGCGCGGCATCTAACGTGGCCAGATTTTGGAGTAGTGTGGGCCCCACTACTCCAAAACCTTGCCAAGTTAGATGCTGTACACTATACTTATTTGTGGCAAAATGCGTCGCCTAGAAACGAGTATAGTGTACAGCATCTAACTTGGCAAGGTTTTGGAGTAGTGGGGCCCACACTACTCCAAAATCTGGCCACGTTAGATGCCGCGCACTATACCTCCTAATAAGAACATATTTTATTATTAGAATTGACCCTCAAGATGATATTTCCCCGGTATATTTATCCCACTTATGTTTTAAAAGTATCGCTTGATATTTCACTCATGAACTGTTTTACATAATTATGTTGGTAAGGGTTTTTGTGAGACGAACGTAAATAGACGCTAAACAATGAACGTTTCATTAAAACGTGAAAGGGCTGGCAAAGGCTAATAATGATACCGCAGATAAACAACACATCAACTATAGGGTTGGGGTACACCGGGAGAATTAATTTAAATATGACATTTAATTTCATTTGTCAGTTTTATCGTGGACTGGTCGTATTTGTCAATCGGTTTTAAGAAGATTAGTTTATAGTAGGTACTTATTTAGAATTCTCTCTCTTTCCTTTTTAGAAAATTTGATGTGTATCGTACGTACCTATATCAGCAAGCTATAAAAACAATTATGATACTAGAAGAAGGTGTATGTCGGAACATAGCAAGGGAAATAACGTGCTCTCTGCCTACCCCAATGGACGTGATACTAAACTCCATCTATTAGTATGTATTAATTAACTGATTTTGAAGAGAAAAGTCGTTAGAACTTCCTAAACCAGTCAGTCTATTCTAAACCAGTCGGTGAGAAGAAATTTGCTATGCTACTGCAAATTGGACTAAACAGACTTACACAAAAAACCTCTACCTCACAATAAATCTATACCTACACAAATTCAGTTTACCTTTCGATACTGATTGTAGAGGATTTCAAATATGAATTATATATCCAATAAGAAGTAAATTGCTTTTATCGTATATTTTTCCTTTTTCCTTCAGTAAATAAATTAAACTGTCAGAACCTCATCTTCGAACTCTCGGTGTGTCCCCATCCCACGCATCATATGGTAACTGACAAGAATTATTTGGCGAGTATGCATGTAGCTTTATATCATAATATTACGGAAATTGCACCCCCCTACCCTCGTAAGCACCCGTATTTCTAATTAAACCTGTTTATTATACTGGATTGAATATGAACTAGATTTTAATGTGGTTATTGTATGTTGCACACGTCCATACATCACGGTGACCACTTTCTATAAGGTGAGCCGTGTGCTTATCTTCAACCTAAGTGGTATAAAAAAATCATAACATAATATAATGTACTACTATCACATCATAAATATATATATTTTTGAAACCATTTTTGAAAACTATAGTGCACGGCATTTAACTTGTTAAAGTTTTAAATAAATAAATAAATAAATAAATAAATAAATAAATAAATAAATAAATAAATAAATAAATAAATAAATAAATAAATATTCTACGACATTCTATACATCGCTCCCTAGACCCAAAGTAAGCTTAGTTTAACTATAAATATCCTTTTTTTTGTAAATACATACTTTTATACATAGAAACACCCAGAATAAACCAAACCAAATATTCATGAATACAAATATTTGTACCTACTGAGCGGGAATCGAACCCGCGCCCCCTGCGTAGCAGTCGCATGCACTACCGCTACGCCACAGGGGAATTTTGTTGTAGTGGGGCCCACACTATTTCAAAATCTTGGCAAGTTAGATGCCGTGCACTATACATTATATAAATAGCCATAACACCGATTTTTCAACGACACGCCTATTTTTCATACAAAATATTCTCAACCAGCTTCGCCCCGGATATCCAGGGCCCGAAGTCCCCGTGATCCGATTCATTTTAATTGGTTCAGGGACAAAAGGGAAATTAAGAAGTTAAGAGAGAGACAGAGTTGATTATTGATTGGCATTACATTAGTTGAAGCGATGGTAGCTGAATGAATAAGGACGTGGCCTCTACTCAGAGGTATCGAGTTCGAATCTGGCCGAACAGTACTAATGTGAATTTCACTTTGTGGAATTTATTATATGCTAATATCATGATTCACCATCTGCTGGCGGTGAAGGAAAAACATCGTGGGGTGAAAATCATTTAAAATGACCCTTTGACAAAAAGGAAACAAAAATGATAATGTAACAAAAATGAACTGCGTAACAAAAAAATAACAAAAATGAAATATTTAGGGCTCATTTACATTGCGCATTATAATCTAAATGTTATTTCTTTTTTAATGATTTCGTATAAGGTGTTCCGCCATAAAACACTATATATTTTTTACCATTTGTTTTATTAAAAAAAAACGTAATATAGAACTTATATTCTTAGTCATTATTCTCAGACAAACTAAAGTGATGAATGTGATGATTGATGGCGAGCTTTATACTGAAATACTTGTCAGCAGATAAAGATTAATCAGGCAGACAAAAACGAACTTGATGTATAAACAGAAATCAGACAGAAAGATAAGATATACCCATACTTACCTACATTTTATAAAAAACAATACACTTAAATATAAGTAGAACATTAAAATCATACTCTAATAATAAAATTTTACCAGCAATGTGATTGCGTCTTTAGTTGATTTTTGTTATTTCATTTTTGTAACATAACCTAAATCATAACAAAAATGAAAGTCGAAAATGGTTTCTACGGACTTCAAGTATGATAAGTCAAACAAAAATCTTAATGACTTCCAACCGCCTTGCATTTCAACAAATGTCAACAATAACATGCATAATTTTATTGGTTAATCAAATAATTTATGTACCCACTTGCCTGTGCTGACAAAACAAAACAAAATGGATCATTTAAAGTTTGAATTTTGACTTTTTGGCAAAAAACACGCGTCATCCCCTATTTTCACTCGAAGACAAAATGGCCGACCCATATTAGAGTCTAGCATGTAATTGGCTCGTTATATTTTGAATGCTGACATTTTACAAATTGAAAATACTGTCAAATTTTGGTGTTACAAAAACGAATAACAAAAATGAACAAAATGTTGGACATCACTTTGAACCCAATATTTTAATATTTTAAATAATTAAAATAGAGAGTTTTTCCATAAAATAAAACTTACCTATTATTTTTTCTTCAATGTCTGGAATCCATCAATAGAGTCAAGCACTTGTATTTCCGCCATAATGTCAACGTATTTCCGGTTTCCCCTCCATATTTAGCGCCCTCTGTGGTGACTTTTTGGTATTAAGCGCTCGCTCGCGGCGGGCAACGACCCGTCTTAGTGTCATTATTGCACTCATGATGTACCAGGTAGGCCTTACCTGGATTCCAGACATTGAAGAAAAAATAATAGGTAAGTTTTATTTTATGGAAAAACTCTCTATTATTTGTTTCGTATCAATGTCTGGAATCCATCAATAGAGTGATATGTTTGTTATCTCCTGGTGCGCTTAATCCACGATGCTATAATGTGTAGATATTAATGGTAAGCATTAAATAAATAATAATTAAAACTTGTTACCTTTTCAACTGATAGACATGTATTGTAATCAAGTCCATCCAGATGTAATTTTAAGTCCATAAAGCGAGTAATGGACATGCGTTTTACTGCGGTAAGTGACTAGTGACAGCGATCAATTCTAGATGACCATGTCAATCTAAAGTCCTATACAATTCTAAAAGCATAACATCACCTATAGGTGTGATTAATAGGAAAATTATATTTTGAATACGATTTACGATTAACACATTCTGCGGCGACCGCCAGCCTACATGGGAAACAAATGACTGGCCATGCCGTCTCCGAGCCCTGGTAGAACGGGTAGACCCGAGAGAAGTGCTAGCTTGACGTTGCCGAAGATGACATGCGTGCCAATTTTCACTGCCATGACTGCCCAAGACTGAAGTGGGGAAGTAAAAGTCGGCGAGCGGGCCCCGAACTCCGAGGTGAAAACCTAAACAGTCAGGTTAAATAAATGTCAGAGCCAGACAATGTTCTCTGAGCCTCTACCCCGACTGCCTATGCCCTAGTCAGCAAGTATGTCACAGACTATAAATATATGGCCTGGCACTATTCCATCTCCGAGCGTACTGATTGAGTATTCCTCACGAGATATTGAGGAATTTCCTTCGGCAGCCGTCGACCGAGTTATGGACTAAACCAAATTTAGTCTCCCTGTTAGTATTTGATACTGTTTGAGGGACCGTTTGCTTTACTGGAGCTGTTGCTGAAGTGCTCTGCGTATCGTTAAGCACTTTTGCTCTGACATAAGGGCTTAGCATTGTGTCATGAAACCCAAGTTATGCCGAGGAACTCGAGACAATGAGTCAGAGCAAGCATTGACTTCACGAGACTGAGTCCAGCTCAGATATCAGTTTTTAGATCCGAATGCTGCTAATATAACACATGCATAACAATGTAAAATCATGGACACGACAAGTAATTACTTTTAAAAATTCTTTCACCAATAGAAAGCCACATCATTCGCGAGTGTCATAGGCTAATTTTATTAGAAACTGGAATTTACACCCGGGCGAAGCCGGGTCCCGGGTTGCTAGTATAATATATATTTATAAAATTTATTTACTGCCAGTTTGACTACTTTTCCCGTGCAACGGAAAATGCTTAAGTAGAAGACTATTCGATTTAAGATTTAAATGGGTAGGTAAATATTCAAATGACAGTTTTATGAATCAATATAGTGATATATGCAAGTCCTTATGAAAATGAGCCAGTCTTATTTCCTTATGAAAAACTAGCTATCTATTCAGAGTATGGTATATAGTCATTGGCTATTGATGACAAATACAAGCGGCATTAATGTTCAGGTAAACATACCTTGGTACTACGTGAACCACCTTTGGTGCGAACAAGTCTATTGCTGGCGAACCCCACACAAGTTGATAAGGGTTTTCCTTCAACAGCTGTCGGCCGTAGTGTTGCGGTGTACGACAGTGAAGCCAGCATCTTCGAGTCACCATCGTAGCAAAAGTGATTCTCTCCAATAGTGGTTGATAGTGTTTGAGGGATCACTTGCTTCTTTCGGTAGCTGTCGGCCGTAGTGTTGCGGTGTACGACAGTGAAGCAACTGAAGCAAGCATCTTCGAGTCACCATCGTAGCAAAAGTGATTCTCTCCAATAGTGGTTGATAGTGTTTGAGGGATCACTTGCTTCTTTCGGTAGCTGTCGGCCGTAGTGTTGCGGTGTACGACAATGAAGCCAGCCTCTTCGAATTACTTTTGTAGCAAAAGTGATTCTCCCCAATAGTATTTGATAGTGTTTGAGGGATCACTTCCTTTTCTAGAGCGGTTACTGAAGTGCTTTGCGTAGCGTTAAGCACTTCTGCTCTGACAGGGACTTCGCCTTGCGTTTTGTGTCCCAAGGCACATGAGTCAGAGCAAGCCCAGATTTATAAAATCCATTATAAAATCTAAAAAAAAAAACTAAACAAAAACAGTAATCGTTCAACTCTGAACACTACAAAAGTCTTAAATACTACATATCTGGATATGATGACCTCTTAGAAATTTCGCCACTGTAATGGTTATTGAGGCAAATGTTCTCAGCCGGTCATCCAGAGTAACTGGTGTTTGTGTACCAAGATCCAGATGGTAAATTGAGCTTTAGGAACCTGAATAACGGACAGGCCAACAGAGTTAAGCATCTGGTGGCACCGTGCTTCCATCAATTATTACCAGTAACTCCAATATTTAAGAACCGGACCCTTACATTTAAGAAGAACTGAAAATGTCAGGTCAAAGAACTTTGCACCTCAAAAAGGATTGAAAGGCACAACCTAAGTGCCTCACCGCAAATGTTGCGAACTGAATGTTGGATATAGCGTTGAACGAAACATGACGAATATCCGCTGGCCGGCCGTGCACCTTCCAATGTTCGCAAAACCATGGCATCACCCATCAATAGGTATAAGCTTGAACAGGATCAACGACATCTCACGCATGGTCCCCATACGTACCACAAAGACTGAAAGCCACACGAGGTTTTATGTATATTCCCTCTCTGGTGAGCACAGAGCTCACTACCGAGACTCTTTCGCGTTATCAGAGACACTTCCCGCTGGAAATGTCCTAGCCTGGAGCAAATGAAGTCTTTAAAGAGACTTCTGTCCCAGGTCTGTCGCAGCACTGAAAATGGGTCTAGGAGGCTGCCTAGATGGAGCGGACATGTGGTGTGAATGTGGAGTTAATCCACCATCCATGGCCCCATACTAACGTATGCAGCATGCCCAAACATGTAGACGGGAGGAACTCCTAAGCGCCTGAGAACGCAATTAAGATAGCGGTACACCAGGCAAGCAAAATTTGATCAGCCATCGACACGAAGGAATAAACAAAAGGAACCTTCGATGTTACTGTGCAATCGATGTTAGAAAATATGCCCGACACGAAATTTACTTTTGTCATCCAGATTGCAAGAAGCTTGGTAGGTACCCGAAAGCGGTTGAATAGTTAAAGCGGCTTTGTGATTTAGCACTGAGTCAGTCAGTCAGTTTACATTGAGAACAGGAACAGAAGAGGCTTCAGAATGAATACCTTGTTATGGATAACCGAATCGATATAATTTATTTATTTCATTTGCAAGTGTAGGTAGAGGGTTGGTACATGTTTATCACATGAGTACCGCTATACGAGTACTTGGCCTCACTGCGTGCAACAGTAAGGAAAGGATTTCGTTATACTTCTATTGCAATTATGAGAAACAATCGTTAGGTTGCTCCACTTGGTCGGTTGTGAAGACTAAATTACCCCCCCCCCCCCTCCCCCCTTCTTTAAAGTAGATTTGAAATTTTTGAAAATTTTTGAAATTTGAAATAGACTCTTCATTAATAAATAGGCACTATGTGCCAGGGGGAGTTTTTGCGTTATACATCGCGGTGGAAACTTTCACCAATTTGTCGAAGTAAAAGCCTTACGAAGTATGTGAATGAATTTTTCTTTACAATACACTACTTATTTGTAACAAATCATCCACTTCGGTATTTTGGATTCGGATTTGGATTTCGCTATAGGCAGACTTTTCACAAAATAAGTAGTCAATTTTCTCAAATACCCATTTGGGGGTAAATTTGTTTCGATTCATAAGCCCCAATCTACTAATACTTGTAAGGTATTTGTAAAACTTTTTGACCAATTAACACGTTGGTTAATGCGACGAAGAAACAATTACTAAATACGACAGAATCTTCCTATAGTATTGCCGATTTAAACTATTTCGATTCGTCGTTAGTATTATTTGCACAACTGGGGGTAGTAGCATATTTATTTCTGGGCATGCGAACATCTTATCAATAGGTATCAATGTTAATAATTAACACAATACATTATAATTGAATTTCTGTGTGGGTACTATGAAAAATTTAGAATTGATTATTCTTATGCACTGCCCAATCTCGTATGTTCAGTAACCGATACACAGGTTGGGAAGGTAGGTATATAGGTATTGAACACCTCAGTAAGTTTTCAAAGATTATTCTAACAAAACCACTTGTGATAAAGACTCAAATTGTACATGACTCACAGTTTCGGAGCGCTTTTTCGCCTTACGCCTTCCCAGCTGGATTCACTTCATTTCATTTCAAGGCACTATTGTCGCGTAATGTATGTGTAGACGGAAAACGAGAACGTTTCTATAACATTAGCGGGTACTAGGTTACCTTTATATCACTAACGGAGAGGAAATTATTTAATTTCAGAAACAATAACTAGAAATTAAAGTTAAGTTTAGTATTCTTTTCTTATTTCTTATATCGTTAACGTATATAAGTATATACTTTTTAAAAGTTTTTTGCAAGTATTTCGATTAACGTTGACAACCGTACGGCGCGAAAAACGACGCTATAATGACACTAAGACGGGTCGTTGCCCGCCGCGAGCGAGCGCTTAATACCAAAAAGTCACCACAGAGGGCGCTAAATATGGAGGGGAAACCGGAAATACGTTGACATTATGGCGGAAATACAAGTGCTTGACTCTATTGATGGATTCCAGACATTGATACGAAACAAATAATAAATTATTTTTTACCGTAATCAATGGGCATTAACAATATCTTGTCAAAAAGTTCGTCAATATAATTAAATGCTGTAGATTATATTTATTTAGATAGTTTTTGTAACGCAGCCCGTGAAGTGGACAAATTATTTTGTATGAAGATATTCCGAGTTCGATGGAAAAAAAGCAATATAATGTGTTTAATATGGGCAAAAGTTATATAAATTTGTGTATCATAGCCAGATAATATATATCAGAGTACTAATAGGTACTTTTTACATAGAAAAAATAATATTGTCATGAAATATCGGGGGTGGACAAATTTTACAATGAAAAGGGTCATTTTAAATGATTTTTACCCCGTGGTGAAACCCACATGTCCTAGAAGAAAATTCTAAGCACGTGTCCGATCCACCAACCCGCATTAGACCAACGTGTGCTATATTAGCGTGAATAATCTGACGGTTTCCTATATAAAGGTTTTATTTTAGCACTAGCTGACCCACCCCGGCTTCGCCCGTGGCGTATTTCGAACCCCGATGCACCCTTTTTAACTCACATAATATGCTCATAATTTATCAGTTTTCCTAAAATGTTTGGGAATCTACCGGAATTGTTCACATTTATGATTATTGCTCCGCTCCCTTAGGCAGTAGCGTGATGATATTCAGCCTATGACATTCACGGATAAAGTGGCTTTCTATTGGTGAAAGAATTTTTTAAATCGGATCAGTAGATCCCGAGATTACCCCTTACAATTTAACAAATATACAAACACACAAACTTTACTTCTTTATAATATTAGTATAGATTACATTTATATTCATTCCATTCGTTATAATGTAATAAAATGTAGATAAGTGATGTTTCAAGAACACAAAAAATGCCTTGATAGGAATGACAAACAGCCTCTTAAATCAACAGAACGAAAATACTTGCTTATACATCTGCGAGAGGGACTTATAAAAATTAGGTCAGATGAACCTCAAATGATTAAGTGAGGAGGTACTAGCGCGAAAGGGGAGGGGAGATTGATGGTAGATACGTGTTATTGCAGACACAGTGATGTTTCAATGGAGTTTGTGACACCAAATATTTTGGAGAAACAATTTTGATGCACTTAGCGCGGTGAAGTAGGAAACCATTAATCTTTGAGAAACTGTAAGTATTTTTGATTGTAGCAGAACGAAATTTCAATTGTTAAGTTTCATTTATAACGATTAATTTGGATAGATATAAACGTGTTAGTTCTGTGAGGTTTATGGTTTGGAGTAAGAAATGTGTTATGGGGTAATTCTCAATAGCAATAGGCTGGAAGTAGTGCCAGTTACTTGAAAATTCTGCAAAAAAAATTTGCCTTATGAATCCTTTCAAAGTGGTAATTCCATACTCACCAGTCTGTAGGTATTCTCATTTTTTATCTATGTAATAAAATTATGTACTCATATTTCGTAGGTTAAGTTCTGAATAATTTTTTTTTTCTTTCCATTCAATTCCGAGATTACTACGGGTGATCTGGCTTCACAATACCAAGAGGAAAGTCTGCACCAGAGTCTCTTCCGTCAATGCGCATAAGCACCATTTTGCAGATGAGTTTGACTAGGATCCCAAAGATTTTGGTGGGGCCCACAACATCCATTTTGAACTTCGAAATCGAAATTCGAAAAAAAAAAGAAACTCTTCATTAATTTCAAAATGTACCAGGAGCTTATGAATGGCAGCAATATGTTAATTTAAAAGATAAACCCGTATTTCAGAACATGAAGAGTTTTGCGCTGGAGATTATTACGCGGTCTTCATTATTATAATAATGACTTTATTTTAATTGGGTTACATAAATCAGTACTCATGTATTTTAATAGCGTTTCTCGCTAATTTTTATGGTTCATTATTCAGGGGAAGTTATAAAATTAATGTGACGTCAGGGAATACTCTATAGTATAAAAGTTTTGGTTAACATAATAGCTACTGAACCCAAGGGACATTTTGATATGAAGCCAGCTTGCATAGAATAAGCGCAAGCTAAGTTGGGTCGTATCGTACGTAGACAAGTGTCACAAGTCTAAATCGCTAAGGAATAGAAAAGATTAGATTGAATAATCACACTCCATCTAATCACTGCTCGTGATTCCGCCGCGGCGCGTGTATCGTACTCCGGCGACGAGTTAGGATTTGATTGGTAGACCTAATCTATTCGTTTTCTTAGCGATTTACGCTGTGATACTTGTCTACGGGGCTATTTTTTTATACTACTTAGGTGGCAGACAAGCGCACGGCCCACCTGATGGGAAGCGGTCAACGTGGCCTATGGACGTGTGAAACACCAGGGGCGTCACACTCGAGCTGCCGACCATATTAAGTTATGTTATGTGTAAGTAGTACTAACATATGATATCTATCGAAAGAATGGAAAAGAGAGAATCTACATAAAGTAGTGTTCTATTAACGGTGACACCTGTGGAAACGTCCAAAATAAATAAATGTGAGTCTTTGTTACGCGATATAAATGATTGAATAGAAATGGATTCGCTACGAAGTGATTTAACTACTAGAATGTCGCTTTATCTACAACAGGGGCCCGATTCAGTAAAATTACACTTTTAAACGCAGACTTTTCAAAATAAACTGAGGCTAACAGACTTTTGTGCAGGACGAATGCCGACGGTACACTTACTAAAGCTAAACCTATTGTGATGAAGTTACGGTAGGTCCAAGAGTAATAGTTACATAACCTTTTATATCAGGGGTCTTACCACAAACTCTTAATGCAGTGTTATTTCTATATTAGATACTTAACTTTCATAGTGTGAATCGGACCATCGACGTCGACCGATACTAGTGTTATGTGGTCTTCTCTTATTTTTATGGTATGTTGTGGATATATTTATTTCATTAAATTTGTTAGTAGATTTACAAGACACAGAACACTTATATAATAACGGACGACGTTTGACCGAGTCCGATTCACACTATGGAAGTTAGGAAATATTGAAATAATATTGTTAGAGTTTGTGGTAAGGCCCCTGTTCTGTTTATTGTTCAACATTTGTACATAGAAGCTTAACGTTAATGCAACTTCAATACACAGACAACAACAAACAGAGAATAACAAAAATAAACAGCTTAAAGCGGTTATGCTCTAATCCCACTTCTGAGTTGCAGGATTATCCGACACGAGAGGTGAATAAATTAAAGCAAAAATAAACAAAATTACACAGGTTTTATTGAAATATTTTTAAACGATTTGACATGAAAATTCAATTTTGCTTTATCTGTATTTTTTCAACATAGTTGAGAGAAATTTTATTTTATTTAGCGGATGGAATGATCTCCCTGCTGTGGTTTTGCCTAGCATCTACAATATGGGGTTCTTATATTTCATATGAGAATGAATAATGTTACTCGAAATAACATTGTATCTAGACTAAGGCAATTGTTGTAAATAGACCAAAAAAAAACAGCCCGCTGAGTTTCTTGCCGGAGTCTTCTTAGGTCTGGGCCGCGTTTCGAACCGGTGGTCCATTTGCTTCTAGTTTTAAAAATTTATAATTTTGACGTTTTGTAAGTGCCGCTTAAAATGGTCTATACAGAATAAATGATTTTTGACTTTGACTTTGACTTTGATATATACACTCGAGAGCAATGAATCCGGGTCACTTAAAGAATCCTAAAAATCTCGGAAACTAAAAATGCTAGGTTAATGCAATAAATTGTATTTAATAGACAATGTAATACTCCTTAAATGAAGGTATTAAAACTTCTTAGTTATTGTAAAGTTATATCATAAAAAAATCAAATTTGAAAAAGGGCCACTTTCGAAGATGGAACTACGAAATTACAGCATTTGGTTTTGCTTTTGTTTGTAATCTGTCATTTATGTGGGTACATAAACCATGTTGATAGTGCTCTATATTCATTATTCAAGCTGAAATTATGTCGCTTACGCCTGAAGAATGCACCAGAATACTTACAATGCTGGAAACCGGCCGGAGTCAGCGCGATACAGCCAGGACTGTCGGTGTGTCGCTGTCAACAGTACAAAGAGTTCTCCGACGTTACGAAGAAACTGGTTCTAACCTACGCAGACCAGGAACGGGCAGAACCAGGTGTACCACAGCACGAGAAGACCGATACTTGGTGAACACCATGCTTCGAAATCGCTTTCTTACAGGAACTGAACTCACCAATCAGTTTCGACGCCTCGGAGGAAGTAACCCAAGTGCATGGACAGTAAGACGTCGGCTTGCTGAATCTAACTTAAAACCCCTTAGACCTGCAAACGGCCCTAAACTGGAGCGTGGGCATCGTATTTCGAGACTAAGATATGCCCAGAGCCACGTAAATTGGAGTATTGAAGATTGGTCAAAAGTTATGTTCTCCGACGAATCAAAATTTATGCTCTACAAGCACGATGGAAGACACAGAGTGTATCGAAGACCAGGGGAAAGATTCAAGCAAGCATGCATCGAAGAAAAAGTAGCCTACGGTGGTGGGTCTGTACTTGTGTGGGCCGGAATTTCTTCTGAAAGTCGCACAGAGCTGGTGATCATAGAAAACGGCTCTTTAACTAGCGTAAGATATGTGGAAGAAATCCTCAATGATCACGTTGGTCCATTTATGGTCAATTTAGGTGAGGATGCTATATTTATGCATGACAATGCCCGACCTCATACAGGTAGGATTGTGAATGACTACCTTCAAGAGATGAACATTACTCGTATGGAGTGGCCAGCGCGCAGCCCGGATATCAACCCGATCGAGCATGCTTGGGACGAGCTAGGCAGATGCGTAAAACAACGAAACCCTCCCCCAATCACGCTTCGTGAGCTCAAAATTGCTCTCACAGAGGAATGGGAGAATATTCCCCAAAATCGTATAAGGAACTTGGTGTACAGCATGCCAAACCGCGTAAACGCAGTAATGGAAGCACGAGGAGGCAATACGAAGTATTAAAATTCAAGAAAATCGTAATAAAGTTCAAAAATTTCATGTTTCCTATTTTTGTTTTAAGGAGAGATCAGCAGTTTTTTTCTTTATGTAATTTTGTGTTAATAAAATGTATGGTGACTCATATTTTTTTTACTTTCATTTAAGGAGTATTACATTGTCTATTAAATACAATTTATTGCATTAACCTATCATTTTTAGTTTCCGAGATTTTTAACATTCTTTAAGTGACCCGGATTCATTGCTCTCGAGTGTATAATAGAAGGGCATTAAAAGGCTTTCACAGGGTCGGCAGCGCTAGTATGACGCTCCTGGTATTGCATAAATACATAGGCCACGGTGACCGCTTCCCATCAGGTGGGCTGTGCGCTTGTCTGCCACCTAAATAGTATAAAAAGTATGATGTAAGTATTCGAAAATTTCCGTAATACGTGTATTGTATTTAATTTTATTCCCCTAACAAGCTTTGCATTCGTAAATTCAGCATAATTCCAATCCACCCCGTTTCGGTTTTGATATCTAAACAACACATTATAATATATACAGTCCCAGTTAATTAAATCTAACACAGCATTATAAATTTAAATCCTAAAATGTGTACAGTAATTTAATTTGTTCCGTACATTTAGACACGAATGTACCAAAGTTACACGTCCCAACTTCGCGTAACATCGTTGAGTGAAAAGTGTAAGCTCGCTTTATTTATGACAATCCCTCGCCGGGCGGCGCACTGTGGGTATTTACACACATTCCACACAGTTTGTCTCAAAAATGTGCTTATTTTATATTTATGATGTGGGGTTCTTCCATCATAACGGGACTAGACTGCTGAGTTCCAAATTACCTATGCAAAATATGGAGTTCTTAGCCCTTTTTTATGGGCAATTTTTTAATACTAGATTATAGTTTTTCGTCAGAGTGACGGACAAACTGCTGATTATAAAATCTGACCCTTTGTTGCTTGGGATGGTGTAAAGATTCTAAAATATGTTGTAACCATACATCCATAAGTGGTTACAAAACAGATAGGTAAGTAAGGGCTTGCCCAGACGAGGGATTTTTGTCAGCGGACTTTTTGTCCTCTAAAGTAGAGGACTGTGAGAGAGAGGCTGTGTGCTTGTCTGCCACCTAAGTAGTATAAAAAAATGAATTAACTTGAAACGTGGCAGTAAGAAAACCAAAACTAAACGAAAACAATGACTAAAAATTTAACCTTTATCTAGACTCACAAAGCCGGGCCTCCGTATCATGGAAGAGATTATTAAAAACCATAGCATTTATGAGCAATTTCAAGCAACTTGAAGGTTCGTGCCGCGGCAAATTTGGGAGCAAAACGGAATAATAGGCTAAAGGAAGTTTATTCTTTAGCCTTGGTTTGAAATTCAAATTTCGAACTCGTAATGTCGGGTTTTGGTTGTACCTATCCGTATTTTGTGGTCCGTATATCAAGAATGTGGCATAGACGGATCCGGTCGAAAGAAATTCCATGGCTCCATCGAATACTCGTGCAATTGAAAAATGACAACTTTACAGAAATAAAAACGTTTCATTATCAATTTCAATTTCAATTTCAATTTCAATTTCAATTTCAATTTCAATTTCAATTTCAATTTCAATTTCAATTTCAATTTCAATTTCAATTTCAATTTCAATTTCAATTTCAATTTCAATTTCTTTATTTTTCAAAATAGTGTAACGTAATTACCTCTTTTTGACGTCAAAAACTAAATACTTAATACTAAGTTTACCACCGCTTCCTAGGCGCTAGTGGAGAAGAAACGGCGCAACAAACTCCACTGCTGCATTTATCAATTTCTCGGGTTTCATTGTAGGTAGGTTAATACAATGTAAAACTTTTCAAAGAAAAAATCCGATTTCGTTGGACCAAATTGAGATGGGCCACACTGGAAACGCCAGCTAACAAATAAAAAAAAACATCAAAATCGGTTCATCCAGTCGAATGTTCTGAGGCAGGTAACAAACATAAAAAAATACAGTCGAATTGAGAACCTCCTTTTTTTGTCGGTTAAAAATGAAATTGCAGTTAAAAATATTTTTTTGGACTGGTAACGGAGAAAGCATGCAGCATGTTAATAGTCACAAATATTAATGTTCTTGTGACAGAAAAACATATTTTTTCCGTGGAAAAAAGGTATCAAAATGCTAATACAGTCTTTATTTATGGACTAAAAATTATCAAAAGTTAGGGGGATGTGGGGAAGGGTAACGGACCGAAAAACCGAAATAAAATTTTCGTGCAATGACTCTTGCACGTCTATTCGATTTAGCCATCGAATTGATGGTATTTTATACGAAATTGGCATGGTAATTTCGTTGGTTATTTTAAAAAGTTTGCCGTAGAAGTGATTGTTATTCATGAATACGAGACGAGTTTATTTGCCTTCACGCGCTTAACGAATTTGTATAGGCGGCTTCTTCTTATTCACAAATTATTCTTGAGAAACAAAGAAAGAAAATAAAAACATTTATTCAAAACACGCACAAAACATATGACAAATACAGACATACTTTACTGTAGTGTTGATTTTTTCTTACGAAAACTTTTTTCTTTTGAGTTATTATGACACCTACCACAGAACAAAAAAAACTACAAGTAGAAGTAGCAAGGCGGCGGGGCTGCGTCGCCAAAAAGTTAAGTGTAGATACACTTAACTGAAGGACTCACACATTTGAAGGGATTAATTATTATATACATAGATTGATACTGATCAAAAATTACCTAAGTTCATTTCAGTAAAATAAGGTGTGCAAGTATACGTTTCCCATATTTCAAGGAAAAATATATGCATCCAATGAGAAGTACTTCTAGTCTGTGTGAGAGTATTTTTTAGTGATAACGATTTCTTTGTATTTTTACTTAGTATACTACTTCTACTGTCTTTTAATGTTCTGTGATACCTACTTTCAGTAGAAAATAGCAACGGATATAGCACAGAATATTATTCACATGAAAGAGTGTGAGTATGGCTGTACGTATGAATGTTTTTTGCCATTTTTGCATCAAAGAGTCACGCAAAAACTACTGAACAGATTTGCATAAAATTTGGCTCAGATATAGATTATGGTCTGGAATTATACATACCTACATAGATATTTTATCTGGGGAATAGGTTATCGTTACTTGCGGGAACGGGATCAAAATTACACGCGGGTGGAGCCGAGGGCAAAATCTAGTCTTACATAAGTTTAGAAAGAAAAATTAAAGGCAAGTGGACACAGGGCGTCCAGGATCAACCCTGGATGACGTTTTGACTCCTTTTTATCATTGATTAAGACAGAAACCTCGAATTGATTCACTAATGGAATGAGTTTACCAAGATATTTTTTTACGCAATTCATGTAATCAGCTAATACTCATTTTTTAGGTACTCCAAGTTACATTGTAAACGGGATTCAGCAAACTGATAAAATATTCGCAAAAAAATAAAATTGTTAATTAAATTAAAGTTCGACAGTTGATTACATAGGATACATAACATAACATAAACTCACGCCTATATCCCCGAAGGGGTAGGCAGAGGTGCTAGCACCCACATTTCGCCAGTTTATATTTAGGTCCCAATGTAATAGGTGGCGAGCCTATTGCTAGTAACCGGGCACTTATAAACCTGCGATAAATACACACATAACTTCGAAAAGCACCGAAAAGTCATTGGTGTGTGCCATGGTGAAACTGAGAACGAATACATAGGATATTATAAAATTAAGTGAAAAAAAATCTCACAAAAAAAGAATATTAAATAAAAGAACTCACCATAATAGCAATAGCCAAGAATAAAGCTCAAAGAATTGCAATAAAAAGGAATTTCGAACAAAACCCTGCAGAGTGAGTAAAACAATTTGCTTGGCAGAGGTGACAGGTACCTCCAAACCATTAATACACATTATTCGAAAACGACACGTATTTCGCCCACGTACACTGGCCGACTGAAGAATGAATTTTTATAACAAAGAGATGAACTTAAAAGGACATACCAAAATTTGTAAAAAGAAAGAAAATTATTAAGAGACTAATAAAATAGATGGTAGGTAGGGCAAATAAGGAGAAGATTATTTATTAATAGGCTCAGGTTTGATCTGTATCTCACCTGGTGGTAAGAGAAAATGTGGTCTACGATGTATCACGTTTGCTTGTAAGGAACCTATTCACTCGACGATTTAGTTTCAAATTATACATAATGGCACTAAAATGAAGGCTAAAGTTAAAATAATAATGACAGATTTAAAAACTTTTACGCGACGAGCAATAAAGTCAACTTAATATATCCCAAAAGTAAATCAAGCTACAAAAAGTTGCCAGACTACTAAGGTCCAAATACTTGGCGTTTTACTTCAGTTAACAATGTAAGCCTAAAATATCCTCAGAGTTTTTCAGAAAGGATCTGCTATTTCACTTCGTGTGTTGTACACGAGATTTGAGTCTTTAAATAAGATGTTTATTTAACTGTTCAAATGGATTGAAACGTTTTATTTATGTCGAGTTTGTTTTTATTACCTATTTATTTTGTCATTTTCATATTGGAGCGGTATTTGTTAGAGGAAACATTTAACAATATTTCACTTTTATGACATTCCCCTGCCCTCTCTCCTCTAACTAGGGTTCTTCAAACGGAACATAAAAATAAATTTCTTTACTTTTAACCATCACAATACAGACCACCACTTTAGAAATGTTAGCATCTAAGTGCCAATTTTCCTTGAAAGTATATTCAAAATTGAATTTCAGTCTAATGTCAATCTCATCTCCATCGCCCAAATGTCAAAACAAGGTATTCTTGTAACCCAAAAGATACCCTTTTTGAAATTGGCATATCAACATGTGATCGAAACTGGACTCAGTTCTGAATTTTGTTCTGAAATGAGAATTTGGCATTTATTTTTCAATTTAACTTAGGTTTTCCATTATAAAATAAGAAATATATATACGATTGCACTCAAAAATACACGGGTTGTAAGTATAAAGCTTTCAAATATTTGTACAGTAGGTACATTATACAAATGATGGATGGATGGAGTGGATTGTAAATCCGAGTACCACAAACCGTAATGATGTAAAGATGAATGATGTCAGATGTCTGGGAGCTCGTGTAACTTGTAACTTAAATGTATTTGAGACGAGATTACTAATTTAACAAGACAAGTAAATTGAACATTAAAATAGTAGCTTTTTTCTTTGCGATATTTACTGTTCAGGAGATTATCTTGCTATGTCCATTTAGCTTTAAAACGTTTTATTTAATGTTAGAAATATTAACATACCTATATTTGAGCGACATTTTTTTTCCATTAGGTGCCAGAAAAGTATATGGATCACCTGATGGGAAGCAGTTACCGTGGGCTACGTTACAGGTAGTTAGAGCCCTAAGTTTGACAACTTACTGGTCTAACTACAGAACTTCAATATTGCCAATGGGTTGTCAAGGTCAGATGGCAGTCACTTTATGGAAAATATCAAAGCCACTACAGCCGCTTTTTTTATTGGTAATAGGCTCGCGTTTGACCACAATCCCACCTGGTGGTAAGGGATGATGTGGTTGATGTGGAGCACGCTTGCCTAGAAGTAACCTGTTCACTCTAGACTTGAAGTATCGTAGTTAGACTGGGTCGCAGCGCGAATGTGACGCCCCTGATGTTGCACACGTCCATAGGCCACGATGACCACTTCCCATCAGGTGGGCCGTGTGGTTTGCCACCTAAGTGGTATAAAAAACACTGAAAAGACACCAACTGAGTTAGCAAAGGCTCGGAGAATGATGATAGTTAATGTAAACAGTGAGTTTCCTATCTTTATTAACTCTAAGCACCACATCAATCCAAAATCTGCCGTTCCTCTTATTCTAATTTCAGATAGACGATATCCCAGTAAACACAGTAATTACTTCATTAAAATTAATGATAACTACGTTAATTATTACCTTCGCTATTAACGTTTCCAGTATACCAAACTTAATTATCTGCTCGAATCCAAAATACGTTATGAATATATTCGAATATTACACGGACAGTTTCGGAAATATCTGAAATTATCTGATAATGTACTCAGGATATGCATCTTCATTATATTTACGTTAGTCTTTCTCTCTCGGTCTCGCCTCAGAGTCCAGGGTCCACTCTCCAGTTTTCTTTCCTCCACTTCAAGGCATATCACTCGCACCCTAGCTGAACTCAGGCTATCTACGGTTTTAAGATGGCCCCCTCGACCCCCGGAGGGGGGGTTGGGGCGAGCAAGCATCGTGCCACTTCGCGGACGGTAGGGTTTAGGGTGAAAGGCGGCTGTCCTGTCACCCAACCATCGGTGCGTGAACAATCAGCTCGCCCACCTCTCACTCCCCACTATGCCCTCTACTAGTCAGAGGGATACGTGAAGAGCCTCGGAGCAGCCCTCTAACGGGCCACTCCCAGCCCGGCTGGATTGGCCGCAGGCAGTAACTTTCTAGTCTCCTGGTCTCATTCTTGTGTCTTTATAGCATCCACTCTTAGATATGTCGAGTAATGCTTTCACCAGTTTAGAGCCTGAATTTTATTCCGGCAGTCCTGACTGTTTCACTTACAGCCGGGTTTAATAGCTTCTACTAAGCCCTGCAAATTATGGTCTCAGAATACCTGCGCTTAAATTACGCTACACCAATTCCTCAGTTTGGATTTGTCTCTAGTGAGTGCAAATCTCCTGTTCTGGTCTCTGCGGAGTAATTAGAGCAAAGTGAAGACAATTTCACAGTATTTATTCTGTCCGGGGATTGCGGTGCGGACCAGTGGTATGTAGTATTGGGTAAACATAACGTTGTAACGAGTAATTGTGGTGTTTATTGGCATAATATTGTATTATAGATCCGCAGTGATAAATGAAAATTTTCGCTCATAATTATTGCGAGTTTGGTTCGGTAAAAAATTAAGATTTATTTAATAATCAGGGACTGAGTCGTAATGTAGGCAATAAAATTGAAATAATGGATGTTGCGGCATGTATTTTTGGTATTTGGTCTTTTTTTATTAGTCATATCAGCAATAAAGTAAAATTTTACCATTTTTATGTATTAATGAGAGAACAATTCAATCTTTGTTGGGGTGCTAATTCAGGCTTACTAATATTATACATTGTGAAAGGTTGTTGAGATATTTGAATATTTGTTATTCAATCACGCACTAACGGCTGAACGGATCTAGCTGAAATTTGGTGTAGGGATAGATTGTAGTCTGGAATAACAAATAGGCCTCTGGAATAATAAATAGGATTCAATCGGTCATAGAAACAGGATTAGAATTCCACGTGGGGAAAGTCGCGGGCATAAGTTGGTCCTTTATATAGTGCAAGATTATATCAAAATTGACATGACGGGTCATTTCACAACAACTGACAGATCTGATATAAATGTTTTTTCGTTTAATGAGAGTTTTAGTTCTTCAAGCCTACTGCAGATACTTGAAAAAAAGTCTGCAAGATCTGTTAAAAGTCGCGAGGGTATAGAGGGCATGATTACAAAGAATTATTACATGAACTCGTTCGAAACTCCTGGGTAAGAGAGCGGTAATAAATTAAACGCGAATGTTCACAAAAGACTGCTCGTGAATGGGCCTCCACATTGTTCTGTCAGTTCAGACAAAGCGTGACGGCGATTAGCCAGCATACGACTCATTATAATTAACTTGTGTATAATGCGAGCTGTTCACGGCTCGATGGTATTATTGCGATTTTTTTGTTGGATGTGAAAGATACGCTTTTTGTGGAAATTTAGCTACTTTTATGGTAATTGTTAGTTATTGTTTATGAAGTAAATGCCAAAAATTATAGTTATTTTTATTATAATGTTGGGCTTTATAAAGATTTATTCCCTCAATAAAAGAGTATAATCAAATTAAAAACGTACTCTTTACATTATAACTATGCTTTCACAATAAAATATTTAAATTCTCTAACCTATTAATAGCCCGTGACAGCAGCAGTAAGTAATCATCGCAACCAAAATTAACTGAAACATTCATTTCCATTTGAATCACTGGCAAATAAATTTCATTTACTCATTGAAATATACGATATTACAATTCGTGCGTATTAATTTACTTTGTCTGTACCGTGTACGGTGTGCATTGTATGCGTATGCTTTGATCCTTACAATTCATTATTTTTCATTGACCGTAACTGATTGCACCTTTGTGGCTTAACGTGGTAACGATGAGGCTGTTGTGCACGAAGACTCTGGTTTGGTTACCCGGTCGGCCGAGTGCCCAGTTGAGAGCAATTGAATTACTCATTACGTGTCTTGCCCATCAAAAATAATGAAGGTATGAATATTTTTGTAGATATTACAATGAATTGCATTCTTGAATCATTCTCGACCTTTTATCAACAAAATGCGAATTGAATGAAATTTTAAAGCAATTGCATGCTAATCATTAGGTGCGAATTCTATTGAAGTTTTTTCTCGAAATAGTACAATAACTATTAACAAGAGCTGTACGTGAAGCGATTGAAATCAAGAAGTACAAAAATTTCAATCGGGAAGACGGTTTCAAGTTATCTGCGACATGGAATCCAGTGATTAAAAACTTGCTACCTCGCTTTTCTGCGCGGTCGGATAGACACCAAGGCGTTTGCACAGATAATAGGGACACTGTGAGTGTGGTATGTGACGGTACCTGGAGACAAGAAAATATAAAAAATGTCGAAAATGTGCGGGTAGAAGAAGAACCGTCTACCTCACGGACTCGGCGACGGAGGGCGTGCACGGCTGAAACAGTCAGCCTGTGACCACGGCCGGTGTAACCTGGTCGAAACGTCAGGCATCCAAAGGTATGTATATACCTTTAACGTGTATCGCGTTAAGTCCCGTTTACGTATAATAAGTTATGGAACGCGAAAGTTTAAAAGTTAATATAACTTTTTTTGAATTTTCAGCATTTAAATTTTATGCTACTAACTTGAAATATATTCAAGTAGCTTACGTAAATGAAGCTCTATACAAATAGGGTTCAAATCCTCAATCGCAGGACTACTAACGCTTGCAATCCAGTTCCGTTGAGTCGACACAATGCAGTGCAGCGTCGCGACAAAATAGAGTTAATGCGATTAGTCGCACTGTTAATAGCCAGCTTTAGACTGGCGCGGTAAATCTGCAGCCCGCAGGTGCTCCTTTATCATTTCGAGTGTGAACTTGTGATGAATCGGTAGAGGGCGCGATTTAAGGAGATCTTTAAAATTATAAAAAAATCTGTTGTTTGACAGTTTTTTTTTGTGAAATGAATGAATTTTTTGTGTTTTTTTTGTGAATTAACAGAGTTATACTCTGTTAAAGATAGAAGTTGATGAAAGGCTATTCTCTCTGTCTAAAATGTATTACGTACTAGCTGGTGCCCACGGCTCCACCTGCGTAAAGTAGCTTACGTGTTATTCCAGATCGTAATCTATCTCTATGCTTAATTTCAGCTAGTACTATTCAGCCATTACTGTGTGACAGAGTAACAAACATTCATATTAACAAACTTTCGTATTAGTTATATCCGTGAGTTTTATTTATGTAGCAAAAATTAATAAACTATAAAATGCAGTAATAGCATCTTAGCACGCTTTCCTAATATCAATTCACGTAAAATAATTCATAGAATACCGACCATGCAATCGATTATAATTCTACTTTTGAACCTTATCATCGTAATCACACCTTCACTAGAGCTGTTTTAAGCCTCATCAACACAAATAATATATTATAACAGTATTCATAATATAATATCCTATGCAAAAAAAAAAAACTCAACACGGTAACCTAAATCGTCGAAAGTGTCCTAAAATTCAAACTTCGAACAAAATCACTTGAACTGACTTCGAACAAAGATGAAGTCGGGTCGTCTAAAAACAGGAAGTCAGGCTGAGGACAAACAATTTGAGAAAGAATCAAGGAGCCTTAATGGATAGAAAATGGATAGCATAGTGAAGTGCGCCGAGAAAACATTGGATCGGATTTTGCATAGTCATAGTTGTGGATCCACGATAATTGGATGTGCTAATATTAATCCCACCAAAAACATAAATGTAAAAAAGGAGAGCCAAGTACAATACAAAAAGTATGCTTGGCTATGGGCTCCGCCGCAAAAAGAATGGAGATCTAAATGAGTGCCAAGTTCTATGCAAAATCGAAATATGTTTTTATAGGAACAAAATAAAATTATAAACAAGTATTAAACTCTATTTCTTTGCTTTATTGGAATCTATACCAATTGCTGTTATTTAAAAATGTGAGATCTTAAAGTAGGCTAGATTTGACTTGGTATCTAAGCATAGTTTAACTAGCTTGTGTTATGAGTTCTAAATTGCTTTTTTGCGATCCCGGTCGAAGCAGTTGAATGCACTACCGCTACGCCTCAGAGGCCGTCAATTCTTCTTCAATTACAACAAGAGTAGATCGAAACGACTCCTAGCCCACGAAGAACACCTATTAAAATTTTTGGTAGGTGCTCTTCATAGACTTTAGATGCTACGAGTATTCGCGTGAGTGCTATTCGGACAGTTGCTATAAGTGGACTACTTCTGAAGAAGAAAGAAAGAAAAAATGTTTATTTTGGCATAACTGCAGCACATATACAATTAGTTACATTATAATACTACATTTTCGCTTAAAAAATTATTAATAACAACATTTAAAACAATAACAAACAAAGCAAGCAAAAAAATTCTTCTTCCATCCATATTTACATACATAATGCTCACACCTTTTTCCCTCTGGTTTTGACCTGCCCTTTTTTCAATAATTCATTAATTTGGTCAGTGCATTATGCTCTGTGAGGTCGACCCCGGCTTGCCTGCTCACTTACTAGGCCTTAGGTACATATTTGATTTCAATATTTTGTAAACTTCTTTTTTCTTCAACCTAGGGTTAATCCCATCAGTCGTATCCAAAGCTTTCACCTCGGAGTCTTAACTGCGGATTTGGCTGGACCTTGATATTTTTCGCGAAGCGACTGCCATCTGACCTTGACAACCCAATGGTGACAATGGGCAATATCGAAGCATTGCAGCTAGACCTTTGTTGTTGGACTTTTTAGGGCTCCAACTACCCGTAACAACTGCAATAGATGTTTGTATGGCAACCGGGACCGACGGCGACGGCTTAACATGTTATCCGAGGCACGATTTTGTAAACCTCGGATTTAAATTAAAATGAGGTATAGTTACTGTAATCACGTCAAGTTTCACGGGAGTTTTCAAGTCACGGTTGAATAGGTTCCTTCTAGGCAAGCGTGATTCATCGTAGACCACATCGTCACTTACCATCAGGTGAGATTGAGGTCAAACGTAAGCCTATCATGAATAAAAAAAAAAAAAACAAAAGTGGTTACAGTCTATAAACTACAATTAAATCTTATCCAAAACGGCCTACATCCATGTTTACCGGCAATCGTGGCCTTTGGAAACTCGCCAAGCACACAGCGAGATGAAATTTAATACGGTACGCCATTGAATATTTATTTATGATAATATATAATGATTTATGCCTGGACTGCTTACAATTTGTAATTCCCCTATATTTTTGTGTGCGTATAAACTTCAGCGCGTACAATGACGGTATGACAGGGCAATATGTATTGCTTGTTATGTGTGTTGTGAGGGGAGTATAGCCCGCGAGCGTATAAGGAAACGTTGATGCATTGTGAACGCATTGGAAATGAAATCGTTCTATAAATATTTACAATACACATTATAAATAAATCCATTGAAACGGATGGTTCACTGTATCGCTCAATTCCTTACAAGTCATGATAACTTTAAGAGCCAACGAGACGGTGTAACGGGTGATGAGGGGAGGGGTTGTGAGCTCTGGCTACCCTACTCACCGGCGGGAACACAACACTATGGTTTTTATGGCCACGGTCTTAGGGTGGATGTACCCCAGACGGACTGCCTCCTTAAAATCTTAGGATTAATTGGCTATTATTACTCAACCTTGCAAAGGTTTAAGCTATTTCTTTCCCTTATTAACATAGGTGATTGTCAACAAAACTTCGTACATTCACACGTAAATAAGTACGCAAAGTTTCCTCATCCAACAAATCTATTTATCATAGAACTTTGCAAGTTACCTGCCTTGGCGACTTGAAGGCTATTAGGCGACTTACTTGTATCGATGTTTACATGTAGGCAGACTCGGGGAGCAATTCCAAAGTTTTCTAGTTACGTCTCCTATGTTGTTCTAGCTAAACGATCCAATGATGCTAACAGCTTAGTGTGATGAAGCCTTTTATGTAAGGATTTAGTTAAGTTGGTAACGTGTAGTGTGAGATTTTTTTTTATAAAGAAATATGGAAGCGAAAGTTTTAAAATGAATGTTAATAAAGAGATTGTGTTTTGATACGATTTATAAAAAATACATGTAATGGTCTGATTTCCCTCTGTCGAAAGTTATACTTACATCTTCTTTGATTTTAGCTATCACGGTTCATAAAATACAGCCTGGTGACAAACAGATTAGACAAAGGAGTCTTAGTAATAGACTCCCGTTTGGCGTTTTAGTACGGAACGGTACGGAACCCTAAAACTGTAGTTTCAGTGATGAGAAGTGAAAATGTAATGAATGAAGAAATGGGTAGCATACAAAATATGTCAAATTTTAGATACCTAATAAATTGGCAGGTACATCAAATTATGAACGCCTACTCAATTAGCGTTAGCAAAAATGGTTGACTGTTAAATATCTTGTGTCGATCTTTTAAACCAAAATCTAATGACAATTTACCTGAGTGAGGAATCGAACAATGGACCAGGCTCTACAAACTTGCTATTTGCATCTTGAAGCAAAATTATCTGTTTATTAGCTAAATTAACTATTTAGTCAATTGGGCCCACTCAGATTTGGGCCCAGTTAACTAACTAATAATTTTTCTATATATTTTTTTAGTAAAGAGCTTAACTAATATCTCTTTGAGCCTCTCTTCCTATTCTACTGATAAATTTCCACTGTGATTAGCTAGACTTTTTACATTTTGATATCAAAAAATATTAGACGTTTATACGAGTATATAAATTATAGAACAATGGGTGTGCAACTTTTACAATGAGAACCTTCCCTGTGAAGTAGAGTGTGGTTAAGCTGCGTTTAAAGACTTAATTCCTGGGCCCGCAGTTTTTCGCGTCGGCATTATTCCGGCTGGCAGAGTTAATATTTGAGCGCCTGTTCAATCAAATGTAGAATAAATGTGAATTAAATTTTCTTTCTTCCTCTTTTTTTGGCAACGTCTGTGTTTATTTCACGTGAATCAGTGAGTGAATTTAATTTGAAGGCTTCGTAAGTTTTTTGTAAGGCATTTTTTGTTCAAGTTTAGCTTAGTAGCAACGACTCACAAATTTCTTTATGTAAAATACTTCTGGCGCTAACGGCGTAATAGTTAAAAAAATGTAGCAATAATGATTCTTTTACATAAACTTCTGTACTATAATCAATTTGTTAATATGTATATAACAGAATAAATTATAAGATATGGAAATATTAAAAAAAATACTTGGATTATATTAAATGAACGATTCTGAATACAATTTTTTTTGGAATCCGTGTCTTGTATTTGCCATGGACGCCGAAACTTCTGAACAGATTTTGATGCGGTTTACTTTATTAAAAAGGTCATGACCAAACTTAAAATATGCCATAAAATGTGTAATGCAATTGGTTAAGTAAAACCAGAGATACCTAATAACGAAAAAACGATATGGACCATACCTATATAAACATATCCCCGGAAGCGAAGAAAGGAATGAAAATAGACTTAAAAAGGATAGTAATGTTGTTTCCATGAGAATATTTAACTTGAAGTACCTAACAGGTCTGTTATTGCTTAAAGAGAAAATAATTCCTAAATCTTCTCTTGAAAACGCGCGAAGTAAATTACCTGTGGATTAATTAATTCAAGATTGGGCATTCAGTGCCCGTTTTTCGACCCATTAAGGCCGCAGTAATAATGAGAACGGTTTTAGGGGTGATAGTGTACAACGCCACCTCTACCTAGCGCCATCTTGCGAAGTTCAGTTGAACTTTTACGGAACTATAGATCCTGCATCTTACATTTGGAGTTCTAGCATTGATTGGCACGATGGCAACATCGACACGAAAGAAGAATAAGAAGAAACACGGATTATTATGATTAATATGTTTATTAAAAATACGTAAGCTCCCTTAGGAACATAGTCTCCAAGGCAAAACCTGTGTTATGTTCATCCGATACATAAGAAGGATCCATTCCTTCATAATAGACCCCAGGCTTAAGACTTTACCTTTAGCTTACCATCAGGCGAGGTGAAGTCATTTTAACGTGTCCTAAATGAAAAAAAGAATGCTCCATTTCAACGGTTTTCGATATTGTCTTAATTTCTATTCCATTTTTAGCACTCTACAGTACAGTACCAGTATACAGGTAAGTAAGCTACCGTGACTTAGTTAAATTGACTGTGTTAGGAGTTAAGATTATAGAATTCACGTCAGAAGTATAATCCAACATTCAAAACCAGGACTTCTCTATCGTAATGACAATTCCTTAACCACTAATCTCGTATAAAAAGCTGAGTATTCCAAATTTGCCCAGTGGCCACTATTACTGAATAATGTGCGGCAGTTAACCTAATTCTGTAGTAAGTCGGTTAAAGACAGGCCAACAGACTGTTAGTAGCATCGAGACAAATTGGAGAGTATTAAAACAGTTACGTTTGATTTATGGCACCATCAGGTAGTATTTTCTTGGTGTATTATTAGCTAGTAACCACTGGTTTCGTAATAGTGGTTGGCTTTTTATTTGACATCACTTTTAGGGGGAAGTCAAAATTATATTAATATCCACAGACTCATAAAGTAAGAAGCGTGAAGTATAGATGTAGTTACTAAAAATTTCCAAACAGATGAACCTAATTCAGCAATTGGATCCAGAATCTCATGCAGTTGTTACTAATTTAATAGTAGTGAGTAGCGAGAACACAAAAATGTATATAATAATATTTGAGTTGTTTATTGTCAACAGACTGAAGATGGGACAAAAATTTTGAAAGGAGAGCAAATTTCTGAAATTATAATGAAGGCTGCATTCAATTCCTTTATAAGTGGCCCTTTGGTGCCAAAGTTAGATCAGAAGTCCGCAAAAGTTCACACACATTTAGGACGTAAAAATCATAACACATACTTACCATATTAGGGGCGTAAAAATGGAAATTGTCTCTGCTTATCCCAGAGAGAGAAATAGTTCGTGATTATAGTACGATATCTATTCTACGGAAGGCGTTAAATGAGGGCTTAATGCAAAATTGGGATTTCCCCAACACGTCACGCATACTAAGAAGGCGCCTGTCTCTGGAGTAGGCTCTCGGTCAGCTTAGGAGCTGACGAGACACTAATTTTTACCTTTCTATCGATCGATACTTCTGTCTCGTTAGTTCACCATCTTTATTTTATTCACGTACACGTTTATTGAGTTCTCGGAGATGCCCATAAGTGTCTCTCAAGTGCATGTATCTGGGTGTGAACAAAATTATTGGTGAGAAATACTCTGTGATTATAATACTTCACTCTTAGCTTTATCAGGTAAATTCTAGTAGACTAGTTTATTTGTCTGTTTTTGAGATATGTTAACAGAATGCTTTTATGACTCACGTATATTTTTTAAGTTTCACCTGACGAATAGTTACAGCATAGTCCGTCTAATAATAAATGTCGCAAATTGCAGACCTCTTCACTTCCCCGAGGATTTCCATTCTTACCACCACTAATTACGTAACACTAACCAACCGCTTAAATAATACAGTTTCAGAGTGCCTTCAATTTGTCCACAACTTGTGTACCACAAGTCACTTAAAATATGATGACTTTTAACCTGTCTCAAACATAATAGGCTCCGTACCGAAAGTATAGATAAACAAGCTGCTGTTTAAAAAAAAAACCTTTTTAAAAACAAGCTTTTATTATTTACAATATTACATTGTCATGGGACTTACTCATAAGCATGCCAACTTTCAGCTCAATCGGATAGCCAGAAGTGGTCGAAAATGGCTTGCAATTTGAATACAGACAACACGGAACAGGTGAAACTAAATAAAACCTTGTAATAAGGTACAATTTGCTTAACAGGTAAAAAAACAATTCTATTTGAAAATGATAATTACTCCTTTACAACGAAAATAAACTAGTACTACTATAATTAAGAGCGTAGGTTCGAGATAAATGAAGGCCACGTTCCATTACGCTTGATGTAGGTGGATACAAAATATTTATTGCCAACAGCTCCTGGCTTATGAACCGTTGTGTACAACCATGAGCACGTACTTACAGCTCCTCGCCTATGTAGTGGTAAAGTGCTACAGTTGAGCACAAATTTATGAGGGTTATAAGTGCTCTGTTTATTTTTGAATAGTTCGGTACTTCTAGGTGTTTGTTGCTGACTTTGAATCAAAGTAGCACAGTACAGTTCCATACAATAAAGGAAATTACTTTTGTACGGAATCCTTCCTCTATAAAAACTTTTACACGCAATAATATAAGTTTTATATTATTTTTATGAACACGCGTCTGGGTGGCGACACCACATATTTTAACGCCATCTAGCGAAATTTAGCTGAACTTCTAAACTATAAACCATAATTTTTATACAGATGTTTCATAACCCTATGGCCAATTTATGATGCCGTGCTGATTAGGCTCAATTGATATTACAATGATCGGAGCGATACTTGGGGTCAGTGAAATTGGTATAGACAAGCTCATAATATTTATCATATTCAAATATAACAAATATAACATCATCATATCATATTTAATATAACAATGCGAAACACTAACACCATAATTATGTTGTACCACAATTATGTGCACCTAGTCGGATCATATTGGCCCTAGTCAACTGGGTCCATCCGCAGACCAGCGGACCCAGTTGACTAAATACGAATTTGAATAGGTCAACTGGGCCCGTTGGCAAAGTTTTGCGATTTTTCAGAGAACCATTTGCACCCTGTTCTTCTATATCTGAACATCGCTGAAGAAATTGATTACATAACATAACATAAACTCACGCCGAAGGGGTAGGCAGAGGTGCTAGCACCCACATTTCGCCAGTTTATGTTTAGGTCCCAATGTAATAGGTGGCGAGCCTTTTGCCATTAACCGGGCACTTATAAACCTGCGATAAATACACACATAACTTCGAAATTGATTAAAGAAATATTAACATTTCACCAAATATATATTTTGGTTACGTCAAATACCGTAAGGTAACCTACAATATAATAAGGATTTTTCAGCCTCTATAATGTTAGAATTCCTTACATATAAATCTAATGATACCTTACTACATAAACATACAAAGGTTGATTAATGTACAAGCATCAAAGCAAAACTCATACCACTAATAAGGCGAACTAGTATCTACCATAATTATTCTACCAACAACAAAGCAATTTTTTAAAGAAAGGAATTATCAAAATGTGTAAAAAAATCTCAAAAGGAAAATTCGTCTTGAGATAAAAAAGATAAGAAAAAATATGAAATTGGTATAAAAATATTTGGCTAAATTCTACTTACTATTATAAAATTTTAAAGTAGATGAGTCTGTACATTGGAGATATTGAAAAAAAAGTTAAGTTTTTATACTATACTATGGTAAAATTGTAAATACAATACCTAGTGTCTATAGAAATATTTAAAAAAATACTCGGGTTATGTTATGAACGATTCTGAATACAATGTTTTTTTGTTGGATTTTTGCCCGTTTGTCTGTGTATCAGTTTGTTCGTGATAGACGCAAGAACTACTAAATGAATTTTGACGCGAGTTTTTTATTTGAAAGGTCTTGATCAGAAATAAAATCTTATAGTGGGTACTCACATACGGTTTTACTCGATAGTGTTACTCCAAAACGAGTAAATATTAATTTGTGAACCGCTAAACTCACACTTCGAGCTGTGAGTTCGTTTGCTCACAATCGGTTCTCATGAAAACGGAGATACAGGCAAAAATTGCGATAACTTACATCCAGGCAGACGGAGCCACGAGCATAGGCTAGTAGTATGATAGTCTTATAAGTTGTTCCATTAATCTTGGGTTAATATAGCAAGCTATTGTGCAGCTAACACAAAAGTGTAGAACGGGGGTGCCTAATGTTGCGAGACCCATCGATATTTAAGTATTTGTCATGTCATGTATTTGTTTTCATAATAAAAAAGATGCTGTATTAAAAAAAAATTGGAATTTCATCGAATGCGTGGTAAAAATGATAAGTTTTTTTTATACTACTCAGGTGGCGGACAAGCACACGGCCCACCTGATGGGAAGCGGTCACCGTGGCCTATGAACGTGTGATGAGTAAGTTGAAGTGTGTTTTAGAACTTATAGCTTATCACTACCGCTACGCCACAGAGGCTGTTATCTTTTATAAACATTTGACAAAATTATATTCATTCTCTGAACCTTTTTCCCGACTCAGTTGGGGTTGGCTTTCCAGTCTAACTGTGATGCGGCCGAACTTCGATATTTCCGTGGAGCGACTGCCATCTGACCTCCACAACCAATTGTCATTATGACCAATGGCGATATCGAAGTTCAAAGTTAGACTGGTTGGACTTTTGTGGGCTCCAACTACCCGTAACGACTGCCATAGATGTTTGTATGGCAACTGGGACCGACGGCTTAACGTGCTCTCCGAGGTACTTTAGACGAAATTATATTATTGTAATATAAATAAAAAAGTTGTGCCAAGTGCTCTGAATGTTGTAAGAGGAGCTTCACCAGTCTACGATGAAACAATGTAGACACAAAATATTATCTCTTCAGTGTAACTTGAGTGCAAAACTTTATTAATTTCCGTATTGTACTTCTCAGAAACAAATAATTTCGTTCCTATTGTATTGCGTTTGCTTAATAAATTGTACTAAAGCATCGTTTACCGGAGTAATCAAATATCCGATAAGTCTTTGGGATGAATACAGATTTTCTTGTGGTTTTGAGACTGTTAGCTAATACAGGGTGAATTTTTCAAAAGTGCTTGGATGGCCAAATCCGAAACTATAAGGAATAGCGAAAAATGCTCAAAGGAGTCACGAGCCCGATTTTGATGAAACTTAAAACCTCATCATTAGATTTTTGAAAAACCAATAATCCTAGCTAGGAATCGAACCTGTTGATTTTGAAAAAAAAAACACACCCTATATTATTACACCATATAATAGTGTTACTATTAAGGATCTTATTCTGGGTAGGTAAGTTATTGGTTTATTGGTTTTTCAAAAATCTAATGATGAGGTTTTAAGTTTCATCAAATTCGGGCTCGTGACTCCTTTGACTATTTTTCGCTATTCCTCATAGTTTCGGATTTGGCCACCCAATCCCTTTTGAAAAATTCATCCTGTATATACATATAAGCTCAAGCCTTTTTCCCTCCGGGGTAAGCAGAGACAACAGCCCGCCATCTGCAGCTTCTGTCCTCACATACTTCATGGATTGGGTGAAAGGGTGGAATGGAGCGGGAATAACGTAGTGTCGAAAGAGTTTATGTGCTGATAACGCAGGAGACTCTCCCCGCTGATAGCACAGAATCCCTCCAGTGAGCTCTGGGTACCCTACTTACCGCCGGGAACACAACACGATGGTTATTTTAGCCTCGGAGAGCAGTCGTGCCTCGGAGAGCACGTTAAGCCGTCGGTCCCAGTTGCCATACAAACATCTATGGCAGTCGTTACGGGTAGTTGGAGCCCATAAATTCCAACAACACCGGTCTAGCTGCAATGCTTCGATATCGCCTAATGTCACATTGGGTTGTGAAGGTCAGATGGCAGTCGCTTCACGGAAAATATCGAGGTCCAACCAAATCTGCTGTTAAGATTGGTAAAGCGGATCCCAGACTCCGAGGTGAAAAGCTTTGGATGCGACTGGGATTAACGCTAGGTTGAAGGGGTCTTCTGTAGGGCGGTGATACTACCCCAGTCGGACTGCTCAATATGGTCGGGAGATACCGTCGTGTCCTTAACAACCCTAAGCTACTGCAAACCATTCATTCTATTATTTTTCTTATTGAAATACTTATATTAATTTTAATATTTACGCTTTACGAAAATGCGGAGGCGGATCTCAGCTCGGCACGTGTTGTTATAAATAGGTACGGCGTGGGCGGGATTAATTGGAAGCTTATTTTATTTATTTATATTAAGCGTAATAATTTAATTATATTGTTTTAATTTAATTTGGTTGTTAAACCATAACGGGGGTAAATAGACTCTAGCAACAATAAATTTTGAAAGTTTCATCGAAATATCTAACAATGAAAACACGTTAAAATAGTTATTGGTTAGACAAATATGTAATGAAATTATTGTCCGATCAATTAAGGGTTTTTTTCGTACCTACGGCCTCTGAATATTGCGGTACCTGTTTTAGCTACAAATAAAAGTGAACAGTAACTGTCTGCTTGTATTATTTAAATAACCGTTTTTTAGTAGGCATTTGGATGTATTCACGGTACAAAATACCAAAACAACATTTTAAAAAAATGTCTATTTATCTATCTATCTGTTCCGGTTAATCTCTGAAATGGTTGAACCGATATTGACAGGACTTTCTGGCAGATAGCTGTTTTAACAAGGAGTGATTTAGGCTACTCTAATTTTGGGAAAAGAAAGATTCGGCGCGAAAGAGATCGGACGATAATTTTGCCACATATTGTATAACCAGACTCTAGCCCTTCCATTCAAATATCTGACAATTAAACCGCGTTTAATATAGTAATCTAGGTTAATAAATTGGATTTACTTGTTAGTAGCCTGTTCGCAGAATTTCATGGAAATGAACGCCTAATAGCTGTACGGTAGAGTCATAAATATGTATTAATTTGCCTATTGTTTTATGGGTAAATTGCGTTTACATAATTATAACCTAAATCTAAAATCAACTAAGCGTGACGTAATTGGAGCTTGAAAGAGTTGCTGTTGAAAATTAATATAATGTTTTTGTTTGTATTTAGGATAATTATATTGTACATAATATTTATGCCCGCGGCTCCACCCGTGTGGAATTCTGTTCCTGATCCTATCTATCATAATATGAGTTAGACATACATACATACATACGTGCGAGGAAAAAATTGGCTACTTTCATCCCAATTTTTTATATTTGACACGTTACCATGACTTCAGGGCCTCAATTCTGCCAAAGGCAAACCACTGTCATGCCACTGACACTCCAAAAATGCTAATTAATGTAGTATTTACCGTTATATAGTTAAAGTCTAAAATCAAATGAAAAGAATCCATTATACTTTTTCATTCGCTCTACAAAATAAAATTTATTTTTTTACTTTAACTTCATCACAATTGAATCTACAATTAAATGGCATCTTTTAGAGTGCCAGTCGCATGACAGTGGTTTGCCTTTAGCAGAATCGAGGCCCTGTTCGCCTGATGGTTAGCTAAAGGTAAAGTTCCAGGACCGGGTCACCACTACATACACCGATACAGTGGTGGCCCTCAGCTTGTCAGCCTCATCAAATGCTTTTTCACGCCCCGCTTAAAGGACCCAGGACTTAAGGATTAGTTATAACAGACTGTTGATTGACTGTTAATTGAATATAGATTGATTAGTTGTATTGTATCTTATTCATCCTCCAAGCCTTTTTAAACTCACTCGGGATTTTTCAGTCTGTATTTTGCCGTGGAACAACTGCCATCTGACCTCCACAACTAATGGTGATATCAAAGTTCTAAAATTACTAGACCTAAATTAGACCCAAGTTAAATAAAAGCTCATAGAAAGATATAAAAAGTAATTAATCCATTAACAACCAACTGCGTGTTTAAAGGTATCAGAACAATAATAAAATTTGAAAAACTTTATTCACCGCCCACACAATACGATAAACTTTTATGTTCCAAGTCTGCGAAAGGGTAGGCAGCGGACCCTCATTAGTTGGATTTGCGAAGCTATTCCAACCTTGGGAATACTTACCGGGCGATATTAGAAAAACATAGCCAATAGAACACAGTTTATGATAATTGCTTAATATAAAACCTTTACAATAATATTTAATTTGGAAAATTTTAGAGAAAATTTTCGCGTAGGTTGTACAATTAGTCGTTTAGGTTGGTGATATTTACCTACTGTAATAGTTTTGGTTTTTTAAAATAATGAAACGATTTTAAAATCATAATAAAGTGTACATTTTCATAAAGTTTCTAATTATCTCAAAAGGAGTCCTTTTTTTATCGTGCGGATGGATACCACCCCCGTCAGTCATCGGGGGTGGTTATGTCGAGATCGAACCGACTAAAACCGCACGCCGTCTCGGGTCTTATTTACTGAGGTGTAAGGTTACCCAATAGGCATATCGCACTCCAGCTGACCCTGGGCCATCTACAGTTTTAATATGGCCCCCTCGACCCTCCCCCCGAAAAAGGGGTGGGCGAGCATCGCTTTTTGCTTTTTATGCTTACACCAAGATATATATATATAATATAAATAAAGAAAGTGATAGAAACGCTCGAATGTGAATTAGGTCACATACATTTTTCTTTATGATACCGTGCTAGGTTGTTACCAAAAGTCTGCCAAGATTTCTAACAAGATTATTTATTTTCAGCACGTTCGTATTGAATTTAAATTTAATCTGATTTACTTTTGATGACGAAGCAAAGAAGCAAAAGTAAATACAAATCTTAATAATATTGTTTAAATAATAAAATAACATCAACAAAGTAGTTAACTCTTTTTCCTATAGGTACCTACACCCGGAAATATTATAATATTTGCCCCAAGTTAAAGATTCTACAGAAAATAAAATTTATTCATACCTGTTAACAACAGACAGACAAAAGACGATCCCTACTGCTCCCACAATACACGCCGCATTGGAAAATAATAGGAATTCCGCTTCACAATTATTGTAAAGACCTATCTGCGATTGGTGAACCTCAATCATAATTCAATCACGGTCTGTTTTCATATCGGCCGATCGAAATATCATTGAAAATGTCGCGGCCAGGTCGACTGGATTAAACTACGGAGCGGCAATTTACACGGGACCGTGGTATTCATAAGTGTTTACGAGTTATTGGAATTATTAAACACTTTCTCTTCTATTAAACACCATAGGTGTTTAATAGAAGAGAAGTTTAGAAGGCTGTTTATAAAGTTTTCGGATGTTTTCTGCAAAGAATATTATATCAAACGTGTTATATAGTGATCTCTATGTATTCTAAAAGGAGTTGGCAGAAATCTTTTAATGTACCACATTTCGTCAACTATGTTTTCAGTTAACCGATGGTAAGATTTGGTTATCTAATATCTATACTAATATTATAAAGAAGTAAAGTTTGTGTGTTTGTATATTTGTTTAATTTTAAGGGGAAATCTCGGGATCTACTGAACCGATTTTAAAAATTATTTCACCAGTACAAAGCCACATTATCCGTGAATGTCATAGGCTGAATATCATCACGCTACTGTCCAAGGGAGCGGAGCAATAATCATAAATGTGAACAATTCCGGTAGATTCACGGTAAAATGTATATTTTAGGAAAACTGATAAATTATGAGCATATTAATTGAGTTAAAAGTGCATCGGGGTTCGAAATACGCCACCGGCGAAGCCAGGGTGGGTCAGCAAGTTCTGAATAAAGTCCCATGAATACTACAATTAAAAAAAACTACAAATACAACACAGTATAAAATTCATTTGTTCGTAGAGAACATCGTACATCTTATGAGTAGCGCTCCCTTCCGTAATTGTTTCCCGTATTTTTCACTACGGCGAATGGGTTGCAGCGAAACGATTTCCCGTCGGGTTCCGTTCAAACGACTTTCCTTAAGATTTTTTACGACAGTACACACTCCAATTTGGAGCTTTAATTTAACGTGCAGTCTTCTAAATGGGAATGGAATTAGATTTTTTTACATAAAAGGTAAAAATGTTTTTGACAGATTTCTATGGAATATCGAGGATGAGATGAGGGATGGGTATATTTTTATATTTTACATGAATTGAATTGAAAAGATATGAAGCTGAAAGGTTACAGGTCCTTTGTTTTTTATCGGTCACATCAACATGACTTCACCTCGCCTGATGGTAAGCTAAAGGTAAAGTCTCAGGAAGTTAAAGATAAGTCTCGTGATAAAGTCTCCACGGATACCCTGGCTGACCTTGGGCCATGTATGGTTTTAAGATGGTCGCATCAAATGCCGGAAAGGGGAAGAAGGGGATTAAGCATCGTGCTGGTGGGGTCTCTAGGGTGACAGGCGACCGCCCTGTCACCTCACGTTATGCTCTGAGATCCAGCACGTTGTCCAGGGTGCACTGTGTTGAAGTTCCAGACCATGCACTGTTACTATTAAGGAGTCCTTATCATACGTAAGGCAACGACTACTCATCCCATGACGCGTGTATTTTAACTCAACTTTTTTCAACGGGAGTAATCCAGCACATCAGCCCCCGTAGACAAGTGTCACAGCGTAAATAGCTAAGGAAACGAATAGATTAGGTCGACCAATCACATCCAAGCTCGTCGCCGGCGTACGATGCGCGTGCCGCGGCAGAATCACGAGCTAGAATGTGATTAGTCGACCTAATCTATTCTATTCCTTAGCGATTTAGACTTTTGACACTACGGGCCCAGGATCAATGGACCCACGTATACACCGAGTAAAGACATTCAGGAAGTTCATCTATACTAATATTATAAAGAGGAAAGATTTGTTTTTTTGTTTTTTTGTTTTTTTGTTTTTTTGTTTGTTTGTAACGAATAGGCTCCGAAACTACTGGACCGATTTCAATAATTCTTTCACCATAAGAAAGCTACATTATCTGCGAGTAACATAGGCTATAATTTATCTCCAAAAAATTTAGGGATCCTTACTAAAACTTCAATAATGTAACCCAAGGTGTAAAAAAATGACCTAAACAAATTACTTACATTGCGTGCGCTGCGAAAACTATTGAAGATAGAACAAAATAATGTACTGTGGAAATGTATAACATAAAAAGGTCTACAAAAAAGTCCGCGATAGCATATGTCTACCTAATAAGGGTAGCCCACAGTAACCATTTTTATCTTTACAAATTACAAAAAAATCATGTGTCATTTTCGAAGTTAATTTTAACAATACAGTATTATTTCTTATCCAATTAAATACGTTAGATACGTTGTACGTTTAATGTAGATCAAAATTGCCGTTCACGCTATATAATTATCATAAATAGTTTAAGAGTTATCGCAATATGAAAAATAATGCGCGGCGAAATAAATGCAAGTTGAAATGCGGACGTAAATCAGACCAATATTACTTCGGGACATTATAGGTACGTAGGTAGGTATCTAAACTGTGCTCAAAATAATTATGCTCTATACACGCAGTACAGTTGGTACAGTTTTCTTGGGTGCCTTTGAGGATAGCACGGGGTGCTACAGCACTGGACGAGCTCAAATTCACCAATCATGGGCAACAATCCACTCGCGCCAGGACGTCGTTTGTCTCGCGAATTATACCTATCTAAGATTATGTTTCCTGAGGTATATCTTTGTATTCCCATCCAAATAAATTATTGAAATCGGACTTCAGAGGAGGGGATTGGAGAGATGGGGTGGGGGGTTGTGAGCTCTGGTTCCCCTTCTTACCGGCAGCGGGAACACAACACAATGTCTATTATGGCTGCGGTCTTCTGTACCCCCTGTCACCCCATCCCCTCTTTTCCAGGGTTCGGTACGGACATCATGCTTTTTTTTTATACCACTTAGGTGGCAGACGAGCACACGGCCCACCTATGTGACCTATGCACCTATGGACGTGCGCAACACCAGGGGCGTCACACTCGCGCTGCCGACCCTGCAAAATGCTTCTAATGCCCTTCATGAAGAACCCCATATTTAGCCGCCAGGGAAAACCACTGCAGAGAGACCGTTCCACAGTCTAAGCGTGCGCGGAATGAAATTTCTTTCAAACCTTACAGTACGCACTGCAGGCGGATGCAACGTGTCGGGATGAATTCCCTGTCTGTGGCGAGCGGTGCGATGATAGAAAATAGCTATAGGCTGATGCCATGCTGGGATGGGAATTGTTTGATATTATGATAATATCAAACAATTCCCATCCCAGGGTCAACTGGGGGGGTGCGGGCCGGCACCTCCACGTGGTGCACCTGGGCAACGGAGGCGAGCAGCGCCTCCCACTCGCCACGGGAGACGCTGCTGCCTGCGGCCAATCCGGCCGGGGTGGGAGTGGCCCTCTAGAGGGCTGCTCCGAGGCTCTCCACGTGTCCCTCTGACTAGCAGATGGCACAGTGGGGAGCGAGCGGGCGGGGGGCGAGCTGATTGTCTGCGCGCCGACGGTTGGGTGACAGGACGGCCTCCTGTCACCCTACACCCCACCGTCGGAGAAGTGACGCGATGCTCGCCCCACCCCCCCTTTCGGAGGGTCGAGGGGGCCATCTTAAAACCGTAGATGGCCCGGGGTCAGCTGGGGTGCGAGGGATATGCCCATTGGGTAACCTTACACCCCGGTTACTAAGGCCCGAGACCGCGTGCGGTTTTAGTCGGTTCGATCCCGACATAACCACCCCCGATGGCCGATGGGGGTGGTATCCATGGGGATTTCCACACGATAAAAAAAAGGGTCAACTGGGGAGCGCGGGATATGCTCTAAGTAATCTTACACCCCGGCAACTGAAGACTTGAGACGGCAGCGTGCGGTTTTTATCAGGTCTGAGTGGGACTTAACCGCGCCTGCTGGCTGACAGGGATGATATATGAAGGAACTTCCGCGAGAAAAAAAGGAATTTGAAACAGAATTCGAAATCCACGCGGGCGGAGCCGCGGGCAACAGCTAGTCAGAAGTAAATTGGATTGCCAGGGGCTTTAACTGGACTGCCTAGAAACTTAGCAATGTTCAGAGCTACATACTCGTTCGCTGCCCGTTAGCCAAGTATTTTAAATTCAATAAATGAACTTTATATCCAGTTGCCTGCTCGGCCATGCTTGGCACAGACGCATGTGCCAAATTTATGCGGCACTTACAACGGCTTAAACCGTACTAGTGCCTAACGACTACTCTGATCCATTTGATTTGGGTGATTTCTTTCAACAGAAAAGGTTGCAGACCGTTTTGTGGCAAGTTTGCGGCAATTTTTTAAATTATACTACTTAGGTGGCAAACAAGCACATGGCTCACCTGATGGGAAGCGGGCACCGTGGCCAATGGACGTGTGTAACATCAGAAGTGTCAAACTCGCGCTGGCCAACCTTGGAGGAGGAGGGAATTGAGGAGTTTAAGCGTTGGGAGAAACGGGCGTGGCTCTCTACAGGGCTGCACGGAGCCTTTCCATGCGTCCATCTGACCATCAGAGGGTATAGTGAAGAGCAAGCGAGGGGCGAGCTGGTTCTCCGATTGCAGACAGGGGGTGACAGGCTGGCTACCTATCTGACCCCACTGTCGACACCCCCCGCTGAGCATCAGTAGTGTGGGCATTGTTTTATATAATACTAGCTGTTGCCCGCGGCTCCGCCCGCGTGGATTTCGAATTCTGTTTCAAATTCCTTTTTTTCTCGCGGAAGTTCCTTCATATATCATCCCTGTCAGCCAGCAGGCGCGGTTAAGTCCCACTCAGACCTGATAAAAACCGCACGCTGCCGTCTCAAGTCTTCAGTTGCCGGGGTGTAAGATTACTTAGAGCATATCCCGCGCTCCCCAGTTGACCCTTTTTTTTATCGTGTGGAAATCCCCATGGATACCACCCCCATCGGCCATCGGGGGTGGTTATGTCGGGATCGAACCGACTAAAACCGCACGCGGTCTCGGGCCTTAGTAACCGGGGTGTAAGGTTACCCAATGGGCATATCCCTCGCACCCCAGCTGACCCCGGGCCATCTACGGTTTTAAGATGGCCCCCTCGACCCTCCGAAAGGGGGGGTGGGGCGAGCATCGCGTCACTTCTCCGACGGTGGGGTGTAGGGTGACAGGAGGCCGTCCTGTCACCCAACCGTCGGCGCGCAGACAATCAGCTCGCCCCCCGCCCGCTCGCTCCCCACTGTGCCATCTGCTAGTCAGAGGGACACGTGGAGAGCCTCGGAGCAGCCCTCTAGAGGGCCACTCCCACCCCGGCCGGATTGGCCGCAGGCAGCAGCGTCTCCCGTGGCGAGTGGGAGGCGCTGCTCGCCTCCGTTGCCCAGGTGCACCACGTGGAGGTGCCGGCCCGCACCCCCCCAGTTGACCCTGGGATGGGAATTGTTTGATATTATCATAATATCAAACAATTCCCATCCCAGCATGGCATCAGCCTATAGCTATTTTCTATCATCGCACCGCTCGCCACAGACAGGGAATTCATCCCGACACGTTGCATCCGCCTGCAGTGCGTACTGTAAGGTTTGAAAGAAATTTCATTCCGCGCACGCTTAGACTGTGGAACGGTCTCTCTGCAGTGGTTTTCCCTGGCGGCTAAATATGGGGTTCTTCATGAAGGGCATTAGAAGCATTTTGCAGGGTCGGCAGCGCGAGTGTGACGCCCCTGGTGTTGCGCACGTCCATAGGTGCATAGGTCACATAGGTGGGCCGTGTGCTCGTCTGCCACCTAAGTGGTATAAAAAAAAAGCATGATGTCCGTACCGAACCCTGGAAAAGAGGGGATGGGGTGACAGGGGGTACAGAAGACCGCAGCCATAATAGACATTGTGTTGTGTTCCCGCTGCCGGTAAGAAGGGGAACCAGAGCTCACAACCCCCCACCCCATCTCTCCAATCCCCTCCTCTGAAGTCCGATTTCAATAATTTATTTGGATGGGAATACAAAGATATACCTCAGGAAACATAATCTTAGATAGGTATAATTCGCGAGACAAACGACGTCCTGGCGCGAGTGGATTGTTGCCCATGATTGGTGAATTTGAGCTCGTCCAGTGCTGTAGCACCCCGTGCTATCCTCAAAGGCACCCAAGAAAACTGTACCAACTGTACTGCGTGTATAGAGCATAATTATTTTGAGCACAGTTTAGATACCTACCTACGTACCTATAATGTCCCGAAGTAATATTGGTCTGATTTACGTCCGCATTTCAACTTGCATTTATTTCGCCGCGCATTATTTTTCATATTGCGATAACTCTTAAACTATTTATGATAATTATATAGCGTGAACGGCAATTTTGATCTACATTAAACGTACAACGTATCTAACGTATTTAATTGGATAAGAAATAATACTGTATTGTTAAAATTAACTTCGAAAATGACACATGATTTTTTTGTAATTTGTAAAGATAAAAATGGTTACTGTGGGCTACCCTTATTAGGTAGACATATGCTATCGCGGACTTTTTTGTAGACCTTTTTATGTTATACATTTCCACAGTACATTATTTTGTTCTATCTTCAATAGTTTTCGCAGCGCACGCAATGTAAGTAATTTGTTTAGGTCATTTTTTTACACCTTGGGTTACATTATTGAAGTTTTAGTAAGGATCCCTAAATTTTTTGGAGATAAATTATAGCCTATGTTACTCGCAGATAATGTAGCTTTCTTATGGTGAAAGAATTATTGAAATCGGTCCAGTAGTTTCGGAGCCTATTCGTTACAAACAAACAAAAAAACAAAAAAACAAAAAAACAAAAAAACAAATCTTTCCTCTTTATAATATTAGTATAGATTAGTATAGATAACTAGCTGTTGCCCGCGGCTCCACCCGCGTGGATTTCAAATTCCTTAATTTTTTGAAAACAAATTATAGCCAATGTTACTCACAGATAGTGTAGCTTTCTATAAGTGAAAGAATTTTTGAAATCGGTCCAGTAATTTTTGAGTTTATTCGTTACATACAAAAATACAAATGTTTCCTCTTATAGATATAGATATAGATGATGTTACTAGCCCCACTTATACCCACTTCAAGTTAAACTACAGTTATAGAGATTTCATAATAAATCGAGGAAATTGAGGCATTATTCTAGCCAAGTATTCGACTACCCAAGGAGCGAGTAGGAAACGTGTCTCGCAGTGGGCGAAAGAAAGGATTAAGGTGTAAGGTGTGCCGAATAAATCGACGAACACGTCCGTGTACTGGCGAGAACAAAATTGTTTCACGGTTACATAAGTCTATAAATAAGTTAATAAAATAAATAATAATCCGATCATTTAAATGCTATTAGTGTTTTTTTTTATACCACTTAGGTGGCAGACAAGCACATGGCCCACACTAATGGAAAGCGGTTACCAAAACCAGGGGCGTCACACTCGCGCTGCCGACCCTGCAAAAACCTTCTAATGCCCTTCTTGAAGAACCCCATATTGTAGCCGCCAGGGAAAAAAAAATGGTATTAGTGTTTGTTTTCTGTCGGCATTTATTTGCACCTGTGCTCTCTCAAAAAAAAAAACCATAATGGTATTAAATGAAAATCATACATCTCTAGGCTGTAATAATAATCTGAGATGAGATTAAATTAAGCTTCTTAGAAAATAAGCTTATTTAATTAAAGGTTTCAGTGAGAATTTGTTGTAAGTAATTGACAATTGAAAGATTATGGTTATAGATAGTATATAGTAGATTCGTAGATATATGAAAATAGTAGCGCAGGGGATTAACGACATAATTCAAGTTGACCATGAGCATAGATGTCCTGATATGACGCTGGACATCTTATGATTTACTCAGTGTTTTGCAATGGCATGGCTTCTCTGGCCCTTATTGGGCTATCCTTTCTAGGGTGTACCAGATTGATGAGACACCGTGCGGTTTTAGTCAGTTCGAGGGGGGGGG
Organism: Lithosia quadra; assembly: GCA_963576445.1. Lineage (NCBI taxonomy): Eukaryota > Metazoa > Arthropoda > Insecta > Lepidoptera > Erebidae > Lithosia > Lithosia quadra. The sequence continues at coordinate 671,989 of OY754891.1, read as the reverse complement.
GGGGATATGTCTGGGGATTTACGCACGATAAAAAAAAGTTGAAGACTGCAACGTTTTCAGGTCTTATATACTAACTTATAATATGAGTTTGTTTTATTCCACCATAACTTCTAATACCAATACCATAAATCTAAATCTGATCAAGCAATCAGATTTAGATGTAACATTATTACAATACATCATTCCAAATGATACCGCCTATAAATTTCACTTTTTTCGCAGTAATATTCTTTAATTTTCCTAATTTAAGATGACACTTTTGTGCTCGATTTCCCCCGCGTTTGATTCGTCACACTTGGGCAGTTCGATTTATCGTCAAAGTTGGCTAATAAATAGCATCGCTCCTCGCTACTCTGGGCACAGAGCGAGACGTTTGTTACATGGTCTATTGTGGGAGAGAAGAATGGCATGCACTAACAATGCACGTATATTTTCGTATCATATAAATCAACCTGAAATTCACATAGATGGTTTTGTTTTAATATGATTACTGAACCTAAAATACTAACTAATTGGAATTTTAAGTAGCTGCAAAAGGAGGTCGTGGTGTTACCTGTATGTTTTTATGTATCTCGTGTTTGGTTAAATCGATTTCGATGCGGTTTTCAGAAAAGTATTCTGGAGAAGATTTTAGTAACTTAATTGACATAAAAAAATTGTACCTTGGTGATATACAGGAATGTTTTTTTTTTATATAGGACACGTCAAAATTACTCCACCTCGCCTGATGGTAAGCGACAGGCAAAGTCTCAGGACTGGGGCCACCACCACATACACCGGTAGTGCTACAGTGGCGGCCCTCAGCTTGACGGCCTCATCAAATGCTTTTTCACGCCCCGCTTAAAGGCCCCGGGACTATAGGAGGAAGGAAACACATGCGCTGGTAAAGAATTCCAAGCCTTTATGGTGCGGCAAATAAAAGAGGCACCGAACCGCTTGGTTCCTGATGGAATTGATGCCACCGTGTGCGGGTGATACCTCAGTCTGGCACGTGTAGTTCTGTGTAGGAAAGGAGAGGGTGGGATTGATTGGAAGAGCTCATCGGAACACTCGCCATGGTAGAGACGGTAAAAAACTGCCAAACACGCTATATCTCTACGTAGCTGTAGAGGCTCGACAATATAGTAAGAGGCTCGAAAATAAAGTAGCTGGGTATAATTTATATTCTTCTTTAAGAATTTACCTTTGGTAAAGTCTCAGGACCGGGGGTCACCAGTACATACACCGATAGTGCTACAGTGGTGACCCTCAGCTTGACGGCCTTCTGCTTTTTCACGCCCCGCTTAAAGTCCCGCGTTTGACTACCATCTCACCTGATGGTAAGTGATGATGTGGTCGACGATAGAGCACGCTTGTCTCTAGACTTCAAGACTCCCAGGTTATAGCTTTCCGGAAACAGAGACTCAAGCAGGGCATTTCACTCCTTTGTAAAATTGTAGAGTTGTGCAGAAAATTTTAATCTTCTTCAACTTCTTCAACCTAGCGTTAATCCCAGTCGCATCCAAAGCTTTCACCTCGGAGTCTGGGGTCCGCTTTACCAGTCCTAACTGCGGATTTGGCTGGGCTTCGATATTTTCCGTGAAGCGACTGCCATCTTGCAGAAAAATTAAATAAACAAAATTAAATATAGCCCTTGTGAAAAACCAAATACTTTCTTTCTTTAATTTAGTTAGGTACTCATAAATACCGATTCCAAAACCGGTAACATTCGACCGAATCCTATAAACACTACTACACACTCAAACGTATTTATCACACTGCCCAGTATATTTCAGCTGGCTTTGCTTCACCGCCTTAACACAAAACAAACAGAACTACACAGCACATAACTAACATAAAGCACTTTACAATGGTTGCTGTTGGATATTTAGGCAGCCCGACCACAAACTAGTAGACCTAGAGATTCGCAGCTGTGACCCTGACAAAACAACATTCTTACGACATTTCGGTTGAGCAAATTTGAACTTTGATAGCTGGTTTTAAGAGCGTGAGTATGTGCAAAGGTTTGTGTGGCAAGTTTAAATAACATCACTAGCAGTCCCCTTAACGGCTTATAAGTGTCGGTTTATAAATAGTTGTTTTATTAAAAAGTTTTTTTATCGTTAATGTTTGGTTTTTCGTTTGGTGTTTGAGGTTTTAGTAATGAAAAATTGTGTGTGTTTTTTGATTGTTGAAGAAATGTATGGATTTTTGAAGTTTTGGTAGGTGGTAACCACAAACGAGTCAAGAAATTTACTATAGAAGTAGCTTCAATCTTTCATAAGATGTCTTTTTCTGTACAGTAAAGCCATCTTCATAGAATTACCATTGAAGTGGAAGTAGTTTAGTGGTCAAGGCATCAGACTCTTGACCCAAATGTAGCTGAATGGATAAGGACGCGGTCTCTACTCAGAGGTATTAAGTTCGAATCCGGCCGGGCAGAACCAATGTGAATTTCACTTTCTGGAATTTATATGTGCTAATCACATGATTTACCATCTGCTGACGGTGAAGGAAACATCGTGAGGAAACCCACATGTCCTAGAAGAAATTCTAAGGACATGTCCGATCCACCAACCCGCATTAGGCCAGCGTGTGTGGACTAAGGTCTAAACCCTCTCAGCTCTCTCGTTAGAGAATAGGAGACCCGTGCCCAGCAGTGGGACATTAATGGGTTGCGATTATTGTAATATTATTCTTAATCAAAAATAATAATAAGCGGACAGCAGACTTCAAAGTTCAAACTTTAGACGCAATCAGGAAATTGTTAATAGATACAGATAAAATCTGTATCTAAAATAAACTCCTCGTATTCTAAGTACTGAGTAAGCCTCTCCTTATTTCATGATTCTCACCAATTCAAAGCCGACTTTTTAATTAAAGAAAACGTGAAAACATCCAGGACGGGACTTGAACCCGTGAACAGTTCCTTACAGGGGGAATGCTCTGACCAACTGAGCTACCTGGACCCATCTTAGATGCTCGAAATTTTCCGATATATTCTACGGCTTAGGGCCCTGTAAGGGACTGGTCACGGGTTCAAGTCCTGGATGATGATTTTTTCCGATCAGAAAATCATTGGAAATAGTTAGCATGCAATTGCTTAAAAATTTCATTCAACGTGAAAACATGTCAAGTATTATTTCTTTTTGAATATTTTGTAGCGTTTTATGAGGTTTATAAAGTGAGAGAATGTGTACGCTCAGACATGCAGGCTGGTTCATACAAGTTATCTTCATAGTATAGTGTCGCCTGGCGGTTATTTATAGGGAACAGCTGGTGATACACGAACGATTTTATAATTCAAAAGCCGTTGTACGTGCAATTTACAATTTAGACGCAAGTTTTACTGAAGTTTATTTTCTTTAAAGATAGTCATTCTAAATTTTATAAACATTGCATTTTTTAAAGGCTTAGCTTAGATACATAATATACAGTAGGTAAGTATCATACCGCATCACATCGTTCCTCTCTCCTATAGTCCCGGGTTCTTTAAGCGGGGCGTGAAAAAGCATTTGATGAGACCGTCAAGCTGAGAGCCACCACTGTAGCACTATCGGTGTAGTGATGACCCTCGATCCTGAGACTTTGCCTTTAGCTTACCATCAGGCGAGGTGAAGTCATGTTGATGTGTCCAATATATAATAAAATTATTATGAAAAATAGACAATACCCGCGGTTCAGCCCACGTAAATGTTGGTTTTCTCGTTTTTTGACTATATCTCCGGTTCTAATCAACTGACTGTGATGAAATATGCGTATGATTTTAATTCCGACCAAAATCATGTTAGACTCGAAACAATTAAAACCGCAAATCATCTCGGGTCTTCTAGGGCTGGAGTGTAAGGTGACTCAAAAGGCATTTCCATCGCAATCCGTTTCCTTAAAAAGGGCACACAAGATTTTCCTACCAGAAGACAAGACACCGTGCGGTTTTAGTCAGTTCGAATTCAACATCGTCCCCGCTAGCTTGGTATCCGAGTGGATTATCGCATGAAAAATAGGTTGTGCAGAAATTCAAGTAAATAAAGACAAAAAACGTTGCATTCTAGCATTGTATATACATGCATATTTCATAAGGATGATCGGTGTTACACTTGGCCATTGATTCCGTTCGGTGTGACGGCGTTCGGACGTCCGGCTCGGTCGGCTTTTCCAGGTCACCGGATAGCACCGTGTCTGTTTTACATATTAGCCCTTCTTTCGGTTTTGTGTGTACTTATGATAGGACGTTTCTTTGCTTGTATTTTTTGCGGGTTTATGTTGCGGACTCGGTAAAAACAGGTTTATGTGTGTATACATTTGTTTTCTGATGATGTAGAATATGTGGGTGGGCTATTTTCTCCTGTGGGTGTTATGTAAGAGGAGTTAGGTTTGGGCTGTGCTATATTTAATTGCGAACAGACAAACTATGAGAAAGAGTTGAATAGTCTAAGCGGTAAGTAGGGTAGCCAGAGCTTATCCCTCCTCCCCCCACCTCACCCCTTCCTAGCTCCCCTAACCCACCCGTTCCTAGCCCCCTGCCCCCATATAGTGTGATACTCCTGGTGTTGCACACGTCCATAGACGTTTCTAACTATCGTGTTGTGTTCCCGCTGGTAAGAAGGGTAACCAGAGCTCATTGTACTCCTCCTCCCCCCACCGCTTCCAAGCTTCCCCACCCCTCTCTCTTCGGGGATACGCAGCGCGTGTGTGACACCCTTGATGTTTCACATATCCATAGGCCACGGTAACCGCTTCCCATCATTGTCTGCCACCTACGTAGTATGAAAAAAAGAAAATTAAATTCTATTTTTTATATCTGTCACGTCAGCGACTTCACCTCGCCTGATGGTAAGCTAAAGGTAAAGTCTCAGGAAGGAGGATCCCCATTACATACACTAATCGTGACAGAATGGTGGCCCTCAACTTGACGAAGCCCTCATGAAAGAAGAGTTGATTGTTATCGCAACACTGCGTGACAAAGCGCAGATATTGGTTTAGACTACGCCAATACCCACTGGTCCCACAAGTGCTGCGACAACCATCACCTCAAACCCCATCTATGCACCTGCTGAACCCTGAACGCAATCCAACAGGGGTTGGATTACCATGGAGGGTTTTTGCAAAAGTATACGGTAGTAGATACTCGGCCTAATTTAAGGCAAATTTGTGCCATCAAATTGTGCCACCGGATTGACTGCATCCCGCCTGATGGTAAGCTGAGATGCAGTCCTAAAAGAAGTGGTATCTGGTATATTCTATCAAACTATTTACCCAATATATGTGCAAATCTATCTAAAAATACAGCACAAACAATTGGTATACAGCGCCAGTGTTCTGTAGGTCTTATATTCAATCTAAGGGGATGTATCGCGGCGGAGCGGAGATATAACAACAAATGGATATGTATTTTCGTTTGCGGTTCCGGCGTATGGCGCAGCTTTAGATAATAGATTGCGAAAGCTTGAGACTTGGTGAAAAATGTTAGGTATCAACACTGTGACGTAACGAAGCCATAAATAGATTATTTGCTAGACTCGGTTCTTTAAACGTACCTTTCTCTTGGGGAACAGTCCATGGGCCAAATTGTTCTTTGGATGAAAAGTTATTGGTCAAAACATTCTGTTGGTTAAGCATTCACTGACGTAGAGTAATGCTGGCGAAACGTTCGTGGATGAAAAGTTCATTGGACTAAAAGTTTATGGTTTAAAGATAATGTTGACCAACGGTTCATGGACCAATCGACTGTTGGTAAACCGTTTCAGAGTCTATTTGCTATGTTGTCTATTTGTTTTATAGGAGGTAGGACACGACGGTATCGCTCGTCCGAAATGAGCAGTCCAACTGGGGTAGTACCTCCGCCCTACAGAAGCCCGCGGCCATAATAACCATCGTGTTGTGTTCCCGCTGGTAAGTAGGGTAGCCAGAGCTCACTGTAACCTTCCTCCCCCTGCCTTTTCCTAGCCTCCCCACCCCTTCCTAACCCCCCCTTTCCTTCAGGGTACACGTCCGTTGGATAAAAAAAACGGTGGTATCATACTGCGTTAATTTGGATCAGGTGGGGACTTATGGACGTTTTCTTATCAGGACTCTGAGCACAAAGAGCTGACGCATAGTTAGTAATATTGTATCTCGGTATTTAATTGTGCAGTTGGGTATTACAATAAGTCAACTACACAGTAAGTTAACTACACAATAAGTTAACTACACCAGTTAACTACACAATAAATTAACTACTTATGCAGTAAATTAGTTATAAAATAAGTTAACTACACAGTAAGTTAACTACACAGTAAGTTAACTACACAGTAAGTTAACTACATAATAAGTTAACTACACAGTAATTTAACTACACAATAAGTTAACTGACCTAATAGGTTAATCATGATTATAATTATTTTACTAAAACAAAGACTCTTTGAAATATAAACTTAATACACATTTTTTAATTGTCCAAGTCCATAGTTAACGTACTCAAATCATTACTATTGGCCTGTGTCCAAACTCGTTGAGCACGGCGCTTTCCCTATATTGAATTTATACGATTATTAACCTATGAGTTCCATGATGGTGCTCGGCAGTCTTCATGTAAATGGAAATGAGAATGACCCATGCGACCAGTGTTATTAAGGGCAAAAATGGGTTAATTCAATTACCTTGTTATGTATTGCTTTTTTATCGAAAATCGTTGGAGGAAAATCATAGAATTTTGATATATTGATAAGATTTATGAAAGAATATGCAGCCCTTTTTTCCATCGCGGGCGGGCATCCTGTCATCCCCCGTCTGCACTCAGAGAACCTGCCTGCCCCCCATCTCCCCACTGTGCCCACTGTGCCCTATGCTAGACAGAGAAACACATAGAGAGCTTCGGAACAGCCCTCTAGAGGGCCACTTCCACTTCGGCCGGCATTTGCTGCAGGCAGCAGATTCTTCCGTGGCGTTGCCTGGGTGCACCGCGTGGAAGGAATGCAGCCTTTGCATTGCCTCAGGATTCTTATGCCTAAACATTGTTTCACCATATATATTATATTTAATATTGACCTATTGAAGAAGTATGATAGGTTAATGACTAGGGCACCATCAAATATTTAGCCTATGTACTCAATTACAGATTCAATTTGACTTTGATAAAAGAGGATACACGAGCACACCCGGCCGAGCTTCCTTAATTTAAACAAGCACGAAAAGGTCCTACGGCAGCCATGGGTAATTGGCATAACGTTTAATGAGAACGTATAATCATCCGTGTAGGTATTAACATGCCGTAATAATACCTATATATTTATTGTCATAGAATAAATTGCGTACAGATGGTACAGGTCTTTGAAATTTGCAAAAAGATAGCAGAAGGATTTTGCTGTAGGGAAGTTTCACTTAGCTTTTTCGTTTCGTGTAGTTGGTATTTCTTTTCGTTTTTTTTTGTACTTTGGAAAGTGTTACAATTTATTTCATGTATGACAATCGTCTAAAGTATATTTTTAAACACAAGGAATAGTAATTTTGTTTCGGAATAAATTTATTGCTTAAATTCTTTAGGGGCAAAATTCCTACATGATTTTTTTCTTATACTTGCCATTTGCTTTTTCCAATTTTTTAATTTTGCCTAATTGAGATGATCGCACTACAGACAAATTAACAAAATATTGGCAAACTACTTTTCGTAATTTTTATTTATATTCTTGATGCTTTTATGTAGTTAAAGGCTATTTAGAAGACAAACTCAAATTTTGAAATGTATTAAATTTTGTTAACTGGCTATAACATTTTTAAATTCTATTTTACGGTTACTGAAATCTGGTAAACTAAACTTATTATTAGATTGTGGATAACAGCGATAATATACATTTAATGAATTTTAGGATTTTTTAAAATGTTGCAAGCCCGCATTTTTTCACTAAGTATATCTTCCAATTTGTCTAACAGTACAACAGTACTTAACTTTATATTTTTGGACTCCTACTATGCCCCATGTTCAGAAAACATTCCTCTCTACTCAATTTTGTGATCTTTGCCCCAAGGTAGGTAAGCAAATATAACAAACACACAAAGGCGGATCGTTCCACGCACCTGGCCTGTGTAATCTTTACAAATTATGATTGTACAATGTTTGCCTACCCTCGAGAGGTTCTCCCAAAAAACTTTCGGGAATTAAACCAGTGAATCTTCTAAGAATCTAATACTTACTTGTTGGGTTAGTAAATTTCTAAGAATAATTAGCTAGAGCAAGGGATATTGGATTTTGAATTCTCATATCAGTATGTTAAAGTAGAAATCCAATCACGGATTGGATATTGGATGGCCAGACAGTACCAATGTGAATTTCAATCTGCTGACGGTGAAGCAAAATCATCGTGAGGAACCCACATGTCCTAGAAGAAATTCTAAGGACATGTCCAATCTACCAACATGCATTAGGCCAGTGTGTCTGGATTAAAGTCTAAACCCTCTCAGGTCTCTCGTTAGAGGAGAGGAGACCCGTGCCCAGCAGTGGGACATTAATGGGTTGCTATTATTATTATATACGTTAACACTATCTTATTTTTGGAGCTACATTTCCACCAGCGTGGAATTCTGTTCCGTTCCCGCTTTGCATGTGGACCTGTTCCATGAATAAATGGATAGATAGATAACTTTTTATTGTAAACCAACGAAATTAGTTGCTCTATCCCTGTACCAAATTATAGTCTAAGTATAGTCAAATGAAATATAAATGCCTGCAAAGATGTTTGGATGTTTGTTATTCAATCACGCTCAAACAGCTGAGCAGATCTGGCTGAAATTTGATTCATGGATAGATTATAGTCTGATTATGGGTAATGGGTAACAGCTAGTTGATTATAAAAATATACATACATACATTATGCTCATGCCCTTTTCCTCTGGGGTAGGCAGAGACAACAGACCGCCACCTGCCTCTGTCCTGATATATTTCATGCGCTTCATAAACTGTCACTAAGCCCTTCGTGCAAGCCCACCGGTTCTGCCATACCTAACTTTCATTTCCATACATGAATAAAAATACAACTACACGAAATACCAATAAACCTGAAATTAGTACTTTCAATGTAGAATAATTTACATTCATTTTATACATATTAAATCTGTGACACAACCCCAAGACGATCGACTTTTTCAAAAATAATGAAACTGTTTCTCTTACAGTGAGTGACTTACACAGCTGCAACACCGCACGTTACAGCTAAATGTACTACGTCACGTCCGGTTCTTCGCAATCCTAGCCTTATGAAATTCAATGAGCATTTTGTCTCACTCCCTGGTACATATGTGAGGATGTTAGTAATCCAGTGTCTCTATTGACGGCTGGTACAAGTGATAAGCGTTAGCGACAGCGTTTTTTTAGATTTGATTGATACTGTTTTTTATACATTAGGTACTCTGGCCTGTATGTACACACGTATTTGGCTTCCATATTTCACTGTATTTGCTGTTATCATGATTTTTTTGTATATAGATGAACGATTCATCATTAATTAATTAGCAGTTTACACATTAAGTAAACTTATTTATAATTATACAAGAATGCAAAAAATATTTTTCCTCCATTTATAAATTATTGCTTCACAAAATTATTGTTAGCACATGAAAAAATAAACCATACAAACAATATTTCACCAACAATTCTACTCCTGGATTTAGTTTAGTATAACGGTTAGGGTTACTACCTGCAAGTGACCATCACTGATACTTTAAATATCATAGTCCACGGTGGTTGGTTCTCAATATATACACCTAATTGCAATTTTGGTGGAAAAAAATTAGGCTGCTCATTGGTAGATAGCAATGGGCAGCCTCGTTTTCATTCCACTACAGCTGAACAGTCTGTCGCCTTCGGAAGTTGCTGAACACTAAAAAATCTGCAAACAGTCTTTACTTAGACTATTTTTGTTTTACATTATTTTTACGACTAAGTAAAACCATCAGACATTCTTAACAGGAGGTTAGCAATAAGTAACACCTTTCCTTAAGTATTCATTACAATCGCTCCCCATCAGCGCTCTTATCTGCCCTCTCAGATAATTATAATCGCTTCATCTCCAAACTTGTACCACAACCTGCCACCAACGTACTATAATCCGGTGCGCGCTTGACAAGTACGTCTTTACCCGAGTTAAGTTGTACCACCTACTTTATTTACACCACTCAGACAGTCTTAGTACTAGTAGCTTTGACATTGGGTATTAAATAATCATGGCTGAGCTTGACGCTGGGGTGAAAAGAATCACGCTGGGTGCGAGCGAGGTGCTTAAAAATAAACTTTACTCATAAAATATTCAGTTTTGTAAAGTAGATGTCGACTTATTATTAGTGGGTTTATGCCACCCACACGTCATATTTAGAGTGCTGTAAACTAGATCCCACCAAAAACATAAATGTAAAAAAGGAGAGCCAAGTTAAATACAAAAAGTATGCTTGGCTATGGGCTCCGCTGCAAAAAGAATGGAGATCTAAATGAGTGCCAAGTTCTATGCAAAATCAAAATATATATTTATAGGAACAAAATAACATTATGAACCAGTATTAAACTCTATTTCTTTGCTTTATTGGAACCTATAACAATTGCTGTTATTTAAAAATGTGAGATCTTAAATTGGGCTAGATTTGACTTGGCCAGTACGTAGTTTCACGTGTTTACGTTATATAGGTTTTGAGTTATAGAGGGGTCAAAAGTGGCACCAAGTGGTTCGTGTGAATATACACTTGTAGCTGGCTAGCCAGTTCCTTTGCTTGAACTTGGCTTGACATGCTCCCGCGTGTCTAGAAATTTAAATTTTTAAGTGATAAATTTATATTTTTTCCCGAGGCGTCTGTCCGTTTATTTGTTTGTTTATCAGTTTTTCTGTTTATTCGCGATAGATGCAAAAGCTACTAAACGGTTTTTGATGCGTTTTTTTATTGGAAAAGTCTTGGTCAGCCTTAAAATCAGCCATGTTTGATTGGAAGAGTAGAACCGTAAATTAATGCAGGCAGATTCGTGGGCATAGGCTAGTATTATAACAAAGTTTTTTCACTCTCTTATATTGCACGGGATTTATTTTGTTTGAGTTATTTTCACACCAAAGACTGTTCTACTCTTCTAGCGTATTGTAATACCTAATCAGGCCCCGTAGACAAGTGTCACAGCGTAAATCGCTACGGAATAGAAACGATTAGGTCGACCAATTACATCCAAGCTCGTCGCCGACGTACAATGCGCGCGCCACGGCGGAATCACGAGCTGGAGTGTAATTGGTCGACCTAATCTATTCTATTCGATAGCGATTTAGACTTTTGCCACTTGGCTACGGACCCTTGTCTATAATCTTCAATGAACCTAACAAACCACTGTGGTAAAAGCCTCTACAGTAATAAAGAAAAAAAAATAGTTCATAATAATTATGGTTGATAAACGTATAGTACAAACCAACAGCAGGTTCTCAAGGGCGTTAAATATGGTTATCCATTCTAAGACTGACCTCCCTAGTACTGCTTAAAACCTTGCAAAATGTGTTACCACTTAATCACGAAACCGGCTACAATATGGGTTTTTCAAGAAGGGCATTAGAAGGTTTTTGCAGGGTCGGCAGCGCGAGTGTGACGCCCCTGGTGTTGCACGCGTCCATAGGTCACGGTAACCGCTTTCCATCAGTGTGGGCCGTGTGCTTGTCTGCCACCTAAGTGGTATAAAAAAAAACCATCGAAACCATTTAAGCGGGGCGTGAAAAAGCATTTGACGAGGCCGTCTAGCTGAGAGTCACCATTGTGGCACTATCGGTGTTTGCAATGGTGACTCCCATTTCAGAGATTTTGCCTTTAGCTTACCATCAGGCGAGGTGAAGTCATGTTGACTTGTCCGACATAAAAATGAACCATCGTTATAACAGACTCACACCCTATACATAGGTCCTAAACACTTATAATAACTTACTTGATAACAATTTAATACACCTCTACCTAGCCCTAGAAGATATACAAGCGTGCATATAAATAAACAAAATAAATCAAAAATCAGTAAAATATAAGCGCAGACGCAGACTGGTATCAGCAATGTATTATTCGGCAGTTCGCTGAAACAAATGGGATGTTATCTGTTAAGGGCCTATTCTAATGAAAATTCTGTGTAATTTCCATCCAAGACTGATTTCTACGAGCTGAGTTACCGACACCGAGGTGTATGGTCCAAGTTATAAGCTCATAGCGGTGTCAGCAATTTATATTATTTAGATTTTTTTGCTTTATAACAATTTATAATTAGTTTTTACTTAACAACACACATGAAACATTATCATCAACTCAACGATGAATCCCGATTGAATCTGAAGCCTACACCTCAGAGTCCGGGACTGCATAAAATAATACTTATGTTCAAAAGTAATGAATGAAAATGGTAAGCGGTTATTGTAATCTGTTATGGCGTCAACACCATAAGGGCAGCCTCTATTACCTATAAGAGCATCATAGGCAAAAAATTACAAATTATAGGATTATTAAAAGGAGTAAATTATAGGAGATTGGGAAAATATAATTTAATCGAAGGAACATCTGCCCCCGTAGACAAGTGTCATAGCGTAAATCGCTATCGTTTCGAATAGATTAGGTCAACCAATCACATCCAAGCTCGTCGCCGGCGTACGATGCGCGCGCTGCGGCGGAATCACTAGCTGGAGTGTGATTGGTCGACCTAAACGTTTCTATTCGATACGATTCGATCGAATAGAATAATTTTGCCACTTGGCTACGGGCCCTGATCTTTCATCATAAGTAAGTGAGAGGATGTTAGTATTTAAGTATTTAAGACGCAGTAATGGACACGTTTTAAATGACAACAAAGTCCTGTTTTGTCACTCAAAATAAAAACAATAACTTTTACTCTGTATCAGTCAGAAGCTACAAGGTTGGCCTTTACGAAGTATCATTTTCACGTTCCTTGTGTTCCAACCTAGCGTTAATTAATCGCATCCAAAGCTTTCACCTCGGAGTCTGGGGTCCGCTTTACCAGTCTTAACTGCGGATTTGGCTGGACTTCGATATTTTCCGTGAAGCGACTGCCATCTGACCTTCACAACCCAATGTGACATTAAGTGATATCGAAGCATTGCAGCTAGACCTTTCACGTACCTACCTTTATTTATATGACTGAAACTTTTTTCACCTCGCATCTTATAATTTACGCCACAAATTTAAGGGTAAGTTCATTTGTATTCATTGCGCGCTCTCGCTGTCAATCGAGTGCGTCGCCGATGAAGATTGATGGAACTGCCGCTTAAATAAACGCCTCGTCGACACACGCGACAATTATTTGCGACACATCACTCTTTGTTCTACTGTTTGTATAGGTGGGGTTTGAGAGAAAAAGGTGATAAGGGCAATCACACAATGAAAAAGTGTCAGTTCTAGACTACAAGCCCATGAAGAAAAATAACCTGTATGGAGTACTGCTCGTATCTGTGTGATGGCTCAGCTAAATACCAACTTGACGCGCTGGAGACGATCGAGAGACGAGCCAAGAAGCTCATCAATAACGATGCACTAGTCGAGAAAAGACTTCAAAGCCTTGCCCATCGACGCAAAGTTGCAGGTCTCTCGGTGTTCTATCGGATACATTTCGGGGAGTGCGCTCTGGAATTGCACAACCTGATACCTCCAAGTCCTTTCCATCAACGAACGACCAGACGAACAGCGTCACGCCACCGCTATATGGTCGATATTCCACTCATACGCACAAAGCGCTTTGCTGACACGTTCATCGTGCGTACAGCTAAGGAGTGGAATTCCTTGCCTGAGTTTCCGGAAAGCTATAACCTGGGAGTTTTCAAGTCACGAGTGAATAGGTTCCTTCTAGGCAAGCGTGATTCATCGTAGACCACATCGTCACTTACCATCAGGTGAGATTGAGGTCAAACGTAAGCCTATCATGAATAAAAAAAAAAAAAAAAAAAAAAAAACCCTGTTAAATGAACCATCGATCGTGAATATCGCCTACTGCTAGGCTGTTACTATATCATAAAATAACTCCGAGTGTAGTAGCTATATCGTCATTTCTGAATGGTACAAGTGAGTAATTAATTTTTTTTTCATTAAACTAACGGCTTTTTATAGAAAAATAAATGTCGAAAAACCTAGTGCCGTACGAAAGTGGTGGTGCCGGCATCGGCAGTTAGCGCAAATATTTAATTCTTTTTTTTTATACTACGTAGGTAGGCAGACAAGCACACGGCCCACCTGATGGGAAGCCGTGGCCTATGGACGTGTGCAACGTTAAGCCCTACTTACCGGCGGGAACACAACACGATGGTTATTATGGCCGCCATATATAAATTCACCGGTAATTAGTAAACTAAGCTATCCAAAAAGGTGATGAATAAAATTTAATTATATTGCTATAAACGAAGTATGCTTGTTTTATTTCTGACTAAGTAAACTTCACCTGCATGCCGGTACATTCGCTGATTCATGGATAAGACTCTGGCGCATGTTTTCTTACGATTGGGGTCAAGCATGCAGTTTGTGCCCATAAAAGTCGTATAAGGAAATTAAGAAGAGTAGAAGGAATATAAGTGGCACCAAAGTATAAGTTACGGTTACAGTAACAACACTAAAATGATGATGTTGATAATTTTAAATCATAGAATAATACATTTTATTATTAAAATCCAAAAGTTCTTTTAATGAATAAAATTCTATAGATCTAACATGCCTGAATTTTCCATAAAAAGATTCAAAATCCCTCAGTAGAAAGATGCGGTAACAAAACTACTTCCTTTTATTTCAGTCTAGTTATTCATTCTTGCGCATTGCACTGGTTAAAAGGCTCGTTCCATTGTGATATTTTCAACCGACGAATTAAAGCCGCCATTCACCAGCCCGTACAAATCGTCAAAGCTTCGGTTCAATTTTATTTTATTGTAAAATACGTAGTTAGGGATGTTGATGTGCAGTGACCGTGCAAGCGTCGATCGTGTATCGAAAAACCTGAAATGTCCCAAATTCCCCAAATGTCCCAAAACGACTGGCTGTTCTAGTTACACTGCCGGCCGCACATACCCATAAAATTAAGTTTTATACCCGTTCATTTTGTGTAGATTGGTTTGTGATACTTTTTGTGAACACCATTTTGTTTCGGAATTGAAACAAAATTGTAATTTGAGTCACATAGCGGATGATTTCATAACATCTATATTACTTTGCAATGATTTTTTTAACTGGATTTTTAAAAGGAATTGATTTTTATTATGTTTGGAAACAATTTTACGTATCTGCTTGGTTTTTTTTTATCATACCACTTAGGTGGCAGACAATTAACACTAACTTGGAGTGGAACTTCAATATCGCCATTGGTCATAATGACCATTGGTTGTGGAGGTCAGATGGCAGTCGCTCCACGGAAAATATCGAAGTTCAGCCGCATCACAGTTAGACTGGAAAGCCGACCCCAACTGAGTTGGGAAAAAGGTTCAGAGAATGATGATGATAATGATAAGGTGGCAGACAAGCACACGGCCCACCTGATGGGAAGCGGTCACTGTGGCCTACGGACGCGTGCAACACCGGCGCGCTGCCGAGTTGGTTGGTTATGTATTCGTATTCTATTTGGCAATAACTACACAACATAGTTATTGTCTTTAAAATTAATAAGGGAACTATGGAGCATACCAATTTTATCCGTTCTACCACCGTTAGTATAAACCAGGGGTACAGTGGAGCAAAATCCGAAATTTGGGTCTCAAAACCTATTTACAAATATTTCAGTATGAAAGGAGCTATATTTCCATAAACCAAAGACTGCAAGTGAAAATAAAATAAAAATATTTCAGATTGTAATACATTATTATTATATCCACGGATTCCACTACATATCTTTATTTAAGCCACGTCTCAAAAGTAAACGAAAATGCATCAAAAAACTAAATTGCATGCCAGTTTCAAAGCTGCATACTTTATTCTGTCCGCAACAACACGGCACATCGCTTGTCGGCTACAACGACATTCCAATTCCATTTTGCGGTTTTGTGACGTCGGCTCGCGACTTGTCGTATTTATGTGTCTTATAACTAGCAGTGACGTAATGTATGACGTATGTAGTAACGTCGTATTATGTAGGATTAGGATGCTGAGTTTGTGAAATTTGAATGAAGTTTGTATTTTATGTGGTAGGACTTAAGTGCTGTATTTCATTTATAACATGTAAAGTTGGGAGATATTTGTGCTAGGAATATGAAAGCATATCTTTTGTTTTAGATACTGAAAATTTTATAGAGTTCCGTGAGAAAAGCAAAGGTTAAACTTGTAAATAAATCTTAAAAGTTTTACACTACAATTATTTTATATTATTACGACTAGTTAATGCTTGCGACTCCGTTTACGTGGGGGATCGGTTTTCGTTTTTCGGTCATATCTATTAAACATACAGCGAATTTGAAGTTTGATCAAGACCTTGCTAATAAAAATCTGCATCAAAATCCGTTCCATTTTTTTTGCTTCCATCACCGACAGACAGCAGAAATGTATGTATGAATGTATATAAATGCATATAAAATTTACGTCTGTAAATAGGTACCTAAATTATCGTCAAAAAATCAAATGGTTACCTATCTAGGGTTAATTACATTTAAGTATTGTATGACATTTTACACTATAACACATAGCACCCAACTCTTTAATAAATCAACAACAATATAAAAACTCTTAGTAAACCCTTTACATTTATTTCAAACAAACCTATGTCGGATGTAAAGAGGTAAAAAATGTCGGCTACCGCAATATGTCGGAATATGTCGGATTTTCCGGTCGGCTGTGTGCGTCTTAACGGTTTAGCGACAAGAGTATGCAAACGGCAAAATGGAGGAAGGCAAATACTTCACGAATGTTTAAATTGTGAATGAAGCGTTGAATTTTAGAAACATGTTTATACAATTATGTTTTATTTCGTACTGAAAGTCAATGTTTTACTCTGGTTTAAATTTTTTGTTTTTTTGGAAGATATTTTTTTGTATTTAGTACCGCCGGATTGACTGCACCCCGCCTGATGGTAAGCTGAGGTGGAGTCTAAAAATGAGTGGTCAACATTCCCAAGGGATGCTCTTGGCCATAGGCCACGGTGACAGCTTTCCATCATGTTGAATAAAGATAAAAATTTAAGTTACCTATATTCACGTTTCAATGCTAAAGGTCAACTGTCTTTCTTAAAACAAAAACATCTCAAAAAGGCCAAAGTTTTTCACCAAACTTCATTTTAATATTCTATGCCATTCTCGCTATAAAACACTTCGTGTATTACGAATTTATAACTTAAAACTCTTCAGAAAAACAGTATAAAAACGCTCAAATAGAAACAGTTTCAGTTAAAACTTGGATTCTTCTTTTGCAAGTAGTTAAAACTTTTACAATTTTATATTATTTACTCAGTGAACGAATAAGTCAAACAAATCCTTTTAATATCAACTTTTAAATGAAATTTACATGTCTTTAAAGATCGTGGAGTGTGATAACCCACGTATTTTTTCAATGTCTCAAAGGTATAGACGCATTTACTTTAAAATTAAATAATAATATAAGATGTCAGAGTTAGTAAAGATTTTTGGATGTTTTTATATTTGCTATTGACGATTGTGGCTGAAATTTGGTACTGGGATAGATTTATAGTCTGTAAAAATACATACGAGATGGGAACAAATTCAAAAATCATTAAAAAATCACTTACCAGACATTACACACAATGTACCAGTCATAAATAGATCCACTGTAGAAAAACCGCTAACACCATAAAAAGAACTATATAGGTACAATTAAAGTGCTATGGCAATTTTTTTTTAAATTCTGTGGTTAAAATAACAACCCTTACGAAATCTCATCACTTCATCGTGGCCAACAGTAAAAAAGAGGAAGCTAAGTAATTCAGCGCACTACCCCACCGTATCCGAGTCGTCTGAATTCTATTCTGGCAGCATGCCTGGAGTTATTCTTACTATAAAAATACTATTGTAAAATTGTAAAGCAGTTGTGTCTGTACATTGGATATATTTAAAAAAATACTTGGGTTACATGAAACGATAGTGAACACAAAAATTGTGTTTGTCTGTTTGTGCACGATGGACGTAAAACTACTGAATGGATTTTGATGCATTTTTTATCGCTTGTGGTCAGACTTAAAATCTCACGCAATTTTGATAAAAATCGGTTGGGTAGAACCGGAGATACCAGTAAAAAAAAAATTTAAGTCTAACGCTTTTATGCACCAAAAGCGACAAAAGCGAAATAAAAAAAAATATTGGATTCTTTTTCACAGTGAACTATACTAGTCAAGCCTTTTAGTTTGATACCCATATTGCGGTAGTTGTGAAAATACAAGCCGCCATTTTGTAGCGACAGCCACAGTGATACAGAATAGATCAACTTGCATTGTCACCAGAACTTAAGATATGTGCCAAATAACAGAACAATCCGTCGACAGGAAAGGGGGCAAATTTCAATTATTACTGTATTTGACCCTAACAAAGAGGTCAAATTAAATAAAAGCATTTAGCCGTAGAGCCGCGAGCATAGACTAAAGTATAAAAATTAATTCATAAAAATGTAAAACTTTGAAGCGGTGATACTCTGTAACAAGGTAAATTCCAAAATCCTTGCAATTTTGTTGTTACTGCCCGATCTTTGCAACTTACACTTGAAGCAAGAACCTCTGCCAAAACTGGCTGGGAAACTCGAACTTTGACTAGCAGCTGTTGTAAACTGAGTTCAGACATTCCTTGTCAGATACAAATTATAATTCGTATTACTGAAACTTTAAATTCATTGTTAGGTTTACTGCTAATGTACTTTTTATGCTTAATAAGTGCTTAATGTACTGAAATATTCATAAATTTGTGTACAATTTGCGCGCGATTGTGGGACTTGTGTTCAATTCTCAAGTTTAGTAAAGTGTTTGAAGATATTTCTTAAATGAAATGTTTATTTTCAGTACGAATTGTGATAATGTTCCGATTAAGGCATTAGTAGAAAGCTAGTCTCCTATCACAAGAAAAAAAATCGTTGATGAAATGTGGGCGTAAATTTCATCCCTCCCTTAAATAATGCGAAAAATTCCATCAAGAACTAACGTTCTTTGTCGCATCATCATAACTTAAAATTCTTTACCGGCTGACGTGTTTTCTTCTTCCTAAAGTCCCGCGTAAAAAGTATTTGATTTGAAAAAAAAAAAAAAAAAAAAAACAGCCCGCTGAGTTTCTTGCCGGAATCTTCTCAGGTCTGGGCCGCGTTTCGAACCGGTGCGGTGGTCCACTTGCTTCTAATTTTAAATATTTATAATTTTGACGTTTTACAAGTGCCGCTTAAAATGGTCTATACAGAATAAATGATTTTTGACTTGGACTTTTACTTTGACTTTGACTTTGATGAAGCTGTCAAGTTAAGAGCCAACATTATGGCACTATCGGTGTATATAATGGGGACCCCCTTCCTGAGACTTTAGCTTTATCATCAGGCGATGTGAAGTCATATTGACGTCACCGATTTAAAAAAAACGTATCATCTGCGTAAAAAAGGGGCGAGTGTGACGCCCCTGTTGTTGCACACGTCCATAGGCCACGGTGACCGCTTCCCATCAGGTGGGCCGTGTGCTTGTCTGCCACCTAAATGGTATAAAAAATGATAAACGTCTTTCTCTTCCTCAGATAACCTTTCTCTTTATGCAGGCATAATGAAAAGACAAAATTCTCTGTGCAGAAAATAATATTTGATAATAAAATCGACATCACAACAATATATGAGACCACAGGATACCTACCACATAAGCGGTCGATACGTTTCGGCTTTATAACGAAAGCGGTATTTCGAAAACAAATCTAGAACAACGTTACTTGTGGTAAAGATGTTGTAGAGAATATAGTGTTCAGGATGAATAGTTATCCAAATCATTTACCTACTGAATTTTACTTGGGGGCTCGTGGTTAAGTAGCAACTAAGCAGATGGGTAACCATCCGTGCCTCAAGAGCGTCAGTCCATTTGCCATACAAATATTTTTGGTATTTTTTTTATGATAATGCTGTCTTTTTTTTTGTTGCTCAGTCAAACATGAAAAACATTATATTATTCCTAAAGCAGTAAATATAAAACCATTTAAGAAATATAATATTTAATTACACTTAATAATTATAATTAGTATTTATTACGGATAGTTCTGTAGGAGTCCATAAAATTTTGATGTCGTTTTATTGAGGTCAGATGGCAGTGGCTTCACGGAAAATACCAAAGTTCGTTCGTTTTCTAGTTAGATCAAAACTTGACTCCAGGTTAAAATTTGGGAAAAGGCTCGCAGGATGATTTGTTGCATAGTAATTTGTGTTATCACTGCTAATTCGACTACACTATTGATACATTTTGGACTGACTGAAGTCCAAATCTATTCTTCAGTAAAATTAAAAAATTATAGGCTTTTTTTATACTACGTAGGTGGCAGACAAGCACACGGCCCACCTAATGAGAAGCGGTTACCGTTCCCGTTTTTATTCCACCGCCTACGAATTCTAAAACAATGTTTAGTTTGACAGAAAAATAATGATGTAGGTATTATGCAATAGTCCACGAAGAGCATCTGGCCGAAGAGCGCCTGAGCAAATAGCACCTATGATAGTCCACGAAGGGCACCTGTCAACATTTATGACAGTGTTTTTCGGGGACTACAACTCCGATATTATGATTTTAAGCCTTACCCTATTTGACTCTGTAGATAGGTTTCAAATATTGTAGCGTACTTTAAAACTGAACTTATTGAGTAAAATTAAGCAGTGTTACTCCATAAGTTTACTACATCAA
Source organism: Lithosia quadra (assembly GCA_963576445.1). Lineage (NCBI taxonomy): Eukaryota > Metazoa > Arthropoda > Insecta > Lepidoptera > Erebidae > Lithosia > Lithosia quadra. The sequence goes on along the minus strand of OY754891.1, from coordinate 651,216 downwards.
TGTCGCGATACAAATATACGTCTGCGCTTCAGTGCAGAAAGGAAATTGAATACACAATCTCAGGGATCGACCGCCTCGCCAGGATTACGAGCAGGGCTGTCAGCAAATAGCGTCTACCACTTATTACCCGGTTATACGCGGGTTTTCACTCATAAACCGGAGTGTACCACGGTTTCCTGAGTGTATATAATCATCATAAAATGCGAATGGAATGTATGATTCTTGTCTATTAGACAACGTTTGTAATAGATGATTTAGTTTGAGGTCTTGTGAAACCAGCATCATAGAACATATTTCAGCTTTTTTTTATAGGTCACGTCAATATGACTTCACCTCGCCTGATGGTAAGCTAAAGGTTTCAGTAAAGGGGCACTGTTAGTGTATGTAACACAGACAGTGCCATAATGGTGGCCCATAACTTGACGGCCTCATCAAATGCTTTTTCACGCTCCGCTTAAAAGACCCGGGTCTTGCAAAATTAAGAAAATTAAGACAGGCGATATAACTGAAGATGGCTGAAGAGAAATTAAATTATAAGTAATTGTTTTTCGATCGCATTAATTTTTTTAATCATTTTTGTGACACTTGTCACGGTCGTTGACCCCGACGGCGCAAAGAGTATTTCATACAGATACGTGTTTGTTGTTTTTTTTTTTGTAATTCGATTTTTATAATTCGATCTATTAATTGACTGCATTCTGTCTGATGGCATGCTGGGGTAGAATTCCAAGAGTAGTAGTCAATTACCTATTTCAGATCATATCCCTAGAATGGCTCTACCTTTTTATTTCCTTAATGAAATCTCTCTATGTTTCAGTAAGTAACATTAGTATTATCCAATATACATTCTAACTTTCACATTTTTAGTATAATGGCAGGTTTTATTTTAAGTTACATAACTTGTATTTCAAGACTTTATCTCAGGGACCAATAATCTGAGATATGACGCCTTTATCGAATTACAAGCTACAGGACAGGCCCAAGGAGAATTTAATTAAATATCTATTATTTATGGAGATTTCCGCCCCAGCCTGCACAAGACAGTAATGGGCCGATAGTGCTTCAAATATCTAGCGATAAAATGTATCTAAGGCATAAAGTTAATGAATAGTGTTTCATTTTAGTACCTAATCGATAATTTACTAAAATTTTAAATGTAAAAGTTTGTGAGAATGGGTGTATGACTATATGGATCGATGGATGTTTGTTTCGAACAAATCTGGATGATACTGGAAAAGACATTATAGTCTGGAATGGCATAGGTTTACATATACTATTTTTTATTAATCAATTCAACCACTATATCATTAGAACTAAATGTTATTTACATAATTTTACTCATATTACGCTACGCTCATCTATTTTTTTGATTACTAACATAAGCCTATAACAATGTACGCTATACCTCCTAATCCTACGCCCTCCACATCCGGTTTATTCCAGCTACCTTCTTTAGGTCGTCAGTTCACCTGGTTGATGGGCGTCCCACCTTCCGCTTGCTGATTCACGGCCTGCCCTCTAAAGGAGATCACACATTTGTCAGCAACGTACGCGCGATATAGAGGCTGTGCGAGGCTATCAGGAAATGCGGCGCGTTCGGTGCGGGTGAAATGTGCAAGTTTTCACATCATTGCATACAACGAATTCTAAAATGCGGCGCGTACTGCGCGTGCGGCGCGTACGTTGCTGACAAATGTGCAATCACCTTTAGACAGCCAATGAATAACCAATATAAATGAGAATATTTTTTGCATACATTCGACGTAGTAACATACATACAGCGACTCTACATAGAGAGCATTTGAGTTTAACATTTTATTTTATAAATATTGTCACTTCTAACGTAGCATTTAAAAGCTCCCCCGTCACACCACACAGGTCGTTAAAGTATAATCTCGCCTCCTATTATGTGGGAACCAAGAGCAGCGCAAGTATGTTTAGAAAGATTGTTGAATATGTAATAATCTAGGAAATTTATTGTATTTTCGCACTTTTTTATTTTTTTTTATACCACTTATGTGGCAGACAAGCACATGGCCCACCTGATGGAAAGCGTTCACCGTGGCCTATGAACGTGTGCAACACCAAGGGCGTTACCCACGCGCTGCCAAACCTGAAGGGAAAGGGCGGGGGTAGGAAAGGGTGTGGAGGTTAGGAAGGGGCGGGGACGAGGAGGGGTACAGTGAGCTCTGGCTACCCTAGTTACCGGCGGGAACACAATACGATGGTTATTATAGCCGCGGTTATTATCTGTAGGGCGGAAGTACTTCCCCAGTCGGACAGCTCATTTCGGACGGGAGATACCGTCGTGTCCTACCTCCTCCTAAATTGTTCTATAATGGCGGCTGGTGGATGATAAATTAGTATGATAATTTTGCAAAACTTCCACTATTTTAGGCTGCCTAAAATCTCCTTAAAGTTATCATCATCATTCTCTGAACCTTTTCCCAACTCAGTTGAGGTCGGCTTTCCAGTCTCACTGTGATGCGGCTGAACTTCGATATTTTCCGTGGAGCGACTGCCATCTGACCTCCACAACCAATGGTCCAATGACCAATGGCGATATCGAAGTTCCAAGTTAGACTGGTTGGACTTTTGTGGGCTCCAACTACCCGTAACGACTGCCATAGATGTTTGTATGGCAACCGGGACCGACGGCTTAACGTGCTCTCCGAGGCACTAATAAACCTGCGATAAATAGACACATAACTTCGAAAAGCATCGAAAAGTCATTGGTGTGTGCCATGGTGAACCTGGGATCGAACCCGAGACCTCGTCTCAGCAGTCCATTACCCAAACCACTAGGCTACCGCGGCTATATCTAAATCTCCTTAAAGTTATAATGCCTACTAATAATAAACGTTTATAATTGCGGTCAGTAGTAAACAGAATGATAACGTAATCTGTTAGTGATTATATACAACGGGCAAAGTCATAAATTTTGACAGCGGACGGGCTATTGCATACTAATTTTTTTTATATCACCTGATGGAAAGTGATAATGTGGTCAACGATGGAGCACGCTTGCCAAGAAGCAAACTATTCACTCTTGACTTAAAGACTTCCAGGTTATAGCTTTCCGGTCCGATTAGTTAGAATACATCTTATGGAAAATAATAATTGTATTTGTCATCGTGAGATATTTTGCAGGTGGTATCAAGCAACCACTGGGGGTAACATTCGCTAATCCTTTAATCTTCAACACCTCCCGGATTCAGGATAAGGATTAAAGTAAAAAATAAAAGATTTTCAACATTTCTGAACAGAAAATCTTCCCTGAAAAAATTGCGAAACACGTCTTGGGAAAACAGGAAATAAATGGAAACCGTTCTTTCAGGTAAAGCGCCTGAATCGGGCTCTGATAACGGTTCTGGACTAAGATTCAATGAACGTGGATAGGAATATCATATTATATTAAAGTCGTCTGTTTTTTAAAGACTTCCACTTTTGAATAAAAGGTTTGCCTTCATAACAGGGTTTGTACACTTATGTTTCTCAAGACTCATCTCTTAGTCCAATAAACTCATTCATAAATTTTACCCTGTAACCAATATTTATGTTAAAACGGACAAAGAAACCTTATAGTATTATTTTAAAACTCTTTAAAAAATTTTGCTCTAAGTAATTTATCGCCTCGAATTCTGCCTTTGTCGCCTGCTAACATAAGATTTTGTTTCTATCAAATATGAAGGACATTAGGTTTCACTATACAAAATGGGTATAACAAAACTGTTTAACATTTATTAATGAAAAATAATTGCATGTAGCTGAAATTTAAATCCAGTCTTAGGATATCCATTCCAATTAATCAATCAATCATTTATTCATGATGTGCGAATATGGGTACAGGTACAGAGTCATTCTCTGAACCTTTTTCCCAACTCAGTTGGGGTCGGCTTTCCAGTCTAACTGTGATGCGGCTAAACTTCGATATTTTCCGTATAAATAATATGGATACAGAGTAATGGTGTTAAAAACACACGTTATATTTACGTAAACTTACTGTCTAGAGTGCAGCAATAGTGGGACCGGTGGGTGCCACGCGGTGCTCCGACAATAATCCTCTTTTGACGAGGCCGTCAAGCTGAGTGCCACCATTGTTAACATGGTACGTATATGTAATGGTGACCCTCTTTCCTAAGATTTTGCCTTCAGCTTACCATCAGGCGAGGTGAAGTCAAATTGACGTGTCCTTTTGTTGTAGGTGCTGCGGTAGCCTAGTGTTATGGGTAATGGACTGCTAAGACGAGGTCTCGGGTTCGATCTCAGGTTACCATGGCGCACACCAATGACTTTTCGATGTTTTTCGAAGTTATGTGTGTATTTATCGCAGGTTTATAAGTGCCCGGTTAATGGCAATAGGCTCGCCACCTATTACATTGGGACCTAAACATAAACTGGCGAAATGTGGGTGCTAGCACCTCTGCCTACCCCTTCGGGGATATAGGCGTGTGTTTATATTATATGTAGTTTTTTTTTAGTAAAGAATCCTACCTGAAAATTTCTTATCCAGTATTTCAGTGATCTTCGTCCGTAGCTCATCCCGCCGTAACGCGATCGTATCAGTAGCATTGACTAGTCGATAGGAACAGAGATTTACTCGATACACACTTCACCTGCCTTTTATGTTCAGATATATCTCAAATGATGGAAACCTTTGTACAAAGGATCGTATGTATGCAGGCAGGTGTTCGCGCAGGTCTATGGATGCTATTTTGAGTTTTGTGTTTTGCGCTAGACACTTTCTTTGCTAACCTTACTATCATTTTTCTACATCCATCTGACACTTTTGTCTTCGTAAGCTGTCTTGTGTAGTTTATCGTGAGAAACTTATTTTCCTTGAGAATTTAGATGTCAGTTTTTGGTATAATATTGCATGTACGCGGCTCAGCATGCGTGAAATTTTGTTCTCGATGCCGCTTTGGATGGGAATAATAGTAGTAAATTTCCAGACAATATTCTATCCATGTACCAAATTTCAGGTAGTTCCGTTCAGCCGTTAAAGAGTAGGTAAAGGAGTGACAAACATTCAAAGGTGCAAACTTACAAACATCTTCACAAACTGTCACTTCTATAGGGACTATAATAAAATTGTTTGGAGATATTAAAAAATAAATTGTGAAAGAATCTTTTTCAAGCTAAACTGTTTTAAATTGTATTGTCATCAGAACTAAAGACTTCTGCCAAATATCAGACCAATCAGACAACTGAAAGGGGGTCGAATTTCAATTACTAGATTTGACCTAAACGCACAGGTCAACAAAACCGTTTAAAAACTTGAGTTATGTAAATTATAATTCTCAACACAAATTCTTTTTTAAATTCTTGTTCCAAAAAAAAGTTTTGTCTGCTTGTTCGCGATGGACGCAAAAACAACTAAACCTATTTTAATGCTAGCATCGGCTAGTACAATACAATTACAATATTAGTAGAACATAATAATAGGAAAATAATTAATGTAAATAATGTATTTTGTTATTACCCAAGATAATTTTAATAGCCCAATATTAGGAAAGTAGGAAGAAAATGTATCTATGAACAATTCAATAACATAAGATCTCGATGTATCTACTTACCATATTCATTGAAATAAATTATAATAATTCATTCATTCATTCATTCATTCATCCATTCATTCATTCATTCATTCATTCATTCAGTCAAGATAGTATAAATACTAGTAATTCTAGTAAATTCATATTAACTATATACCCCACAACAGAAACAGAATTCTTTTGCATTTTGCAACGGTTTGTAGCTTCAAAGATTGCTCTCTATTATGGAGCTTTTCGCCATAACATGCCTAGGCAGAGGCGAGGTACACGGAGAAGTACAAAACGGGTTATACAGCGTGTTGTTATACAACGAGCCAGTAAATTGGCTCGGAGCGGCGACAATTTGATGGCAATTTGGTGTTATTACGACGCTGTCTTGTATCCTCGTAAATTTTAGGGTTAAGGCTACAAGATAGTGGAGAGATTAGCGGGAAAGGGTTGACTGAGGGAAGGAAACATGTTAGCCAGAGCTTATCTACAGCTATTGCAGCTATTTTGTATGCATGAATATGTCTTGTCTATGTATTTTAACGTATAATATCTATGTATTTACAAAAAAGTATGTAAATTATGTGTATCTGCATTTTAGAACCCATAACACAAGCTGGTTAAACTATGCTTACTTTGGATCTAGTGTTTTTTTATGTCGGTCACGTCATCATGACTTCACCTCGCCTGATGGTAAGCTGAAGGCAAAGTCTCTGGAATGGGAGTCACCATTGCAAACACCGATAGTGCCACAATGGTGGCTCTCAGCATGACGGCCTATGTATAATATACTTACTAAATTTTGCCCGCAGATCCATCTGCATATAATTCTATCCCGTTTCCACGGTCCATAGGATTCTATTCAGGGTATAAAAGTAGTCTATTTGTTACTCAAGACTATAATCTGTCCCTTATATAAACTTTTGGGTTTATAAATTATTAAGTAGGATTTTTTTATATAGGTACCTACCACAGACAGCCAGCCTCTGTGGCGTAGCGGTAGTGAACGCGGCCGCTGCGCAAGAGGCGCGGGTTCGATCACCACACAGTGCAAATATTTGTATGCATGGATATATGGGTATTTGCATTGGTCTGGTCGTGCCTCGGAGAGCACTTTAAGCCGTTGCGTCGGTCCCGGTTGCCATAAAAACATCTATGGCAGTCGTTACGGGTAGTTTGAGCCCTAAAAAGTCCAACAACAACGGTCTAGCTGCAATGCTTCGATATCGCCTAATGTCACCATTTGGTTGTGAAGGTCAGGTGGCAGTCGCTTCACGGAAAATATCGAGGTTCAGCCAAATCCGCAGTTAAGACTGGTAAAGCGGACTTCAGACTCTGAGGTAAAAGCTTTGGATACGACTGGGATAAACGCTAGGTTGAAGAAGATACCTACCACAGAAATGGGAAGTTTCTGTCCGGCCATCTAATTTCTTTCCTGGTATCATGTTATTCAAAAAATTATACTAAAAACCTCTCCATAATAGCGGCCAAACGCGATGATTATCAAAATTTGTTAATCCGTTGTTAATCTTCCTCTAAAAACAATACAAGCACAAAACCTCCCTAAACTTCCTAACATCAAGCAAAAAATGGCGGAATTTTTTAAGCTCGATTTTCCCTAAAGTGCCCAAGATGAATTGACTTTTAATCAAGGAAGGAAACATAATATTTTTGTTTACAACGCTACAAACAGTTGGTCGGATTAACTCAATTTACTTTCAAAAACTCGTAAATCTTGTTTAATTCTAGATTTTGTTTAATAAAATGATGTTTTACATTTTGTGTTTTAAATTTTAATAAATCCATTTTAGAAATTAATGGTGGGTGAAATAAATCATTGTCAGCCGTCAGTAGGGCCTTTAAATGTGGATTTTTTTTCAAGGACACCTTTTTACGGAAATAAATAAATAGAAATTCTACGGCATTCTACACAGCGCTATTGTCTAAATAGCGCTGTGTAGAATGCCGTAGAGTAAGCTTAGTTTCACTAGCTTGTTATGGTTTCCAGAATGCGAATCCATACATATAATAAAATGGTAGGAAAGTAAAAACTGTACATTGAATTTTTTTTTTTTCATATTGGTCACGTCAATATGACTTCACCTCACCTGATGCTAAACTAAAAGCAAAGTCTCAGGAAGGGGACCCCATTACATACACCGACAGTGCCATAATGGTGGCCCTCAACTTGACAACCTCATCAAATGCTTTCTCACGCCCCGCTTAAGGGACCCGGGACTGTAGGAGGAGAGAAATACGTGAGCTGGTAAAAAATTCCAGGTCTTTATGGTGCGGCAAAGAAAAGAGGCACCGGTATAAAAAAAGTAATCATTAAATTACATGAAATGGGTATTATGTGTACCCATTTCATGTAATTTTTTATACCTATTTTATTTCTGGTGTACAATAAAGAAATTTATTATTATGTATGCTAGTTTGGCTCGCTTTATCAAGGAAGAAAATCTATTGTATATCGTGAAGTCTGCATACTATTCTCACTGCAACTCTAGTCTATTCTATTTTAATAGTTTACTGTAAACAGATAACTTAGATGCGTGTTTTTCATTAATGTGTTTCTTTCTTTCTTTTTTTTTTAATCATAAGCGGTTCTATAATCGCTTCTGGCGTTACTGTGTCCTGACCACGTCCTAGCAGATACAGCGTTTAGCCGTAACAGTGACGATAAACTGTCGTTTTCCCACACCCTGTATATGCGCTAATAGTGCTGACTTCATTATGAAACACCTGTATAAAGGTAGCATTTCATTTACTTTGTTATATTAATGCTGTGATTTGGGTTGGTTGGTGACTTCAAAGTAAATGCTTGCGCTCTGCGGATTTTTTATATTGCACAGGTCAACATGACTTCACCTCGAATGATGGTAAGCTAAATGTAAAGTCTTAGGATTGGGGGTCACCATTACATACAATAATAGTTTTTTATACCACGTAGGTGGCAGACAAGCACACGGCCCACCTGATGGTAAGCGGTCACCGTGGCCTATGGACATGTGCAACACTAAAGGTGTCACACCCGCGCTGCCTACCCTGAAGGGAAAGGGGGAGAGCTTGGAACGGGTGGGGGAGGAGGGTGGGGTACAGTGAGCTCTGGCTACCGCTCTTACCGGCGGGAACACAACTCAAGGTTATTATGGCCGCGGTCTTCTGTAGGGCGGACAGCTCATTTCGGACGGGAGATACCGTCGCGTCCTACCTCCTCCTAAATAGTTCTATAATGGCGGCTGGTGGATGATAAATGAGTATGATAATTTTACAAAACTTCTACTATTTTAGGTTGCCTAAAATCTCCTAAAAGTTATAACGCCTACTAATAACAAACGTTTGTAATTGCGGTCAGTAGTAAACAGAATGATAACGTAATCTGTTAGTGATGATATACAACGGGTAAAGTCATATATTTTGACAGTGGACTGGCTATTGCATACTAATTATGTTAGCGACTGCATATACGCTCGACAGATTGCAGTGGTGTGCTGAGAAGCGATATTGAATCGATATTAAAACGATATAATGACCGTTTTCTCATTGCTACATTACTTTTTCAAGGTTAGCGTCACTCAATTCCTGACGAGAAAGGTAGGTCTGCAAGTAATTGTATGGACTCATCTCATATAAATTCTTTATAGTATTTGTTTTATTTTTGGTATATATTTAAGAAATGTATATATAATTCGGCTCGCCTTACCAGAACTGAAAATCTACTATATAACGTATAATCTGCAGTGAGAACACTACAATTCTAGTCTACTATAATCTAACAAAAATGAGTCTAGACTAGAATAGTTACATGTGTTATAATCTACTAGCTGTTGCTAGCGGCTCTATCCGTGTGAAATTTTGATCCTGTTGCCGTGATCCGCCACTACCTATTCCAGGGAAAAGCAGAAGCTTATACTATATTACCTACTCGAGACCATAATCTATCTCTATACAAAATTTCGTTCGGATCCGTTAAGTCACATGGTACATGGTAGATATCCCACTCATACGCACGAAACGTTTTGGCAGTACGTTCATCGTGCGTACTGCTAAAGAGTGGAATGCCCTGCCTGAGTCTGTATTTCCGGAAAGCTACAACCTGGGTGTCTTCAAGTCTAGAGTGAATAGGTTTCTTCTAGGCAAGCGTGCTCCACCGTCGACCACATCATCATTTGCCAACAGGTGTGATCGTGGTCAAACGCGTGCCTATTACCAATAAAAAAAAAAAAAAAAGTCATTTTTGCATTGAAAAGTAACAAACATCCTTAAAGACTTACAAACTTTTACGTTATTAATATTAGTAGGAAGAATTAGTAGTAGGTTCTAGTATACTTGTAAATTATGTACGAGTAGATTGTCATTTTGTGAATTCGTTGTCTAAAAATTAATTGGTGTCCTTTCTAAATGTATTTCTTCTGTCGTTTCCGCATAAAACAAAGACCGTTAATTTCTCGTTCGCATGATAAGCCCCCAGTTTAACATAATCTATTAGCATCAAGTTTGTGTTGCAGCAGGGCGGGCAGATAACGTGCCGTTACTATACCATGTCGATTGATACCACTACCCACCACTACCCTACCCCTTTGTCAAACATTTACATATTTCCGCTGTTTCACGGAAATTCATTTGCAAATTTGGGTACGAATACAACAGCTGTGTTGTTTTCGCTGAAATAATATGTTTCCTAGGCACATCGAGTCGACTAAATGTTTATCTACGATCGGAACGGATCATATCGATTTGTAGGTTATCGGTGTAATGGGGTGAATGGAACTTATAATGTGAATAGAAATCTTAATATATATAAATCTCGTGTCACAATGTTTGTCCTCAATGGACTCCTAAACCACTTAACCGATTATAATAAAATTCGCACACCATGTGCAGTTCGATCCAACTTGAGAGATAGGATAGTTTTTGAAACGGATTTCGACATCCACGCGGGCGGAGCCGCGGGCAACAGCTAGTCATATATAAATATATTTTCTTTTTTGAATCCTTGTCTGTTTGTTCGAGATGGATGAAAAAACTACTATAGAGATTTTGATGTGGTTTTCTTGCTTGAAAGGTCTTGGTCAGACATAAAATCTGCCGTATGTTTTTTTTGCATCGCGACTGCGATGGACGTAAAAACTACTGAACAGATTTTGATGTGGTTTTTTTTATTAGAAAGGTCTTGTTCAGACTTAAAATGTTACGCATGTTTTTTTTTATACCACGTAACTGGCAGACAAACACACGGCCCACCTGATGGGAAGCGGTCACCGAGGCCTATGGACGTGTGCAACACCAAGTCACTCACGTGCTGCCGACCCTGAAGGGAAAGGGCGAGGGCAGGAATTGGTGGGGAGGCTTGGAAGGTGTGGGGGCAGGAGGGGTACAGTGAGCTCTGGCTACTCTACTTACCGCCGGGAACACAATACGATAGTTATTATGGACGCGGTCTTCTGTAGGGTGGAGGTACTTCCCCAGTCGGTTTCTTGCCGGAGTCTTCTCAGGTCTGGGCCACGCATCGAACCGGTGGTCCATTTGCTTCTAGTTTTAAATATTTATAATTTTGACGTTTTGTAAGTGCCGCTTAAAATGGTCTATACAGAATAAATTATTTTTGACTTTGACTTTGACTTTGACTTCGGACAGCTCGTTTGGGATGGGAGATACCGTTGTGTCCTACCTCCATTAAATTTGTCACAACCGGAGATGTAGTAAGAAAAAACGCAAAAACCGACATCCACTTGAACGGAGCCGCGGGCAAAGGCTAGTTCTCTCATAAAATTGTAATATTACAATATTCCGTCAAACACAAGGATATTTACATTTTCTTTAAATAAGAAACAGTCTTCTTATATTAAAACAAGTACAAAAAAAACTCGGTGAATTCGTTAAAAAAAGTTTTTGTTAAACAAAAGTAATTTTGTATCGCGCAGCTTGTTAATGCCGTGTTTCGTATTAATTTCCTACAGTTGTAATTACTTTGGTTACCATTTTTATTACCGCTGAAAGAGATTCAGTCAGTCATTTTTAAAAGTTTTGCTCTCTTTGTGTCAAGTAAAAAACAAGGGACGTTTTATTGAGCTCTTGGCTAGAGTTTTAATGTAATGAATTATAAATAAGTACTAACTTAAGTTAGTATTAATAAATATTAGTATTTATAATTATTATTAATTATTAGTTTTAATAAATCATAATATCCAGGATGGGAATTAAACCATCGACCGTACCACGTTTATGGTATGGCAACCCCCGTTAAATATTTATATAATATTCAACATAATTTAGAATAGTGCCATTTTTGACATTTCTTTTCTTTCTTTCTTCTTTCTTTCTTTATGTACAGTCAACGGCAAAATGTCTATGATGATTGCACAGATTGAAACTTAAAAAACTAATGAAAATGGTTCATTATATTGTAATCAAAGTTTAAAGGTATCTAGTTCAATAGCACCAAAAAGCATTTGATGAGGCCGTCAACTTGAGGGCCACCATTATGTCACTGTCGGTGCATGTAATGGGGACTCCCCTTGTAAATCTACTAACTTTAATGAAATAAATATATCCGCAACATACCATAAAAGTAAGAGAATGTTAAACCACATAACACTAGTAGCCGTCGACGTCGATGGTCCGATTCACACTATGAAAGTTAAGTAATATCGAAATAATACTGTTTAAGAGTTTATGGTAAGGCCCCAGAACAAATATTCACGGTTACCCTACGCTAGGGCTGTCGATTCCGAACACAGGCAGGTAACACTTTAATACGAAAAAAATACACTCGTAAATCACAAAAGAAAAAAAAACAATAGGTTACTTGTGGAAAGTATAAATAAAGAGAGATTTATTTCGTGAGGCGAATAAAGTGGGCCTCAGACATGTGGGGCTGAATGTAAAGTAGACAAGAATGGCACGTTGGTGGTTCGATTGCTTTGAGAGTTGTAACGTTTTTGTTCCTAATTGTAATATGTGCATAATTTGATATAGGTCGGTGGATAAGATAAATTATATCAATCCTACATGTAAAATTTGGCGAATATTATTAAAATGTTTTTATCTTTTATCTTCAAGAAGGGCATTACCTAGAAGATTTTTGCAGGGTCAGGCAGCGCCAGTGTGACGCCCCTGGTGTTGCGCACGTCAATAGGCCACGCGGTAATCGCTTCCCATCAGGTGGGCCGTGTGCTTGTCTGCCACCTAAGTGGTATAAAAAAATCTCAATCATGCTCAAACTGCTGAACCAATCGGTTGAAATTTGGTACAGGACAAAATTTTGGTTTGGAATGGCCTTCTCGTTTGGATGAATTCCTGTAGTTTCAGGCACGAGATTATTTTTTTCTAATTAATTTCGAATTTTTCTTTAACGCAGTCACAAGATATTTCAATACATTTCTTCAGTTTTTTACAGGCATAGTATAATTTACCACGCAGGCATCTCTGTCTAGGCCGTCAAGGTAGGGGCCGCCGTTTTGGGATGAATGGTGTCTGGAATGGCGGCCCTCTGGACTTTGCCCTTGCTTCTTACCATCCAGCGGGGTTAAGTCAATAGACGGACTGAATATAAAAAAAAAACGCAAATAGAATATTTTATACGAGTAAAGAAGAAAATGTGTTTAAAGGTATAACTTAAGCAGAGTTAGAACACAAATTTAATGTATACAAGGTTAACCGAAAGTGCTTTTTTATTCTTATTCAAAAGACACATAGACTTTAAACTAATTTATATTTTACCTTCTATATCTCAATTATTGAAAAATTTCATTTGTTATTTTACTTTGACATTATACTCCACTTAGGAACTTTAAGAAAAAAGTAATAGCTTGTCTAAATTTGATGAATTAAATTGATGAGATTAGATGCTGCCAAATTGAAGTACTCCTTATAAACAACTAGCTGTCGCCAGCGGCTCCGCCCGCGTGGATGTCGGAATCCGTTTCAAAAACTATCCTATCTCTCAAGTTGGATCGAACTGCACATGGTGTGCGAATTTTATTATAATCGGTTAAGTGGTTTAGGAGTCCATTAAGGACAAACATTGTGACACGAGATTTATAAATATTAAGATAAGCAGTACTTAATATGAGACGAAAACGATACTTTCATGAAATATGTACTTACGTTTAAGATTAATACTTTATGACATAGTTTTTAGATACTTTATCTATCTATAGGTACTACGAGTATTATAAAATTAAATTTGCTGGGTATGAAATGGAGCATGGATATATGAAAAAAAAGATTCTTGTTTCTTTGTCGGTTTGTCCGTTCGTTTGTTTATCTGTTTGTTTGCGAAGGGCGCTTAAACGATGGATTTTATTATTAAGGTCTTGGTCAGACTTAAATTCTACCGTATGTTTGATTGCAATTGGTTTAGTAGAATCGGAGATAATAATTATATGGCCAAAATTTTAGATAGCCGACATTCACGCGGAGTAGGCTATAATTATTATATTGTGTTTAAATTACGATGACATGAGTTAAAAATCATATAAGCTGAAACGAAGCGAAAGCGTATTGTTAATTACAAATAATATATAATACATATTAAAATTGTTAACATAAAGTACAAAATTGAACAATTGACTGATACTATCAATCATTAAAATTTAAACTGCTTTCGGAAATATTGTAATAAACCGATATGCCTTTGAAAAATTAATAAATTGAGCATTGTTATACGTCAAGTCTACGTCAGACAAATTGAATAATGAATATTAATTTGAGTTAGGGCAAGGTATAAAAATCAGGAAAATGGAAAGAAGGAAATACAAACAAGACCCAAACGAGAAAACTTAGGCTTCACTTTGACAAGTTCAAGTTCGACAAAATGGTGGTAGTATTAACATCGATTGCCACAACGAAAAATTGTAATAATATAGATGAGGTTTTAAGTTTCATCAAAATCGGGCTAGTGACTCCTTTGACCATTTTTCGCTATTCCTGATAGTTTCGGTTTTGGCCATCCAATCCCTTTTGAAAAATTTCACCCTGTATATTCATGCCACCAGGGTAACCAGAGACAACAGATACACATTTCCTTTACTGTCAAAAAAACAGCGTTCGAATTGAGAACCTTTTTGGAAGTCGGTTAATTAAGTCTTTCATACAGGCCTCGTTGTTTGAATTGCTTTTAAATTACTCGTTTCAAATAATAGTAGTGAAAGTAATATAGTATAGAAGTTAGTAAGTATCCCTACCAACTGATTACCATTCCCCATTGATTAACTAACTATTTCAAACTCTAAAAACCTATTCAAAATCCATTACTTGCTCAACAAACACAAACTCGTCGTTGTACAACGCAATTTCAATAAATCCGCCGCCGAATTCGCGCTATTACGCACCTACATGGCCAAACTTTGTAGAATCGATGCGAATTCACTAAACAGCCAATAAATTCTCAAATTCAACCATTAAAGTGGTAAATAGGTAACCGCGTTTGCGTTTACCCGGGCCTTATAGTACCGTATTTTATTTAAATGGCTTAGAGTAGAAATAATTAGGCTTAGAGCGTCAACTATCCAGAAAGTGTGGGTGAGGCTAGAAAATAAATGTTTCACCAATGTATGGACATTGAGCCCGATAATTGTACACTGCTTAGAAAAATAGCTAGGCAATGCAGTTTTCATTTTTCACTATTCAATTCTTATAATATTGCTTCGTATTATGGGCGGAATCTAACTAAATAAAGACTTTCTTGCAACACAACAAACATGGCGGACTAAAACTATAAAAATGTACTCATATTTTATTAATTTATGCCTTTAAATTAAATATAATTGTATTTTTGCCAATAACGGTATTATTTCTCTTTTTTTTTCTGTATTGTGTACAATTAGGGGGCCCAAAATGAAACATCTCCTTTCAGGAGATTCATCACTATGAGTGCTCCTGGGTAAATATTTTTTTAAGAGTAGGTACTAGTAACCGAAATTACTAGTCATTTAGATTGGAGAAAGTAAACATCCAGGACGGGACATGAACCCGCGACCAGTGCCTTACAGGGGAAATACTCTGACCAACTGGGCCTCAACTCTGCTAAAGGCAAACCACTCTCATGCCCATTACACTCTTGCTATTTAATTGTAGACTTTACTGTTGTACAGTTAAAGTCTAAAATGAGATGAAAAGAATTCATTTAACTTTTTCATTCGTTCTACAAAATATCATTTGATTTTAGACTTTAATTTGTTTTTCAAGTGCTAGTGGTTTGTCTTACTGACTTCTTTGATATTGTAAGTTCTTCGATATTTTTGATTGTTCGGTCATTGGTCATTGATTTTTTTCCTTATTGATTTTAATAAAATTACTATGCAGTTATTTTTAACTTCTCCAGTTAAGTTTATCTATACCTTCCTCGATAAACAGGCTATCAAACAATAAAGGATTTTTTAATTTGAAACAGTAGTTCTTGAGACTAGCGCTTTCAATTAACCAAACAAACTCATTAGGTTACCATACATACAACCCGCTAATTCCCTCAACGTGTTGAAACTTGCAGCAAATCCACAGTGAAATCATAGCGTAAGATAGTATGTCAATTGGTTTAACTCGTATTCGGCAATATATTCCTAGCTAAACTGAATCTACTATATTCTACGTTACTAGGGACATAGAATCGTGCGGAGGTAGTTAGTTCCAGCAATTAGATGCTGTTAGCTTTGATACTGCTCATCCATGTTTCTCTAAATGTGTAGTTAGATAGTGTATCAATTTAAACTACTTCTAATTCTTTTTAGGAGGAGAAAAAAAACGAAAATTCTACTGGTGATATAAAGTTAACATAAGGTTAAGCAATACTAGCCAGGTCAGTCTTAAAATGGATGACCATTCTTCAAAAATGGAAAGAAAAAAAAAATTAACCCAAGAAAACTGAATTCAACGGACCAAATTTAAATGACCACACGAGAAGCGCCAGCTATCAAACAAAAAAAGAATCATTAAAATCGGTTCACCCGGTTTAAAGTTCTGAGGTAACAAACATAAAAAAGTACAGTCCAATTGAGAACCTCTTCCTTTTTAAGTCGGTTAAAAATAGAAGGCTAGAGATTGTAATTAAAAACGATTGTAATATTGTTTCCGTAGTTCGAATGAATTTCGATAGATGGCTACACCGGCGCCCTAAGCCGTAGAATATTATATCGAAAAAATTCGAACATCTATGACGGGTCCAGGTAGCCCAGTTAGTCAGAGCATTCCACCTGTAAAGACTAATCACGGCTTCAAATACCGTCCTGGATGTTTAATGGTTGTTTAATGTACCACCACAGCTGACAAGTATGGTTTATGTGACTGACTGGTACGGCGCCGGCGGGCGGTAGGGCCCCCAGGACTCCTCCCTCCCTCCTGGCACCCTGGTCTTCCTGATATTTTGTGCAGAATTTTTTACAGATAAAACAACTATACTTCTAAATAATAGACCAATAATAAAATATTATGGGTGTGTTAATTTATGAAATTCGAATAAATATAAATGCAATGTTGACCATTTATAACGAACGCTGACTTCAACAATTCTGTGAGTAAGTGTAGATAAAGAAATTCAAACTTTGTTGTGTAGATATTAGAGTCGTTATTTACACATTGGATCTAATGTGAGTCCTATATTATATTTCTTATGGGCGGTTACCCCCTAGCATACTACGGAGCTAAAGATTTAGTGTTATTACGGTCAGAGAAGCAAATCATCTCCATTTTATTTTGCCGTGGAGTCCTGTAGGTACGAATGGGTCGATTCGACCCTGTGATTCGACCAGTGAATATAATCTTTTACCTAACATCGACAGTATCATAATGGTGGATTTTGTATGGTTTCTAA
This sequence comes from Lithosia quadra, assembly GCA_963576445.1. Taxonomy (NCBI): domain Eukaryota; kingdom Metazoa; phylum Arthropoda; class Insecta; order Lepidoptera; family Erebidae; genus Lithosia; species Lithosia quadra. The sequence continues at coordinate 633,861 of OY754891.1, read as the reverse complement.
AATAAAATACCATTCAACATACATACATACATAACAAAAAATGTTTAAAAAATGGTTCGTATGGCAACTCGGATCAATGGCTTAACGTGCTTTCTAAGGCACGGTGAGAAATCTCAACGTGTTAAGAATAGCCATCCATCCTAAGTCTACTCGACCACCACTTAGCAACATTCATTTCTAGGCTTCACAACAAATTGAGAAATCGCAAAAAGTATCATCTTGGTCCTAAAAAAATTACTTTATCTAGTCTGACTAATAGGCTAGGCCTGCACTACTACCCCACAAATCCCTTGAATAATGTCATCATACTATTTACGAAATCTCTGGAGTCCTGTGTATTTGTTCATGTGACATTTTAAATCCTGAATTCGAAGCTAAAATTTGCAAATGTCTACGCAAACTGTAGTAGGTATTGAAAAAAATATAGCTTATAGAGAATTGTGGGGTGCTTGTGTGAGCGGGGCGGACAATGAATAGTGTTATTATATATTTTTTTCACAAATATAATTAAAGATTTAGTTATATTGGTTATTGTTAAAGTGTACTATCTACTTTCTTCCAACTTGACCCCTTCGACTTGGTGCAAAGATGGATCCCATACTTACGAACAGTGCAGAACCTCTCAGCCATGTAAGAAATTATGCTTCACTCTATGTGTTCAGAAGACTTTAATATAATGCACATGCCTACAATCTATAGTCCCATCGCTCATCACAAAACTGAAATTGGAAGGTAGGTACGAACTCGCTTGAACGACGAGTTCCACGTTAGCCAGTAGACGAATAAGTTAAGAAGCGGTGCAATTAGTAAGGTATCAAATAAAAATCATTCTACACACGTTCAAACTGTGGAACGATCTGTATGCTGTGCTTTTTCCAAGCGATTACAATATGGGAATCTTCATGAATACTATTAGAAGGTTTTTAAAAGTTACAGCGTGAGTGTGACGCCCCTGCTCTGGTTTTACAAACGTCCAAAAGTCGCAGGAACACCTCAGTGGCATTACCTCACACCTAAGTGGCATAAAAATGTTTATTTTCTTAAAAAAAAAATCATATTTTTTTTTATGTCGGTCACCTCAACATGACTTCACCTCGCCTGATGGTAAGCTGAGGCAAAGTCTCTAGAATGGGAGTCACCATTGCAAACACCGATAGTGCCAAAATGGTGGCTTTCAGCTTGACGGCCTCATCAAACGCTTTTTCACGCCCCGCTTAAAGGACCCGGGACTGTATACTATATACCGCTTCAACTGGGTCCCAACCTTAGCCTGACGTGTTAATGCGCGTTGATGGATGCGCGCCGCTGGTGACAGCGCGGGATTATTACGCGTTCACTCGGCCGACAGCCTCAGACGTCCAATGAAGGGAGTTTTTGTATGTGCAAGGGCTTTTCAATGTGGCTTAAAGTGTTCTATTCAGAAAAATAAAAAACAATTTACGTAGGATATTCTGAAAGGTCAAAGGGCCAAAGATTGATGATGTTTTATAATATATCCCGCTACTTTCTCTTTGAAACTAAAACTCAGCATTTTATCAATATAGGGCACAAAGTAGAAGTTTCATTTGTATGTATTGCCAGGTTTATAAGACAATGTGGCCAGTGAGAGTAAAGTTTTTTTGAGGTTTAGTCGTTTGATACCCGAGTTATTAGAACCGCATGTTAACAACCGCACGTTGACAACATGTTATAGTGCACTGCATCTAACTTGGCAAGATTTTGGAGTAGTATAGGCTCCACTACTCCAAAACCTTGCCATGTTAGATGGTCTATTTACAACAATTGCCTTAGTCTAGCTAGATACAGTGTTAGTTCGAGTACTTAACATAGTTGAGTGAACAGTTAATTTCCAAGCTTCTTTATCATCCAAATAATCTTGAATTTTATAGTACCTACGCTTTTTGGGAGAGTTTTCTATTAACAACATTTTTAAATTTACTTAGGTACTATGGGGTGTACCTACCAGATGAAAGGTTATTCAACAACACAAGCACGAACACTACTGCCACGGAACCAACTAAATGTCCATATAATAATTTTCTCGTTTCTCGCTTGCTACTGCGGAAAGCAGTTTCTACATTTTGGTAACTTTTTTCTCTATAATTTGAGAATCCTAACTGTAAACATGGAACTATTGTAATTTTATGTAGGGTAAGTAAGATGCATACTCATACACACATTTCGTTTCGTTTCATTTGACTTTCCACTTTATTAGAAGAGAAATTTTAAATTAACAAGGCAGAGGGTGCTAGCACGCACATTTCGCCAGTTTATGTTTAGGTCCCAATGTAATAGGTGGCGAGCCTATTGCCATTAACCGGGCACTTATAAACCTGCGATAAATACACACATAACTTCAAAAAGCATCGAAAAGTCATTGGTGTGTGCCATGGTGAACCTGGGATCGAACCCGAGACCTCGTCTCAGCAGTCCATTACCCAGACCACTAGGCTACCGCGGTGTATTACATAATTCTTTAGCGAGATAGCTACAATATAATACAGCTTCGTTCCCCGGCGTCAGCCATCTTTCTCTGGCATAACACGAGAATAATTCGGATGACATACGTGGCGTATCGCACACTACATTATATACCCATTACATGTCATGGCGATAGACATTAGAAATTAGAAAACATTGCTGAACGTAATAATTATAAACATTACAGCACTCGAAACGACCGTAGGACCTCCAAGTTTCGACCCCATCTGAAAATAGTACCCGTACGACCCTATTTCAAAAAATGGGGCCCGTACGACCTCATTTTATAAATCTTCTAAAATACAATCGTGCACAAAAGTGAAATATATTATCACAACAATGTAAAAAACCGGCGGGCTTGCATGATAGGTTTAATGACAGTAGAGGAAGCGAGTGACGTATGTGAGGAGAGAAGCACGTGGCGGACTTTTATCTCTGCCTACCCCGGAGGGAAAAATACGTGAGCATATGTATGTATGTATGTATTAAATAAAGTCCTCCGCCACATTTTCGTTAACTTGTAATAAACTCAAAAATTACTACATCGTTTTTTATGCTGTTTCATCAATAAATAGAGTCGTTTGTCTGGAGAAATATTGACTGTTCTGTAGTATGTGGATGAACTCCTAAGTTTTGTGTTGAAAATCGTGCATAACTTAACCCATATAACATAACAGTTCATTTACAGTTTTATAAAAGTATAGATTGATAAATAGACAATTTTGTAATTTAATTTGTAAGACCGCCTATGCCATCGATATAATAGAATAGAAATGAACTTTATTGTACACCAATCAAATAATATCTATAATTATACATAGGATATATGTATATATTGGCAAACAGTAAATTTAATGTACAAATGACGACTTTATCGCTAAAAGCAATATCTGACAGGCAACCGTTGGATGGATATGCTATATACTCATGTACCTACAACTAGTTGCTATATACCTACTCATATTTGTATATATAAAGATATTTCTTTCTGCTATGACATCCACAGCTTCCCTCTCCTATGATAAATGCGTCGGTATGTCACGTAATACCTCCAGCCGGTATCGAGGGCCGTAACTCACTCACATATATATCTCATCGGCGTAAATCGCGAGCGGCACGTAAATTGTGCCAAATGCTATGTTTTTCAATGGTTTATCGTTATCCAATATGTGTCGCTTTGTGCGAGGCATGTCAACGGTAATGACGATTTATTTGAACGACTCAATTAGAATGTACGGTGAGGTTCGGTGAGATTGCATCAAAATCCGTTCTGCAGTTTTTGCATCCATTGTAAGCAAACAGACAAATAGATAAAATATTCAATTTTTATCTATTTGTCATATATAGCTATACGCTATCGTTCATATACGGTTATTCCACCTTTCCCACTTGGCCATCCCACCTGGGTGGAAAGAGTGGAAAAAATAATCCACATTTCATAACAATCCTACCATCACATAACACACCATAACATAACATAACACAACATAAAAAATATAAAACATACCATCAGGCGAGGTGAAGTCATATTGACGTGAAAAAAAATCCAAGTTTTTTTATATATCTCTAATAACTTATATCTCCACAGCAAGTATGCAATTTTATAATAGCATAAATGCTTAAGTGAAGTGCTACAGATAAAGCTAAATTTATTCACCAATTGGTTCATGTATTAAAAAAGTTCGCAAATATTTTAGTGTTATCAACTTTTATCGTTGACTTATAGGTAACACACAAATTAATTTATCAAATTACGAGCTAGTGTAATAAAATCCACGGTAACAATGAAAGATAAATCCATCGTATTTAGCCTCAATTCAGTTTACAGTAGAGTAAGCACCGCCTAAATAAATAATTGATCTGTGGTCCTAAGCCACAGCCATCGATCAATTATTCACTCTGTGGCTTTAAAAGCAACCGCCACTGAGCACAAATACAGCCTTGTTTAGAAAATATATTGATCTATAAATAGATGTACAATTTATTTTATACCGTTTAGTGGCAGAAAAACACACGGCCCACCTGATGGCTGATGGGAAGCGATCACCGTGGCTTTACCGATTTTTATAAAACAATAACTAAAAACACTCCTCTAACCCATCTTTAAAACAAAAGAAACAGAGTCAAAATCGGTTCATCCGTTTGGGAGCTACGATGCCACAGACAGACTTACAAACACACCCACACACACGTCAAACTTATAACACCTCGTTCGGGTTTCCGTCGGGGGTTAAAAAAAACTAAATCCCGATAGTCCTCGTATGTTGCCAACCCGTTACTCCTTGAGGTGTACTCTAACTGACTTCCCTTTGTGTACCCTGGGACCTCATGCGTATAAGCCTTCAGAAGCCCTCAACTACAAAGCTCAATTTCGACCAAACCTTTCCTTAAATATTTATCTACAAGTGTACTTGACCATTGGCAGAATACAGCGAAAAAGTCACCCTTTAGGGTTCTTTTCAATGCTGCAACATTATGATCTGGCATTTTGAGTCGCCGAGATGGAATAATTTAATAGAGAACCTTTTCTCGTGGACCATTTCCGTACTTTGACTTCACTTTTTTTTTCTCGCCATTTACGTAAAATGTTAGGCTGTGTCGCGTTTTACTTTAGCACTTCGTTCGTAATTAAAAAACGAGTAGTATTTTATGTATATTTGCCTTTGTTTTGAATAATATAATTTTATTGTAAGGTTTTTGGTTCTAATTAGGGCTGAAAGTGAGTTTTTGTTTTTATAAACAGTTATAATATAATACTAGTTGTCCTACGTGGTTTCGTTCATAATATTTGAAGATTGAATATATTTAAAAAAGATACTTGTATCATTTTTAATAATTCTTGTTGGTTTACTGGTTAATCTGTTTGTTCAAGATAGACGTAAAACTATAAAATGAATTTTGGTGTGTTTTTCTAGAAATGCTATGATCAGATTTGAAATCTAGCTAATGTTTGAATGTAATTGGTTGATTAGAACCGGAAAAGTTGCAATACGCCGGTACTCGTACGTGGGTGGAAATCGGATCTCTGGAATCTATCAGGAATCTGACCGACTGAAACGATAACATGCCGTCTCGGGTCTTCCTAGCACCAGCACAGGGGTATAAGTTGGCCCAAAAGCCATATTTCTCGCTCCCCGGCACGCGGGTGAAGCCACGGAATCGATTAGTTCATGAATAAAGCTATCCTCTAAAGTTTTTACGACAATTTTTCGCTGTCTCAGTTTCTACGTATCTTGTTACAACTATAAAATATTCCGTATAAAAAGTTCTAGACTACTGTTTATACCTTTTGTCTAATAAAACTATTGTTGTTACTCGTAACCGCTTCCACGGAAGGGCGCGTACACATAGTCCGTTTTGCCGGTCCGTTTCAACGTATATTCAACGTAAATATAGCGTCAGTAGTTACTGTTGTATGAGCGAGCTCACGTAGAATACAGTATTCCGGATCCAGTAAATCCCACACACGACGGTAATATTGAACCGTGCGAGGCTTGACACGGGGGTGCGCGGGGTGCAGTGCCGCCATTTGCCGGTTAAAATCGGTCCTGTAAGGCGATAAGCAGACGGCGGGACGGGGCGGTCAAAATGTCCGCGACGCACTCTTATTTTGTACGATTATAAGGTTGCATTTGTCCGCGCAATAGCTCATTTCGCTTGTCAGATATACGCGTGCTAAATGCGATCTAATGACAGTAATGATAAGAGTGCGTTGCGGACATTTTGACCGCCCCGCGCCTCCGTCTGCTTGTCGCCATAATTTTGTAGAATATACCTCCAGTAGCGACGGATCAGTTAAAAAGGATCCTGGAAAATCGGACGTTCTATGTGTACGCGCCGGATCTCAAGAGTCCAGTTAACAGAACAGACATTGTATTGTTATATGGCTAACTTTTTATCTGAATTCTTGTTTCAAGCTATTTGATGTTGTGTTATCTGTGGCACACTTTGTAGTTACAAATTCTCTATAAGCACCCTCATAAGATTACTGTCTTGTATATCAGTGTATCTGTTTGTCTATTGTATGCTAGACTGTAATGAAATCAATAAAGACAGATATGTGTTTAAACTGTTATTATCATTATTAGCGCTCATCCCTGTTGAGGCCAAAGCTTGCACTTAAGGCTACAGGACCCATGACTTCTGAGTCACCTTAAGCCTTGGCGCTCGAAGGGCCTCAAGTTCGAAATAACCACTCCCATTAGCCGCGTGACTTCCCACATAAAAAAATGGCACTGAGTTTAGTCGACTACTCCTTCTTAAAATTTGGATTATCATGACTTTTATGAGAGAAAGAAAAGAAAAGAAAGAAATCATTTATTATTCTGCGCATTTAAAATATAAGTACAAATGGTAAGTATACCACTTACACAAGAATAAAAAAATAAAAAGAAACAATATACTTAAGGCTATTTGAGTACTATAATTTACCCTGTGCAGGACCTGTCTACTCACTAAACTCATGGACCCATCTGCAACAGAATAAAAAGCGACTGTCGTCTGAAAACTCAACCCAAGAAAAGCCTCAAACATCGTTTGCATATTAATATCATCAATATTATTAACAGGATCTTTATACACCCCTAGTTATAAATTGAGATAGTAGAAATATCACATAGTTACGAACTCAAACTGTCAGTCAACCCTGCAGTGCATACTGACACATAAATATCACAAGCTCGGATAAAGTTGAACAACTATGTTACAACGGTTCTGCACGGCTGGGAAGTGTAGCGCGCATCTCTGCACAAGTCGCCGAACTATGCAGACTGGGCAAAGCGCTGCAAACTGAACTTGTACTAAATAGGTTGGGGTAAAATTTGCTTTTGTATGGTTGAATGTATGTAATTATTCTTTTTTCTGTATTTTTTTTTGTCAGTCACGTCAATATGACTTCACCTCGCCTGATGGTAAGCTAAAGGTAAAGTCTCTGGTATGGGAGTCACCCTTACATAACATAACATAAAATCACGTCTATATCCCCGAAGGGGTAGGCAGAGGTGCTAGCCCCCACATTTCGCCAATTTATGTTTTAGGTCCCAATGTAATAGGTGGCAAGCCTATTGCCATTAACCGGGCACTTATAAACCTGCGATAAATACACACATAACTTACAAACACCAACATAATGCTATAATGGTGGCCCTCAGCTTGACGGCCTCATTAAAATGCTTTTTCACGCCCCGCTTGAAGGACCTGGGACTGTAGGAGGACGAAAACACGTAAGCAGGTAAAGAATTCCAGATTTTGATGGTGCGGCAAAGAAAAGAGGCCCCGAACCGCTTGGTTCTTCATCCAAGCCAGTTCAGCACTATCGGTGTATGTAGTGGTGACCGCCAGTCCTGACCCTGAACTTTAACTTACCATCAAGGTAAAGCCACGTTGATGTGTCTAACTTAAAAAAAAGCAAACTCACCAATCTTTCTCAACAAACCCCCCCCGCCCGCTCGCGCTTGCGTATGGACGTGTTTGTGAGTACTCCGTGCTTTAATATCTTTTAAAATTATAAACAACGACTTTATCTCCATAATTCCTGTTGAGTAGCAAGAGTAAACCGCTGATGAAGTGGATAGTGAGTGAATAAACCGAAATAGTGTGTGCAAAAATCAAAAATAACAAACAAAGTTTTAAAACATTTGTCTGAGTGATTATAGTTTACCCTACAAAGTGTAAATAGTGCAATAACTCGTTTGCAAGTAAATGGTTAATGACCATTACATAAGTCGGTACATCACAAATCTACTGGCGACACTTTATAAACTATTTCACAACAAACTGTAACTGCCTTCGTGGTCTGGCGGCGTAGCGCGCTCGGTCATCTAATCGGCGTGGTCGAGGTTTCAAATCCTGGTTGGTGTGTGCGCACTTTTTGCGGAATATATTTCATACTTAAAAATATTCGCATAATTTATCGAGGCTATAATGTCAAAGATAGCACGAACACCACCAACTAAACCAAACACACCGTCGCGTTCCGAATCGGATATACAAAAATTATACTCAGAATATGAAGGTAAGACATCATCATCAAGTCAAAGATCCAAAAGACCTCGCCAGCCATCTTCCGAAGAAACAAACATAAACGATGACCTAACCACCTTCAAAAACGAAATAAGGGATATGATAGGCAACATGATGTGTCAACAAAATAAACGTTTAGACGATTTACAAAATCGTTTATCTGAAATAAAAGCTTCCAACTGCAAAATTGAGGAATCTAACTCCGAAATAGAAAAGTCGATGACATTTATAATGGACCAGTTATCCGCTCTGGAACTCAAAATAACAGATCTCGAAAAGGAGCGATTCTCAATGGGCGTCAAACTGGCGGTAATTGAAGACAAGCTAGAAAGCTATGAACGGGCCAACGTCAAAACAACTATAGAAATACGTAATGTGCCAAAACAGCTTAATGAAACTAAAGAGATGCTTTATAATTCTCTGTTGGAGTTATCGAAACATTTAGAACTCAACATACAGCTATCGGATATACGTGACGTATCCCGGCAACCATCAAAGAAGGAGAACCCAAACTCGGCGCTTACAGTGGAGCTCACAAATACGCTACATAAAAGTAATCTTTTATCTGCTGTGAAGAGCTATAACAAACACAATCACAATAATAGGCTAACCTCAGCTTGTATGGGTATGGCTCAAAATACTCCCATCTTTATCGCTGAACAACTGACTTCCACATACAAACGTCTTTTTTATCTTGCCCGAACATTCGCAAAGGCCAACGCTTACATGTACTGCTGGACTTCTAATGGTCGTATTCTGCTGAAGAGAGACGCTGATAGTCAGCCTATAAACTTAAGAAACGAGTCGCAGTTAAATCAATTAATCGAGATTCACAAGAAATGACTAATATTAGTAATGTTTCTTAACTTTACCTTTGAATTGTTATTTGCTTACTATTTTGTTTTAGGTATCGATTTAGTCTTAATTGTAACTACACAAACTTACACAATACACAAAACAATACACAAACACAACTGTCACAAACGTTGCCTGATTCTATGTCTACTATACTTTGTATTATACACGCCTTATTATGACAATTGCCTTATTCCTAATGTACCACTAAACACACACTTTAAACCATGACAAATATTATAAATAGTACCATTGACAGTGTCGACGAATTTTCTGTATCTGATTGTTATGTATGCTCTCCAGAACAAACTCATTCATACGTTCAAAACACTGACTATAACTTAAAAATCCTTACCCAAAACATCCGCTCAATAAATGCAAACTTATTGGAGTTACAGGTGCTACTACACCGTATTGATCTTGATTGTGACCTATTGGTTCTTACGGAATGCTGGTTAGATTGTGCTAGTAATAGTGTGATCCCTAGCTTACAACAGTATGTGTCATATAACACCAGCCAACACTTAAATAAAAACGATGGTGTTGTCGTTTTTGTGAAGTCTTGCCTGACATCCACCTTTGAGGAACCGGACTTCAATGGTTCAGCATCTGGCATGATTGTCAAAGTGGATGATGACACGGCGATACTTTGCATATATCGCTCACCCTCAAATCAAGATATCCAACCATTTCTCTCCTCACTTGGTAGCATACTCAAATCACTCACCCATTACAAAACAGTAATAATATCGGGAGACATTAACATCGATATTAAACCCAAAACAATAGACAAACGATGTGATGAATATCTTAATACCCTTGCTTCTCACGGTTTCTTACCAGCACATACGCATCCTACTAGGGATAATAATTGTTTGGATCATATCTTGCTTCGCACCAAGTTATCAGCCCTGACTCTGGTGTACAACACCACCCTCACAGATCACTGCTCGTTTTTACTATGCATTAAGAGAAATGTTTCAAATTCGAACTGTACAAAAACTGTTAATAAGACGGACTTTGTGGCCCTCGACTCAGTTATGAATAAACTCGACTATGTTCCCATTTTAAATATGTCTGACCCGAACTGTGCGATAGACTATTTCATTAGAATAACTAAAGACGCTATAGATAAATGTACCACAACTATAAATGTACCTGCAAACAAGAGAACAATTAAACCCTGGATGACACCTGGCCTGCTCCGATGTATCAGAAATCGTGATTATCTACATAAAAAATCAAAACAATCACCAGACAACATCATTGCTCTTGCTACCTATAGGAGGTATAGAAAATTCTGTTCAAATATTTTAAAAAAAGTAAAAAGACAATACGACTCCCAAGAACTAAATAAGGCTTCAAATAACCCAAAAAAACTCTGGGAAACCATAAAAAATGTCACAAATACAACAAAACCTAAACACTCCAATAGTCAACTATTAGCAATCTCAGTAAATCCAAGTCAGTCTTGTAATGATGTTAATCAGTATTTTGTGAATATAGGGAAGAAACTTGCAGATAATATAATCAATAGAAGTCTGCACCCATTATCGCAAGTCTCACTAACTCCACGGCTTAGGAACTCCTTTGCATTGGAAGAAACTGACCAGGACGAAATTCTGTTGTGCATAAAAACTCTGAGAATAAACGCAGCTACTGGCTGGGACGGAATCTCATCTGTATTTCTAAAACGATACTCCCGGATCTTAGCACCTACTTTGAGCCATATATTCAATCTTTGCTTTCAATTAGGCATATTTCCTTCTTCTCTTAAAAAGGCAACCATCTACCCTATTTTCAAGAGTGGAGACACACTTTTGGTAAATAACTACCGCCCTATTGCTGTACTCAGTGCGTTATCAAAAATCCTTGAGCGCCTCATTAACAATAGACTGACTGGCTTCCTTGAGCATTACAACATTCTGTCGCAACAGCAATTTGGATTTCGCAAGAATAGGTCCACCAATGACGCAGTCCATAAGTTAGTAGACCATATAGCTGGTAATCTGGACAATGGTAACAGGGTGCTGACTATATTTTTAGATCTTACTAAAGCTTTTGATACCGTCCCAATTCCAACCCTCTTATCCAAATTAGAATGTGTAGGCGTCAGAGGTATGCCACTTGAATTGCTTAGAAGCTATCTTTCAGATCGTTCTCAAACTGTCACTATTAATAACTTCAGCAGCGAGGTACTTCCAATTGAGTACGGCGTGCCTCAGGGCAGCATTCTGGGTCCTACACTATTCTTAGTATTTATCAATGACTTGTGTGATATAAACATACCGAACGCCCAAATTGTGTCTTATGCAGATGATACTGCAATAACATTCTGCGCAAAATCATGGCCTGAATTAGAAACTGCTTCACAGAACGGCTTCAATACTGTACAGCAATGGCTATCATCTCACACCTTAACATTGAATACGACAAAAACTAACTTTATAACCTTTTCTATAACCTCAATCTCGCAACCATCCAAACCCATTTTGCTAAAAGCCCATCTTTGTTCTCCGTCACCTTATCTTAATTGCCAGTGTCCAGTTTTAAGCTCAGTTGATCACACCAAATATCTTGGCATAGTCATAGACAAGAACCTGAACTTTAGGACTCACTGTGGAATTCTCAAGGGCCGTATACGAAAACTAATATATGTTTTCAAAACTCTGCGTCATATAGCAAACCAATCTGTCATAAAAAATGTATACTCTGCACTTTGCCAATCTCTGATAACCTATTGTATTTGTTGCTGGGGTGGTGTTTCTAAGAGTGCAGTACATTTAGTGGAGGTTGCCCATCGAGCCATTCTAAAAGTGGCTACCTTTAGGCCTATCTTGTTCCCAACCACCGAACTTTATAGAAGCTGTAACGTGTTGTCTGTTCGACAGCTGTATATTCTGCATATAGTCCTATTCCAACACTCTAGAACTCCATACCGTCACATAACCTACCGGCGAAAAGACAGAATTTGCTCAATTCCACTGCCACGTACTTCTTTCATAAAAAGGCTACCAACATATTTAGCACCATCACTCTATAATAAAATTAACTTGAGATGCCCAATATTTGGGCTCACACGCATTGGCGCCAAAAAAGCTCTTCGTGACTTTCTTCAGAGGTTAGGCCACGATGCTACCGAGAGTTACTTTCACTAATGGTCAGGCAATAGTACACACACACACACACACACACACACACACACACACACACACACACACACACACGTGCGCGCGGCGCACATCCACTCACACGCACATGCACTCACACGTACATACACTTACATGCGCATTTTGTTTTGTTACTTTTATTTTATTTTCATTTTTTTTTAATGCTAACTAGCTAACATTTGAAATTTAAATATGTCAACCACACTAAGGGAAGGGCACTGTTTCTCCTTATCACAGGCTACCTATAGCTTATCTAGGGAAACAGCTGGTCACCCACTTTGTTGTAAATTAGATTTAGATAAGTACCTACACTATATTATGTTTATTTAAAAATTAACTGTCAAACCATGAACCACATTCACTGTAACATTGTAATCATTGTGTGTCAAATAAATTATTATTATTATTATTATTATAACAAAAATAATATCAGAAAAACACGCCTCCAGTTATTTTATCTAATACCGGAGTGACAAATAAGTCGGAGGGTTGTTTATCGCGGGCCCTCACTGCATCAGGGGTATTAACGGTGAGTCCTGGCTGACAAGTTTAAGGCTCACTGATTATGTGGCTCCAACAACTTTAGGGACCAAAGGGTTAGTTTGTTTTATTTTCCAACAGTTTTGATAGCCAACGAAAATGTTTTTGATATCTGGATTTTATTTTTTGGTTGTATTTTTCTTTTGGTTACTAAGGAGGTAAAGTTGTTGGAAGGGTGCTTGATATTCTTTGTCGATATAATGAAGTGAACATTTTTATGCCAAAACCAACCCCTTGATGAGCGAGGTCTTTCAATACGTATTTTAGAAAATATTTTCGACTTACAGCCACACTTTTGATTTTGAAAAAATATTAATATGAAAAAATCACAGTTTTTAAAAAATATTAAACCCCTCCAGCAAAGTTTTTTTTAAATACTACTTAGGTGGCAGACAAGCGCACGTCCCACCTGATGGGAAACGGCCAAGCGGTCACCGTGGCCTATTGACGTGTGCAACATTACAGTTGTCACACTCGCGCTGCAGACCCTGAAGGGAGAGGGGAGTTGAGGAGTTTGGGCGGGCATAGAGGAGGAGATTGGGGAGATGGGAGGGGGGGGGGGGTGTTGTCAGCTCTGGCTCTGGCTGACACTGATTAGTCCCACTATTACCATAATCTGTTCTCCTGGTACTTGTAAGGGCAAATAACTAGATCGGTCACCATATTAACAGCAACAATGCATATGAAGTGTAATGCAAGTATGCTTTACTAATGCTATATACATGTCTCCTGGGTTCTCACGTGCCTAATATTGCAATTCAGGCGTCAAGCACATAGGCACATAGGGCTACAGCGTGCAAATGGATTCCACTTGCCGATTGTCCACCGCCACGGTGTTATTCTGGAGGCAATTTGCGATGTAAGTACAGAAGAATCATGTCAATCTAAAATCTTATAATGTTTGAAGGTTTGCAAGTTTAGATGTTGTGTAGAAAAGGAGGTAGGACACGAAGGTATCTTCCATCCGAAATGAGCAGTCCGACTGGGGTAGTACCTCCGCCTTACAGAACACCGCGGCTATAATAATCATCGTGTTGTGTTCCTGCCGGTAAGTAGGGTAGCCAGAGCTCACTGTACCCTTCCTAGCCTCCCCTTCCTAGCCTCCCCTTCCTAGCCCCCCTCCCGCTTAACTTCAGGGTACGCAGCGCGTGTGTGACACACTTGGTGTTGCACACATTCATAGGCTACGTTGAACGCTTCCCATCAGGCGGACCGTGTGCTTGCCTGCCAACTACGTAGTATAAAAAGAACTGATGCTGAACGACTCAGATTGAAATTTGGTACAGATATAGATTATAGTCTAAAATAACACCTATAATATGCTACATTCTATTCCGGGATTAGGTTCCCATTAGTCATGGGAACGGGAAAATAATTCGATTCAGCGGCTAAAACAGCTAAGACTAGGAATTCTTTACCAGCGCATGTGTTTCCTTCCTCCTATAGTCCCGGGGCCTTTAAGCGGGCCGTGAAAAAGCATTTGACGAGGCCGTCAAGCTGAGGGCCGCCACTGTAGCACTACCGGCGTATGTGATGGGGACCCCAGTCCTGATACTTTACCTTTAGTTTACCATCAGGCGAGGTGAAGTCATTTCGACGTCTCCTACATAAAAAAAGTTAGTGTTCGTTATTTAGTTCAAGCTAAAATAGATACGAATTCTTCAATAAAAGCATAGTTATATTATAGTACTTAAATAAATAAAATGCTTCAGAAAAGTGAACAGCAGTTGGTGAGGCTAGTATTAGATTCCACAAATGTAAGGCGATTTTGTCCGCTCTATTAGTTCAGGGACGCGAGTTCAATTTCCGTTTGGGACAAAAATCTGCACGGCCTACATATTTTCTCTGAATCTGGTTGTTGGTACAAATGATTTATGTAATGGCTTCCATAAAATAGAGAATTCTATGAAAGGTTTACGTCCTTAAAACCATATTGAAATATAATATAGTTTGATACAATATTGGTTAGAATGAACGGGTTCGTTTTACTTTATTAATATTAACAATACATCGTAAAAAAATTCTTGGGTAATTCTATTTATAGAAAGGTATATAATTTTTGTTCAGTTCGCAGTTCTATTAAAGTATTTAAAGGCATAAAAGTTTTTAAATTTATCGATAGTGTAAATCAGTATCCGTCAGAATACCGGTGTATTGAAGCATTGGCAGTCAACACTAGAGGGGCACTAGCCCGACACGGCGCACGCATTAGCGAGTGCTGACTAGAGGCGCTCCAAGCTGAGGGCCATACAATCGAGGGCCGTTCATACCAGATCGACGCGTACAAGAATATTAGGCTGATATCAGGGTATATTTTAATAATTTTTAAGTACAAAGTTGATTTGGTTATAATACCATATGAGGTAAACCATGTTAATAAGTAATCTTGTATGTAATGAAGGGTATTTGTGTCATCTCTGAGTGTTCGGTATGAGAATTGGACAGTTTGAAATACACTTATTTATTTTAAAAATGTGCGAAGCCGCGGGACAGAGTTAGTGTTCTATTATTACTATTATAGAATTGTAAATTAGTTATCTATCAATGGAGATATTAAAAAAAAACTTGGGTCATGTTAAATGAACGATTCTAAACATAAATATTTTTTCGTTCATAACGGTTTTTTTTTCTATCAGAATCAATTGTCAAATTGCACCGAGTAGATACCACCGTGCACAAAAAACTCTCCTTAGTAATCCAACCTCGATTGAATTGGGGTTCAGCAGGTGCATAGCCGGGCTACAAGCGATGATTGTCGCAGCACTTGTGGGACCAGTGGGTATTGGCGTTGTCTAAACCAATATCTGCGCTTTGTCACGCAGTGCTGCGGCGACAATCACCTCTTTTCTCATGAGGCCGTCAAGTTGAGGGTCACCATTATGTCACTGTCGGTGTATGTAATGGGGACCCCCTTCCTGAGACTTTACCTTTAGCTTACCATCAGGCGAGGTGAAGTCATATTGACATGACCGATATATAAAAAAAAACTCACCAAAAATACCTTCACGGAATTCAACACTGTCTGCCTACATACAAAACCATACAAAAAAATCCAATCAGGGCTTGTCAATTTGATACATCACCATAGCACCTGGCTGTTATCTGTCACACCATGACATATAGAGAAACGTACCATAATATGACAGGAAGTTAGATTAAACATGGCGACGAACAAAGCCCCGGCGAGAAATTATTTTCGTATTTGTTTGGTTTCAGAATAAAGGAAAGTATTACGTATTTTTGGCCAAGAACAGAAGTTACTGGATGTCTTATAAAAATATTTTGATTTACTTTTTTATACTACTTAGGTGGTAGACAAGCACACGGCCCACCTGATGGAAAGTGGTCACAGTGGCCTATGGTCCCTGAAAGGCGGAAGAGGGCCAGGAAGGGGTGGGATAAGGAAGTAGGAAGGGTGGGGTGGGGGGAGAAGGGATGAGCGCTGGCTACCCTACTTACTACCGGTAACACAACACGATTCTTTTTAAACGGTTTTATTTAACTCGACCTGTTTGTTTGGGTCGAATCTAGTAATTGAAATTTGAACCCCTTCCAGTTGTTAGATAGGTCTGATATTTGGCAGGAATCTATTAGTTCTGATGAAAATACGATTTAAAACCGTTTAACTTAAAAAACTGTTTACTTAAATTTGTTCTTATTATTTTTATAAACGTAAGATTTGTTATAGAATCCATAATTTTTATTTTATTGGCTTTCAGCTCGTGTTTGACCACAATCTCACCTGTTGGTAAGTGATGATGAAGTCAACGGTGGAACACGCTTACCTAGAAGTAACCTATTCACTCTAGACTTGAAGACTCCCAGGTTGTAGCTTTCCAGAAACACAGACTCACGCAGCGCATTCCATACCTTAGCAGTACGCTTAATAAATGTACTGCTAAAACTTTAATTAATTTTAATTATAATTCAAATAACCAGTTGATAGGTGGCGGTAGGTAGCTTAGCTTTAAGTACGATTGATTGATTGATAGATTGATACGCTTGTTAGCAATTCACTTCGTAATCTCCTTTCCTACACAGAACTACACGTGCCAGACTGAGGTAGGTATCACCCTCACACGGTAGAATCAATTCCATCAAGAACCAAGCGGTTCGGTGCCTCTTTTATTTGCCGCACCATAAAGACTTGGAATTCTCTACCAGCGCACGTGTTTCCTTCCTCCTATAGTCCCGGGGCCTTTAAGCGGGGCGTGAAAAAGCATTTGATGAGGCCGTCAAGCTGAGGGCCGCCACTGTAGCACTACCGGTGTATGTGGTGGTGACCCCAGTCCTGAGACGTTGCCTTTAGCTTACCATGAGGCGAGGTAAAGTCATTTTGATGTGTCTTATATGTAAAAAAAAAAATACTTTAGTGAAAAATTCAACAGAGTGAAAGGTCACAAAAGTGTTCCGATGAGCTCTTCTGATCAACCACCTTCTCCTTTCCTATAAAATAACTAAACGTTCAGAGCTGAGTTATCACCATACTATAACATAACATAAACTCACGCCTATACCCCCGAAGGGGTAGCACATTTCGCCAGTTTATGTTTAGGTCCCAATGTAATAGGTGGCGACCCTAATTGCCATTAACCGGGCACTTATAAACCTGCGATAAATACACACATAGCTTCGAACAGCATCGGAAAGTCATTGGTGTGTCATGGTGAACCTGGGATCGAACCTGAGACCTCGTCTCAGCAGTCCATTACCCTGACCACTAGGCTACCGCGGTCTCACCATACCAAATGAATTTAACTATGTTCATTATGTTTTTCCTCATTCTAGAATCAATACTTCAAGTTAGGTAAGCTGTACTTACTTTGTAGAATGTCCTAGAATATTTATTTATGTACTTTATTTTCAATAAGTTCCAGCAAATAACCTAAATAAAGTTGAACGTGTTTTCGGAAGTTTTGACAAGGTCGATGAACAATAATTTAGAGTTTTGTCTTAAGACTTGAGAGAAAATTCCTTTGTGTTCTAGTTTGTTAGCTACAGTCTTTAGAAAATTACAGAATTTGTTCGAGAGGAACAACATTTTGATTGAGGAGAAATTACGCATTGAAAACGAATTTAGTGTCCAATAAAGAATAGATACATAGATAAATAACTCTTTATTGTACACCAAAGATAACAGGAATAACAAATAAATAGTAGGTACTTATATATGTAACACAGTAGAATATACAATGGGCGGCCTTATCGCTATAAGCGATCTCTTTCAGGTAACCAGAATATTGTAGGTATTATTATTGTGATAGGGGAGACTAATCAATGTCAGTTTTTACCCGACTGCCGAAGAAAGGAGGGTAATGGTGGCTGCCGAATAATGGTTCCCGACTGTTAGTTGTTATGTTTCTATACCAACGGACCAACAAGTGCTTGTTTTTTTTGTTTTAGCTTTTAGGTAGTCGGGTTTTTTGATTTTATTCACCTCACTCCTAGAATACAATAATTAGAAAAGTTATATGGGAAAAATCAACACTCAGGGCGGGACTTGAACCCACAACCAGTTTCTTTCAAGGGGACTACTCTAACCAACTGAGTTACCTGAACACGTACTAGATACCTATTCGGTAGATGGTTCCAGCATTGCCCCAAGACATTTACATCGAAGAAATTTAGGACTTGTTCGGGATAACTCAGTTGGTCAGAGTATACCCTATGTAAGGGACCGGTTGCGGTTTCAAATCCCTTCCTGAATGTAGACTTTCCGAACTAAATGTCTATGGAAAGTAAGCATACTAATTGCTTCAAATTTTTATTTAAAAAATGTTGATATATTAGGTATAATGGCTAAAGAGCTCTGATATTAATCCAAAAATACATGTTATTTGATTTTATGAACCTCCACCGTTTTAATTGAAATATAAATTAAGTAAAAATTTTATTTTTGGATTACACGGTTTTACCTACTAAAAGCAATTAAATTGTATTGTCATCTTATCTAAAGATTTCTACCAAATATCAGACCAATCTAGCAACTGGACAGAGCCAAAAAACAGGTCAAGTTAAATAAAACTGTTTAAAAATATGTCTTCCTAGTGACTTCTCCGTTGAATTTGTCTAAAAATGTTGTCAACGATGATCACAATAATTTCCGCAACATAGAGAGTAACTCCTTGACAATGTGGCACTGGGGAAAATGTTTATGGGGTTGAAAAAAAAAATATATTTGCGCATTTTGAAAGCTCGCCCTGGAGAACACTCAAGTGAACTTGTGACTGTTATCGTTAGAGTGCGCTTTGAGATACATTTTTATGTTCGCCTGGTATTGCATTTTTTTAACAAAAGTAATATACCCAGCATGGAAATATAAAACCAACGGACGGAACACGAAAAGAATACAACTTATTTTTTACTTGTACTATTTAGGTGGTAGACAAGCACACGGATTTAAAGCGGTCACCGTGGCCTACGGACGTGTGTAATTACCAGGGGAATCACACTCGTACTGCCGACCCTAAAAGGGGAAATGGGGTTACGAAAGGGTGGGGGAGAAGGGATGAGCTCTGGCTACCCTACTTACCGCCGGGAACACAACATGATGGTTATTATGGCCGTGGTCTTCTGTAGGGTGGAGGTCCATTTTGGATGTTTTGGAATTACTGTCTGTCTGTTTGTGCATGACAGACACAAAAACTACAGATCGGAATTTGATGCGTTTTTTTGATTTGAAAAGTCTTGGTCGGACTTAAAATCGGGAAAAAAAAAAAATTATTGAAAGACTATGTAGTCAAATGATCACCTACCATATACCTAATCGTGATCATAGCTTGTTGAAAATGAAACCTCGTTACGTTTAAGTAACAAGGAGATATCGTTGACTAAAAATGTTACCGTTGAATCCGTAATCTAAGCCATTCAAATAAATTTAGTCTCAAATCGTTGGCAGTTTAATTAAAGCCGAGCCTCCCGTTGTAATGCTGGTATCAGAGGAAAACAACCGAAATGTACCATTAAACAATTAACCCGTTTATTATGACACGTTCCAACTTGTAATAGCCCGTCGACCAATAAAACCATTAAAATTCTAAACTCTGAGCCGCTTGTGATGGTTTTGTTCTAAGTCAAAAGAGAAATAAATTAAAAAAAAACTGTTTATGTTAAACGCTTTTATGCATTAAAAGCGGCCATATTGGATTTTACTAGTCAAGCTCTTTCATTTGATATATCCATGTTGCGGTAGTTGTGGAAAAAACGTAAGCCGCCATTTTGTAGCTGCAGCCATCTTGGATTTACAATGAAATAGAATGAAATATTAACTTTTAATGTCACTAGAACCTAAGATATTGTGTCAAATATCAGAACAACCCGTCCGCAGGAAGGGGGTCAATTTTCAATTACTTATAATTTACTTACCGTCAATTTACATACAGGTAAAATTAGCTTTTAATTAATAAGAAACAATTCATTTAAAAAATCATTTAAAAATATAATAATCATTGTAATTGTACAGCTAAGGAGTGGAATTCCTTGCCTGAGTCTGTGTTTCCGGAAAGCTATAACGAGTCACGAGTGAATAGGTTCCTTCTAGGCAAGCGTGATTCATCGTAGACCACATCGTCACTTACCATCAGGTGAGATTGAGGTCAAACGTAAGCCTATCATGAATAAAAAAAAAAAAAAAAATTTCAAAATCGCTTTCATAGATTTTTTTATTTTTAATTATTCCCGGTTATTACTTTGTTAGGTTACCTTATCAGCCTCGTGTTTAACGCGTTCTGGCCATATCTTTATAGGTGCATGGTTACTAAACATTTTAGTGATTCTTCATTCCTGTCAGAAATCGCTATCTCTCGTCTACTGCGGTCTATAAAAGAATCCAAAGACAATAGCAGTGTTTGGCGAAAACTCCCGACCATCAGTTTTACGACAGAAGTTTTGTGTTGAGTCGCGACGCTTGCGATTCGGTGACGCAACCGAATAACCGCAGTTACTATTAAGTATTTTGGCAATTGAAACCAGAATAAGCAAATTTTAAGTAAGTTTCAAATGAAAGATTACATGTAATTCAAATAAATTAACTTTTATTATATTAAACTAATGATTATTATATTACAACATTCAATCAATACTTGTCCATAGGCGACGGTAACCACTTCTCATTAAGTGGGCCGTGTGCTTGTCTGCCACTTATGTAGTATAAAAAAATGATTCAGCAATACCTACGTTCATTATGCGTACTGCTAAGAAGTGGGATGAGGGCATTCCACTCCCAGGTTATAAGTTTCGGTAAACACAGTCTGTGTTTACCGAAAGTATGTACCCTGGGATTCTTTAACTCAAAAGTGAATGCTTCTGAATGTGTACTCAAAAGTGAATGCTTCTGATAGTAAAGGAAGCTCCTGAAGTATGTAAGGACAGAAAAAGACGGTGGGCTATTGTCTCTACCTACCCTGGAGATGTATGTATAATTATGTATGTTTTTTTAATTCTTTATTGCACATCGCAACGAGCTTTAATCCCAGCTCAACGACAGTCTTAACACATACTCTACTTCCAATTTAGAGAGACCTAGTTCAATTGTACAAATAGCATGTCAAAAAAACAATTACAATAAGAAAAAACACAAAACAATATTGGTACAAGACCCGAGCCATATTCGGTAACTATTTGCCGATGAGACGCCGAGACAAAGGGAATTCTTAATTAAAGGTCGGGCTAATTACCGCTGACATGTAGAGTGCGGCCCTGGCGCGGGCTTAAAATTGTCATGACGCGTTATTTGAAAAGATATTCGTGACAAAAACAGCCTCTTGAGAATGGAAGTACAGGGCCGGCTGAAGAATTTTTTTCGTAAAATTTTATACATCTTAATATTTTTTATCCAAATATCTAATGAGTTAAGTGACTGGAATGTTGTGGATGCCTAGGTGATGGATAGGAAGATGGTATTTTAATCATTTTCGGTGATCGAAGTGCTCTATAAGCACGCTATTTATGAGCAAATTTGAGCAAATGTATCCAGTGCCATTTAGTGAACTGACTAGACCTTTCAATTTGGTATAGCCAGTGGGCATTTAATACCGAAGAATACACACCGGACTGTTCATAACGCGGTGGCCAAATCGAGAAATTGTCAACCTTGAAAAACACATACCGAACGAATTGATGAGGTAACAAAAATTGGGCCAGCCGAACCAAAATTGACCAGACCAAGGTTGGTAGCACGAGTGTGATACCCTTGGTGTTGCACACGTCCATAGGCCATGGTGACCATTTTCCATCAGGTGGGCCGTGTGCTTGTCTGCCACCTAAGTAGCTTTTTTTGTTCAAATAAATTAGGTAGGTAGTCTTTGTAGAATTATACAAGCATGATACAAGCAAATTGCAAATACTTATCCTTGCTTAGCTCGAACGAAAATAACAATAATTACATAAATTCATAAACATTTTGCTTATTTACATCGAAAACTATAACTAATCTTCTTTCTACTAATATCTACGACTTTATAAAATTTTATTATTAATCTCTTCAGTCAATATCTAACTTTGCATAAAATAAATTAGTTCCGAAATATACTCTTAATCAATATAAATCGCTTCAATAATGTCTAAAGTTATGCCATACAACATAACAACCTTAATTCATAAAATTAATTATTGAAGGGTTAGAACGTCAATTAGAGCGTTTGCACCAGCCGTAAGCTAACCAAATCCGGCCCTGTCGGCGAGCGGGGGGCGGGGGGATTAATCCCTCTTGATGGATCGCTATCCCCAATCTGTTTTTGCGTAAATAAGAATAAACTGTTTGTCCAACCTGTCACCTAGCCGCTGTTTGTATTTTCATAATTTATTTATTTTACTTACTGGGAATGCAAGATGGAAAAGTTATTTTTACATATAACTTGGCAAACAAACTCCGTCCGCGCAACGTCGGAACAAATCTGTACCATTTATACCATCAATAGTACTAGTGGGACAAACCAATGCCAGTTGTGTCATAAATGAAACCAACTGATAGTAAAAGAAATCCACTGGCAGTCAAAAGATTCTGTTAATTAATATAATCACGGTGATAATATTCCAAAGTGGGTAAGTAGAAGTACATAATGTTACACTTATATATCTCTAGTATCAGCTAACTAGCTTAGAATAGCAGTGTTAGAAATCGCATTGCTAATGTATCTATTGAATTACTGAATGTCCAAAACATAAAGTACATCAAAACGCCGAAATTGTTAAAAACCGTCAGCAATCCAACTTCTAAATTAAACATTATATCACATAAAAATATGGATATTTTCACGGTTACCGCTTTCACCTGTAAAATATAATATTCAAAAGCAATATCTTTGCGCGATTCAGCCGACCTATAAATGTTCACCATAAAAATGACGAACGAACAGCGCACCTGCAACAATCAAATTCCAACCTTATGTCTCAGTAATAAGATATATTGTATTAGCTGGATTAACTTGGTGAGTATAAATATTAGCACCTGAGTAATCTGTTATATGGTCTGATATTTATTTCTCTCGATGTATTAGTACAAGATGGGCTTCTTTATGGACGACCGCAATAAAGGCTTTTGCTTTGGAAACTTTTAATTAGTTTGAAAAATATTGTGCGTTATCGAATGCTGTATTTATTAAGTAATTGCTAGACTTTCAGTGATTCAATTTATGTAATTGGTTTTTGTTGCAGAGCTGTTCAATAATTCTGCTTTTGATTTAGTTAATAACACTTCATTGAAGATAAACTTTGTTATGGAATAGTTGGAGTTGGAGGTAAATTACGACTGCTAAAAGGGTACCTATGAGAAAATATAAGTTTGAACAAAATAGTATAATCATGAATTTGTTTTATAATTACGTATACATTTAGAACGCTATTAATATTGGATTGTACTAATCCAATCTAGTTCTTGATGAGTTGAATAGGTACCTAAATACATTTCGGTTGTGTTCAATTTCAATTTCTTTATTTTTCAAAATAGTGTAACGTTATTACATCTTTTTGACGTCAAAAACTACTTAATACTAAGTTTACCACCGCTTCCTAGGCGCTAGTGGAGAAGAAACGGCGCAACAAACTCCACTGCTGCATTTTAAGACGTCAGGTTATACATAGATATCTTAAGACTAAATATGGACGAATGTACATTTGTCTCGTGTCAAAATAAATAAAGGTATATAAAAAAAATAATAATAATATAATAAATTTTAACCGAAGTTAAACAATAAAATAATTGAAAATGTCAAAAATATACTAATGTCAAAAAAAAAAAAAAAATAGCAAAAAGGGCGCGTGCCTACCACAATATCAATATATTGTAGTAGGCAAATGCCACAACTACAGCATTATGTAGTTGTAGCACTTTAGCATTCTAGGAGGGGCCTGCACCATGCTCAAGCCAGACATTTTTGTCTTCAAGGTAATCAGTAGTCCTATAGTATGCTTTTTTGCATAAGGTGGCCTTAACAAATGTTTTAAATTTATTGTCAGGCATACCAAGGACCGATTCAGGCAATTTATTATAAAAACGTATACCTTCCCCCCTAAAAGAACCACTAACTTTGCTAAGCCGATAACAAGGAAGGATTAGTTTATTTTTATTGCGCAGATTTCTGACTGTAATGTCACTTACTTTTGTGTAATTGGATATATTTTTCCTGACATACAGTATGTTCTCGAATATATATTGGGAAGCTACAGTTAAAATATTTACCGTTTTAAATCGTTCCCTAAGAGATTCTTTCTTGTCTAAACAATAAATGGCACGAACTGCCCTCTTTTGTAATATAAATATGGTTTCGAAATCTGCTGTGTAATATAAAAATCCAGTATCCACATAAAATTAAATTTTACAGGAGAGCCGAAAATTTTTTTCGTATTTTGTCAGCGTGACGTTTTAAAAATACTAATTTTACTATATTCTTGGACGTGATGGCTAGTCATATCATGATAGTTTAAGTTTTTGCTATCCTGGTATTTCAAGAATGGTCTATAAGGTCGAAAAACGCAAAACAGTAGTTTCTTTAAATATGTCAGATTCTAGGTTTTTAAATTGGACAGCAGATTTATTTAATACTGCAACATTCCAAATTCAATTTTTAAGTTAATTTATTACTTACTTCAAATGATATTATGTTAACGTAGGTAAATATTTTTATTATCGAGTTGAAATGTAAAAAAAACGTGTTATCTTTTCATTTGGCTGTCAATATAAACACGCTTACATATGCAGTATTTTCGCTTTATCCAAACCCAACATCAATAAAAATATTTTTGACATACCTATGAATATGCTAATCTCGTATAAACCCTCTCTGGACATGTTGTAAATCTGGAAACAACAAAACTGTCCGGTACAAGAGTTCAAGGTCAAGTTATGACCGCAACGAAAAATTTTATATAACCAGTGTGGATTCAGTGGATTCCAGCCAAGTTTTGGTAAGAAAACGGAAATAATCGTCAGACCGAAAGTGCTTCTTTGTAAAGCCAGGCAAAGTGCTGGCAGTCATTTGTACCGAAAAGTGTCCATGCATATAAAAATCGTGTTTTAGTAGACATGGCATTTTAGGTAGACTAAGTTACCGCTTATATTGAACTACAAAGCGTGTTTTAAAAATTTCTAAAATAGATTTATTTTTAAAATTGTGTTGATGGTTGTCGCAGCACGTGTGGGACCAGTGGGTTTTGGCGTAATTTAAACCAATATCTGCGCTTTGTCACGCAGTGCTACGACGATTATTATCTCTTCTTTCATGAGGCCGTCAAGTTAAGGTCCACCATTATGTCAATGTTGGTGTATGTAATGGGGACCCCTTCCTGAGACTTTACCTTTAGCTTACCATCAGGCGAGGTGAAGACATATTGACGTGATCGATAAAAAAATAAGATGCTGTATTTCGTAATCGTGATGCGATGTTATGAAAAAAAAGAACATGTCTATAACCACAATTACAATATATTGTATAACATTTAGATTTTCTTTTGTAGTCAATACTATTAAAAAATAACCCATCTCAGACCGTTCTGGGTGCAAATGAGTCCATCACACTCGCCGTGTATCGACGTTGGTTTGCGATGGCCAGCCTGCGAGTCCTCAATAGTCTCTTTGAGCCTTTGAGTTCACAAGGATTTTGGCTCTATGCCCGAAATCCCCAGAGTCTCCACCGTTACCGGCACGAATTTGTACAACGACTTCAAATTGGCGTACTTAAACCTCTTCCTTAAGCTAGCTTATCAATTACCTAGATTACAATCTAATTTACCAATTAATCTGCCATCATTACTATAAATTATTACTCGAGGTGTATTAAATAGTAAGACAAAATCTAGACCCAAGCGATATTATCTGTCCAAAATTAATAAAAATCTTAAATCATAGGTACACAAGATGTAGGATGGTATGAATGTAATACAGCCATGTATCGTTGGCGTTCCGGACTAAACTATTACGAGAGGGTAAGTGAGTCCGTAATTTATTCGGGTAATCGTGTAATTTGTCGCGGTAGATTGGGGTAATTTGTTCGCAGGTGTGGCTGCTACACTGTTTTCTCAGAAATACGAGTTGCCGTTTCTGCTTCGGATTTTTTTGACTTTAATTATGTTTTGTTTGCGTCTATTTTGGAGTTTCAACGTTGAGATTTTGACGGTGGTTTAAATTCTTTGTTCTCTTTTTTTTAATATAAATTATATCAAGTCAAATTAAAAATAGTTACTAGTTTTGGTTTATTTATTATTTTAGATTGTTGACCTAAAGTTATAAGTAGTACATTTTTAGTTTGTTTAATATTCTTCCCACATCTTACCAGCTACTTTCTTTTGGTCTCATAATAATAATAATAATAATGGACGTTTTTATCGGGCCTTACATGGGCCCGATGTAGACCTAATAGCATCTGTCTCCTGGTTACGATTCGGTGATCTCTTTGGAGAGACCGAAGGTTTTATCTGTGCAATTACTGATGAAGTTATAATGACGAACAACTACCGGAGGTATATCCTGAAGGATGGCACGGTTGACATTTGTCGGGCATGTCACTGTCCCGGAGAATCCCTAAGGCATATTATTTCTGGTTGTTCTCGTCTTGCTAACGGTGAATATCTGCACAGACACAACCAAGTAGCCAGGATTGTCCATCAGCAACTTGCTCTTAAATATAACCTTGTGGAATCGGAGGTGCCGTATTATAGGTATGTGCCCGACCCAGTTCTTGACGATGGTCGTGTCACATTGTACTGGGATCGATCTATTATCACTGACAGGACTATTGTTGCCAATAAGCCTGACATAGTGGTAATAGATCGATTAGAGCGCCGCGCAATAATTATTGATAATCACCATCCCGCATGACGATAATCTCGTGAAAGCTGAAAAAGAAAAACAAATGAAATATTTGGATTTAGCTCACGAGGTTGTCGACATGTGGAATGTGGATTCGGCAATTATTGTGCCGATAGTTGTATCAGTTCACGGACTGATCGCCAAGAGCCTCGACCAACATCTCAAGAGGCTCGCGTTAGGCAGTTGGATCAAGGGCTTGATGCAGAAGGCGGTACTCCTCGACACGGCACGTATTGTGAGGAAATTCCTTTCTCTGGAGCCCTAACCACCGGTAGCTTGGTCCCTGTACCCGATACCGGTGGGGTACTATTTTTTAAATTTTTAAATGTATTTTTTTTTTTAGATATATTTAAAAATGTAATTTATATGTGTATATTTAAAATAAAGAGTATAATAATAATATTTATTTGTGAATATGTATGTATGAATTTCATGTAATACCATCTTTCGGATATAGTTCAAAATTAATGTTACTGAACATTTCATACTTTGCTCATCCAGAAAGGTCAAAATATTATCCAAAATAGGAAAAATATTAAATAGATTAATTTATCAGTTGGAAAACTTTATGTATTCACAAATAATAAATGCAGATAATTGTCATTGATGTACCAAAATAAAATAAAAAACTATAAATAAAACAGATAATGTTGAAAAAAAATCTACAAAACTAACACATAACATTTAAGAAACGTAAAGTCAGTACGCCAGTTCTGTTGTAGTTGCCAAGAAACACCTCAGGAAATGAAAATAAAAACAAATATGAAGAAAATTACAAAGACTGCGGGGAAAACATTACTACGAGACTCAGTTGAGGACTAGCTGCACTTTACAATATAAGAAACTAATTAAACACTAGATAAATCTGCGATGGAATTGTTATGGTGGATATGTCTCACTATAAGGCCACCCATGGTGCATTTAACTGGACTAAATGAGGTTGGTGTTGAACCTACCTCATTTAGTCCAGTTTGAAGAAGCCTACCTCCAACTGTAGCCTAAAAGTAATAGCAACTATTTGAGTAATTGGTTTTCTTTACTATCTCTAACTGTTTTTGATAACCCATCAACTCTTTCATTACTTTTACGAGCTCAACTTACTGCAAAATGCATGAAAAATTTTCTACACGGTAAGCAAAGTCGGTGCTCATAATTTATTTTCTCGGCTACAAGCCCGGTGAAATATGACGTGCTTAAATTTAAAATAAACGCTACGTTAAAACCATCGAATGTAATAGAGCTATGAATATAAGGGTGTTCGACAAAGTGTTAGTGATTGGTAGTAACGACCGCGTGGTGTGGAATATAACACTTTGTTGTCATGATTAACTACACAAAAACGACCACTGTGATGTTTATAAACTGTTTTAAAAACGGTTTCAATTTTTCATTGTTCATGGGAATGAAATGTTTATAACGGATTCCATCACTATTTATTTACCGTTATTTCAGTATTTGTATTGTACCTGTACATACTATTCGTGTTGTGATGATGGTAGCTGAATGGATAAGGACGCGCCCTTTTCTGAGGTATCGAGTTCGAATCCGGGCGGACAGTACCAATTGTGAATTTCGCTTTGTGGAGTTTATAATGTGCTAATTAATATATTTAACATCTGCTTACGGTGAAGAAAAAACATCGTGAGAAAACCCACATGTCCTAGAAGAAATTCTAAGGACATAATATTATCCGATCCAACAACTCGCATTAGGCCAGCGTGGAGCCCTAAAATATCCAATTACAACTTACGGTCTAGCTGCAATGCTTCGATATCAGCTAATGTCACCATTGGGTTGTGAAGGTCAGATGGCAGTTGCTTCACGGAAAATATCGAGGTCCAGCCAAATCCACAGTTAAAACTGGTAAAGCGGACCCCAGATTCCAAGGTGAAAGTTTTGGATGCGACTGGGATTAACGCTAGGTTGAAGAAGAAGTATAGTCTAATCCATAGTCTGTCATAACAAAATTAATACATTGATTACTTTTACGAAATTAAATGTTCGACTTTCAAAATACTTTTATTGGCTAAAATACCTCTGAAGTTAGAGGTCGCTCCAATTATAAGTGTATTAATAATTTGAAAGGTGTAACTGTTTCTATTAACAAAGTAATTATGGAACTTCTAATCCAATCTTTCAGGCAATCAATGAATTCAACTTCGTACATATTTAGTAAGAAAAATAATATTGTATTATGATCTACTTGCTCAGTTATAACTAGAAAGAAAAAGGGTTTGAGATGATATAATCAGTGACTATTATATAAAATAAGTAGCTGTTGCCCGCGGCTCCGCCCGCGTGGATGTCGGTTATCGCGTGGATGTCGGTTATCGTGACCAAACATAGCCTATGTTCATTCTCGAGGTCTAATCTTCTCCTATACTAAATTTCATCAAAATCGGTTCAGCGTGAAAGCGTAATAGACAGACAGAGTTACTTTCGCATTTATAATATTAGTATGGATTATCAAAATATTCTTGGGCGCTTGATACTGCAAGATCTAAACTAAAATATAGTGCAGCTATAATATGGATTTTAGAATACGGAATTTCTTTTTTGTAAGTACATAAGTACCTAAAAACTATGACATAGAAACATCGAAAGAATTAGACCAAGAAACAGAGAGCCATATTCATGCATATGAAATACGGAGATATTTTGCTCTAAGAGGGAATCGAACCAGTGACCTCAGACTTAGATTTTTTTATATGAGTCACGTCAATATGACTTCGCCTCGCCTGATGGTAAGCTAAAGGTAAAGTCCATAATGGTGGCCCTCAACTTGACTGCTTCATCAAAAAATGCTTTTTCACGCCCCGCTTAAAGAACCCGGGTCTGTAGGAGGAAGGGAACACGTGAGCTGGTAAAGAATTCCAGGTCTTTATGATGCGGCAAAGAAAAGAGGCACCGAAAAGAGGTATCGAACGCTTTACCATAACTCCACACAAATCATCATAGCCATATCTTATCTAGTATAGTTCTTCATTATTTGAACTAGATGGCAGCACATAGCTACAAAGAAAATTTACACAAACATGTGAAGCTAATAATCTATTCGGTAGACTGACAGAGATATCTTCCTTACAGATTAAGTTGGATTGGATAAATAAAACATCTTAAAGAAACCCACTTGCAAAGAGTTTGCCCCACAAATTGATATTCGCCCGTCGTCTCACAATTTTTCAAATAAAAAAATAAACAAACGCTAAACAAGTCTGGGCCCAGAAAGTACTTATTTACCTCAAATACAACTTTGTTCAGAGTTCTGACGGGCTCTTGATAATTTAATTTTTTTTTCTTGTAAGAAGACGTATTCTCATTACGTATTCGACGCTCGGAGCCCACTATTTATTCCTTATACATTCTACTCACGTAATAAATCACAGTTATTTAATCTACTGAATGATATATGTGGGTATTTTACCCGAATATTTTTGTCTTAATATTGTTTTTCATAACCTTTTAATAATGTGGGAAATACAGTCGTGCCTTTCATTCAATAATGATGCTCATTGTATTCCGCTTTCGTTTCATAATATTTTCGAAGGTTTCTGCTAAAATATATTTGGTTTTATAAATGTAAGTAATTTTTCTCTTTTACTATCTCTTTATGCGTTTGCATTGCTATTGAATTCAAAGTCAAAGTCAAAGTCAAACTTTACAAGGAGGCAAGGCAAAGAATATACCTGGACTCTCCTTTGTTGTCCTGAATATTATCCTTTCTGGGGCGCACCAGATTTCCCGGTAACGCAGGTCGATGTCGCGACACCGTGCAGTTTTAGTCAGTTCGACTCTGAAATAACCACCCCCGCTCCACGGCGGGTGGGGGGAGGAGATGTCCACACGAAAAAAAGGCAAAGAATATAATCTCGTTGATTTCATCATCATAATCTACCTGGCTTTGTCCCAACGATTTGTGGTCGGCGCAACATGTCATTCTCCTTCATACATTCCTGTCAAATATCATCTCCTCAGTAACTCCCTTCTTTTCAATATCATCTTTGACACATGATATACAACATGATTAATAAAATTCCATACGGTTTGAAAGATGAAATTGAAAGTTGTTAAATTTAAGTCCTTGTTTAAATAATGAACACAATTTTTACTTAAGATCCCTCTAATTATTGGTAATAGGCTTGAGTTTGACCACAATCTCACCTGTTGGTAAGCGATGATGTGGTCGACGATGGAGCACGATTGCTAGAAGTAACCTATTCACTCTAGACTTGAAGACTCCCAGGTTGTAGCTTCCCGGAAATACAGACTCAGGCAGGGCAGCAGGGCCTTTAGCAGTCCGCACGATGAACGTACTGCCAAAAGGTATTTACTTTTTAAAATTGAAAATAAACCAAAAGTAGCATCACAGGATGCAGCTAGTTCAAATATATAAAAATGATTTATATAGCTACGTTGCCATATTTACTTGCTTAAGTTCTAAAGTGAAGTAGTTTTGAGACTTCCCGCACTGCTTGCTTGTAGTTAATTTATTCAGCAATTGCCGGGATATTTGTGTAAATACTGCGAAACTCTGTAGCACTGAACAAGCGCCGTGTTCTCACAAAATGTGCAAAATAAACTAGCACTAAACACTTTTAAATATTTTTGGTAATTTTCTTTTAGGTGCAGTTCTTTAATGGATCGACAATTATTTATAGTCATAGAATCAAGGATCGTTTAATATTATAGTTAAACTTAATAAACATTGCCCAAATCCGTTAAAATTGTAAAAAAACCGTTGCTCCGTTCGTATGAAATATTGCTCTGGTGATACCCAAGAGCCTATTTACGAGATAAAATAGAAGCTATTCAAGACTACAATCTATCTATATGCCAAACTTTCTCTAAATCTGTTTAGTAGTTATAATTTTTCAAAGGAATAGGTATATAAAAAGACATACGATGACCTCCTCCTTTTTAAAGTCGGTTAAAATACAGCAGAAAATTTTAAGACTACAACTAGTATTGTCGTGCGCTTTTCTATCTAGTTTTCGCAGGGCACTCTCGTGTCCTCAAATTATTATGCATCCTTATTTAGTAACTTGCTATTCCAATATACACATTTTACCGATCGTCCAAATATGTAAACAGTGTAAACTGCCCCTTAATAACTGACTCACCTACATAAACGACCCCTAGCTGCAGTAGTCAACAAAATTACTGGAAAAGCAGGCGACCTGTGAGATCCACGGTTCGGTAATCCAAAGACTAACTGCTTGCTAATGAAATATGGACGTCCTAATCCCGGCTACACCCTGTAGGTGAGTGAAAAATTAGATTGGCGAGCACACCGGACATAGCGGAATCTAGCCATAATCTCATTGCCTTCTGTGTGCTCGAGGCATAACCTCAGTGCGACGAATACATTTTATTTCTTTGATTTTGACGACTACATTCTGAATCTCCACGGATAGCTCCATCAGCCCTCAGGGGTGGTTATGTCGGAATTGAACCAAGTAAAACCGCACGCCGTCTCGGGTCTTAATACCTTAATAAGGTTACCAAGTAGACATATCCCTCGCACCTCAACTGACTCCGGGCCATCTACGGTTTTTAGATGGCCCTCTCGATCCCCCGAAAGAGAGGTGGGGCGAGAAATGCTCCACCTCGCTGATGGTTGGGTGAAGGCACAAGGTGACAAGCCACCGTCCTTTCACCCAACTGTCGCCGCGCGGAGAATCAGTCTCTCCCCCGTTTGCTCTCCACTGTGACCTCTGCTAGAGAGCCTCAGAGCAGCCCTCTAGAGGGCCACTCACACCTCGGCCGGATTTTGTGGCACTGCACCACTATTATGACTCGGAAGAAAGTGCGATCGCCAACTCGTGCATATTGCAACTACTGATTATTAGGGTTCTTCAAACTATATACATCCACGTTAGTAATCGGTCGCTTTTTCTCCTCGTTGAAAAATGTACTATAACAGAATACTGCCTTGATCTTACTATTTAATTCCGAAGAAAACTTTGTACCAATCGCTTTAGTTTATGCCTAGCGCTAAAGTGCGTGTCCAAGGGACGCAATGCCACAGGAATATTTGTGAGTCCTTTCACCAGTATACGGGCAATACGAGCCGATTCATTTCCGACTTGGATTATTGATTTTACATTGAAAGATTTCGTTGGAATTTTCACCAGAAAATGTACTAAAACATTTGGGTTAAGTGCTCACTTTTAGCTACGATTGACGGGACCCAGATTGGGTTCCTTTTGGCTTCATTTTGTACCTAATATTC
This sequence comes from Lithosia quadra, assembly GCA_963576445.1. NCBI lineage: Eukaryota > Metazoa > Arthropoda > Insecta > Lepidoptera > Erebidae > Lithosia > Lithosia quadra. Next base: position 600,260 of record OY754891.1, on the reverse strand, counting down.
TGTGATTGAATTAATTTAGTTGGAAAAAAGGAAAGCTGTGGAATTTTAGGACTCAAAATTGTTTTATCGAATGCCCTAAGTTTATCCACCATAAATTATAAGTAGCATTTATGATGATAACTTTTTATTCTCGGTAATTTTTTTTTTATAGTGATTCAAGAATGCATTGAGTAACAGACATTTCTCATAACACACTATTTATTTATTTATTTTTTTATTCATGATAACTCCCAGGTTATAGCTTTCCGGAAACACAGACTCAGACATATTTTCCTAGTTAGACTACTTGGGTAGTTGCAAGTTTAAATGGGAATAGGGGGCATTATTCTGTTTGACATCGAGTTCTAAACATAATCGAAACGTGAGAAGTCGGACGATTTCAATAGGTTGACATAGAGGAAAGAACCGGTGTAAAACTAAACCAATCTAAATGTGTCGGCTAATACGAACGTGGATGGTTACGGTATAATTTGTTAAAAAGAATCCTTATTTTTGTTTGACAAATCGTACCCTAACCACACCAGAATTGCAACAGAACTAAGGTAGTCTAGATCTAGTTCAGATCGAGATTATCACGATAAAATGAGATCCCGAATCGCGATATCGCGATCGCGAAAAAGGAAACTGAGTTAATACAAGAATAAGCAGTCTTTATAAACCCTTTTTGACTTATCCAAACATCAAATTAATAGCTTTCAGACAAATATAATAAAACATTAATGACATGATTACAATATTTGCCAATATAAAATATGTACTCCGACTCCCATATATTGTTTCTGAATTTTCTCTGGAGGAATTTCATTACTACAAACAAATGTATCGACATTATTACATTATATTCAAAGAGAAAATTTCTAAGATGTTTGTAACGTATCGAGAAATTATTGTTCCCGTTTTTTTCCCAACCCTCAATAACATTTTTCTTTGAAACACTTGAACGAAATTACCGAGAATTTTAAGCCTTATTTGATCAATTTTGGAATATTCAAATTTGTTTGCATTTCCGTATCTGTGTTGTTTCATGACTTTTTTATACTACTTAGGTGGCAGACAAGCACACGGTTCACCTGATGGGAAGCGGTCACCGTGGCCTATGTAACCTGGAGGTGAGAGGGGTTTGGGGAATGGAAGGATGGAGGAGACGATTGGGATAAGAAGGCATTAGAAGGTTTTTACAGGGTCGGCAGCGCGTGTGACGCCCCTGGTGTTGCACACGTCCATAGGCCACGGTAACCACTTTCCATCAGGTGGGCCGTGTGCTTGTCTGCCATCTAAGTGGTATAAAAAAATCGAGGTAGAGCGGGGGCGGGTTGAACTCTGGCTAACCTAATTACCACCGGGAACACAACACGATGGTTATTTATGACCCTGGTCTTCTGTAGGGCGGAGGTACTACCTACTTCAATGAAATGAAGGAAATACAATTTTCTGAGTAAGGAATTTCTTATAAATCTATAAATTCCTGTATTTTTTGTCTTTACACCTTATTCAATAGGGTTTGATTTTATAGCCCCGGGGCGTACGATTCACATGAACGAAATCGATATACTGTATCTATAAAACTGGGATAACATGTTCTTTGTGTTGCGTTTATAGAAATTGTTTTGTCTCCTTACACGGATATTCTTCACGTATTCCATACATAAACTCATAAACTCACGCCTATATCCCCGAAGGGGTAGGCAGAGGTGCTAGCATTCACATTTCGCCAGTTTATGTTTAGGTCCCAATGTAATAGGTGACAAGCCTATTGCCATTAATCGGGCACTTATAAACCTGCGATAAATACACACATAACTTCGAAAAGCATCGAAAAGTCATTGGTGTGTGCCATGGTAACCTGGGATCGAACCCGAGACCTCGTCTTAGTAGTCCATTACCCATACCACTAGGCTACCGCGGTTGTTTACACGTATTCCATGCTGGGTTTTTACATTTACTGTCTAGTTTCTATGTCCTCCCTATTCCGGGGGCATGACGGGAACACCGTGGTTCCCAAACCCGAGGGGGCCATCTCGAATCCGGAGATAGTCGGGGTCAAGCCGGGGTGTGAGGGAAATGCTCTATGGGCCACCTTACACCCTGGCGTCAGAAGACCCTAGACGGCGTGCGGTTTTAGTCGGTAAGAGTCCGACATAACCTGCCCCGCTGGCCACGGGGTGGGTATCCATGAGAATTTCCGCACGGAAAAAAAGGGATGCTATAGTTGTAAACATTCTATTTAATGTTCTTTTATATAGAATCAATACAATAAATGACAACATATTTTTTATACTAGTTAGGTGGCAGACAAGCAAACGGCCCACCTGATGGAAAGTGGTCACTTTGGCCTATGGACGTGTGCAACATCTATCAGGGGTGTCACACTTACGCTGCCGACCCTGAAGGGGGAAAGGGTGGGAAGTTTGCAGTAAAAAGGGGGAGTGTTGTGGGATGAGGAGGAGAATGAGAGCTCTGGCTACCCTACTTACCGGCGGGAACACAAATTTTGAAAACGAAATATGATTCTTATATAATTAAGCAAAATATAATGTTCTTTATACAGCCTTACATTGACGTCAATGACCTACAAAACAATCTTCAGAACATACCAATCTGAGCACGCTCTCTGAAAATCATCCATTTTTAGCACGTCTTCTAATACAAACTCTGTTTGAAGTCATCAGGTTAGCTAAACGCTTCCCGCAGGCGACAGGGGCGCGTGTGCAAATACCTATTAGCATAAACGAACGTGGCTCGCACACGATACATGCTGGCACAACAACACACGTATAGGCTTGCTGTGTGTTTTACAAACTTTTCGATTCAGTTATGTAACTCACAATTTTTGGAATCAAATTCCTGTTGATCTATAAACTAAGGCACAAAAAGCTGAATAGATTACAGATGAACTCTTTTAGGGCATGTGAAAACTCCATTAGGTTACCACCAAAGGCTTACCAGTTCTATCAAGAACCAAGCGGTTCGGTGCCTCTTTTCTTTACCACACCATCAAAACCTGAAATTCTTCACAACTCACGTGTTTCCTTCCTCACACAGTCCCAGGTCCATTAAGCGGGGCGTGAAAAAGTTTGATGAGGCCATCAAGCTGAGGGCCATCATGGTGGCACTATCTATGTGTTTGCAATGCTATTCCAGAAACTTTACCTTTAGCTTACCATCAGGCGAGGTGAAGTCATATTGACGTAACCGACATAAAAAACAAATTTAACAACAAATTTTGAGACTGACTGTGAGTATTTTTATGATTGAAAATGCCTAGGCATTCTATAACCTACATAGAAAAATTATTCTCCGTTCAAGCGGTTCATTTGTGGCATTCTCTGCCAGTAGCTATTATAAAAGCGCACAATCCTTTAGCGATTTAAAAAATCCGTGGGAGATTACTATCTGCGAGACAAATCGGCTATATCTAGATTTTTTTTATAATACGTTGGTGGCAGACAAGCACACAGCCCAACGGATGGAATCGAAGCAACTGTGGTCTATGGACGTGTGCAGCACCAAGGGTGTTACACACGCGCTGTCTACTCTAAAGGGAAGGGGGGACGGCTAGGAAGGGGTAGGGAGGCTAGGAAGGGGTACAGTGAGCTCTGGCTACTCTACTCACCGACGAAAAAACGCAACACGATGGTTATTATGGCCGCGGTCTTCTGTAGGGCGGAGGTACTACCCCAGTCGGACAGCTCATTTCGGACGGGAGATACCGTCGTGTCTTACCTCCTTGTAATAGTAGTGTAGATATAGAATAATAATACTATAAGTAACTTTTCCTTCTATATGAATATTTTCATTTCCAATATTCTGATTCTAAACAATATCCACTTTCCAGTAACTAGATTCATTGAAATAAAATTAAGTGCCTCCTAACTGCATCCCATTTATCCCGAAGCTCGACAGTCCATTTGAAAGGCCATCAAAACAAACGGTACAATTTATTTCTCCATTTTCAATCACTCACGTACCTTGAAGATGTTACCCAAATTCTTGTGACGCGTACTAGATGGAGTAATTTTATTTACCCTTAAAAATAGATTTTTTCGACTTAGGGATGTGATGAAATATGCAAGTCGATCTCTTAATGGAAGATGTACGTTTAAGTGAATTGGGCGCTATATCTAACCTTAATTTTGAATTGAGGAGCTCTCGAGAGAAAACTCGAATTGAAATCGATGCATCAGAAGGTAAGGGTGTAATAGAATTTGAAGATAGAAAATCGAATAATAGCTAAGCTCGAGATAATGGATGAAGCAGTATTTATTTTCACGAATTGACTTTTGTCAATGACTATTTCCTATGTTGTTAAAATGTTTTTATGTCAGATCCACACTTCACTATTCATTATTCACCTTTATTCACGTGTATCCCTATCACGAATAAAAAAAAAACTTCCATTTATACTGTATATTTGCTTATACGTGTATATTTGCTTTTTTCGCACGAATATTCGCCTAAGTCACTCTTCTATGACGAATTGTGGAGGGTTTAGGCATCTCTAAGAATTTCCTCGAATACAATATACTTAGGCGAATAGCGAATAGCAAAGTGTTGAACCACCATTAGATTTAGCAGTAATTTGATTTCTATTTTGAATATTAAAAGTAAAAGCAGGTTAATTAATTGTGTTTGATGTAAGAAAAGTCTGAGTGGAACCGTGGACTACAGCTAGTTGAAAATAAATTACCATGTTCACAAATATTAATTTAGCAAGCAAGTCGTATCTGGACATCTCTATCCAACCGAACGTGCCCGCGCGGTCACGTTGGTCGGCAAAAGAAAATTATTCCAGGGTAATGACGAAGCCAGCGGTAATAATGTATATTCCCGGGCCCTTTAGGCCGAATGATGAATTGAAAAAAGATAACTTGCCTAACGTAATGCCAGAGACCTAACGATTTCTTGGAAAAAGAACTCATTTATTATATGATTCATGCCACAAGACGCTCGTAACAGATAACTAAAAAAAAATTTTTATTAAGTTTTTAGAGGTATAAAATGGTTTTAAATTCGCTGGTTAGAAGTTTTATTTGATTAAGCCACAAACACTGATGTAATGGCCGTATGTAATGTAAAGAAGCCGCGGTAGCCTAGTGGTTTGGTCCATTAGACTGCTGAGACGAGGTCTCGGGTTCGATCCCAGGTTCACCATGGCACACACCAATGACTTTTCGATGCTTTTCGAAGTTATGTGTGTATTTATCGCAGGTTTATTAGTGCCTCGGAGAGCACGTTAAGCAGTCGGTCCCGGTCGGTCGGGGAAAAAGGCTCAGAGAATGATGACTGATGTGATGGCTAAAAATCTTAATATTATGAAGTTGATTTGAAGCGGGTAAGTAGCTGGTAAAAATTTATATCCAGCTATAACTTGCCTTATAAATGTAAATTTCATCAACGTGGCACAAACAGGAAGCCACTTAATGATAACCTGCAAGGTAACATGTAACCAGTTGTAATCCATAAACATTAGCTGTATCGAAAGTCATCGAGAACAACATTATTCTCATTCATGGTTACACAAAACTAAAGTACCTAATTTACTGGCAATTATAAAATATGATTTTCTGATCGGAAAAACCTTGATTCCCCCTGTAAGGGACTGGTCACGGGTTCAAGTCCCGTCCTGAATGATCATATTTTTGCTAACATGCTAACTATTTCCAATGATTGAAAAAATCATTGGAAATAGTTAGCATGCAATTGCTTAAAAATTTCATTTAATTATAAAATAGTTTTTATTGCCTGGTTTTTTCTCAAAGGTTTTGCAAATCTGGTAGTTAATACAAACAAGAATCTTGAAGCTCACAAATATTACTTCATGGCCTACATGAACAAAGATATTTGGATTTTAAATTCACCATACACTGTTAGGTACTTGCAGTTATATAAAGTACGAGTACGTAGGTGGTAATTCTCCAACCAAACCAAACCCTTTCATATACAGACCTAGATCTAACTATACACCCTACATAATAATATATTTCAAGTATTCAGTCAAGTCAAAAGTCAAAAGTCAAAAATCATTTATTCTGTATGGACCATTTTAAGCGGCACTTAAAAAACGTCAAAATTATAAATATTTAAAACTAGAAGCAAATGGACCACCGGTTCAAAACGCGGCCCAGACCTGAGAAGACTCCGGCAAGAAACTCAGCGGGCTGTTTTTTTTTTGGTCTATTTACAACAATTACCTTTTTTTTTTTTTAATAATAATAATTTATTTATTTATCAAAGAAGGCTTTACAGTATATCTTATCAATAGTCTTATATTTATGGCCATAAACTTATTATGGTGCTACGTTTATTAATACCATACACACTAGGTAGGTGTATAATTGCAATAGGATAACGTTTACAGGTATATACACCTTAGTCTAGATACAATGTTATTTCGAGTAACATAGTTGAGTGAACAGTTCATTTCCAAGCTTCTTTATCATCCAAATAGTCTTGAACACAATGTATTATTGTCTAGTATACTAGCCATATTTCTGACACAATCTGTCTGTCCACACACGCAATCATAAAAGAAATAAACGATTCCATAGTTCACTATTGTTAGATAAAGTCTAGATCATTTTTACTTTCCCACGTTGCCTATTGTGTCAAAAGTGCTGTAATTCAATTGATACTACAGATACAAGTTCGCTATAATTCGATAACAATGGCACTGAGAAGTACTAGTGACGTCACGTCACGTTTTTCTTTAAGCCTCGCTATTTCTGTAATATTAGGTAGAGAGATATTGTTGTTATATAAAGTGATAATATTTTTTGGTAGTTTTTCAGTCTAAGGAGTGTTTACTTTTAGGTCTGTACTGAATACATAACATAACATACATAAACTCACGCCTATATCCCCGAAGGGGTAGGCAGAGGTGCTAGCACCCACATCTCGCCAGGTTATGTTTAGGTCCCAATGTAATAGGTGGCGAGCCTATTGCCATTAACCGGGCACCTATAATCCTGCGGTAAATACACACATAAATTCGAAAAGCATCGAAAAGTCATTGGTGTGTGCCATGGTGAACCTGGAGTTGATACCTGAAGTACTGAATACATGAATTATAAATAAGTAGCCGGTAAGTAGAGTAACCAAAACTCACTGTACCCCTCCTTCCTACCGCCCGTACTTGTCTACCACTTAAGTGGTATAAAAAACCATTGTATTGTTATCAATTAGAAGAAAAAACTTAAACGAAAATATATAATATGAATTTTATTCTTATAAACATATTTTTATTTCCCATACAATACTTTGATTCATACCATCTTTCAAAACGCTATCGCAAGGGAACGTGCCGTTTAATAGAGCGCTACCACAATAGTTTCCCTAAGGACAAGTCATAGGTAACAATGGGGCAATACCTCCGAAATAAATCAAACCTTTGGTTCTAACTGCGGGTCCAGCATTGTGTCTTGCGGTACCTTTCTATACAACCACCTCATGCTTATGTAATCTTTATATCTTTGACCTTACAGGCCATTATGCTACGCGTTATCTGTGCCTTATATTGTACGTTATTGGGTATTTTCACAATGTTTAATAGTCATCAATCACCGATCCTATGTTGGTGCATAAAATGTATGTCTTTTTGATTAATATTATCATTTGCAGTCAGTATGCGAATTTGAGATTTACGTTTAATAAATTTTATTCAGTAAATTATCAATTACCTACTTATATTATAAACTTTTATTTTTAGGATGAGGTAGACTGTATCAAAATCAATATCGTTTGTTTTGATTTATCTTACTCAACAACAGATGGCGTTGATGATAAAAAATGGTTTTGTACATCGTCGAATAGATGGCGCTATATGTACTTATTTGACGCTATTAGGTATATATAACTTTTTAAAATTGTATGTAAAAAAGGGGTGTATCCCATGTGCCCCAGTTACTTGGCCCGGTGCCGGGCCACATGGGAAAAAAAAGTTTTAACTGGCCCGTTGATATGATGCTCAAACAACTGAATGGATCGGGCTGAAATATGGTACAACTATACATTCTGGAATAACACAATCTTTTTATGTCTGGAATAGATTCCCATGGGCTGTCGGAATCGGATGGCAATTTTATACAGGCAAATCCGCGAACAATAGTTAGTAAATGACATAACGTAGACTAATAATTACCTTCGAAGTACTGCGCATACTAATTGATAGCAAGTTCATCAAATCGCCAATTAATTCAACAATTATAACTTGAAACTATTCATTGAGTCTGTACAGTTAGGTAATTAAATAGCGTAACAGTTATTTGAAGTTGTTTGACGACAAATCCAAACAAAATATTAACTGATGAACTAGTAAAATATTAATTTGGTTATTGAGTCAAAGAAAATTAAGTAGGAACTACGAAAAATGTAAAATCTTTAGTATAAATCGTCATCGCTTCAGCAATACGTTCATTATGTGTACAGCTAAAGAGTGGAATGCCTTGCCTGAGTCTGTGTTTCCGGAAAGATATAACTTGGGAGTCTTTAAGTCTAGAGTGAACAGGTTGCTTCTAGGCTAGCATGCTCCATCGTCGACCGCATCATCACTTACCATCAGGTGAGATAGTGGTCAAACGCGAGCCTATCGACTATAAAAAATCATCAAATTGTGGTTTTCCTGGCACGATCTCCTTTCTTTTCGTGTGGAAATCTCCATGGATACCGCCCTGTCAGCCATCGGTAGTAGAGACATGTCCCTGGCACCTTAGCGGACCCTGGGCCATGTATGGTTTTAAGATGGCCCCCTGACCACAGTCACCAAGTTGCATCCAACTGAAAAAATAACTTTTCGTTCCTGTAGTCACTAAGTTGCACTCGGGCGGTTAGTTTGTCCGACTGTACCAGTGTCTAATATCCGGGAAGTGGTCTAAGCCTTCACTTAGCGCACGCATATGGAATTCAATGAGCCGAGCCGCAGTCCGCAGTGCTACTAAGCCATAGCTCAAAGTTTTGTTAAAGTTTACGTCCGATTAAGTGGCTCTAGTTTGTGGCCCAATTGATAATTGTTAGTGACTGTACTTTTTGATTCATACTGAAGCTATTTTTATTGTAATTTTATAATTTGGAAAGTTGTGCCTCAGAGAGTAGGCCGTCGGTAACGGTTGCCATACGAACATCTGTAGCTGTCGTTACGGGTAGTTGGAGCCTAACAACTGATAGGTTTTGGAGGACAGATGGCAGGCTGTTACTCTACTAATTCGAAGTAAAACTTATTCGTAGAAAGCTAACACTACCGGTGTTGGGAAAAGGCTCAGAGGATGATATTTGTAATTTGAAAGCCGTACCTCAGAGAGCAGTTGAGTTGGAAAGGGGCGTGAAAAGGCATCTGTCTAGGCCGTCAAGGTAGGGACCTCCGTTTTGGGACGAATGGTGTCTAGAATGGCGGCCCGTACCCTCTGGACTTTACCCTAGCTTCTTACCATCCAGCGGGGTTAAGTCAATTGACGGACTGAATATTAAAAAAAAAGATCAAAGCTATATAACTGGGTTCTCGATCCAAGTTCGTATGGATGCAGCTGACTAAAGTACCTTTATACACCCATATTGAACACACCTTTATATTATAAAGTAAACCAAAAAACTTCCAACGAACTCTATATGCACAATCATGAAGACATTAGTCTCGATAAAAAGAAGAAAAGTATTCGATTTTCCTTTTCACCACTTTCAAAGGGCATCCCTTACCGTAACAGTATTCTTTTAACTGATAAAAATCTAACTTGTTCGGCGCTAGTGCCTCTGGGACGCTAATACTTCGCCGTGACTCCGCGAAATTCAAACTCGGAGGTACAAAAAATTCCGGTCAAGATAGAACGCTTGTATTTTTTCAAAGGTTCTTTGTGGGGAATATTCTGAAATCAGTTTGGAATATCTATGGCGGTTTTTTTTGGATTCATTTTATGATATTTCTCTTTTAAGATGTGTTTTTCTACTGTCGATGTTGGATGTGTTGATGTTGATATTGGATTGTGATTTTTGAGATTCCTTCGTTGGCACTCGTCGGAAGTGGACGTTTGCACTGCTGCGGTCGCTTTTGCTGTTGAATTTGTGTTTGCTTGATTCTCATTGGTGATTTCGCGAAATATCAATTCCTTGTTTCGCGCGTGAAGATTATACCAGTGACTCCACCCACTGGGAGGTACCAGAGCGGGACGGCTGTTTTTTTGTGAGTTTCAACCTTTCTTACATATATTTCGCAAGAAACAACTTGAAGTAAATCTCAAAAACACGAGGCACGAAACTGGGATTTGAACCGGCGCATCGTGTTTGGCGGGTCGGTGCCTTACTGAACGAGCCACCAAAGCGTGAGAGTTGCTTGACAAATTTGTGACCGGTATCGAATATAACTTTGCTTCGAGCAGTACCTATCACGTGAAAATAAAGAAGAACAATACTAAACAGATAATAACAACATTATTATACATATTTATTATTGTGTGGTATATTTTGAATCATTTGGTCTCAAAAATGCCGCGTGTTCAACGGTCCCCACCAAAATCGGCCGGTATGAGTGAAGCTCACTCGGAACCGAATGTGGCGGCCATCGTGGCAAGTGGGAGCAGTGATTACGACCATTTGACTCCGAGATCAAAGCGTCCACGGCAAGATGAGTCTCTCACAATGTCCACCGAAATTGATCAATTAAAGGAAATTCTGGTTGTATGGAAGAACGAACAGGCAACAGTATTGAATGAACATTCCGCTACGTTAAGAACTATAGTTGCAGAAATTACAGATCTAAAAACACAATCACTCCAAATTCAAAAAACTAACTTGGAAATTGAGAAATCTATAGAATTTTTTAACACAAGTTTTGAGGAAGTACATCGACGAGTAGAAGTTCTAGAAAAAGAAAGAAATTATTACAAGCAAGCATTTGAGAGACTAGAGACTAGAATCCAAGACATAGAACTCCGGTCTCGGTCAGCCAGCATTGAGGTCCGAAATGTGCCCTTTAAGGAAACTGAAAATACGGAAGACTTAACCAAAATATTGTTGCAAATTGGCTCTGAGATAAAAATGGACTTAAATGCAAATGAAATAAGAGATATATATAGGATGCCCGGAAAACCTAACACAAATAGGACTATAGTTGCAGAGTTTACATCAGTTCCAATAAAAAATGGGTTTATTTCGTCAGTGCGAACTTACAATAAAAACCGTGATAAGGTAAATAAATTAAACACCTTGCACCTGGGCCTGAAATGTGAAAATCGTCCGGTATACGTCAGCGAGCACTTGACCTCTTCTATCAAAAAAATATTCTATGCTGCTCGAGGATTTGCGGCTGAATATAAGTACAAATACTGTTGGTGCACTAACAATAGAGTATTCCTGCGGAAAATGGAGGGCGAAAAACAAATCTTTATAAAGTCCGAACAATGTCTTGAAGACCTTAAGATCCAACAATGACTAGGCTTGATATTGTATACTAGTACTACATACCTTAATTCTTTTTATCAACTAACTTGCATCTCACTCCCATATTATAACTGCTTATTTGAAGTCACACTTGCTCATAAGAAGAATTTGATAACCCTTCTAAATCTTTTAAAAACTTCACAAACACTCAGCACACATATACCAATCACACATACAATGCAATATTCAAACACATTAACAATTATCACAAAATACACATACACTATAAATAAGTTTTACGAATCTGTATTGAGAGACAGTTTAACGGCACTACCACAATACTATAATTATTATTGTAATCTCAAGTGTAAAACCCTCATAGTAATTACCTCATTCTCATAAATGACTAAACACTTAGACAGCACTGCACTTGAATTGGATGCTTACCAAGTATCTAATTCGTATTTTGCCTCGATGGGTGATTGTTCTAATTTTATAAACAAAACGCAGAAGCAAATATCATTGATACAACTAAACATTTGTAGCATAGGTAAAAATTTCGACAGCTTTACAGTTTTCCTACATGAAGCAAAGCTTGACTGTGATATTATCGTACTCACTGAGTGCTGGCTCAGCAAGGCACCAATAATTCCATACATCGAGGGCTATAACTCACACCACACTACAAACCCAAAAAATCAAAATGATGGAGTAGTCATGTACGTGAAGTCTTCAATACAGTGCACCATCTCAGAGCCCGACATTACTGACGCCACCAGTCTACTCTGCAAAATCGGAAACAATATTGCAATATTAGCTACATATAGATCCCCTTCATATACTCATGCTGACAATTTCTTAAATAGTCTAGATACTACTTTGTTATCCCTATCAGGGATATCACACATTGCCCTAGTAGGTGACATAAATATAGATATTAAACCAAATAATATAGATACACACTCGAGCGAATACCTCACACTTACGGCCTCTCACGGACTACTACCAGCTCACACGTACCATACCAGAAAAGAGAAGTGCCTTGATCACGTCCTTTTAAAAACGAAACTATTATCTTCTACTGTCATAATAAAAAAGGATATAACTGACCATCTACCAGTATTCTTAAATTTTGTACTGCGGGAGCCGATACCAAAGTATTCCCGAATCTCTAGGGTTGTAGACATCAACAGCGTACAAAAAGACATTGAAGGGACTGACTTCACACCTGTGCTCCTAACAAACGATGTTAACGAGGCAGCTGACATCCTAACCTCCACCGTAACTCGAATAATAGGTAGACACACCAGGCTCAACAAAATTCCTAAAAGGAATCGAAATATAAAACCGTGGATTACCCCAGGCCTGCTCCGCTGCATCCGCAACAGGGACAAAATGCATCAAGAGCTAAAATTACAAACAGACAATCCTATTTTGAAGGTAACATACTCCCGCTACCGTAATTTTTGCAACACTTTGCTACGAAACCTAAAAATAAATTATGAAAAGGCTGAATTTCAGAAACAGAAGAATAACCCTAAGGCAACCTGGGATTTAATAAAAACCATCACTCACTCCAAACAGAAACCAACCCCACCCAGAGAACTCTTAATAGGGGCAACGGACGACGTCAGAGCTGTAAATGCAGTTAACGATTATTTTGCCAATATAGGAAAAAGTTTAGCTACTAGAATAAAGAAACCGGACTCGACCTCAACAGCTTATTCAAATCCAAGATCTACAAGCAACTCGATCTGTATTTTAGAAACAGACTACACAGAAGTAGAAAGCATCATAAACAATCTGAAAACTGATTCAGCGGTGGGAATTGACTCTCTCTCTACCAATATCTTGAAATTGACACGCAGAACTTTAATTCCAATCATCACCCACATTTGTAACCTCACAATTTCAACAGGTGTATTTCCTGATGCCTATAAAATAGCCGTAGTGCATCCAATACACAAGGGTGGTGACAGGGAGCATGTCGGAAACTACAGACCTATATCGGTATTACCATCTATCTCAAAAATTTTGGAAAAGATTCTTAACACCCGTTTGCTTAACTATCTTCGAGCTAATTACCTCTTGTCCGAAAACCAATACGGCTTTAGAGCTGGTATTTCCACAGAAGATGCAGTAATTCGTTTTTCTGAAAAGACTTCCAAACTCATGGACAACAAGCGGAAATGTCTTGGAGTTTTCCTGGACATATCCAAAGCATTCGATGCGGTTTCTGTACCAATACTCTTGTCCAAACTTGAATATATGGGGATACGTGGGATTGCACATGATATATTCACAAGCTACCTAAAAAATAGATATCAACATGTTAAGATAGGTGATGTCGTGAGTGAGAAGTGTAAAATTGAATACGGAGTACCCCAAGGGAGCATTTTAGGACCCACTCTCTTCTTAATTTACATTAACGACCTGTGTTCCCTTTCGCTGACAAATTGTTCCTTGTTTACTTATGCTGACGATACAGCCCTACTTGTAGATGGGAGCGACTGGAGTGTGGTGGAACAATACGCACAGGTGGCGATGGGTGTAATTGTGGAGTGGTTTGCTAATAACTTATTAACACTAAACACCGATAAGACGAAAATAGTAACTTTCTCGATTAGCAGCCGAACTCAGCCAAGGACACCGATTGCCATAAAAGCTCATGTTTGCTCTCAGTCCCAATCTTGCAGTTGTCCAGCTTTACAAACAACACCTCATGTAAAATACCTGGGCGTGTTTATTGATCGGCACCTTAAGTGGTGTACACACATAGATAATTTGGTAATTAGAGTAAGGAAATTAATTTATATTTTTAAGAAATTACGTGGGTCACTGGATACCGATACGTTTATGTCGGTTTACTACTCGCTATGTCAATCACTGATCACATACTGCCTCCCGGTATGGGGTGGTACCTCAAAGACCCACTTCCTAAAATTAGAAAGGGCTCAAAGAGCCATCCTAAAAGTAATGTTCTGCAAGCCCTTCAGGTACCCTACAGTGGAGCTGTATAGGATTAGTCAGGTTCTCTCAGTGAGGAAACTATTTGTACTCCTTGCTGTACAGCGACAGCATCATGTGCCAATGGTTACTACCACGAGGCGTAGAGCCGATATCGTTTTTCCATCTGTGAGAGTCTACACATCCTTCATTAAATATCAATACCACTACCTAAGCACTAAATTATATAATCACTTAAATAAACTACTAGACATAAATAAACTTACCTTCTACGAATGTAAACATAGAGTAAAGTCATGGCTGATGGATCAGACTTACGACAGTATAGAAACGCTACTTCTTGCATTAACTCGTGCACGTATCTAATAAACTTACACAGAAGCCATATACCACAACTCATTTATTATTATGTGCATTTCTAAACCACACCCACACTCCATTTCTCTTTCTCTCTCGATCAGACGCTAATATATTCACACACATACACACACACACATACACACACACACACACACACACACACACACACACACACACACACACACATACACATACACATACACACACACCATGTACGCACACACATTTTAGTATTTTTAGGTTAGATTACAAAATTATGCAAGTGCTCTAAATTAAATTGCGTATAATTAGTTACCTACTTCTTTTCCGACACCTCGGAAATTACATACTTACATGTATCATCTCATTAGGAGGAACACTGATTCCCGAGTCACAGGCGGTAGCCTAGTTTGGGAAGCAGGGAACCATAACTATTGTTAGTACTCAATTTAGTGTGTAATATAATTTGTAACTCTTTGTATCCTTGATATTGAAATAAAGTTATTATTATTATATTATTATATTATTTTTAGCAGTGTACGTCGAAGATATCCTATCAAAGAGCCATAGTTAGTAATGCCTTACTTGTCTACCTTAGCTTAGTGGTGAAGTATTGAAAAATGTGACGAGAGCTGAGACTGCTATGCTGCTATAAAGTGTTGGATTCGATTTCCAGCTTAAAATGAAGTTAGTTAGATTTCATTTTTAAGATTTGTTTTATATATTTGTGGCGTTAGTTACAATAAATATCGATGAATTATCTTTATTGTGCACCGTTTTATTCTTTTAAAAATTAGCTTAGTAGTCTATCGCTAAAAAGATATCTGTTAGGCAATCAAAGGAAGGTACTTTGTTAATTTGATTTTGTAATTAAAAATCTAAATCTTGTAGATTAATCATATATTTTAATGAAAACTAGTTTAATAACAAAACAAATATAATATATAAATTTGCTCAGAGACTATTTTTGTAACCTGAATTTATATTAATTCTTAATTCTTTATATTACACTCAGAAAACAACTATCAAACATTACAAAATATAACTTAATGTACAAATGTATTAAAAAAATATAATAAATTTACTTCACAAGAAAAATACTGAATTCATTGCCCCATCAAAACTACCCAACTCTGACGTCATATCCCAAAAAAATAGTACCCTCCGCACTGTACAAGCAAATAAACATCCCCATGCATCCTGCGGAACCTTAAACCGTGTATTTTTTCCGTCGAAGCCTCGTTACGGAGGCTCGTTTAATTTGGCGAATGATTTACTTGTGTTCGTAAAGGAAAAATCACCCATTTAGACTTTCAAGTTCGGCAGTCGATAAACCCGAAGAGTTTTGCATTTTAAAAATCTGTTTGTACTCCCGTGCCGTCGACGTTTCCAGAAAAGCAGAAAAAAGTTTCTTTTTAACGCTCTTAATCTTGTTTTGGATTTATGGTATCAATTTGAGTCGGTTTCCTCTGGGGTCTTTAGCGATGGGGACGTTTTAAGTGCTTTTTTAATCGTGTATTATCAGGCGTAATATCTACAAGAAATTTCTATTAGGTGTTTTCTTTATGGATTTTAGCGATGATGCAGTGGTAAAAAGTATGACTGTGAGATCAAGGTTCAGTTCTCGGATTGGGTAAAGTTTTTCTGTTCTGGTTGTAGGTTTTTTTAATACGCCTTAGGTGGCAGACAGGGTTGGAGATGGGGATTGGGGGATGAGGGGGAATTGCGAGCTCTGGCTACCCTACTTACCGCCAGGAACACAACACTATGGTTATTGTGGCCGCGGTCTTTTCAATTGTACTATAGAGTCTGGAGTAAGTACTCGGTTGAGCTCTAGGTCCTAGATCTTCTTATGTTGAGTCCTAGATCATTGGGGCTGAAGCCAACCTTACCTGGAAACCAGTGCATCTAATTATAGACGGATGGGGCTAGGTTAAGAGGTTAGATGGCAGACGTTCCCATAAAAGACCCAGGGTACCCTCATTCAAGGCTTTCTCATCATCATCACCTAGAAATTAAATCTTAAAATCTCATGCACACATACCACAAACATAAAAAATCACAACCTAATATTAATATATCTACTTGACAGATTTATTAGTCCGTCTTGAAACTACGGTTATTACGCTACAATAAATTTGAAGAACGTCGTAGCTCGTAGCAGTTGGTAGCACGTAGCAAGGACCGTAGCTCGTAGCCGCGTAGACGCGCCGCAACTAGTTCCCAATACGAAATTGCTTTGAATCGAGTCCCGGAGCAAATTTGTGCCACAGAGCAACGTATACATTATACACATTTCTATAGGAGAAATAGAATTAAATGTTGTTTATATTTTATCTAATTTAATTGTAGTTTCTTGTAGAAGGTGCACTATGTTTGAGTATGAGCATCGTGCGTACAGCTAAGGAGTGGAATTCCTTGCCTGAGTCTGTGTTTCTGGAAAGCTATAACCTGGGAGTTTTCAAGTCACGAGTGAATAGGTTCCTTCTAGGCAAGCGTGATTCATCGTAGACCACATCGTCACTTACCATCAGGTGAGATTGAGGTCAAACGTAAGCCTATCATGAATAAAAAAAAAATCGAGCGAGATACAGAAGCAATTCTCAACAAAAAAATCGCTCATTCAAATGACGCATATTTGCGTCATTCAACCTGAAAGGGTTAATTTTGAATTTACAACCACAACTATTATACGCATTCAGCTGGCACATCTCATAAATGGCAAAGGGCAAGGTCATTCGTATTTCATGGCGTACGTATAACCCTTTTTGTTCCTCTTGTTTGACAGATTGCTAAGGTCTGTGGAGGTTTCCCGGAATTTTATCACAGCGCTATTAGCCTTTGTAAGGTGATTCGCAAGGGAATGCCCCACATATAAAAGTAATAACCAATGGTAGGGTAATAAGACTAATTTATATGCTAATACTATCTTGGAAAAAGAAATAGAGAAAGGCAAGGAAAAAGATGGAAAGACGAAATTAAACTAACCTGTGGACCCAACTGGAGGAGAGTTGCAAAAGACAGAAAGCAATGGAAAACGTTAGAGGAGGCCTATGTCAAGAGACACACTGAACTAAGAGACTTTCTATAAACAAAAAGAGAAAAAAAAAAAAAGCTTGTTCAGGATAAAGGGCTGATTGATTGATTGATTGATTGAGGGTAATAAGACTAATTTATATGCTAATACTATCTTGGAAAACTTCAATTACAGTTTTATTAAAATCGATCTTAGTTATACCGAGGGACCTACATCTATAGAATGGCTACGAACTCATTCTCTGAATTTTGATATCAGTTATATAGAACTTAGTCTTCGGAGACTGGAATAATTATTATTATTTTTAACCGTCTTTGAAAAATGAGGGCGTTTATAGGGTCGATAGCGCGAGTGACGCCTCTGGTGTTGTGCACATTCATAGGCTACGGTAACCACTTCTTATCAGGTAGGTCATAAACTTATCTTCCACCTAAGTGCTATAAAATATAGTAAAGATATATAAGGTGAGGGTCAACGATCTAGGCGTACGTATTTTAAACAGATTGAGAACGTTTAAGTAGAGAAAGGCCAGGTTATGCACGCCACTCTCTTCCACAAACGGCTATGCATTTATGAAAAAAAATGAAAGTTGAAGAAGCGAAAGACGTATGCCAAGATCGTAGCAAATGGAAAGATGTTGTCTCTGCCTACCCCATGCAAAAAAAGGCGTGATTTATGTGTATGTATAAATTACAAATTATATCTTTAAATAATTCTTTAGTTTACGACAACACCACTGTCCTCTCCTTATAAATATATTTCATCCAATTCTCTCTTTATATAACTGTGAAGAAAAAGAGAAAAAAATCGTAACATTAAGGGCCTAAGGAACACTTTAATTTTTTTATGAATATAGGGGTAGACCTTTCGAGCCTTGTTAATCCCAAGCGTATAGAATTCGGTTTCTTATCGAACCAAATTTGTATTTATATAAAGATGGACGGCCCTTTGACCTTTGTAACGTAAATAAATAATTTTGTGATTTATGGTTGTCAGTATATCATATAATCTACATGATGACTGCTTAGGAGTTTTATGGGAGATCTGGGCCTCGATTTTGCTAAAGGCAAACCAATGTCATGCCACTGACACTCTAAAAAATACTATTCAACTGTAGACTTTACCATTATACAGTTAGTCTAAAATTAAACGAAAAGAATTACCTATTAAACTTTTTCATTCGCTCTACAAAATATCATTTAATTTAGACTTTAAACTGATAATGGTAAAGTCCGAAATCATTTAGAATTTTTTGGAGTGTCAGTGGCATGCCAGTGGCTTGTATTAACAGAATTGAGGCCCAGATGTATGGACTGGTTTTGATTTGGGACAGGCTACACCGTAAGTGGTAAAAATTGTCAGTAACCGTTATAAAACAATCTATTAGAATATTATTGTCATCTTCCAACCATCAATCTTGGTTGCGTACAAATCGCCAGACTGTTTTCATTCTTTTAATCCCATTTCAGTGACTATCATCAGACCCTGAAAGAAAGCTTGCCTGTACCACAGCCTCATCCGTCACCAGGCGTGGTTGACTTAGGCTCCGATCTTGGTGTACCATATAAATCACATTATAGAACCCATATTCTTGTTTTAGATAGAGAGCGCTATGTAGTTGTATTTACTTAAATTAAAAACGAAAATTAAAATTTCAAAGAATTAAAAAATGTATTAAGTATCTGAAAATTTTCAAGAATATGAAATGCTACTTATTCAAGACGGATAATTGTGAAGTAGTCATTGTTTATCTCGTAAGTACGAACAGTTGTAGAAGTTCACCAGCTATCACCGTAACACTATATCAACTATCTATGAACATAAACGGTTTATCGCCGCGCTATCGCTCGGACAATGGCCGCCGGGAGGGGGGCACGGAGCTGGGCATGGGGGCGACGGGACATCCGTTTCCGACGGAATCGGAAATGGCTGATATGTGACTTTGTTTTGCGCCGTTTGTCGAGTTTCCTTTATTTACCGTTTGTAATGGCTGTTAATATATTTTGAATTATCGTTAGAGAGTACAATGGTGTATTATTTTGTGTAAGGTAACAGGAAAATGGATATTTTTGTGGGGCGTGGAGAGAATTTGGTGCCGAAGAGTCTCCTTTTGTTTTGGTATTATCTTGTGTTTGTCAATGAGAGCAGACTCAATATTCTTTTAATAATGGATGCTATACTTCATATTACGGCCTCATAGTTTGATTGTTTCATTCATATTTTATTTATGGAATTTTTCTGTACCTATAAAAATAACACCTGGTTTAAAAGTGCGATAACCTGTTCTAACTATACAATCAGTTCAGATGGCAGTCGTTTCAGAAAATATTGAAATTCGGCCGTTTCACATTTTAGACTGTAGGATGATCCAACTGTCTTGGGAAAAGTGGTAACTCTAATCAGTTTTTCAGGCTTGTACAGATAAAACTGGTTTTCTTTTTACCGAGTCAATGAAAAAGAAATAGCATTATCTTAATCTTGTTAGATTTTGTTGGTTCAATACTTGGCCACAGCCACAGCGTAATTGTCTACTGCGGTACTACAGTGATGTCCTCGAAAGTACTGTACTAACTGTATAGTCAAAAGGGCAAAATCAGTTCAGATAGGTAGACCGGACAACCCAACCCAGTGAACAGAAAGGTATATTCCACTTTGTTCACCTAGGTGATATCACCCGGGTGAACAAAGTAGATTTCTTAGTGTCCTCATTTCACCTGCGAATCATATCACCTACGCTTTATCACCCAGGTGAAATGAGGACACTAAGAAATCTACTTTGTTCACCCGGGTGATATCACCTAGGTGAACAAAGTGGAATATACCAACAGAACTTGAGAATATGTTTTCCTGTGAGTAGCGTATGCTTCACTCTCTTACTTTTCCTTCTCTTCTGCATACAAAACACCTTTATATATACAAGAATTCTGAAAAATGTACTTCTTTATTACCTAGTAGTCTAAAAAGTTAAATTAACATTTGTTTTTGTGTTCGTCCATGAAACGACGTTATCAAAGTAAGCTCGAGATGTCCTTCTACACGTGTAAGGGCACATTGTCCTCCGCACTACAACTCTTAAGAGCCGTGTACACAAAGAGTAACAATGAAACACTTATGAGATAAGCTACAAACAAGTTCTATGGACGTTTGTCGGACATTTTGTTCTGTGGACATATTTTTTTTTGTAGTGTTTTATTATTGCTATTAATATTTTAATGGTAGTAGTACTAGCTGACCCACCCCGGCTTCGCCCGTGGCGTATTTCGAACCCCGAAGCACCCTTTTTAACTCACATAATATGCTCATAATTTATTAGTTTTCCTAAAATGTATAAGAATCTACCGGAATTGTTCACATTTATGATTATTGCTCCGTTCCCTTGGGTAGTAGCGTGATGATATTCAGCCTATGACATTCACGGATAATGTGGCTTTCTATTGGTGAAAGAATTTTTAAAATCGGTTCAGTAGATCCCGATATTACCCCTTACAATTTAACAAATATACAAACACACAAACTTTACTTCTTTATAATATTAGTATAGATGGTAGGATTAAGCCTAGGTGCTAATTCCACTAACATTATAAACAAGCCGATGTCCTCGACTCCGCACGCA
The DNA here is from genome assembly GCA_963576445.1 of Lithosia quadra. NCBI lineage: Eukaryota > Metazoa > Arthropoda > Insecta > Lepidoptera > Erebidae > Lithosia > Lithosia quadra. The sequence goes on along the minus strand of OY754891.1, from coordinate 578,943 downwards.
GGAATGTCGCAACTTTTGTTCATGTCTTCGGTTTCATTTCAACAAAATGGAAATGGAATGGAATTAAAAATACTACGGATTTTATTTAGATAAGTTTAAGAACTTTTGTTTAAGAACAGCATTAAAATTATGTTTAGTAGTTTTTGCATTCATTGTAGTTTTTGTGTTCAGAATCGTTGATTTATTAGAAGCCAAGTTTTTTTTTAAATATTTGCAATGTAGAGACATACTTAACATTTACAATTGTATAATAAGTAATCGATGTGAGAGTTTATGTACAATCATACTCCAACGATTCAACGGATTTGGTTGACATTTAGTAAAGACATGGATTTATACTGAAAAAAAAAAACACATGAGCTATTAATTGTTTAGCTTTAGACTTAATCGGTCTTATTACAAAACACGGACTAACTTTAAACCCAGGTTTAAAACGTCTTTAGACCATGGTTTAACGAAAATGTTATTACAAAACGCGTTTTAGTACTAAACCTGGGACTATCTCTGGTCTAAAGATAAACCTGCGTGACACCTAGTTTAACGTTGGTCTAAGTATCTAAACCACGAAAATAAAACGTCAAACTTGTCATTTTGATTTGATTTGTGGAAAATACCAAAATACATCATATTTTGGCTTACTTTTTCCTCGGCAGTCCAATTTTCGCCCCTCTTTTTCTTTTCTCCTTCCATTATTTAATTCAAATTTAAAAGTTTAAACCACTGGAAACGTAAAAGTTAGTACGGGTATTGAAATGATTCAAAAGTGGGTATAAAAATTAAAAAAAAAAATTTAACAACGCGCGGGCTCCGAAAAACTACGCTTCATTTAACGTTCATCATAGATCGTCCAATATTATAACAATGATTGCTAAATAAAGGCATGATAATGATATTTTACTATAAAATAAAGTCCAACTATCGTTCATGACTTTAAATTTAATAATTATAATATGTAAATATTTTTTTCACCATTTTTTAGTAAATAATATTTATTAACGATTTCAGAAAATTTTTGCTTTCTGAGAAAACGGAACGTTGCGACCGAATGATATCACAATGAACGAACAAAAGTTTAGAGTAATCTGTGGTTGTTATTAGGCCAAGATTTAAACCATGGCCTAAGTAGTCCACGGATTATTCTGTTTTTGTAATAAGAAGAAGTTTAAACCTTGGTCTTAAAATTAAGCCTGGACTTCATAGTCTGGGTTTAAACCTGACTTTAGTCCGTGTTTTGTAATAAGACCGAATAGGTCCAAATAGGTTAGGAAAGTGATCAAAATTCTACATGAGCGGTTTTAATTTGTTATAAATTCATTATTTTCATATTTGTAACTTGCAGTCTCGGGTCTATTAAGCGGGGCGTGAAAAGCATTTGATGAGGCTGTTAAGTTGAGGGATAACATTATGGCACTATCGGTATATGTAGTGGGAACCCCCTTCCCAAGACTTTATCTTAAGCTTACCATCATGCGAGGTGAAGTCATATTGACGTGACGTGACTGATATAAAAAAAATTACATTACGTAGTAAAAATGACTTGAGTCAACAACTCTTTGATAGGTACATCTTGGATCAAACGTGATTAAGAGTTCTGAGCCGTGATGGCCGAGATAGATAAAGTTGACCCTATTCTTTGACTAATGTCCATCCATTTTTCTAGGGAGATAAATATCTCACTGTCTATCTACTTCCGGCGTATAAATTTGTATGAATTCGACGTCGTGGATTCGATTCCCGGGTGGAGTAAAGTTACCAGATTTTTCTGTTACATCATCATCATATTTTCGTTGTTCGACGTACATATTCGAAGTTATGTGTGTATTTATCGCAGGCTTATAAGTGCCCGGTTAATGGCAATATTACATTGGGACCTTAGACCATTGGAACATAAACTGGCGAAATGTGGGTGCTAGCACCTCTGCCTACCCCTTCGGGGATATAGGCGTGAGTTTAAGTTATGTTATGTCATCATCACATATTGTTTCTGGGTACATCTGGGGCTCACATCACAGCCCTGGGTACTTTTCCTTCGATTTTTGGTTTGACTTTATTGGCTCTCAAGCAACAGCTATTAAATGGACGGCAAAATTGAAAATGTAAGAGTTTGGTGTGTGGCTTTTATGGGAGTAATTTTTATGAGATATTTTTTTATATTGGACACGTTAACATGACTTCACCTCGCCTTATGGAAAGCTAAAGGCAAAGTCTCAGGATAGGGGTTCACCACTTGACTTCATACACCGATAGTGCTACAGTGGTGACCCTTAGATTGATGGTCTCATCAAATGCTTTTTCACGCCCCGCTTAAAGGACCCGGGACTATAGGAGAAAGAAAACACAATACATGCGCTGGTAAAGAATTCCAATTCTTTATGGTGCGGCAAAGTAAAGAGGCACTGAACCGCTTGGTTCTTGATGAAATTCTTAGCACTGTATGAGGGTGATATCTCAGCCTGGCTAACGAGCCTTTTAGAAAGAGATACCATTTCACCTACCTTCTATACTTACACACTTTATTTTTTTTAATACCATGTTAGTGGCAGACAAGCACACGGCCCACCTGATCGGAAGCGGTCACCGTGGCCTATGGACGTGTGCTACACTAAAGGTATCATACTCGCGCTGCCTACCCTGAAGGGAAGGGGGAAGGAGGGGTACGGTAAGCTCTGGCTACCGTACTTACCGGCGGCGGTAACACAACTCAAGGTTATTATGGCCGCGGTCTTGTGTAGGGCGAAATCTGTTAATCACTCAAAAATAAGGTTGTAAACCTTAATGTAGCACTAAAGCAAAGATGAATAATTATATTAAATGTGAGCATAAATTGTGAACACCATGTAAGCGTTACGTCACAGCACAGTACACAATAAATCAAGCGCGTATTATCTGTGTGAAACTGTCAGTACATATATTTTAAACTTGTCTAACGTAGTGTTAGGGTGTGGTCGTAGTGTTAGCGATGAATCAGTTAATTATAATTATCTTTAGATTTATATTATGTAACAAAAAAGATTTTTTTTCATTCTTGTTGGTTTGCCTTTTTTATACAACGTAGGTGGCAGACAGACACACGACCCACCTGATGGGAAGCGGTCACCGTGGCCTAAAGATGTGTGGGGTGTCACACATGCACTGCCTACCCTGAATTCAAATTCAAATTCAAATTCAAATTCATTTAATTATTGTTTGTCACAGGTAGTTTTTTTTTCCTTTATTTGTTTTTCTGCCTGTTTCAAAAAGAGAATCTCTGGAATGGATGTGAGACTTAACAAAGGTTACTTTATTATCACGCCAATAAAATACCCAGAATACGATATGGCTCTTTTGTTATTCATGTCCATCTACAGGTTGCCTGTAAGATATTGCTTTTAGCGATAAGGCCGCGATTTCTATATATTTAATGTGTTTTCTATTACTGATTTTTTATTGATGTACAATAAAGTTTATTTCTATTCTATTTCGAAAAAGATTTGGGTTCCGCATAAAAAAATTGAAACCTTAAAATGTATTTTTATAAATAAGTCTAAAATTAGATGGACATGTTAACAGTTTACTTAAATTACTAAAAAGAGAACAAAACAAAACAAAGCTCTTTAGGAGCAAGCAATTATTTCCCATTTGCCTTTTCTTTCATTCTCGCTAGCTCCTCCAATTAAGCTTAATTACTTGTGATAGGATTCGATTTGCTTCGGTCGTTATACTAGATGGAAATCGAACCCGAAACCTCTCAATAACAAGTACAATTTGTTGTCCATTAGGCTACCGAAGAAAAGTTTTTACTAAAGTAAATGTATTGGATAATTAATACCTTCGGTTTTAATTATATAGGAGATGTTGATGGCCCTTTTTTCGTGCGCAAATCCAAAGAGATACCACCACAGAAATATTATCTAGGTAGAACGATTATGAGGTATTAATCGCATACATTTCGCGCGTGTCACATTTTGACAAGCCACACTCACAATGTGACGTCATTTTCGTGGTGTGGCGGAAAAAAGTGAGGAGACACACACAAGAGATTATCGATATTCATATCTGCAATGGAAATTGAATTTTAATTTTAATGAGAGCGCGATTAGAAAAGCATGCAATATATTGCACCCATTTGGCACGGTGCCACGCCCACTTTCCCATTCTAGCTAGATAATATTTATGTAGATACCACTCTCTAGAATAGCGAGACCGGTTATGTTGGACTTGAACCGATTAAAACCGGGGTCTGGTTTTAGTCTGTCTGTTGTAGTCTATCTTGAGTCTTCAAACACTGAGGTGTATTAGGAACCAAAATTATATTTCCCTAGCGGTTCATCCAGGATCATGTCATTATCATCAGCAGCTTCAAGATGGCCTACTCGAGTTTGAGAACCACGGTATCCTAATCTCAAAGGGAGGAGAGGGAGGAGCAACACTCTTTGGCCTGCTTCTGCAAAGGGTAACAGGTGGTTACCTTAAGCCTGCGCTCATAGAGGAAAGAGGTCGATAAGCGACTTAAGATACCTCTTGATTTTTAAGGTTTTAAATTTTAACCGGAACGGAACCTAATTCCTTTTTAAAAATAGAAGTAGCCTAAGTTATGCCTATCGTGGTCCCTAGATTACCTCATTCTGAAAGATAGATAGAAAGACAGACATACAGAAAATAAATTATGAAAAAATCTTTTTTAAGTTAAACAGTTTTTAATTGTATTGTCATCAGAACTAAAGACTTCTGCCAAATATCAGACAAATCAGACAACTTAAAGGGGTTCAAATTTCAATTACTAGATTTGACCCAAACAAACATGTCAAGTTAAATAAAACTGTTTAAAAAAGACAAAAAAAAATTAAAATGTTTTTGTGTGAAAACATTGCCCGTATTACAAATAGACACTTCAATCTTATTTATTTGTATAGTACCCGCAATCTAATAAATTAAAACAAAAAACATATTTTTCGATTATCTTCACGACAATCTTCTTATAGTGGGACCACATCCCATTTCGTTCTCCCACGTACATGAGATAACCCCAATATAACTCGTACAGAACGTTACTATTCAGATTAACTCATTTCACTGCAAATAGAATATTGGTTGCTTTAAAATATCTATATTAAAAAGGGTTATTGGATTTTCCAAGGGCTTTATTTTGTTATCAAAATTGTTATTGCTGTTTATAATAATGGATTTTAATATAAATTTTATGTTTTGCTAGTAATAATATTATTTCGGAGGATACTTTTATGGTAATGAAATGAAATTTACTTTTTTTTGTTTAGATTCCGTGATAAACCGCGGTAGCCTAGTGGTCTGGGTGATGGACTGCTGAGACGAGGTCTCGGGTTCGATCCCAATGACTTTTCGATACTTTTCGAAGTTATGTGTGTATTTATCGCAGGTTTATTAGAGCCCGGTTAATGGCAATAGGCTCGCCACCTATTACATTAGGACCTAAACATAAACTGGCGAAATGTGGGTGCTAGCACCTCTGCCTACACCTTCTATGTTGTTTGTTTAGATTCACAATGAAAACTTTGGTCTGACGGTGACCGCTTACCGTAGAACTGGGATGTTGAAAACAAATATTTAAAAATCATGGTAAAAAATAAGTTTTTAAAAGTATTTGTTATACTCGTAGTAAGAATGTTGCACACGTCCATAGGCCACGGTGACCACTTCCCATCAGGTGGGCCATGTGCTTGTCTGCCACCTATACTATAAAAAAATATGTGGGTGGTAAAATTCCACAAGATGAATATCTAAAATGGATTTTGTTCACCTAGGTGAATCAAGTTCAAAGTGAACAAATGCCACATCATGGTGTTCAATTGTTTCATCTAGGAGATAAAGCATTAGGTGAAATGATTCCCAATGAAATGAGGGCACAACAATATTCACCCAAGTGAACAATCAAGAACCAAGCGATTCGTTGCCTCTTTTCTTTGCCGCACCATCAAAATCTAGAATTCCTTACCAACTCATGTGTTTCCTTCCTCATACAGTCCCGGGTCCTTTAAGCGGGGCGTGAAAAAGCATTTTGATGAGGCCGTCAACCGTCAGCCGTTTACTTTTAGCTTACCATCAGGCGAGGTGAAGTCATATTGACGTGACTGATATAAAAAAGTGGAATACACCGGTTTTTACAAGCTTGACACACGAGTGTGTCGCCCCTGATAAAAAACCATATGCAATCATCAGCGATACGTAATTTTTTTTATACAACGTAGGTGGCAGACAAGCACACGGCCCACTAGCTAATTATACAAGCATGATCATTGTATACGTCATGCTTAGTCCCTCTCTTAGGTGAAAATGTGCTTGAATAGCGGGTTTACAATTTGTCAGCTGTAGGCGGAGACGGCGGCCATGTCCGATAAAGCCTGTGATACATCACTGTCTGTCCTACCTTGGCTGAACACCGTCATCGGCCAAGTGTGAGACGGCCCTCTAGCTGTGACTAGTTCAGCAGATTATATCAATTACTCGCAGAGTGGAGTGAAACCAATCTCTTCACAGCTTGGTATCGTATAAGTAGAGTGACCGGACTGTTCGTTATATGAAAGTAAATGCTAGTGAAATAGTGTCCAATTAATATCAGTATATCATGTCAAATTAATGAAAATTTGAAGCAATTTTATTAGTATAGTATTCTAAAACTTAAATATCGAGGCCCAGCCAAATCCGCAGTTAATACTGGTAAAGCGGACCCCAGATTCCGAGGTGAAAGCTTGGGATGCGACTGGGATTAACGCTAGGTTGAAGAAGAAGAAGATGAGTATTCTAAAAATTCCTATCAGATGCGTCGTGTGCTTATTTGCTACCTAAGTGGTATAAAAAATGGAATATAAGGGAACCAAAACCTGTCTTCGTAATTGTTAAAAACATACTTTACCAGTTAAAATATTTATGTAAGTTGTAATTAGAGTTCCAGTAAAAAACAAACATACTGAAAATACGTTATGGATTTTTTTTTTATATCAGTCACGTCAATATGACTTCACCTCGCCTGATGGTAAGCTAAAGGTAAAGTCTCTGGAACGGGAGTCACCATTACAAATACCGATAGTGCTATAATAGTTGCCCTCAGCTTGACGGCCTCGTTGAATGTTTTTTCACGCTCCACTTAAAGGACCCGGGACTGTAGGAGGAAGGAAACACGTGATACGTACGAGAGATTATAAAACTTTAAAAATCCTATGTTTCGTGTGTTATAAATACTTTTTTTTATAGGTAATAGGCTCGCGTTTGACCACAATCTCACCTGTTGGTAAGTGATGATGTGGTCGACGGTGGAGCACGCTTGCCTAGAAGTAACCTATTCACTTTAGACTTGAAGACTCCCAGGTTGTAGCTTTCCGGAAATACAGACTCAGGCAGGGCATTCTACTCTTTAACAGTACGCACGATGAATTTACTGCCAAAACGTTTTGTGCGTATGAGTGGGATATCCACCATATACCGGTGGCGCGTTGCCGTACGTCTGGTCATTCGGTGATGAAAGGGGCTTGGAGGAATTAGGTTGTGTAATTCCAGCGTACATTCCCCGAAGTACAGCCGATAGAAAACAGAGAGGCTAGCGATTCTACGCCGATGTTCCAAGCTTTGAAGCTTAGTCTCAACGAGTGAATAGGTTCCTTCTAGGCAAGCGTGATTCATCGTAGACCCCATCGTCACTTACCATCAGGTGAGATTGAGGTCAAACGTAAGCCTACCATGAATAAAAAAAAAAAAAAAAAAAAAACCAGCGCATCGCAGTATTACTTATCAATCAGCTTTCCCACTTTCTAACAGAAACTTGTGTGCGTTTTAAATGTAAATGACAAGATATATAAGGCTTATGTATGTTAAAACACGCATAAATAATTTAATTAATGCAAATCAAAAGTTGACTTTGCAAAGTTTGCGCGAAACGCCCACTGATTTGACGTGACGTCACTCCACAAAACGCCTACGTATCAAGGCGTGTTAATTATTATTTTATTTGTTATAAGACCTGCTTGTACATTCATTTAACTTAAATAAATTAGATTTTTTATAGGTGTTTTATAGGAAAATTTGGGTGACAGACAAGCACACGGCCCACCTGATGGAAAGCGATCACCGTAGCCTATGGACGTGTGCAATACCAGGAACATCACGCTGCTAACCTTGAAAGGGGTAAGGGGGCTAGGAATATATAGTTCAAGTCTAAAATCAATTTAAAAAAAATTATTAAACTTTTTCATTTGCTTGAAAGTGGAACCGGGATCAAAAAAGAGATCATGATTTTCTTTTTACAATGGTTACTTCAATAGGATTTCACCTCGCCTCGAATGTGGCTCAACGATATCGTCTATTCCCACCTGTTCTGTTGAGTTGTTCTGTTGGCAGAACTAGTGAGAATTTTTTTCCCATTAGTTCTGTGACTTATAAGACTATGCTTTATACCGGACTTATCTTAACTATTCCCACCTGTTCTGTTGGGTTGGTTCTGAGTCGATTTCGTTCAGTGCGCGGCCGGGAGACGGCGCACTATGTTCCAGCTTTAGCGGTCCCAGTCGCTGGAATCCTCGGAATATCGTCGAACTCAACGAGGATAACTCAACAGAACAGGTGGGAATAGACGAACGATATTACTAAAATGGTAGCCCATGGGGACCCCTTAGCTTAACGGCATTATCAAAATGTTTTAAAGGACCCGGAACTGTAAGAAGAAGGGAACTATGCTGGTAAAGAATTTTCAAGTCTTGATGAGACCTTTTAACGAAAAAAGTAATTAAAACCCATTGATCGTATAGTTAGTTACTATTCACAAATTGACTCTATATAGCAGTCAATATGAATGTTTATAAATTAACCACCGCGGTAACGAGTTTTAGCGGTTGCGGTAGCAATAAGTTAATAGTTAAAATATTCATTGAGAATTTAATTAAAACGTTTCATATTGCAAATGTTGTTCCGTTAAAGTTATTCGCATCATAATAGCGAATTGCAACAACAGTAATACCATTTAATTGTCTTATAACTGATATCTCCTAAACAAAGTAACAAGTATTGGTTATATTGACTTTTTTTTTTATTGTATTGTTTTTTTATTGTATTGTTTTTTTTTTTTTTTTTGTATTGTATTGTATTGTAAGTATTGGTTAGTACAAATGTTGAATTTAAACAATAGTGTTAACTGGAATTAACACGATCACAATCACTGCACATTATAAAGCAAAGTCCTCCACTGCGTCTGTCTGTCTGTTTCTTTGCGATAAACTCAAAACTACTACACACATTTTCATGCTGTTTTCACCGATTGATAAACTTCGAGGAGGAGAGGGGTTGAGTAATTTGGGCGGGGTTGGAGAGGAAGAAAGGGAAGATGGGAAGCACGGGTTGTGAGCTCTAGCTTCCCTACTTACCGGCGGGCACACAACACGATGGTTATTATGACCGCGGTTTTCTGTAGGGCGGATTTAGGGGTGAAGAGTTCTTGGTCGGACTTAAAATCTGACGTATATTTGATTGGAATTAGTTGAATAAAATTGAAAATATGGCCAACGTTGCGAGAACTAAATTTTTCGAAGGAGGTAGGACACGACGGTATCTCCCGTTCGCAATGAGCTGTCCGACTGGGGTAGTACCTACCTCCGCCCTAGAGAAGACCGCGGCCATAATAACCATCGTTCCCGCCGGTAATTAGGGTAGCCAGAGCTCACTGTACCCCTCCTCCCCCCATCCTAGCCCTCCCCACTTCCCTTCAGGGTAGGCAGCGCGTGTGTGACACCTTTGGTGTTGCACACGTTCATAGGCGACGGTGACCGCTTCCCATCAGGTGGGCCGTGTGCTTGTCTGCCACCTACATGGTATAAAAAAAAACACCCACATTGATGCGGGTGGCGCCACGGACTTCGGCTATATTATATCGAAACATCGATTTCTACTGATGTTAGCTCAAACTTAACCAATCGAACATCGAAGTAGTTCACTTACACAGCACTATACCAAAATAATACCACGATCAAAAGTTTAACAACCTCCACTAAAGTTTAAGTTAAAGCTAGTTTTAATAAGATATAAACTTAAGCAGTAATAAAACAAAACGTGGAGTGAAAACGTCGTAACACTTAAATTTAAGACTTTATCAAGGAGCATTATTCTGTTCCACATCTAGTCACGCAGCGCAAATAAATCAAGAACCAAGCAGTTCGGTGCGAAACCAAGTCATCATACATTCTCTGAACCTTTTTCCCAACTCAGTTGGGGTCGGCTTTCCAGTCTAACTGTGATGCGGCTAAACTTCGATATTTTCCGTGGAGCGACTGCCATCTGACCTCCACAACCAATGATCATTATGACCAATGGCGATATCGGAGTTCCAAGTTAGGCTGGTTGGACTTTTGTGGGCTCCAACTACCCGTAACGGCTGCTATAGATGTTTGTATGGCAACTGGGACCGACGGCTTAACGTGCTCTCCGGGCTTAACTTCGAAAAGCATCGAAAAGTCAGTGATGTGTGCCATGGTGAACCTTTTTTTTTTATCGTGCGGAAATCCCCATGGATACCACCCCCGTCGGCCATCGGGGGTGGTTATGTCGGGATCGAACCGACTAAAACCGCACGCCGTCTCGGGCCTTAGTAACCGGGGTGTAAGGTTACCCAATGGGCATATCCCTCGCACCCCAGCTGACCCCGGGCCATCTACGGTTTTAAGATGGCCCCCTCGACCCCCCGAAAGGGGGGGTGGGGCGAGCATCGCGCCACTTCGCCGACGGTGGGGTGCAGGGTTTCAGGAGGCCGTCCTGTCACCCAACCGTCGGCGCGCAGACAATCAGCTCGCCCCCCGCTCGCTCCCCACTGTGCCATCTGCTAGTCAGAGGGACACGTGGTGAGCCTCGGAGCAGCCCTCTAGAGGGCCACTCCCACCCCGGCCGGATTGGCCGCAGGCAGCAGCGTCTCCCGTGGCGAGTGGGAGGCGCTGCTCGCCTCCGTTGCCCAGGTGCACCACGTGGAGGTTCCGGCCCGCACCCTGCCATGGTGAACCTGGGATCGAACCCGAGACCTCATCTCAGCAGTCCATTACCCAAACCACTAGGCTACCGCGGTTCGGTCCGAAACCAAGTATAATATTTAAGAACTAAAAAATTATGTATCGTTAAAGTATTCGCGTGATGAATGGCAACATCCGCTTTTTAATAACACAAAATTCCTTTATAACAAGGAATAAATTTGCGATTACACTATGGCCTGCATAACGTCTTTAGTATAGAACAGTATGAGGTAAACGCGCGAAGTCGCGTGACGAGCTAAATGGAAAGGTAGCACTTATACACGACATTGGTATTTAGCGAACAATGTGTTAAAATTTGTAGTTTTAAGCGTGAATTGACCAGAATAAGCGAGCAAGAGGCAAGCTATGGACTGGCCAGATGCTTTTACTTAACTCGCTTGCCTCTTGCACGTTGCTCCAGTCTCGTTTACAAGGATGACCAAGAAGCAAGCCTCTGTTACGCCTTTTCTGTGTAATTTACCGAAGCGTAGGTTTCGTACATTTTGTGTGAATACGATTTTGAAGCGCTGGCGTCCATACTACGCTCTTGCTACGTCTCTGCTACGCCTTTGCTACGTCTTTGCTACGCCTTTGCTACGTCTCCTTTGCCTGGACACATTTTTTATGCTACTTAGTTGGTAGACAAGCACACGCCCACCCAGGGGCATCACACTCGTGCTTCTGACCTTGGAGGGGGGGAGTTTAGGAGGGTTATAAGGGGGATTAGGAGATGGCGTACGGGGGAGTTTGTGAGCTCTTGCTATCCTACTCACCGCCGAGAACACAACATGATGGTTATTACACATCACGAGGAGGAGGGAGTTCTAAGCCACATACCCTTTATGTCTCATAGTAGCTAGTTTGTATAATCAAGCTCATCGCCATATTTTTCTCACTTCTTCTTTTTACCCGTCCCAATATAATAATAGAATACAATTTATGTAAATCGCTATTTATTCTTCATTCATATTCGTAGAGTAATACTCGTACAGAAACTAGGCATCTTTTGTTCTTGTGACAATCCCAAATTTTCAAAATGTTCCGACATGTTTGAATGAAACATGACTACGGTAATATAGAGAGTAACAAACGTTTGAAGTGAATATTGGATTAAAGTGGTATAATAAGAGTTGATACCAATGAATTTCGTTTGCATATTTCATTGCGATGTCGCCTAGCCTAGTCGAAAGTTAAATATTCATGAGATTTTTCATTGATGTAATAATATTATTCATTACTAGCTGCTAGCTGCGTGCTACCGACGGCTTTGACCGCTTGAACGTCAGTTATCGGTTTTGATCTGGTTCTACTAACCAATTGCAATAATCAAATATTCGGTGAATTTTAAGTCTGACCAATAGGGACCTCTAATCGGCAAATCCGCATCAAATTCTTTCAATAATTTTTGCGTCCAGACAAACAGACAAGAATTTAAAAAAAATTGTTTTGAGTTCAGAATCGTTCAAACAACCCAACGGAGGTAGGAAACGATGGTATCTCCCGTCTGAATTGAGCAGTCCGACTGGGGTAGTACCTCCGCTGTACAGAAGACCGCGGCCATGATTACCGCGGACTCAAACTACGAGTACATGCCATGTTAGGTTTGCAGGCGCCATAATATAGGTATACCTAATAAGTTCGAAAATTAACTATTAAGTAACTATAAAAATAGTTCTTACCTTAAAAAAATATTCACCGAAATATATTTTGTGAGACTAAACTGAATATTAAATTTAATGAACTAAAGAACTTTGATATATTTTTTCAGACAATAACTTAATCTACTTTAAGTACCGTAATAACATTATATACTTTTCTGTGAGTACGCCTATTATATTAATAAAATAAAATATTAATCCCTGGAGTTCGTATAGTGGGCGTCTTATCCATACTTTGCTAAGTTTCTTAAGTCAAGAAATTAAGTAACAAGAAAATAATCTAAGTTATATACTTATAGGGATTGTTGGGGCCCGTTAGTAGGGCGAGGGGTTACAAGTGATTGTTTTGACCTGTAGTTAACTTAATGAATTAATATTTAACTTACTTGAATTCAAGTTGTATAAAGTTCATGTATATATTTTAATCAAAATCAGATACCATCATTCTGCGTAATGGAGTTTGTAGGTCAGTATACCACTTTCTCTGCACCTGGACAGACGGACAGCCTGCGGCAAATGCTGGTCGAGGTGGGAGTGGCCTTCTAGAGGGCTGCACAGAGGCTATCCACGTGTCCCTCTGACTAGCAGAGGACACAGTGTGGAGCTCCCCTTTCTGGGGCTTGAGAGGGCCATCTTAAAACCGTAGATTATCCGGGGTCCGATGGGATGTTAGAAAAATGCCTTTAGGTGACCTTACTCCCCGGTAATTGAGAGAAAAGATCATGTGCGGTTTTAGACGGTTCGAATCCTTTACGTCCAGCAGTCCTTTAAATGAATGCATTCGGATTTCCTTAAATATAAAATATACATCAACTGTATATGTTTCATGGTCCACCTAGAACATAAAATAAAATACAATCTACATACAACAAAGTAGCGACAGTCAGTGCCCAGTAACAGCTACATTGTGTAGAAAATAAAAGATTTTTTATTTGAAGTAAACGTGCTGCCGTGATGTTTATGGGCAGAATTAATGACCCGCTTCTGATTCCGGCCTGAGACTATAACCTTTTAGTACAATTGTATCAAAACAAGGTACGATATTTATTGCGTAGGTTTTATTACAAAATAATATATTACATCTATATATCTAGGTATCTATCTATAATAATAACAACCCATTTATGTCCCACTGCTGGGCACGGGTGTCGTCTCCTCTAACGAGAGAGCTGAGAGGGTTTAGACCTTAATCCACACACGCTGGCCTAATGCGGTTTGGTAGATCGGACACGTCCTTAAAATTTCTTCTAGGACATGTGGGTTTCCTCACGATGTTTTTCTGTTTTTCCTTCATCTTCAGCAGATGGTAAATCATGTGATTAGCACATATGCATTTATGTGTGTTTCTATGCCTATGCATAATAATATATATGCATTTAGAAAAAAATATCTGTTTTTTTATCCACATTCTAAAACCCATAACAAAAACTAGTTAAGCTAGGCTTAATTTGGATCTAGATAGCCTAGAATATTTCTTATTATATTGATATTAGTATGTCGTACTAAACTAGCAAAAACTACCAAAAAAAAGCTATGTAATTTGATAACACAACACTATATTGAGTAATAGTTCTCTCTGCGCATACCACGCCCTCTCGCGAGATCTTATGGGAGTTATGACAAAGTGCTATATCGTTTACACGTTAAATTTGTGAGCGCTATAAAATCAAAAAGCCGTTGGTTAGAATGTTGTTACACCGTTACGAATTTGTCTACTAAACTAGTAAATTACTAGTAACTACTACTAGTAGTAATTACTAGTAGTAAATTACTAGTTACTAGTAAGTTCAGAAAAATAGCCGTAGCGTTAGTGCCACCTAATGGTTAAAATTGTCTGAATCATACAAGGATTTGCTCAAACCTACCTTGGAAGTTACATCAGTTTTATCTCGATAAGATACCCGTGATCGTAACCAAGCCGTAGCCAAGTGGAAAAAGTCTAAATTGCTATCGAATAGAATAGATTAGGTCGACCAATCACACTCCAGCTCGTGATTCCGCCGCGGCGCGCGCATCGTACGCCGGCGATGAGCTTGGATGTGATTGGTCGACCTAATCGTTTCTATTCCGTAGCGATTTACGCTGTGACACTTGTCTACGGGGCCTGAAGAGCAACCGAAACGGCGAAAGAAACAAATAGCATCATTAATATAATGCGGGTTGGTGGATTCGATATGTCCTAATTTATTTTATTTATATTATTAAAAAAAAAATCTACTCCCGAAGTTAATAACAAAGTCCATAACCATGAGAATCGATTCTAACAACTTGAATATTCGGATTTGATGCGTATCTTACGCGTATAGCCAAAGTATCTACGGCGTACTATAAAATTTTACGATCGCCGTAACATTTCTATTACAACTAATATAGGACATATATTTAAGGTGATATCGATTTTAAGAATTTCATTTAGATATATAGATAGAGATATATTTTTACAGTATATTTATTATTTTCCTTCCTCTTACAGTGCCGGGTCCTTTAAACGGGGCGTGAAAAAACATTTTAATGAAGCCGTCAAGCTGATGCCCTGTCGGTGTATGTAATGGGGAACCCCTTCCAGATACTTTACCTTTAGCTACGAAAGCTATAACCTGGGAATATTCAAGTCACGAGTGAATAGGATCCTTCTAGGCAAGCGTGATTCATCGTAGACCACATCGTCACTTAACATCAGATGAGATAGTGGTCAAACGTAAGCCTATCATGAATAAAAAAAAGATTACCATCAGGCGAGTTGAAGTCATATTGACGTGACCGATATGAAAAAAATATTACCATCTATATATAAACATTATATTTGAGACCCAATTCAACCTATAAGTACATTTTTCCGTATACGACTGTCCGTGGACATACAAAATTACATTTAGTAAAAAGATCTTGTTCGCTACGGTGTAACATAAAGCCAGTCCGACAGCCAGTAATTCTCGATCCCGGCCAACGAGCCAAGTTTAATGAAATTCTTGCCGCGCCGATCTACCGCCACTCTCGTACTGCTTACACCGTGTTTTAACTTCGCTTTCGAACACTCTTTGCGGGAATAGGATGTATGAACTTGTGTATAAGTTGTACATAATAGATGAGATGTAAGAAGGTAGCTTGTAATTAGAAGTTGTCCTTTAAAGGGAAATGGTTATAGAATTTCCCCGTTTTTAAATAGGTATTCTCTGTTTTATGTTTTTTATGTTGGTTTTTATGTAGCAGAATAAACAAGCTGAAATGGCAATGGTCTGGCCAAATCTGTCGAAGGACCAATGGCCGTTGGAGCAAACGAGTCCTAGAGTGGAGACCATGAGTCGGCAAACGGACTATAATATTAAATTATTATCTATATTAACTTTTAAACTTTCGCGTTCCATAACTTATTATACGTATATACCTTTATACGTATAATAATAATAATAAGGTATGTATATACCTTTAACGTGTATCGCGTTAAGTCCCGTTTACGTATAATAAATTATTATCTTTCTAACATCTTAACATCTGATATATAAAAGACTGAGCCTTGAAACGAAAGAGGTCTATTTAGCCTATTTTTATTAAAAAAAGATCATATCAAAATGTTAAGTCAAAATAATTAAACAATTAAACTATTCTTTGATGTTGGTTAACATATTTCTTTGTTAAGTTTGGACTTGTTATTAATTGATTGTGAAGACCACCCAATCAATCAACGAAGGGGGACAAGGTGATGACGTAGATGATAAGGCTGTCGACGAGTAACAAATCACCCAAATTAAAGTAATCTATCATCTACGATCAAAAGTTATGTCTATCAAATCTATTAGTAGTTTATTGAATAAACTACTAACCAATGATATTGTGTACCAAGCTAGTCGCTCGGGTCCTAAATTCGCTCAAATGCTCGAAGACCTGAGATGGTTTGAGTTGGTGCAATTTTTTTTTGGCGAAATAAGCTCATAGTCCACCTGATGGGAAGCCGTCACCGTGGCCTTTTGACGTGTGCAAAATCGAGATGTCACACTCGCGCTGCCGACCTCCGAGGGAGGGGGTTGAGGAGTTCGGGGGGGGGTGGAGGAGAGGATTAGGTTCATGGGGGGAGGGGTTTTGAGCTCTGGTTACCCTATTTACCGGCAGGAATACAGAACGATGGTTATTATGGCCGCGGTGTTCTGTAGGGTGGAGCTACTAACCCAGTCAGACTGCTCAGTTGAGACGGGTGATACCGTCATGTCCTACCTCCTACGATCGAGTCCGACATACCCGTCACCGCTAGCCATGGGGGTGGTATCCGTAGGGATTGCCGCATGGAACAATGAGTTGTAAATTTGCATGGAAATAAATTCTTATAAAAAGATGCTAAGTCCCAGTTCCTTCTTGAGTGTCATTTATAGAATGATTAGAAATTACTAGAAGCTTTAATTTTGATTTTATTGCTTCTTACCTTTTGTACAAATCGCTCATTTGCGACGATAGTGTGATATTTCCAAAAAACATATAATTTTTTTAATGCAAATTCAAAATCGCGAAGTTGCGAACTTTTATCTCCAAAAACGCGGGAATTTTTACTCTAAAAACGACGGAGAAATGAAGGAAAGAGAGAAAACTATCACAGTGTAGCATTGTCTCACTCGGACATCTAGTTGACTTCGACAAAGATACAAATCAGTTGTGCCCTGTGCTTGCTGGAGTGAAGTGCTGTCGTGTTTCTCGAACAACGTGATAATACGAATATATCACGTTTTTGATGAAAAAGTAAGTATCATTTGATACTAATCCTTTCTTTCAACAGGGTAATATCTTAATATATCACGGTATTCTTGCATAACTAAGTAACAACTAATGTGGTATATCTTTTATTTAACACATTATTCTTGTAAACATTATGAATTTCACTGTAATAATTTGAATTGTAACGTTGAAGATGATAAAGTTTATGCTTTCTAGTGACATGTAATTTGGTTTATTAGTTGATGTACTGTTATTCCAGAAAATATCATATCATGTTATGAAAATATCTCTTGATGTAACTCTGTATGTGCTAAACATTTAAATTTTATTTGTGTTATATTTGCAGATGGGATCAAGATCTAAATTATTGTTAGAGTTTAGTACTAAAAAATAATGAAGACCGTTTGGCTAATTCTGACTATAATGCTTCCCAAGAAAACATTGATACGACATTATTTACTTAAGCAAGTAGGTAGTAGTGAAATAAATGGTAAGTGATTGTAATTTTTATCTGTTATTTTAATAATGTAGGTTTATATTATATTCTTACTAATGTTTACCTATTTTCAGAACAACAAGAGACAGCTCAAGCTCATCGACACCGTAGTGAATCTACAAGTTCAACATCAAGTAGCTCATCTAGCAGTTCTTCTGGTAGTTCTTCGACGGCAACGTATTATGAAGGTAGGTTGATGCTAAAATATTTCTATCTATTTATCTGTATTTCCTTAATATAACACAAATTTACCCTAATAAACAATTTTGTTGTAATCATTTGCAGACAACGATGACTCTGCCAAAGACCCGGATTATCAAAATATATATAAAAAACCAAAGAGGAGATTTAGTCTACGCGAACTGAACGATATTACAACGACTGAACAACTTGAAGATTCACCAACAGAAGAAGATTTATTAACTTTTAAACTTTCGCGTTCCATGATTATTATACGTAAACGGGAATTAACGCGATCATGGTATAGGTATATAGGTACATACTTTTGGAATGCCTGACGTTTCAACCAGGTTACACTGGCTGTGGTCACAAGCTGACTGTCAAAGCCGCGCACGCCCTCCGTCGTCGAGTCCGTGAGGTAGCCGGTTCTTCATCTACCCGCACATTTTCGACATTTTTTATATTATTTTGTCTCCAGGTATCGTCACATACCACACTCACAGGGTCCCTATTATCTGAGCAAACGACTCGGTGTCTATCCGACCGCGCAGAAAAGCGAGGTAGCAAGTTTTTAATCACTGGATTCCATGTCGCAGATAACTTGAAACCGTCTTCCCGATTGAAATTCTTGTACTTCTTGATTTCAATCGCTTCACGTGCAGCTCTTGAATAGAAGTGATGTTCGGTGGAGAGGACTTGCGTATTGTGGAATTCAATTCAGTGATTCGTGCCTGCTTCTAAAAGATGTTCTGCAATCGCTGATTTGCTCGTCCGGCGGTTCTTTACAGCTGCAATGTGTTCTTTGTCCCTATCAGCAATGGTCCGCTTTGTTTGGTCTATATACGAACTACCGCAGCTGCAATCTATCTTGTAGACCCCTGGCGTCTGAAGCGGTGTGAATCCAAAGGTGAGCAGACAGCCAGCGTATATGCCTTATGTCAGGGGAATAACGGATAAAATCAACTCCGTGCTAAAAAAGTACGACAGTTTACACACCAGGCATTAAAGTAAACAACATCGTGGGCACACCGAAGGATGTCTTGCCGCTTCAGACGCCAGGGGTCTACAAGATAGATTGCAGCTGCGGTAGTTCGTATATAGGCCAAACAAAGCGGACCATTGCTGATAGGGCCAAAGAACACATTGCAGCTGTAAAGAACCGCCGGACGAGCAAATCAGCTATTGCAGAACATCTTTTAGAAGCAGGCACGAATCACTGGATTGAATATATAATATTTATTGTGATAATTTGTAGTTCCTTTACCTGTGACTTTAATGGTTGTGATATTTAGGTATTCATTATGTTTTTGTTTGTCTAAGCTAAGCTTAAATGTTAAAACAGTTAAAATTTTGATATTTAATAAAGAAATATTTTCGACAACAAAGTTTTATTTAGATGTAATACAGCAGCCAAAAAATAATTTCATCATCTACAACGTGATATTTGATAATAGCACATTAAAAATGTTGCATATTTCAGTAACAATGTGATAAGTGCTCTTTTATTTTTAAAAAAGTACTTATTTTAAATATTTTGTATGAGGACATACAAAATGAATACATAAAAAAACTAAATATTAGTTGCCCTAGAGGTTTTTCAAATATTGTTGTAACATCAGGACAATATTTAAAAAGTTCTGATTGATTGAATGTTTAAAAATCGTTCCCTGCAAAATTGACTTTTTTGAGATATCACACTATCGTCGCAAATGAGCGAAATGAGGGTAGTATTCGATTTCATGATGATTTTCAGTCTGAAGTATTTTAAACCTGTTATTCAATTCAAAGAAAAGAGTTTTATCAGTTATTTTGTTAATGTAGATTCAATTTCGAAAGAATAAAAACAATTCTTAACGTAGCCCTCCTTTTTTGGGTGGCAGACAAACACAAGGCCCACCTGATGGGAAGCGGTCACTATGGCCTATGGGCTTGAGCAACACCAAGGGACCATCACACACGCTGAAGGGAAGGAGGGACTAGGAAGGGGTGGGGAAGCTAAAAAGGGGTAGAGGGAGGAGGGGTATAGTGAGCTCTGGCTACCCTACTTACCACCGAGAACACAACACGATGGTTATTATGGCCACGATCTTCTGTAGGGCAGAGGTACTACCCCAGTCGGACAGCTCAAATAGTACCTACCAAGAAGTTAAAAGATATAAATAAGGTTATTTAAAATAAGGTTAGTACATAATCTTTTATTAAAAATAATAATCCAAACTAATAACTGACACATGATTCGCGATTCAACGGGAAAACGTGACAAATATACTAAATTTTCTCATTGTTAAACAAACAAACATACGACAATTAATTAGCATAATTTTGTTTGCCAATCCAACCACATACGCAATTGAATAAACGACATTTGTAATCAACTGATAATCGCTTTAATTATCGCCTAACAGATTCAATTGGTGGTACAAATTTGCCTCAATTGAGCCATCATGCACCTTGCAAAAAACCCTCCATAGTAATCCAACCTCGGTTGGATTGGGTTCAGGGCTTAGCAGGTACATAGCTGGACTTGAGGTGATGGTTGTCGCGGCACTTATGGGACCTTTGGGTATTGGCATATTTTAAACCAATATCTGCGCTTTGTCACACAGTGCTGCGACGACAGTCACCTCTTCTTTCATGAGGCCGTCAAGTTGAGGGTGACGTACCCGTAAGACCTCCAAGTTTCAACCCCATCTAAAAATAGGACCCGTACGACCCTATTTCAAAAACCGGGGCCTGTATGACCTCATTTTTAAATCTTCGAATGTAAGGTCCGGCAGGACCGTTGGCGGTCTGTTGTTTCTGCCTACCCCAGAAGGAAAAAGGCGTGAGCATAATGTAGGTATGTATGTAATGTTAAATACGTCAATTGGGTCCGCAGACCGAGTATGAGTGGACCCAGCCGACTAAAGAGCCATAAATATATTGAAGTCATTGTACCTAAGTTTATTAATTGTATGTATGTATATGTGCACTTCTACAAGCTAGTAAAACACGAAACTACAAGCAAATAAGTCGAAATCGTATCACCATGAACGTATAAAACCTTTGGACAGAACTCCTTGAAGACGAGACTGGTGTTATTCGATTGTGCATTTTCACTAAACTTAACTAAAATCTCTAAATTTTATGTTGACTTTAAAGCCAATTAAAACGTTGTTTTGCTTCCAAAAACAATTAGATTCAAGCCGTGATAATATTTAATGGTTTAAAATAGTTCCAAAATAAATGAATCGAGACAAAATCGAGATTTGATTTAAGAGATTTTTGTTAAGTTTAGTGAAATTGCACGCCAGAATCGACATTGTGTCATAAATAACGGCAGCTAACTATGTGTGAGTGAATTTGGATTGCAACGTATAACTCAAATTGAAATGTAATTCCTGGATATTTTTTCTTTGCTTAGTTTTTTTTTATTGAAGTTTGCCGCGTAGTGGCTGACTAGTGTGTGCATGCCAATTTGTAATACGTAAGCAAGTGAGTCGCCTCAAGTGTTGTCAGTAGTATTCTTCAAGGCGTTCCGTCCATAAATTTTATACAGTCATTGTACCACGTAATACGAAATCTATAATTTATTGGCGCCATGTTTACGGTAGACATGCTAAGTTCGGTCTATTTGGCTAGCTCTGTTTATCTTTCGTCCCCACTGTGTTGCTATTCCTGGTTTACGACTTGCCTTAACTATAGGATTATATCGGCAAATAGCTTGGCCCAAGTGTATGTAAATTTTATGTTAAATTATATTGCACTCATTATTTTAGTCAGTAAGGCGATAAGCCGACGGCGGAGCGGGGCGGTCAAAATGACCACGACACACTCTGTACACTGGATATATTATATAAAAACTTGAGTTATACTAAATGAAGGATTCTGAACACACAAAAAAAATTTGGAATTTTTGTCAGTTTGTCCGTTTGTGCGCGAAAAAAAACCGCGTGTTTAAAAAAATCCTCATGAAAATCACAATCAGTTGCGGTTTTTTATACATCTTGGTTAATTAAAAACTTACGTATTTTTGATGACAATCGATAAGTAGAACTGGAGATAATTATTATCAAAAAAACGCGAAAACGGTTGAAGTAGAGGCGTCCACGCGGGCATAGACTATTCTAAATTATTAGATTCGCGATAATAATAACAAAAACGATTATTCTCTTCAGTATTTCAAAGACAATGAATAATACAACTGGCAATGGTTATTTTTACTTTATTACCTTTTAAGAAAAAACCTTCCGTATTAAATAAAGTAATTTCCTTGTAACTTATGAACAATTAATTCAATACCGGCTGAAATGGTTTCTTTATTAAATCAAACGAGCTGACCTGAGTGACGTTACAAATGAAATTACAATATTTTTCTCGAATTTTTAGGGTTCCGTGTCAGAATAACAATGAGACACTTGTTATATTGGGGTGCCTTTTTTCCTGTTTGTGTTTCAAGCTGTCTACCATAGGCAAAGGCCGTTTCTTTTTTTTTTCAAACTGACTGATGGCAAAGCCATGTTTAATAAAGTCCCGTTTTTATTAAAAAAGGTAAGTACGATACAAAATTTTATTTCAACTTGAAAGAACATCAAGTTCACGTTAATATTTGAGGAAGGAAAAGGATGCCTTTGATTATTTAATTCTTTTAGAGTTATTAAAAATATGTTGTTATCATGGATAGGACCATGTAACGCCCTGCCCTACTGCACTCTAACATATAAATATACCTGACTATATACTCTATAGATAGCATACATCACTCGCGTACATCTCATCCACCCACCAACATTCGTTCATACATTATCATACATCTCATAAACGTTCATACCCTTTCGCATACATCCTCTCATACTTACATTCCTATCTACACTGCAACGGTTCGTGTGTTAGCTTCCCCTCTAGAGCGCACAAGTACCCTGCCTATAACCTCTCTTCATCTACCTATGAATAAATTACAACTAATCGTCTACCGTTAAACTACTAGTTTGGCCATGTGATCGTTTAGCGGTATACAGAACCCAATCATGATCCGAAGTCTCCCTGACTCTATAAGATCTCTGGAATAGTTGGTTCCTACCCTCAACTACTTAAGTCCGACGCCTAGCAACAAACTATTAATCTAGGTAACCTATCTATATTCCTACTACCATACATTTCACATTCCACAAACCTCAACAAACCTACCCAACTATTCATTTTTATAATCTATGACCTTCCGTATTAACAGTCGATCTCGTCAAAGTTACTCACACAAAATCTTTCACTAACCAAACTATGTTTAAGACGAGCGTCCTTAGAAATAAATGCTTAGTTTTAATATTAGTTATTATAAAATATCAGTTGCTAAACGTTCTTATAAGATATTTGTTTAAGTTATTTGTTTCCCCTTTTGCGTGTATCATTATATACGTCTACCTACTCTTTTATATTGCTTTGATTCCCCTTTTGGCGTATAGTTGTATGAGTATACTTTACAATATTTGTTCCCCCTTTTGGCGAAGGCTCCAAACCACGCCTATCGCGATGAGATACAACACATGATGGAAATATCTCCCTCCTGTCTTTAGCGAATTACATTCTAGTCCTACAACTAGATATACAAGGGTCGCACAGAACCGAGACAGCCGGAAAACCCATCCCAGTGTTCACATAATCTTTATGTTTAGAACACATAGTGTTACAATTGTAGGTATTATTAATCTCACTTTCTAACTAGATACGATAGACTCGTGTAAGGGTACACTGAATATTTAGTTTTACATGAAACTAAGTCCAATGACCAATCCATCAAACGGATAGTATTTGTGTAGGTATTTTGCCTTAAGTAAGGACTTTTAGATCGCTCCAATACTTGACACGTATGAGGCAGAATTCTACAGTATCCCTGGTTTAGAAGATATCTGTACAGGTGGGTAACCTGAAGCCAATAGATTTCGATGTAGTTCTCAGATTTGAGAGGTCTCAGCTAAACGTGAGGGTTGATCTAGATCTAGTTGACCCATTCTAACTATTACGATACAAGTAATGCAGAATAGCAAGTTCGTTTAATGATTGATTCAACGTCCAATCGATCGGT
This sequence comes from Lithosia quadra, assembly GCA_963576445.1. Taxonomy (NCBI): domain Eukaryota; kingdom Metazoa; phylum Arthropoda; class Insecta; order Lepidoptera; family Erebidae; genus Lithosia; species Lithosia quadra. The sequence continues at coordinate 554,856 of OY754891.1, read as the reverse complement.
CACCAGATAATAGGTACTTAAGTCTTTCGGAACAAATCCGATACAATTACAAACTTGATGTAAGTAATGTTAGGTATATCAAATAACATTGATTTAGTTAAACAAGGTAAGCCCTTACAGATTCTGTCGCAAATAACTAACTCCTAATGAGTAATCAATGGTATTTATAGACATTAACTACGTCCAACAAACAATATTTCATGACAACACATCATACTAGTGATTGAAACGTAATAAAACATTAACCTTCAGTACCGTGAACATACCTCCCAGCACTAGAAGTCACCGCTAACACTCTCACTGCCTAGTCTTGATAAAGACTTAGGTATAGTAACCAACAGTCCGCACCATTTATACATCCACTGACACAACTAGATAAGTTTATTATTGAACACTTGTTTTATTAGAAATACAATGATTATAGTTTTCACTAACGAATAACCTCCCTAATAATTTAAGAATGAGTACCTAACCTACCTTCAATAAAGATTATTATGTAAAGCAAGTTGGGAGAACGCCTCCATATTTGAATTAAACGTGTGGTGTGTGATGTACCCTGACTACGCTGTAAAGATGCAAGCTGGTCAGGCTTGGCTTTGAACCTAGTAACGACCGTGTGCTTGCCCATATCCACCAGCTGACGCTGAGGTTGTGAATATGAACCAACTAACTACTATTTTAGTGTATATATACATAGATACATAGAAGGCCAGACTGAACGTCTGAAGGTAAGGGCACTCCCTTCAGATACATCCATCTGGAGAGCTCTCCGACCCTGTAAACAGGAAAAGTCGAAGTCCGACCCGCTCTAGAGGGATCTCGGAACCCTAGCTATAAAAGATGGATATGGCTTGCGTTGCCACCGTTAGGTTTCCGCCACAACCCAATACCATGACTGGGGTTTTCCTATTTGGTCATCCCTAGTCTATTTCGGCAGCCGCAGCTCCTATTTCTAACCTACAACTATTCCCCACCTATCCTCGGCAAAAGACAGATTTTTATTGATCGCAGAACTGCCAGGCTCAGCAGCCCTGCAAGAGTACAAATGCTACTACATTCACATTAGTCCTCCCGCAACTAAAGGTGTCTTGGTTACGATCAATCCCTACCCCACTTCCCTTACGCGCCTCAACTCTTTGAAACCACAAAACAATTTATTAATGCAACCCTCTTTTAATCTAATAGCAATTACAACCCGCACAACTTTACAATATATTGGATGTACTCACATCCCGCGTGATAGAACATCCCACCCAAACTCGAGCTTTAAAGGAAATTACATGTACTCTACAACAAATTTCGTATCTATTACCCCGTTAATATGACAGAATTAACCCATCGCAATACAAATTTAGAATTAACACCATAAATTACAACTCAACAGTACTTACAAAATGGCTGACTAAACCTATCTTAGAGATATGTTTCGACTTTCTTCAGCTGGAGCCCGGTGCCGAATGAACGAGAATTTCCACCGTTTCAACTACGATCCTATCTACCCCTTATACACTCTGCTCTCCTCCTATTGGTCCCCCAACGCATCTCAACCACTTCCACTTATTCGAATAATACCTTTATTTGATAACTTTTAATCCGTTGTTTCAATAAAGTGTAATCCAATAAAAAAATTACTCAATTAATTATTTACGACGTAATCTAATCCTATATTTCCCTATTTCTTAATATCTAAGGAAATCACATTAATTCATGCTATTATGATTACACATTTTCGTCCAATTTACCAGGCCACGCCATTATCTATACATATAATAAAATGGTAGGAAAGTCAAAACTGTACATGGAATATTTTTTTAAAAGAATACTTGGGGTGTGATCTACAATCGATACTGAAGCCAAAAATATGGTTTTTAGAATTTTTGTCTGTTTGTCTGTTTGTCTGTATGTATGTCCGGGATAAACTCAAAAATTACTGCATGGATTTACATCAAATTCGGCAAGAATATTATTAAGAAGTCGGGTCAACACATAGGCTACTTATTATGACGCTAACACCTACGGGGAACGAGCAGTGAACCTTTATATCTTCAACGCATTCTGTAACAACATGTAATCTAAAGACGCATATTTGAATGTTGTTATTATGTTAACCATGCTATAAACTAGCTTCACACCATCATTAACTTGACCGATAATATATACAATAAAAAACAAACTTAATTTTGCGGTTCGATCCGTAGACCCGATTACTGTACCAACCGCAAATAATAAGTTTGTCGTAGGTTACGTCAGTAAAATAAAATTGTAGAGAGGTAAATTCTGTACAATGAAATATTTACAATAAAATAACTATTCGATGATGATTGGTGATCAATACCAATGGTAAAATGCATTCAGTAATTTTTTGTCTTTCTGTCTGTTTGTCTATCTGTATGTGGTGCACGCATGGATAAAAAACTACTGGAGGGATTTTTATTAAAATTGGTACGATTTATAGTTCGTACTTCTCTACAACATAATAATAGCAACCCATTAATATCCAACTGCTGGGCATGGGTCTCCTCTCCTCTAACAAGAGAGCCGAGAGGGTTTAGACCTTTAAATTAGGGCCATAGGGAGAAATTAGGCCATCGTGTTCCACACACGGTGGCCTAATTTCTTCTAGGACATGTGGGTTTCCTCACGATGTTTTTCCTTCACCGTCAGCAGATGGTAAATCATGTGATTAGCACATATGTACCGGATTCAAACTCGATACCTCTGCGGAGAGGCCGCGTCTTTATCCATCCTTACAGCTGCCATCGCTTACAGGACAACATTATATAGGCTACTTTTATACAAAGTCGGGGTGCGAGGGAGCCACCTTACACCCTAGCGTTAGAAGACCCTTGACGGCATGCGGTTTTAGTTGGTAAAAGTCCGATATAACCTGCCCCGCTAGCCGCGGAGTGGGTATCCATGAGGATTTCCGCACGGAAAAAAGGCTACTTTTTATATAAGCTGATACCCACGGCTACGCCCGCGCGTCGTTTCAGATAGGTCTTCATTTTTTGGTTACATCTCCAGTTCTACTTGCCAATTACAACCAAACATAGGGTAAATTTTAAGTCTAAGCTAGACCTTTCTAATAAATAAACCGTATCAAAATTCGTTAAGTTTTTTATGTCCATCGCGATTGTCGACTTTTGATTGGGTTTTTTTATTAGAAAGGTATTGGTTAAGCGAGTGGAGTGAAGAGTGGAGTGGAGAGTGGAATGTAGAGTGGAATGTAGAGAGGAGTAGAGAGCGAAGTGGAGAGGAGAGTGGAGGAGTGAATGGAGTGGAGAGTTGTTTTATTAAAATAGACTTGGTGGCGATACCGACCTCCACGTGGGCGAAGCCGCGGGCGGAAGCTAGTCAACTTGATATTTCTTTTAGCTATACATATCTCATTCACGCAATATAGTTCTATTAAAAGAAGTGGAAATTTCCTATTTCATTATTTAACTAATATTACTGTTCAATTTCATTATATTTATACTCAATTATTATTATTTAATTAATAAATCGTGTCACTTCCTCTCGAGACGATTCATTTTTTTACATTTCGAAGCTACGACAACTAACTTTTAATCAGTGATCAGAAACGCCTTTATTATAAATAGATTTTTAAAGTAACACAATATTAGTCTAAGGTAACATGCCTATATACGGTAATTATTACTCAATTAATAAATTATTTAGCCATCAAACATTCTGTGCTATAGTATCGCCATCTATGCATAACGGCTAGAACTTCCTGCCCTCCTAAAAGAAACCAATACAGTCATATCGATTTATTATTTCACCGATAGATGGCGGTTGTACATATTTATATCGTACTACTTTCTATCAAAATAAATATCAAAATTTCACGCAAATAAGTAACAGGAACTCTGGTCTGTTACAACCACAGAAGTTGAAAACTTATAAAATTTCCTGTGCGTGGATTGAACTTACAGTTGCCACACTATACCTACCTATGGGTCACCACAGCAATAATTTAAGTCATCGTAGTTACAATATCAGCCCCCGTAGACAAGTGGCACAGCGTAAATCGCTAAGGAATGGAATAGACTAGGTCGACCAATCACCATCCAAGCTTGTTGCCGGCATACGATGCACGCGCCGCGGCGGAATCACAAGCTTGGCTGTGATTAGTCGACCTATTCTATCCATTCCTTAGCGATTCACGCTTGTTCCACTTGTCTACGGGTCCAGGCATGTCTATAATTGAATCCTGTGGATATTTACACATTATATAATATAATACGTATTTACAAGTATATGCGTGTCGAATTTCCGAGTCCTGGATCCTATATAAGCGGGGCGTGAAAAAGCATTTGATGAGGTCGTCAAGCTGAGGGCTACCACTGTAGCGCTATCAGTGTATGTAGTGGTGACTCCGGTCCTGAGACTTTACCTTTAGCTTACCATCAGGCGAGGTGAAACCCAAAAAGATATCCTACTTTCCTAAAGTTGGTTAAAATAAGGTTTTTCAAAAAGGACTTTCGAAGGTTTTTACCGGGTCGGCACGGTTAGTGTCACGCTTCTTATGTTGCTTACGTCATAGGCCACAGTATCCGCTTACTATCAAGTGGACCATGAGCTTGTCTTTTAAGGAGATTTTTAGTATCAAATTCCTTACAATCATTTTTGTCTACATGACAAAATTATGTTAACATAATATTTCCTGAAAATAAATGCAAAATGGTACCTAAGCCTCGGGCATAATTTCAAATGATTGCATTCGAGTTTGCCATATTACCGGGCCTTAGCAAATACATTATTAATATATACAAATAATTCCAGCCAGTCCATTTGTTATTCCGCCCCTACAGCGGAGAACATTTACATAAATGGTCCGAACTTCAATTGGTGCTCGATTGTAAAAGTTACAAGTGTTCGCCGTCCGCATAATAAATATAATTGTTGTAATCTATTGATTATGGGAACACTGAACCTTGGATTCACACCCTTGGCCTATATTGGGTTAGGAAATCAATAGTTCGTAATATTAATGGCACAAGACTTTCTAGAAAAATTCCCGAAAAAAATTGCTTCATGGTTTTCTCAACAATTCAGTGATATTTAAATAGCTGCATTCGACTTATTCGTCAACTCGCTCTCTTGCAAATAACTTATTCGGGCGAGTTGACACCTTGCCCCGTAGACAAGTGTCATAGCGTAAATCGCTACGGAATAGAAACGATTAGGTCGACCAATCATATTCAAGTTCGTTGCCGGCGTACGGCGGCGGAATCACGAGCTGGAGTGTGACTGGTCGACCTAATCTATTCTATTCGATAGCGATTTAGACTTTTCTATTGCAATTCCTTTATTTTACCTCTTTTCGTCAACTTGCTACATTACTTCTAAAGATCTCGCTTACGTGGCTTTAGATTTTTAAAGAGTTTAATTTTTTTTACTGGACTAAATTTTTTTTCCAAAATTAAAATTGTCTATTTTACGTTTTATAATATTACCTATCTGCCAGTGAAAGTCTACTCCTTATTGCCTCACTATTTTATATTTATGCCAGAGATAACCTCATTCAAGCAGGCATACAGACAAAAATTTTAAAATTACTTTTTTGTAAGTACATTCATAGGCCTTGATTTAATACCTGTTATTTTAATATCATGAACAGATCCTTTATTTTTTTTCCTTTCCTTATCCTATCCTATCCTATTCTATATTCTTTAATTATATTTATTTGTATCGAAATAAATGTACGACCATGTTTAAACAAAAAGCCAACAGTCGTTTTGACGGTATTCGAATCTGTCAAATATTTTTTTTACAAAGTTTTAGCGCCAAAAAATCAAATGCAAAGCTTCTATGTCTGTTAGGACGGTCAATACGTTCGACGGCATTTCGAACATCCAATTTTAATTTGGATTTGCGCGATACCGAATAAAAATTGTGTACTAACAATAGCATGTACAACTTTTTGCAAAATCAAGTTTCTATTTCAATTTACATACATACATACAAGTGTCGGGGGTTGTTTATTGACGTGACAACGTCTTATAAATTGGTTTGCCGGGTGACACTTCAAGAAACTGCGTTACGCTCCGCTCACGTTATGCGCTCACAATGAGAGCGAGTGAGAGGCACGCGTCCCTTCCACTCGGGCATGGTTAGCCCGCCTAAGAGCGAGAGAGACAGACATAAAAATTATTTTACCACTCAAAGTCGTTGTCACGTAAAACTTTCGCCCGTATACCGACTTTACAGGCAACCAATTTTTTATATTTCATGTTACATGCTTAAGCAGCTAAACAGTAGCGAAATATTTATGACAATTTGGCTGGTATTCTGGGTGGGTAAAGTTTCTTGGTCAACAACTTTATTACCACATATATTACTAAAGAAGTTAGTGACCGTTTTCATTTATTTGCCATAGTAGTCAAAATTTGCTAAGTATCAAGTGGTCATAGTTCCGCTACCCATTGGAAAACAAGTAACATAAATAGAAAACAGATGCTGCTTATTCTTACACAAATAATCATTATATTTATATGAAATAGGTATGTCTTGTCAATTCTCTATAAGGTTTAATGTCAACAGGAAGTATTGTTGTGTATCTATTGATTGGGGCACAAAGTCCTTTCTCCGAAATTGATGACATATTTCTTTTGTTTTCCCTTTTTTCAATAAGTGTACCTACTTACCACAGAGCTAATAAGAAAATAGAAGTGTTATCGCTAGCGTTTTCTACCAGACACGATGTGTCAACGACTGATTTTTGAGTAACGCACATTTTATTCAAAAATCAGTTTAAGACACTAGCGCTGATAGTGAAAAACTGCACACCCGCAGTCCTATCTGTAGGATGGCGGGTGTACACATTGTACCATATACCGGTTTATCAAAAGAAGTACACTGGATTTCATTAAGGGTACACTGAGGTACACTGCAGGTACCATCTTTGTGTGAAGGAGCAGTTCAATCCTACGATGTACACCCGTGGTCCTAACGTACACGTACGCCTTCTAATTTTTTTTTTTTACCACGTGTGATATAAAAGTCACACGGTTTTTATCACTCAACACTAGATCTACATCTCCCAAGGTGCATCCCAACACTTGACCGACCATCATGTCCTTTTTACCCGACTGCCGAAGAAAGGAGGGTAATATTTTTTGTAATACTCACCAACTCAGATGGTACGAATTGGCGGTTTGTCCCTTCACTGTCAAATCCTGACGATGCCTGCGGCTATCCAAATGTCCCTCTGACTAGCAAAGGGCACAGTAGGGAACAAGTGGCGGTAGGGGCGGACTGGTTTGCCAAGCGCAGACGGGGGATGACAGGATGGCCACCTGTCACCCTACATTGCTGTGTCGGCGAGGTGGCGTGATGTTTGCCCCACTATCCCTTTCGTGGCGTCAAGAGGGGTATCTTAAAACCGTAGATGGCCCGGGATCAGCAGGGATATGTCATGGGAGGGTTGCATCTTATGAGAGTGACATCTCAGCAATATAGCCATTAGGCTATAAGAGTCTTACCTTAAATCTTTGCCTACCCTTTCATAGACATACAGCCGTGACTATACTCATTAATCATTTCTGTTATGTAACACTGTGTTACATAACAGAAATATTACATAACATTTCTGTTATGTAAGAATGCTTGGAGTCTCGTGGACCGAGTTTCGCACAAACGTCTCGATACTTCAGGAACTCGGCATTAGGCAGCGTCTATTTTCTGTGGTACAATCTCGCATCCTAACATTCTTTGGACATGTTTCTCGGCGTGACAACCAGTCCATAGAACGCCTTGTCATTCAGGGAAAAGTGGAAGGCACTAGACCGCGCGGAAGGTCACCCACACGATGGACTGACCAGATCAAGTCCGCGGTTGGAGGCTCGCTGAATGAGTGCAGCAGGATGACGTCTAGCAGGCAGCAATGGCGAAACGTCGTGAAGCGGATCACATCTGAACCCTCCAATAATGCTACGAGCTCATAGCGATCACGACCGCTCTGTCAAGAGCGTACTGGATGAGAATAAGAAGAAGTTATGTAACAGCTGGCTACAACAGCTATCCCTTTGATCGCTTGTCTCATCATGGTCCAATTCCATAATTATCATTCAGACTGTATTGTAACAGACTAAGTTCTTCAAATTTTATCGAAGGCCCATAAATCAATCTGGGTTCCGAAGTTAGGATTAAATACGTTGTTACTAGCATTCGTGTCAACGTTGGGTCCACTTTAATATAAGTTGGCGTAACCTTGGCTGCAATCATTGCCACCGCCTGCTACTTATGACTACCCCAAGCTTGAGTCGGTTTAAACGATAAATTACTTATAATAGGGGGTCGGGCAACTGGATTTTTTGACTTATCGGCAGATTTTACAGGTTGAGTTACGTGCCTAAACTGATTTAAGGAAAAACATTTCGTAAGACAAGTTAGGTCTAGTTGAAATATAAGTTTTCTTAAAAAGTTGAGAATGGAATGTCTTGAAACTATTTTACCTACTTCAAAAATGGATGGTTCTTAGGTCATATATGTACATATTTTATGATTGGTTGCATTGGGGGTGTATGAGAATGCATGTCGCTACGTTACAAGGTGCTGTGTCAAGCGAACTTATTTAAGTTAGTGAACAAATTTCAGCGCGTCATCAAGCGGTTGCTGATATTGTAAGAGTAGTTAAGGGTACCTACTATTTATACAGGATGGATATTTTTAGAGAAAGTATTCTAAATACTGGACATAACAAATGATACTCTTTTAAAATTTTTTTTTTTTTTCATCCTAAAATCATGAATGACTTGATGAACTGATTGTTATTTTTGAGATTTTAGCCAGTTCGATTACCAAGTGTGGAATGCATGTTTTCGAAAATCTTTGCATGCAGATTTGGTCTGATTGCAGAAAGACTTATAAATTATTATTCCAATTTTATTTGACAAAACAATATTACATTATGAATCCAATGTAATAGTAATAATGATTGATTTATAATTAAGTAATTCATTTCAATTTTATTTAACAAAAAATTATTACATAATGAATCCAATGTAATAGTAATAACGTTTAGTTAATAATTGAGTTATTCACTTGATATTATATTTGGTACTAACAGCAGATTTAAATCAATTAGAATTGTAATAACAAATTAGACCTAGTTGCAAACGACAAAAGAAATTAATTTGAATAATACATTCTTACACCAACTTGTCTAATTCAATACATTGAAACATGATTCCCATAATTCCCAACTGACCTGATTTAACGTAGACCCAGAATGATTTGGAGCTTGCATTGAAATAAGACCCTAATTAAATTATACTGGAGTGTAAACATGTGGAACAAATGTTATTTATTTAATGTTTATCTTATGTGGATGAGAGGGCACGCTCGTAATGTATACTGAATTAGAAACTTATTTTATAACTCCAAGCTCTCTTTGGGGCTCTGAGGGTGGTTTGGCATTTTAATTAAAAGCAGTGTCATGATAAATCTGTATGTCATGCATGTTTCAAAATGTTTCTTTCATTAAATCATTACTTAATAATGTTTTGTATCGTTTATCTGCTTAATGTTCTTTAAGGTTCTTCAAACCAGACGTCAAAAAATCTGTCGTGATAACCATTATAGGACCGATGGTATCTAAAATGGTGACCCTTATTCTCTGGTCTTTATTACAGTTTCTCATCATCCAGCAGAGTGCAGTCAGTTGACTGAATAAAAAACTATGGATATGAAAGTGTATTAGTGTGACAATCAATCTTTATATTAATGGTTGTTACGTTTTGTAGCCTAGTGGTTTGGATAATGGACTGCTGAGACGATTTCTCGGGTTCGATTCCAGGTTCACCATGGCACACACCAATGACTTTTCGATGCTTTTCGAAGTTATGTGTGTATGTATCGCAGGTTTATTAGTGCCTCGGAGAGCACGTTGAGCCGTCGGTCCCGGTTGCCATACAAACATCTATGGCAGTTGTTACGAGTAGTTGGAGCCCACAAAAGTCCAACCAGTCTAATTTGGAACTTCGATATCGCCATTGGTCATAATGACCATTGGTTGTCGCAGTCGCTCTATGGATAATATCGAAGTTCAGCCGCTTCACAGTTAGACTGGAAAGCGGATCATAACTGAGTTGGGAAAAAGGATCAGATAATGACGTTGTTAAAATTCTTCAGCAAATAAAAATTAACATATGGATATTCACTGCTGTGTATCCGCCTCTTCAATATGCGTCATACTTCCCGAATCTCCAAATTAAATATCTCGTTCCTTCCACGCCTCATTTTAAAGTCATTATAAATTAGCAATGCAAGAAACAACAAACAATTAATTACTCATGTAAACTTTTGAAAAACATTCTCGGTACAAGACGCAATACCAGCTTCCTTTTTGATTGCATGTGCAAAGGAACTATCCACGCCTATCACTCTACTGTTCCAACGGTCACTGAACGAAGGCCTCGTTCCAACCATGTGGAAATCAGCTTTCGTTTCTCCTATCCACAAAAGTGGGTCTAGAAGCCTAGTTACTAACTATAGGCCTATATCAAAATTATGTTTAATTGCAAAAGTTCTGGAACGCCTTGTTTTTAATCAGCTTTATGAGGCAGTGAAATCTGTGTTCATACCTGAACAGCATGGTTTTTTGCGGGGCAGGTCGGTTGTTACCAACCTGTTGGTATTTAACGAGTACCTAACCAGTAATATGGACTGTGGTAATCAGGTGGATGTGGTCTACACCGATTTCAGCAAGGCTTTTGATCGTGTAGATCACTTAATCCTACTTGAAAAGCTTCTGGATATCGGTATCCACGGTAAACTCCATAACTGGTTTTCTTCCTATCTGCTAGACAGGTCCCAGGCAGTGGTGTTGAGTGGTTATGCTTCGTCATGGGTTAAAATACCCTCTGGAGTTCCTCAGGGTTCTTTGTTGGGCCCCCTGCTCTTTGTTATTTTTATTAATGACATTAGCTCTTGTTTCAAATATTAAAATTTTTTGCTCTTTGCTGATGATATGAAGGTATTCCGTACGGTTAACAGTGTTCACGATGCCGATTTAATGCAGGAGGACCTCCAACGTCTTGATTCATATTGTTATTTAAACAAATTAGATTTAAACGCCTCTAAATGTTTTTCTATGAGTTTTACACGTAAGCGTCAAGTTTATGAATATTATTACGCAGTCAAAAACCATAACTTGGAGAGGAGGACTGTCTCTAGGGACTTGGGTGTGGTGCATGATGGCAAGCTTTTATTTAATCAACACGTTAGACAAGTAGTTAATAAAGCCTTTAGGGCTTTAGGTTTCTTGATCCGTTGCTCCAGGGATTTCAGAAATATGAAAACAGTAAAAGTACTATATTGCGCATATGTACGAAGTCACCTGGAGTATGCTTCACAGGTTTGGAACCCATGCTACGCTTGCTATTCTAATGAGATAGAGATGATTCAGAGAAAATTTATACGTTATTTAGGGTTTAAATTCAAACTGTCCCACCTAGCCGACCTCACCTATGAGCAGCGCTGTGTTAAACTGCATGTCCTACCGTTGCATGAAAGAAGAAGAATCTCTGATGTAACTCTTCTTCTCAGTGTTGCTCAGGGTGGGATCGACTGTCCTGGGCTTCTCTCTGAAATTAAGCTACGAGTGCCAGTTAAAAGATTGCGTAGGAATATGTTATTGTGCAAGCCTCCGTGTCGCACCAATTTTAGAGTGAATAGCTTTCTGCCTAGAATTATTAATGAATTTAACCAATTGAATGCTGACTGTAACCTGGATCTTTTTAATACCGGTAAACATTCTGCTAGGTCTTGTCTGACAAAGTGTTTTGTTGAAAATGTATAAGATGCTGATATTTCTGTTGGTTCAATCTCACTCTTGCGCTCAGCTGCTAACAATTTTGTTTTATATAACTGGTTGATATAATTGTGGAAGCTTGTAATTGGCGTATACTAACCTAAATATTGTGTATATGTGAATGTAGCTGTAAGCTCCCCAAATAAAATAAAATAAAATAAAAATAAAATAAAATAAAACAAGTTGGACAACTTACACTTAGTTAGAACCATGCGATTGTCGCAATAGTTGCGTCAATCGCCTGTCGCCAAATTAAAGATCCTAAGGCTCTCTAATTTGTAGTTTCTCTTTGAAGGAACGTAGGGTTGTCATCATTTTATAGTAGGTATTTGTTGTTTTATGAAACTGATTTGATTTAACTAACAACTACATTGGTTACTAATAAACAAATTAAGTGTTTTGGAGTTCCAAAAAATGTATGCTACTTAGGTGACAGACAAGCTATCATAGTTCTCTACTAGACATAGGCATCGCTTAGATGTGTCACAGCACATGATACTACATCTGCCGCGTTTGCATTTGTCTATTCTAATTACTTATTCCTTTTAAGTAACATTTGCTTGAAAAGTAAATATACAGATGAAATTCTAAAGATTAAGATTATTTCATCCGAAAGAAAAATTAAATTATCATAACCTAAACAAAAAAAACAATAAAATTTAATCAAACTTGAAGTTGTAAAAAATATTCAATAACCAACAAATTTTAATAGATACCTATTTCAAATAATACAATTCTTTGCAGGACCTAGAGAAAATAGTGATACTACAATATTAAAAAAATATTTATTTAAAGTGTGTGTGAAGTTTGCGTGACAACCCTACCAAGTGTCCTCACAAAGATAGTTAGCACACTGAACCGTAATGCTATAAGACGTAGAAGACGTTTTTTGGATACGAATAAACGTTCCCCCCATTTACCGTAATCATGTTAGCATTGAGGAAAATTAAGTGTGGGCATGGACTTCCAAGGAAGTTAAGAGTCAGTCCAAAAGTTATGTTGGGATAATGTCGATGAAATGTTCCAGGATAGTTTTTGTGAGGACTTGACGTGGTGCAGCCTCAGCGAATAACGGAGGGAAAGTTAGCTGTTTCGTATTCAATTACAGTTTTCAAAGTGGTGGTGAAATAAAACCACTTTTAACGGATTCTTTTGCAATTCATTTGGTGTTATCATTATTTACCATAGCCTTAACTATACCATACAAGTAAGTAGTAAAGGATGGATAATATGTTGGCTAGAAATAGATAAAACTATAGAATTAGTGCCAGATTATAAAATGTTTATATTAGGATTAGTATTAGGCTTAGTACCTACTATCTGTGAAATGAAATTATTCTCTTATATACTAATATTATAAAGAAGTAAAGTTTGTGTGTTTGTATATTTGTTAAATTGTGAGGGGTAATCTCGGGATCTACTGAACCGATATTAAAAATTCCTTCACCAAATAGAAACCTACATTATCCGTAAATGTCATAGGCTGAATATCATCACGCTACGGAGCGATAGTCATAAATGTGAACAATCCCGGTAGGTTCCCATACATTTTAGGAAAACTGATAAATTATGAGCATAATAATATTATGTGAGTTAAAAAGGGTGCATCGGGGTTCGAAATACGCCACGGGCGAAGCCGGGGTGGGTCAGCTAGTTGATTATAAAATATTTTATTTTGTTACTCAATTTCTTCACCTCATTATTTCTTTCTTTATTAAAAACACAATCGATTGACGTTACTATTGGCAAGTTACAGGCACCAATTAAAAGTCTATGTAGTATTTCAGATTGTCATATACGTTTTTTTATATTGGACACGTCAATATAACTTCACCTCGCCTGATGGCAAGCTAAATGTAACGTCTCAGGAATTGGGTTCACCATTAATCGGGATCTGCAAAAGGAAGGAAACACATGCCCCCCACTACTCCAAGACCTTGCCAAGTTAGATGCCGTACCTACACTATACTTTTTTCTATGCGACGCATTTTGCCACAAACAAGTATAGTGTACGGCATCTAACTTGGTAAGGTTTTGGAGTAGTGGGGCCCACAGTACTCCAAAATCTTGCCAAGTTAGATGCCGTGCACTATAGGAAGATTTTGAGATATCCTAAGGGAAACATTAGGGACAAATAAGTTAAATTTATTTACCATAAGTCTACAAGGATTTGGCGAAGCGGCTGATCGACGCCACTGGTGACCAGAAGTCTGGACTCTGTCTTGCACAAAGAATCAGCATTGCCATTTAGCGTGGCAATGCTGCCAGCCTTCTGGGCACATTACCAGTCAGCGATGATGCGAAGGAATTTTATGACGCCATGTAAATATTTATTTTGTTTAGTTTTTATTTTAATGTAAATATTATTTCATTTTCACTGTATTTTTATCATAATAAAAGTTCAAACCATATAAGTAAACACATTTGGCTTCTTTATTAATTAATATAATATTATTTTTGTAATTTATCAGACGGTATGCCCTCAATTACTAGTTATTTACTGCGTGGGGGTTTGTCTATTAAGGACGAGGCAGGGGTGCCCGAGTGTCGGGTACTGTCAAAATAACAGGAAATAATAACGCTACGGACGTCTTTATTGCTTTTTTATATCACCCCCTGCGACCTCTTGGACGAAATTGATCTGTTCAAGGTTGAAAAATACTTGTTTATGTAGGTCAAGATAATTTTATTTTCGACAAAATATCACGATATTATTCTCTATTCAACTTATGTTTTGGGAATTTGTCGTTCTTTGCTAAATATTTCAAAAAAATACATACCTATATACATATACTCGCGCCCTTTGGGGTAGGCAGAGAAAACAGACCGCCATCTGCCTCTGTCCTGGCATACATACTTTTCGGACCTTTGAGAATTTGCTACAAATCACCAGAGACCCAGCGCTTGGCCGCTAACATGGCGACCACGATGTTATGTAAGCCCCCTTCCCTTAGAGAAAAGCGAGCGCTGAAACATGACATGGATCACCCTGGGCCTACTTCTGCTAAGGTAGCAGCTAGCTCCAACGGTTACCTCAGACCCACACTCATGGAGAACAAGCATGTACCCTGTAAAACCCTAGAATGATACATAATCATGAATCTCAACTCAAATCGGTGTCCATCATACAAATATATTTTTTCTTTATTCTGTACTTTCATACCATGCAAACAATTCCCTCAAGAACTAGGCGGTTCAGTGCCTCTTTTCTTTCCCACACTATAAAGACCTGGAATTCTTTACCAGCTCACGCGTTTCCTGCCTCCGAAAACCCGAGTACCTACTTTAAGCGGGTCTTGAAAAAGCATTTTTGATGAGGCCGTCAAGTTGAGGGTCGCCATTATGGCACTGTCGGTGTATGTATTGGGGACCTGTTTCCTGAAACTTTACCTTTAGCTTACCATCAGGCGAGGTGCAGTCATATTGACGGACCGATATAAAAAAGTGAACTTTCGCCAATATCAATTTGAATATTAATAAAAGTACTTTCCTCATATTTTTATCATTAATGGCAATAGGCTAGCCACCTATTACATTGGGACCTAAACATAAACTGGCCCCTCGGGGATATAGGCGTGAGTTTATGTTATGTTTTTCTCATAAACTAAAAAGTCTGTAGAAAATTACGATAAAGCAATTTTTGGCTCTACTGAAATTAACTGTGCTAATTAAGTTTCACCCTCATAATCCAAGCAAAGCCAGTAGCCAAAATGTAGTTCATAAAAATTCTCTTTATAAGTACTTTTGTTTGAATTTGAAATCCTAATTTATTCGGGCGTTGGACGTTTGAACCGTATTCTTTAAAGAGGGTTAAGAAAAAAATGGTTTTCTTTTAGAATAGAAAATTAAGTTAAAATGTCAAGAATCACTGTTCCTTTTACAAAGCATTTTATGAAGGAAATATTTTATATTTGTGTTCATATTTACGACACTTGATACTTTGACTTAGCTTTATAGTATTACAACAACTCCTTTATTTAATTTGTTTTTTGTTTTATTTTATTTCTGCTCCCTTTTCGTTTTTATTATATCGTATTTTATTCGCTCCGTAAGCGGTATCTGTGGCCGTATGTACTTATAGTCGTGATAATTTTCTTTGGGGCAGAATGAGGTAACATCTTTCCATCTATCTGATATATATCAGGCAGAGATACATAGTTATATTTCATAGAATCTGAGGCACAGTTGGCTTTAACTGAATTTAAGACACTACGTTCATGCTATTCGGTATAGTACTGTGACTGTCTGAGATTACAAGACTCCTCACTTATAATAAATCAATATTAATAGGTACATTTAGCGAAAAAGTAATTGATATTCTATTTCATTTCAACAAGCCTGACACTGAAGCTGTATAAAGGGTGAAAAATAACTATGAATAATTTTGTTAGTATTTAAAATTTTGGCTTTTTTAATATAAAAAAACTAAAACAAGACTGATAATCGAAAATATTGAAATATATTTGAAATCACCTAAGTAATCAAAAGGTTCTATTTTCAATTCTATCGCCTCACTAGACTTAAAAAGAAACAAAGCCAAATATATAATAGGTATAAGCAAGAATTAATAAAACAGAAACATGCCACTCGTCTGAACACAACAGATTAATATTCTAACATGACACTTGAAAATCGTAACACAAAAAACAAGTATTTAGCATAACAAAGAAGAAAGGGAAAAAGGGCAAAATATCAAGAAGCGAACCCTTTTAAAGGAGAAGACACACTTGTCAGTTAATAGACTGTAGACAAAGGTGTTTACCATGATAAAGAGAGTATGAAAGCGAAAAAACCCGACTCAAGCGCACGTTACCTCGATAAGTGAAATAAGGTGCTTTGGCAAACATTAAGCTATTATTTCGGTTAAATGGAAAACAGTTTGCTGTCTAAATGTGTTCTGTATCGGCCATCTTGTTGAATTTATTTTTCTCACAATGGTTATTTAATTTGCTTGCGATAAAAACGATGTCTTTTGTGTGTGTCTAACGGATTTACTTTCTTTTGAACAATTTATTCGAATAAACGTTTATATTTATGCTTGGAATAGTTATTTTTAGCCGAATTCAGAATGGATGAAATTTCTATTCAACGTGCATTTTCTTTTCTTCGAAATTTTTGAACTAATTGAAGTTATTATTTAAAAATCCAGTTTAGAAAGATTAAAAGTATTTGTTTTTCTTTTTTTTTCAATTAACAGCAAGACAGATAATGGACATTATGTTTTAGTGCTTCGCAGCACTCGTTTAGTTTTATGGTATTTGAGGCCCTGATAAGACTTGCAGCGGCCAAGCCTCCAACTTCACGGGCAAGTGGGTACACCCGCTGTTTGAGGAACGAAATTCTGACGCATGTTTTTCCGTCGACGACGCTGGTTGGTTAGATGGCATTCACTCCCATAAAAGCCAAACAAAAGCAGAATATTTTGGATCACCGCTAAGATGATAATGATTGATATTTTTTATATACCTATAGGACACGTCAACTTGACTTCACCTCGCCTGATGGTAAGCTGAAGGTAAAGTCTCAAGAAAGAGGGTCGCCATTACATACACGTACCATATTAACAATGGTGGCACTCAGCTTGATGGCCTCAACTAGCTTAGGATTTAACTATAGTAAATAGTAACAACAAATAGTAATAAAAGTCTAAATATTGATAATAAAGGCCCTGATTCTAAATACTTTGATATTGCATCCTTGCAAATTAATACCCCATAATAATACCGATTTAGTTGAGTGCGGCAAACAGAACCGAACCTAATCTAAGCATCTAGCATGGCCCTTATGTGCTATAATCGAATTTTGGAAGCCTTTTTTCCGTTCAACGGTTAATTGGAAAGCCGGCTAAAGTCATTATATCGCAATTTAATAGGGGATCTCGAGTCAATAGTGTATTGGTTGATATTATCTGTCACTTGCAGTCTGTTGATTAGCGCAGATAGCGTTCAGCTAGCTCGATTGGTTTGTATGTGGTTAGCAAGGTCATTTGCTAGGCATTTGCTAATTCATGCATGTATATTAATAGTATGATCGTTTGGAATGGGGTATATCGTGTTAAGAATCAGAGTATAGATATCTCTGTCTTAACTGATTCTAGTGTAGTAGATTGTAGCACTACCGTACCCTACTTCCTACTATCCTATCTTACTAATATTAAAAATGTGAAAGTTTGAATGTTTAGAATTCTGTCTGTCTGTTATTCAATCATGCTTCAACGGCTGAACGCATCTGGCTGAGCTTTACTACAGGGATAGATTAAAGTCTGTATTACGGCTATGCTTTATATCCCCGTTAAAGGTAACCATAGGGCATAGACAGTGGGAATGGGAACAAAATTTCAAAAATTATTGGTAGTAGATAATTCAATTGTATTATATCACGCAAGTTTTTGGTTTAGGATAAAAATATTATCCTTTTTTCTTTACTAGTTATAATTGAAGTAACCTATATAAAAAACCTTATTCGCCAATAATGTTCAAGACTTCTGACACTCCAAAATGGTGACTTTAACTTTGTTTGTTTTCTTTACTTTTCCTAAGTCTATGGTTTTCTTCGGGTTATTATTGCAATTTTTCTCTATTTATTATTATGACAATAGGTAGGTAAGTAGCAATCGGATTTATCCACAATTTCTCTTCACATCCATTTATCTTCATACGAACGATTCCTATGATAGTTACCCCACAAAATTTGTTTGAACAAAGACTGACCCCGTTTTTGAAATATCTCCAAGAATCAATTATTATAATCGACTGATAGAATAGAAGTTTGTGCGATAACAATGGGACTTAATTAGAAGCGATTAGGATAATGGATAATGGGTTAAATGTCTAAATTAGGATTCATTTTCTTTTGTACAACTACTGCTATTATATCAATAGTAGCCACACTATGTTTTACTCTTAGTTCATGATAATAAGTACCTACTACTGTTTAAATTAACTGATAGTAAAATTGTACCCTAAGTTCAAATCATACAAAACGATTGTAGGTATGTATTTGGGTGAATTTTTGCAAAGGTACAACCGGAAAGATAACATAAGCTATATTTCTTTTTCTTCCCGTAATAAGGTTTCTACGGGAAAGGGATCAGTATGCCATGTAGGCGGAGCTGTGGGTAACGGCTAGTTATAAACAATTAGATGTAAACTAGGTATACTAATCAATCGATGGTAAACATGGTGACATATGGCCATTAATTCACCTCTGTCAGTCTCTTCGGAGATAATAATAATAGGCGTCAGTACGTGTGGCTATGTATAATTAATTTTCTTCTATAGTTAATGTAATTAATAAATAAAATTCGCTATAAACACTTAAAAACAAAATCGTTTATCGTGAATCTTATTTGATTATTTCATGAATTTTGTGAGTAGGTATATTTTATTTTTTCCATTCACTTGATTGCAATTGTAAATCTAAATTCTAAATCTAAAAATAACTCATTCAAATCTAAAAGATTTCATTAAATCGAAGACGTTTAAAGGAATGAGTTGTCATAAATTAGAAGTTATAGAGACATTATTTTATAACTAGCAAAAGATACTCTTGAAAAGCCTGTTAAAATCTCAAGGCAGTAATATCATCATTAACACGAAGGAAATAAAAGCAATGCAAAGTTAATGAAAGAAAAAATATGGCTGCTTCCTTTAAGGAGGGAAGGAGGGTGCTACGGACCGGTTCTTAAAACGTACTTCGCTATTTTCCGCATATCATCATTTTGCTCAATTGACTTTTATCGCTTGTGCATAATATTAAACACCTGATACTTTTAGTAGAAAATTCTTCTCCACTCTTTTTTGTTTGAAATAAATTTAAGAGCTAAGTGCTTGGTACAGTGGAGGCGCATTTTTGCGTCGTGTGGTTTTCATTTATTATTTATAAGCCCTAGATTTTTATATTCTTTAGTGTTTTTATGATTTATTTGAATATTTAGGTGTGTGCTTTATTTTTCATTTTACAGTTTATATAAATAGTTTGTATCTTTAGGTATGTTTTAACTATACCTATTATGTTTTTTTATGTGTGTAATTATGTAAAGAGAGAAGCAAGTGGCGGGCTGTTGCCTCTGCCTACCCTGGAGGAAAAATGGCATGTAAGTGAGCATAATGTCTGTAAGTACCTACCTATGTTTTTTTCTACGTAAAATGAGGATTCTTTTTTTTTATTTGATTTGTATTAGTATGTATTGTATATGTAGGGGAAAGGTGTACAAAATGATCCCCCTAAGGGAAAATGCCTGCTGTGTCAAAAATATTAAACCTATAGTAACCATTTAAGAAATTTTAGTTAAACCATTTAGCTATACATATACTAGCAAACCACAATTTTGAAATTTATTTACGTTTTCCAATTAATTAGACATTTTTCAGAAGTTTACTAAAGGATCATTTTGTACACCTGGGTGTACAAAATGATCCCAAGGGTAGGGGTTGAATGATCCCGGGGATCATTTTACCCTCCCAGTTTTAATAAAATATTTGTGTATTATAATCATATTTATTACCAAAAGTAGCATTAATAGGAACAAAAATATTATTATTTTTAACAATAATTATTTATTACAGCCTTCTTATGGAGTTATTATTCTATAATCATAATCATCACAGTCTGATATCCACATTCTCTATCTATAACAATATAATTATTCTATAATTATATAGATAGTTTAACTAAAAGCCTTTGTTATCTTCTAGTAATCTTCTTCTAATTATATTCTAATATAACTAAGAAAAAAGTCTTCTAATTATACATCCTCACTCCAGTATTGTCGAGTATTTTTTCTAACGTACCTAATTACGTGGTATGATCTGTAAAAGAATAAAGACATATACTCGTAGGAGAAAGAAATAAAGATTTATTGATTGAGAATACACAACACAAGAATTAAGTATCCATTCACTACTCCACACTTCACACTCCACTCCACTCCACTCCACTCTCCACTTCGCTCTCCACTTCGCTCTCCACTCCACTCTACTCCACTCTTGAATCCACTCTCCACTGCACTATTTACTCTACTGGTCTCCACTCGTCTAACCAAGACCTATCTAATGAAAAAACCGCATCAAAATCCGTTCAGTAGTTTTTACGTCCATCGAGATCAGCGATGGACGTCTTGCTTAGACTCAAAATTTACCGTATTTGGTTGTACTGGTTAAGTAGAACCGGAGATATGACCAAAAACGAAGCGTGGGCGAAGCCACGGGTATCAGTTGGTATAAACAGTAACCTATATGTTGCCCAGAACTATGAACTATAATTGTACCAAGTTTGATTAAAATCCCTCCAGTAGTTTTTGATCATTCGTGCGCATACAGACAGACAGACAGAAAGACAAAAAAATTGCATTTTTATGGATCACCAATTATCCCCCAATAGCTATTTTCCTCCCCCCAATAGAATTGACCTCTCTACAGTTTTATTATAAGTATATAGAAGAAGATATAGAAACAACAGGGCAACTAAATACCAAAAAAATATCATAATACTTACAATGCAGTGGATTTAACTGTACTGGCAACATTATGAAATTTATGATGCTGAATGTGGCATTATAGATAATATTATACTTATACTAGGTACTAAGTATAAATTATAGTAAGTAGGTATCCCAATATATTAAATCATATATTGTATCCTTCTATTTTTGTAAACTGACAAAATGTTGTAGGTAAAATGATCCCTGGGATCATTTTATACCCACAATGAGTAATCATTTGACCCCAATCGTATTATTTCGAAAACTTCGTAAAAATAACCTGAAATAGCTATCATATTGAGAACTAACACCTGTTCAAAATGTTATTGAAATGCTATAGAAACTGTTAATAAAACAGCTATTTTCCAAATCACAATAAATTAGCAGCAATTTAATCTTAATATTCAGCCTAACTTAGATCGAGCACACTGATTTTCTTTTTTTTATCAATTTACTTACCAATAGTGATCACACCGCCATGAAACTTCGTCGAACAACTGAGCGAGATGCAGGGAATACGTTTTTGGCGATTTTAAACAGATGGCACTAGTGATTTGTTTTAAACAGTTGGGAATCATTTGACCTCAAGGGATCGTTTTGTACACCTTTCCCCTACGTTTATAGTCTGTATCTTATTCTCTTCTTCTTCGAGTCAATGGCTATCAGTCTTTCCCTCTTGTTAGATTTTTCCAGCCCAATAATTGGCTACGGCCACAGCGTTGTCCGTAGCTTCACATAAGTCCCCGATAGTGCAGGTGGAAGGGCACAGAGGGCAAGAGAGCAAATGCGACATGGACTAGCATGGGGCACCGCAGTCGCAGGACACTCGCGACTGGTCAGTGTAGCCCCACTTTGCCATGTTTTCCTTACAGCGGCCAACCTGGGACCGCAGGCGATTCAATGACTTCCAGGTTGGCCACTGGAGGTGATGTCCAGGCGGCAGATTTTCTTTAGGTGTGATAAAACCTACCGGAACTGGATGTTTGTCAGCCCACACTTGCTCTCTTGCCCACTGCGGGGCGCTGTCTATGGCAGAGGTCGCTCTTAAGAAGCTTTGGCGACTTTTTAAACGAACAGGAGGCATTTCGTGGTTGTGCATTGGGTGTCGAGAATCTGTTTGTTGCTTATGTTTCTCCACTGCACAAGCTATGTCTCGTCGGACTTCTGGTGGGGCTATGCCTGCCAGAGGATACAGAAGATTAAGTGGGGTAGGTCTGTATCTTATTAAAGTACTTTTATATTAATTTTATTTACGTGTTTTTTTAAATTCGAGTATTTTGTAACCTTTTTTCGTACCGAAATCTCCAGGGATAGCGGTTATGTCCGAATTTCGTGTATTTCGTATCTCGTAATCAAATGACTTTGTTTGTCTTTTTATATTCATTTTCAAATTTGACAAATAGAGCCTTGAATTAATTATAATTTGCAATTGCAGTGCAAATTATTATTATTATTATTAATTTATTTATTTTAGTTCTTAAGTCTAAGTTTTTTTACAATATATCTATAAAAAACAAATTACAAAAATATTATAAAAAAACCTAAACCTAGAGCACCGCCAGCAGCGGGGCATGGCCCAAGCTACCGGTGGTTAGGGCTGCAGAGTGAGGAACCTCCTGACAATACGTGCCGTGTCAAGGAGTACTGCCTTCTGAATCTGACCCTTGATCCAGCCATGCAGCGAGAGCCTCTCGAGATGTTGGTCGAGGCTCTTCGCTATAAGGCCGTTCGCCGAAACGACTATCGGGACAATACTCGTTGAGTCAACATTCCACATGGCGGTGATCTCATGGGCCAAGTCAAGGTACTTGCTGAGTTTGTCCTTCTCGGCTTTCACGAGATTCTCATCATGCGGGATGGTGATGTCAACGAGCACTGCCCGGCGTTGGGATCGGTCTACCAACACGATATCAGGCTTATTGGCTACAATAGTCCTGTCCGTGATGATAGACCGATCCCAATAGAGCAAAGCACGACCATTTTCGAGAACCGGCCCCGGTGCGTACTTGTAGTACGGCACCTCAGACTCGACAAGGCCGTATTGAAGGGCAAGTTGCTGATGGATGATCCTGGCTACTAGGTTGTGTCTGTGCAAGTACTCTCCGTTAGCAAGATGAGAACAACCGGAAATAATATGTCGGAGAGATTCTCCGGGACGGCGGCATGCCCGACAGATGTCGACCGTACCGTCCTTCATGATATATTTCCGGTAGTTGTTCGTCTTGATAACTTCGTCAGCAATTGCACAAACAAACCCTTCGGTTTCCCCAAATAGGTCACCGAAACGTAGCCAGTTCACCGACGCATGCAGGTCCACATCAGGCCCCGTCAGGGCCCGATAGTACCGCCCGTGCAGCTCCTTGCCTTTCCATACACCCTTGCGGTCATCAGTGCTAAGTACCACCGGTTTACGCCAGTTCTCGTTTGCCAAGGAGAGCGGCGTGAGGCCCTTATCAACTGCCACCACATCGCGATGCATCCCACACTCGTTGCTTAGGAAGTACTCCCTGAGACTGCACACTTCGCGGTTATGGAGGTTCTTAGCGTTCAAAAAGCCACGACCCCCCCACTTCCGCGGAATGTACAGTCTCATAACAGACGAGCGTGGGTGCAACATACGATGCGACGTTAGCAGTTGACGGACCCTTCTATCTAGGGCGTCCAGCTCGGTCTGAGTCCACCCTAGTATGCCAAAGGAGTACATCAATAAGGGCATCACCCAGCCGTTGAAGGCACGCGCCTTGTTGCCACCTGACAAAAGACTATTGAATACTTTTGTCAGGCGACAGAAGAAGCGCTCCTTCACCGACTGCTTGACGTCTCCTACAGATATACCCAACGACTCTGACATACCAAGATATTTGTAGGTTTCGGCCTCTGACAGAGATCTGAGAGTCATTGTCTCGGAAAGCTGTAAATTCGTAGAACTTACAACTTTCCCTCGCTGTACATGCATGACCGCACACTTATCCACACCGAACTCCATCTTAATAGAGTTGCTAAAATTCTCAGTGATTTTTAACAACTCCGTCAAGTGCAGGCGTTGCGTTGCGAACAGCTTGAGGTCATCCATGTACAGTAGATGAGAAATGATATCACCCCCTCTCCGAAGCCGATAGCCTAGCCTCGAATCCTCCAACAAAGTGCTGAGAGGATTCAATGCTAAGCAAAACCACAAGGGACTCAGACTGTCACCCTGAAATATACCTCGCTCAATCCTTATAAAGTCCTGAGGCTCAAAAAGGCTGTCTCCACTACCTGGTTGACGAAGGACTGTGGTCCACTGCCCCATGCACGTGCTTAAAAAGGATCTTAGAGTTGCATCAAGTTTATACAGCTCCAAGATCCTCTTCAGCCATGAATGAGGCACCGAGTCATAGGCCTTCTTGTAGTCAATCCAGGCAGTCGAGAGAGCCCCTTTGTTCCTCCGGACTTGTTGGCAAATGGCCCTGTCAATGAGGAGGAGCTCCTTAGTACCACGGGACCCAACCCTACATCCATTCTGAGAGGGGGCCAAAATGTTGTTCGCAATGATATGCGAGTTGATTTTTGTTCTCAGAATAGATGTAAGGAGCTTGTACAGCGTAGGCAAGCACGTGATGGGTCTGTAATTTTTCGCTTCCGTGGTACTACCGGACTTATGGAGCAGGACGGTGACACCAGTTGTCATGAAACTGGGAAGTGAACCGGCTTCGAGAGCTTCTTGGAATTGTATTGCCAAACATGGATATGAGCATCGAATCCATTTAATCCAAAAATTGTGCAATCCATCCGGTCCAGGACTTTTCCAATTCTGGGCCGAACGGATCGCACAATTTACGTCTTCGGGGTCTATAGTGATAGACCCCATGGACACGATGGGCTCACACGCACGTTCAACGATACGCATCCAATCACCCTCCATGTGCTCGACGGGCACCGACCAGATGCCACGCCAGAAGTCATTCATGACGTTTGCATCGGGTAGCCGCCCGTCGGTCACACGTTGACCGGTTTCCTCCCAGTTACGGTACACCTTCCTTTGGTCGCTTTGGAAAAGGCGATTCTGCTGGTACCTATCCACACGCTCCCTATAGCGGCGAATACGGTTTGCCCACGCATAGACTTTCTGCTTCAGAAAGTCAATGCGTTCCGTAACACAAGCCATATAGTCCTGGGGCCTGATACCGGTCCCAGCAAAAGCCTGGGTCACGAAACGCATGACTCGGGGTCGATGGTTACCCCGGCTAAAACAGACCAGCTTCGCTATGAGAGTCCTAAAAGTAGTGATACGCCTTTCGATCCGCACCTGCCACGTGGGAACACCACCGGCGGGTCGCGGTGCTCGGTCAGTGTCCGGAAACTTGACACGAGCCACGTGACACGCGGCGATGGCCCCGCAGTACATGATCGAATGTGTATCAACTAAATCTTCGCTAGTCCGCAGGTACGGAGCTAGCAAAGCATTTAGGGCTCCCATTAGCACTAGGTTTCGTCTATTCGTGGGCAAACGCGGCAGTCGCGGCCTAGAACTAGGTGTGGACCGATATCGCGAAATCGCATCTTCCAAAGCCCTCCTCAGTTGCTCATTCGTCTGGGTACTTACGCTATTATTCGCACATTCTTCTCCATCAACTACTGAACCTCTCCGCGGCACCACCGACACCGGGTCCGCGATCGGGCCCGGAACCGGCACCACGGCAGAGATGTCCCGCGTCGATGAGGAAGTCGCGCGAACAGGCAGCGTCTCCAGGCGTAGCCTATCAAGCGCAGACTCGTCCAACAGCTTGCACCGTTGGATAGCCCGCACCTGATCCGACAATCGTTGAGCCGATACGGCGACAGCTGGTTCAAGGGTCTGAAACAGAGACAGCATCCGATCACGGTACGCAGTCAGGCTGCTTCCTCCCTCTGTGGCCTCATAATAGGCCCGCATGCAGTTCTCGTTCATAGTTTGAGTCCATCGCATGCGGCGCACTATACCACCGGTAGCGGGGGCCGGTCGCGGAGTAGGATGCCCCGCAGGCCCCAAGCGTGCCGGCAGCGGTGGTCGCCCACGTCGCACAGGTGGTGGCGGCGGCGAAGGCGACGGTGGCCCGTCCTCGTCGCTCGAAGCGGTGGTGTCGGGGGGAGTACCATACTCATCCCCCGACGAACTCGACGACGACGACGACGGAGCGGGTGGTGGTGGAGGGCGTGCGCATTTTTCTGTGTTAACCGCTGTTGTGTTTGTCTTCGATCTTGTGATCATTGTAGTTGTTTATATTATCCATTTTTCTATTATGACAGTTACGTCAGGTTGTAATTTTTTAAATCAAAGTGGGTAAAATAAGTATAAAGTCCTGGTTATTGTGAAAAATAGTAGTAATATAGTAGAGTTCTTGAGATTCGGTTGAATATATAGCAAAATAGGGTCAAAAACTGTTTAAATAATTTTATAAAAATTCAGTGCAAAAAAAGACGTCAATGTGGCAGCGGTTTTTTTTTTTTTTTTTTTTTTTTTTTTTTTTATTATTATTATTATTATTATTATTATTATTAGTTAATAGACGAGCAGCATTTGTTTGCTGATGTGTCTATGTCCCAGTTCACACTTGTCGAAGAACAGTTCAATTCATGTAGTTCACTACACTTGATTGTGCCCAGAGTTAAGTTTGTTAGTACGTAACCAGTTGTCCAGTCTGTTCTTAAAGTTGTTAACTGAAGTGGCAGTCACAACCTCCTCAGGTAGTCTATTCCAGTTGTGGACTACTCGGTTGCTTAGAAAGTGATGAGCAGTGTTGGTGTTTGCTGGTGCACGGGTCAGTCTCAGGCTGTGTCCTCTGGATGATTTAGTGGGAACTTTTGGCGTGTAAATTGCATGCATCTCAGGTAGGTTGTACTGATGGGCAATGATCTTATACGTCTCTATAAGGTCACCTCGAAGGCGTCTTTCTTGCAGGGTCGTGAGGTGTAACGCTTCCAGTCTCTCCGCATACGATCTACGGCGCAGGCCAGTAGGAAGTTTCGTGGCTTTCCTCTGCACACTCTCCAAGAGGTCGATATCTTTT
The DNA here is from genome assembly GCA_963576445.1 of Lithosia quadra. Lineage (NCBI taxonomy): Eukaryota > Metazoa > Arthropoda > Insecta > Lepidoptera > Erebidae > Lithosia > Lithosia quadra. Next base: position 527,525 of record OY754891.1, on the reverse strand, counting down.
TGGAAGTATGGGCTCCAAATTTGGAATCCATACTCCAGGAGGGGTCTTATGTAGGTCTTGTAGATTTTTAGGAAGACTTCCACGGTTAATGTCTGGAATGCTTTTCTGATGACATATACAAAGGAGTTGGCTCTTTTCACAATTCCTGTGATGTGTTCCTCCCATTTCAAGTTCGAGGTTATCGCTACCCCCAGATCTCTTTGTTGGTTAACTGAGTTAATAGGCGTGCCATCCAAGGTATATATGAGTTTGGGGTTAGTTTGCCCAAGGTGGAGTACACTACACTTCGATTGGTTCAACTGGATAATCCACTCCTTGGTCCATTCGTGAACTCGATTTAAGTCACTTTGTAGCTGGCCGGAGTGGATGAGTGGATTGGCATAGAAGTTACCATCATCAGCGAAGAAGGATGATTTGGAATCGATGCGTTCTATTAGGTCTGTCACATATATACCGAATAGATGAGCAGAGAGGACGGATCCCTGGGGGACACCACTCAGTACTTGTTTCATGCCAGATAATGTGTCACCTATCCTTACCTGGAATGATCTATTGGAGAGGTAGGTTTCAATCCAGTTCAGCAGTTTTCCTCTAATTCCATACTGATTTAGTTTTATGAGCAAACGCCTATGGGGAACCTTGTCAAATGCGCGTTCAAAGTCAAGGTAAAGGACGTCAAGTGGCCTCTTGTTGTCGAGATCGTTTGTCCATGTATGCAAACAAGATAGTAGGTTAGTGATCGTCGATCTCCTTTCAACAAATCCGTGTTGGTTTGTGGATATTATGTTTTCCTTGTTTAGGTGGTGTGTTAGGTTTTTGCAGACAATTTTCTCCATGATCTTGACAAAAGTCGAGGTGAGGCTGATCGGCCGAAAGTTCCCAGGAGCAGTTTTTTCACCCTTCTTGTAGACAGGCGTCACCACCGCATGCTTCCAATCTTGAGGTATATATCCGTTTTGGAAGGATTTATTCATTAATGCAGTGAGAGGCCCCACAAGGCTTGGTGCGCAGTTTTTGAGAACACAGTTCGGGATACGATCGGGTCCGGGGGAGGACTGGAGTTTCAAATTGCAGAGTACTTTAGTCACATCATCCACAGTAAAATCAATATTGGACAGATCATTCTTAATATGTGAAACATAGTGCTGTCCAGTCAGATCAGGTTCCTTGGAGTATGCCTTCTCAAATTCTTCAGCGAAGACATTGGCAATGTCATAAGGATCCGTCACCAGGTCACCATTACCATTCCTTATTGCAGGTGGAATGCTTACTTTAGATGAGGTGCAACGGCGAATATGTGAGTAGAATGCTTTGTCACCATTTTCCAGTATTTTTTTTTCAAATAAGCTTCTTGCTCTTCTAGTCAGTGCCACACATTTGTTACTAGCCTCTCTAAAGTTTGTGTAGTGTGCTGCTGTCCCGCTTCTTCTGTAGATATCCCACTGCTTTTTCTTGTCTGCCACCAATTTGAGGACATCCTTGTTTATCCATGGCTTATTGTAAGTTCTGCCCTTAGTAATCCTTTCTGGTGCGTGTTTATCGGTTGCGGAGCGAATCGCATGCAAGATACCTTGCCACAATTCCTCAGGGTCTGATGAGGGGGTCAGAGTGTCTATATATTTGTGTAAATCATTGTTAAAATCAGTGTAGTTAATCAAATGGTAGTTTCTTTTAACCTTGTGTCTTGCCTTTGCATTATATAGATAAATAATTTTACAATGACCTTGATTCCAATCTACCAGCTCGTGAGACGACGACGGGTAATTTAATTTACCATCAAAACAAACTATCTTGTTGATTTTGAATTAAAACGGGACCTATTGTAACTTATGGACGTTGCGGGGTTTAAATCATACCATAGAACCGTGGAATTAATTATTCTGTGCAGTGGTCTGGTAAGGCAAGGTTAACGGGAACGGTCGTGTGGCCAATTTCCTTGGCTGTGGTAGAGTGATATTTACAATCTAAAGGACAGATTTACAATTTGGGATAAGGATACTTTCGATCCTAAATCCTACCTACTTATATTATTAAATGTTATGTGTGTGTATGTTGTAGAGACGTAAAGGTAAACGGACATGTATTGTATGCTATAAAGTCTCAAAAACTTTATCTATAGCTTACCATCAGACGAGGGGAAGTCATTTTGACGTGTCCTATATCCTTGATAAAAATGCGATTTTTTTTCTTTTAAATATGTGAAATTTATTAATCTAAAAATGGCAATCATTAAAATTAAACTAAAAAAACTAACAGTAATAAAAAAAGGTTTGAAAAACTGGGTCACGCGAGAGAACTGCCCGCACGGGGATCACCAGTTTTCTCGCTCAGACACTTGCTGTGGATATTTTTGTTACTAGTAACAAACATTTCCACAACTTTTACACTTTTTTTGAGTATATTTTTTAAAATATAACAATGAAATAAGAAAAATCTTCGCTTGGAACCCACATGGATCGGAAACAGTGATCGCAATATTTGTTGAATCGGTTGAGTTCTATTTCCTAACGCTAGAATATTATCAATAGGCCGTTTGCTTGTCTGACACCTAAGTGGTAGGGTTAGACGGTGTCTTTGCATTGATTTGGTTGTTTCTATGTATGTATTTACAAAAAAAAGGTATATATAGGTATGTTTATTCGTATTCTGGAACCCATAAACTATTTATGTTTAGTTTAAATCTAGAGAGCGCTGTGTGGAATGTCGTAGAATATTTATTTTTATTAATTTAATGTAAAGTCGACATTTAGGACAAGACTTCAAATTGCACCAGTGGTACTCTCCACCAACTGAGTTATCTGCACCTATCTCAGACAGCTGAAATTTGTACCCAATTTAAATTTGATACCCTTCGTACTTATCAAGTTGGTATTCACCAGAAAATAGACAAGCATGGCCCAAAATATCAGCTTCCGTAACATAAACAATAGATAAGAAAACATATTAAATTTTAGTATGATAATCAGGCGGGCTACCATGGACATAATCCCTTAGACGTATTACGACACTCAAGGGACGCCTATTTTTAGACGGTAGCAACCCTGGAAGTACTCTACAAGTTTTGCCTTTCTGCTAATATTATGCGGAGACAAATTTCGCCGTGAGTTAAGCTTTGAATTTCCTGTCTTTTGAATTAAATTAACAACAAAATAGTCATACAATACTTTGACCCATAAATTAGTGATGATTTTAATTAGCTTTCATTGATTTTAAGAAAGAAATAATGACTTTATTTGTACACACACCTTAGAGATACATAAAAATACCTACTAAATTTTCTAAGATAATTAATTTTTGTCATATCTCCGGTTATACTCAACCAATTAGAATCAAACATTATGGTAAATTTTAAGTTGGACCCAGACCTTTCTGATGAAAAAATACATTAAAATCTATTAAGTAGTTTTAGCGTCAATCGCGAACAAATAAACAAACAGACAAGAATACCAAAAATTTTTTTGTGTTCAGAATTTATAGTTTTTATAACAAAACCAAAATATTTTTTCAAAATATTTCCAATGTCATTCATTTACTAACAGACAGTTCATTTACAATTTTATAATAATATAGATAGAAGATAAAAGATAAATATAATTTAGAGAGAAAAACGAATTCTCAGAATATCAAGTCCAAGTCATTATTTTAAACGAAACACCCTGTAATAGTTGGGCAAGTTCTATACCGTCGCTAATTAGTTAGGGGCAATAATCAGGCAAGTTGAGAACAAAACCAGTTTGGCATTACTCCAATACAGGGTGTAATGAGAACTTTAAGTCTAATAAATGAAACTGAAGTTGCGCAGTTATACAGCTAAACTGAATGTGAATCGAGACTGCGTCCCCGCGATAACGACTTGAAGGCACATATTGCTTTAATGTTTTTATTAGATTTATTTTCGGCTGAAGGGCAAGGTTCCGTCATTATTTTAAGAGCCCATCGTTGAACCTTTACCGTAGGTTACTGGTGTTATGGTATAATTAGAGTTTTAATAGTCGACTATTGTGTAGATTAGCCAGCCAAATGATTTATAAAGAAAAACTGATTTGAAAAGTTGATTATGTAACGTCGGTGACTTGATGGTAACGTTAGGTTAAGCTCTAGGTTCTGGAAATGTATTGGAGGGGAGGAGGGGACGGGTATCCAGAGGAATTTCAACACCAAAAAGAAATTGGTTGCATTAGAACCGCTTGCGTTAGTGGTGCTTGCGTTAGGAGTAGTTTTACCGAGGTAAATCCACTTCTAACACAAGCAGCTGGAGGGGTTGGGAATACTATTAATTTTGGGTTTAATTTTTTATGATTCTGATGAATGATATTATATTAATTCCTTTATCGTTCTAGTAGTCCTTAAAATATGTATATATGTATATAAGTATGTATTATATGTATGTATGTATATATAAGTATTACATACATACTTATATATATATAGTATATATAAGTATGTATGTATTATATTAGTATTATATATGTATATAAGTATGTAAAGTCTATTAACCATTATAGTTCTTAAGCATTTTGTTGTAAGTAATATAAAAAATAAAAATAAAACAATTTCATATAAAACTCGCCACATTGCAAGAACCTGTTCGAATCCCCATCTAACAACATCTAAATCTCCCTAATGACATAAAGCTCCATCATAGGGCCATATCACACGAGATCAATATTCCCAGCTGACAAGCTGCTGACCCAAGCGTTCACAGCGCCCTCTATTATTTTTCTACTTTCTATGTGAGTGACCTTATCTCTGCGCGCGACTTTCCAAGCGAGCGAGCGCAAGGGGACGGGACAAAGCCTTCTAAATATTATAAGAAAAATCTGTATAAGAACTATAGTTGTACCGGCTTTGAAATGATATACCTCTGTGGCGTAGTGGTAATGGTATTTGACTGCTACGACAGGGGTTCAACTTTCAAGGGCCTTACTCCGAAAAACGAAAATATTCGTATCCGTTGACGTTTTGACCATTTAGCTACACCGAAAGTGTTTCGTTTCGGATTTTGGATCCGTCTTCGATCGTTTGACATTGACGTTGTCGATCGTTATCAGTACACCTCCTACTCCCAAGATACATTTGACGTTTTCGCTGTCGTTGTTTGACAAATTGTCCGTTTTCGTTCGATCCGAAACGTTCATGTTCGATTTTCAGAGTAAGGCCCCAATTCCCGCTTAAAGCAAATATATTTGTATGCATGAATATGTGGTTTTGCCTAGCGACTACAATATGGGGTTCTTCAAGAAGGGCATTAGAATGTTTTTGCAGGGTCTGCCGCGCGAGTGTGATGCCCCTGGTGTTGCATAGTGGTCCATAGGCCACGGTGACCGCTTCCTATCAGGTGGGTCGTGTGCTTGTCTGCCACCTAATGGTATAAAAAATGTCTATTTGCATTTGTCTGGGTGTTTCTATGTATAGTATTATAATATATGCATCTACAAAAAAAGTATATACCTAAGTAGGTATGTTCCGCATTCTATAATCCACAACACAAGCTTAAACTATGTTTTCTTTGGGTCTAGATAGCGATGTGTAGAATGTGCTAGAATATTTATAATTATATTATAATGATAACTATCCGCCCTACAGAAGACCGCGGCCATAATAACCATCGTGTTATGTTCCCAGTGGTGAGTAGGGTAGCCAGAGCTTACTGGACGGATTATGTGCTATCAGCGAGGAGACCATAAGTCTCCAAATTGTTTGTTAGTAGGTACAGAAACTCTCTACTTCCTCCCATTCTCTCCCTCCAATTCCTTTCAACTCACGTCACATTTATTTATTTATTTATTTATTTATTTCATTTGCAAATGCAGGTAGAGGGTTGGTACATTCATTACATAAGTATCACTACACTTGGCCTTGCGGCATGCAACAGTAACAATAGAAGGAGACATGCAATTACAATAACATATAAGAAATGTGTCGTTAACTGTAGAAAATATAAAAGATTCTTCTTCAACCTAACGTTAATCCCAGTCGTATCCAAAACTTTCACCTCGGAGTCTGGGGTCCGCTTTACCAGTCTTAACTGCAGATTTGGCTGGTCCTCGATATTTTCCGTGAAGTGACTGCCATCTGTTCTGAAAATATAAAATATTAAGGGTGACTAAAGTCAGTGAGAGGTTCTTAAATGGCTGTAATTACGAAGGGACGGCTAATGTTAATGAGTTTGGACTTTTGCTCGCGAAATCATAACCAAAGGTGAATTTTGTGTTTTTAAACACAGTCAAAAGGGCTTATTAATGTGTTCGCGAAATGAGTTTTGATTATATTTACCGCAATTATTAACAGTAAATACTTATTCATTTTATGTATCTACATTTTAAAAAAAATATCACGTATTACATTATGAAGGGCCCTTTTTAAAAATGTACTGATCCTCTTCCAAAACTTATTTGCTTTTTTAAAAAAAAGCTTAACTAGCTTGCAGTCGATTGCAAAGTTTGAAAAAAGGTTTAATAATTAGTAGTGAAATTAATCAATACTATTTATTATAAACCTAAAGAATTTAATTATTTGGTTGAATATGCTAATCTCAGGAACTACTGATTCGAACAATTCAAATTATATCAACTTTTAAACTTTCGCGTTCCATGACTATTATACGTAAACGGGAATTAACGCGATCACGTTAAAGGTACATACATACGTTTGGATGCCAGAAACGTCAGGCATCCAAAGGTATGTATATACCTTTAACGTGATTGCGTTAATTCCCGTTTACGTATAATAGTCAAATTATATCGTTCCAAACTTCCACATTTTTATAATATTAATAGGATTCATTTATTTATGAGCGCCGCCGCGTTCCCACTTCCCATGGGAATCTATTCTAAGAATTTCTTATTCCAGGCTAATATCTATCCCTGTACCAATTTTAAGTCAGAGAAGCCGTTCAGCCATTAGAGTGGGATTGATGAACAGTGTTATCAATACCAACTACCAATATAATATTTATGTTTAAAGCGATGGTAGCTGAATGGATAAGGACGCGACCTCAACTCAGAGGTATCAAGTTCGAATCCAGCCGGACAGTATCAATGTGAATTTCACTTTGTAGAATTTATATGTGCTAATCACATGATTTACCATCTGCTGACGGTGAAGGAAAAACATCGTGACGAAACCCACATGTCCTAGAAGAAATAATAAGGACATGTCCACCAACCCGCATTAGGCCAGCGGCGTGGGATTAAGGTCTAAACCCTCTCAGCTCTCTTGTTAGAGGAGAGGAGACCCGTGCCCAGCAGTGGTATAAATAGGTTGCTATTATTTATTAACAAATAATTTAGGCTCGTTTCCGCTTCAATATAAGCACCCCCTTAGCGTTATTTATCTCTGAACTCAAAACCACAGCAACAAAACTCATATGATAACTAAAACCAGCATAAATGAAAACATGGTGACCTGTATTCCTCAGTCTAATTAAGGCCACAACTGTAAAAGCGGCCTAACTTCGCGTCTTTATTCCGAGTTAAATAGGATTTTGGCAACATGATGGAGGAATATTCCCTTTCATTCTATTTGCTTTTCACTAACCCAGATATGTTTGTAAATTTGAAAGGTTTTAATTAACTGTTTGCTTTATAAGTAATCAACATTTTGAGACATCTTTGTCCTAATATTAATACTTATTACAAAATGTACAAGTTTGTAGAAATAATTGTGAAATTTCTTCCTACTAATATTAAAGTTGTGAAGGTGTTTGGATGGTTTCTTTTATATCAGTCACGTCAATATGACTTCACCTCGCCTGATGGTAAGCTAAAGGCAAAGTCTCAGGACCGGGGCTACCACTACATAATAGGGACCCCCTTCTTGAGACTTTACCTTTAGCTTACCATCAGGCGAGGTGAAGTCATATTGGCGTGACCAATATTTAAAAAAAATCTAAATATTTCGTCACATAAGATTTTTAAGTAGGTATTAGACTGTATAGTTTGGAGCCCACAAAAGTCCAACCAGTTTAACTTAGAACTTCGATATCGCCATTGGTCATAATGACCATTGGTTGTGGAGGTCAGATGGCAGTCGCTCTACGGAAAATATCGAAGTTCAGCCGCATCACAGTTAGACTGGAAAGCCGACTCCAAACTCCAACTGAGTTGGGAAAAGGTTCAGAGAATGATTAGACTGTTTAGTTTTATAGGTCTATTCCGTTCCATCAATGTCAATTGGTAGCATAGCCAAAAGAACAACAATGCTAATTTTCTGAACTAAGAACCCCAACTTCATAACTTTCTTCAAACTAATTCAATTATTGAATTATTTAGTCATCTATACTTGTCACTTATAGACCTAAATAATGATTTATTAGATGCTCAGACTACGATGCAAAGCTTCTATTTAACAATACTAATTGCTTAAAAATTTCATTGAATTAGTTGGAGAATAAAAAAACAATGTTTGAAAAATGATTTTAATATAATTCATTGTTTCCATTCCATTCCGCGGTAGCCTAGTGGTCTGGGTAATGGACTGCTGAGACGAGGTCTCGGGTCCGATCCCAGGTTCACCATAGCACACACCAGTGACTTTTCGATGCTTTTCGAAGTTATGTGTGTATTTATCGCAGGTTTATAAGTGCCTGGTTAATGGCAATAGGCTCGCCACCTATTATATTGGGACCTAAACATAAACTGGCGAAATGTGGGTGCTAACACCTCTGCCTACCCCTTCGGGGATATAGGCGTGAGTTTATGTTATGTTTGTTATTTCAACTAACCCAACCCACAGGGCACCCGTAGTATTATGTTGGAGATAATCTCAATAACACCTAAATGCCCGATAGATACGAGAGACAAAACTAAACCTAATGTTCCATATTTTGGCTCAGTCCGTGCGGTCGACGCACATTTTCCTTTGTCTCAATTTCTCTGTATATAAAGGCTTATTTATCCAACACAAAGGATATAAAGATTTCATTATTTCTATAAACACGACCGTCGACATTGTGGGTTCAGAAAACCAATTTTCCGCCTATATTCCTTATTTTTTCTACCGATTTGTATTGTTTGATCTCTGCGTTTAAGGAGATTCGGGAAATGTCAGACTTGTAAAGGTTATGTTAAAAGTCGTTTATGTAGTAATATTCTTTTAGCTTACCCTACCTTCCTTTGTATCTATTTCTATGATAAGTTTATGGGATTAATATGAATATAAACATCATTTTTTTTATATAGGACGCGTCAAAATGACTTTACCTCGCCTGATGGTAAGCTAAAGGCAAAGTCTCAGGATTGGGGTCATCACTACATACACTGGTAGTGGCGGCCCTCAGCTTGACGGCCTCATCAAATGCTTTTTCACGCCCCGCTTAAATCAATGTGTAAGTTGTGACGTAACCCTTAGGAAAGTTGATAGATACTGTATTAACAAATTCGTTTTTGCATTAATTCTACCCTATCTTTTTAGTAAGCTTTAATTATTATAATAATAATTTATCCTAATGCAGAAACTAGATAAATTTAGTCCTAATTAACTTAATAATAATACCTAATACCTATTTTATAGGGGTTGAAAATAAGAGACTCGCTGATCGGCAAGTTGCACGCGATCTAGTTGAAAAATAAGTATCAAATTCATATAGCTAAATTAAGCTTTGAAGGATCCATTAAATTAAAGGTAAAATAACAAAATTTTCAGTTAAAACTAGCGATAGATTTAAAGTCAACATAATTAAGCCACGAGCCAGTAGGCAAAGTTAAGGCGAAGCTAGAACCAACGTGTGTTCACCGCCACCGCTTCATATTACCGTTTAATATCCCTAGGGAACACCAAGCTATCAAGCCTTATTTCTACACCGACATTCAATTATCCACCTTATTCTAAAGCATTGAAGTCCATTTCACAATTGCTGGCAACAGTATTCAGAATTGTGATTTTTGCAGATAATCTTTATGTTAAATCTATAGTATACTGCAATATGGGTCTGTATATACACTGTAAAAACAATTTTTGATACAAAAGCGTTGGAAAGAGATGCTTTTACGTAACGCTTAAGGTGCTGTTATTTTATAGAATGTCGCAGTTTCAGTGAAAGAAAACATGGATATTTATATAACGTTTCAGGATCAGCATTTTAAAGAGAAATCGAGATTTTGTGAAATTGTACAAAGTATTGAAAGAGGATATGGGGTAGTATTTATTTTATGCAGTATGCGTTCTATAAGTTCTATGCACTTAAATATAAATAGTAGGTACAAGATAACATATATTGAAGAAGCAATATGTTTCAAGCAAGCATTTCTGATCGAGACCACCTTTAATTTTCCTGCTTCAAAACTGTCCTGAGACTTTCAGACCTTTAGCTTACCATCAGGCGAGGTGAAGTCATTTTTGTCGTAAAAAAAAAACGTCGCCACTGACCACCGGAGTTCCTCGGATCTTCATATATTATGGGGTTCTTCAAGAAGGGCATAAGAAGATTTTCAGGGTCAGCTGCACGAGTATGATGCCCCTGGTGTTGCACACGTCTATAGGCCGCGGTAACCGCTTCCCATCAGGTGAGCCGTGTGCTCGTCTGCCACCTAAGTGGTATAAAAAAGATCTCCTTTCTAAGGTAATATTTTTACTTAAGGTTGATTTGTATTGGTTTAACAAATATAGAATTAGTTATTTTTGACAAAGAGACATCATTTCTAATCATTCTATTTATTCATCGTGAGATAAAACTTTTAAGAACAGTGTTACGGCTGTTAAATGAGTTATAATATTTTATGTTATAGTTGAATAAATACTTGAAACCACTTGAAACTTACGCCAGACTCGGTTTTAGTTTCATTATTTATTTGGTAAACATTTATTTATTACAGAGCAAGTATTTCGTAGAATATTTGATTTTAAAATACTGGGACCTCGTGGAATGCTTAGTGAGGAGTTCCACGAGAAACTAATAATAGTCTAAAACTAATAAACAAATAAATATTGTTGTGAGTTAAGTCTACCTATTACCTAATGACTAATAAACAAATAAATTGTTGTGAGTTAAGTCTACCTACTTAATCAGAAAAATAATTGCGTTCAGATTAAACTCGGTTTTCACGTTTTAAAACGCGCCATCTGTTTCTGCCTCTGTTGTATAAAGTGTTATCATGGATCAAGTGGAAATCAGGTTTTTATGAGATTTTATAAGATCTAAATCTTTGAGTATGCCAAGATCGTAGCAAGTGGAAAGATGATGTCTCTGCCTACCCCAATGGAAAAAGGCGTGATCTGTATGTATGTATGTAAATCTTTGACTGCAGCCAATAACAGACAAGCTCTATCATTGTGAGCGGAGTTATTGCAAATTGGTACACTACCCAGGTTTTTTTATATCGGTCACGTCAATATGACTTCACCTCGCCTGATGGTAAGCTAAACGCAAAGTCTCAGGAAGGGGGTCCTCATTACATACACCGACAGTGCCATAATGGTAGCCCTCAACTTGACGGCCTTATCATATGCTTTTTCACGCCCCGCTTAAAGGACCCGGGACTGTAGGAGGAAGGTAACACAAAATAAAGAATTCCAGGTCTATATGGTGCGCCAAAATTTCCGAGAATACCTATTACGGAGAAATGATTTTTCTTACTTTGCGTCTATACCTAATGCTAATATGAGAAGCTGCTTTTAGTTAAACCACTTAGTTATCACACTTAATTTTATATTTGAAGCTACATTTCATTTTAATGAAGCTGTTGTTTAATCTCGAGGTCAACATAAAATGCTTTTACTTAACGTTAGTAGCCCTAAACATTTTGTATTTTCACAGCGTACGTTGTACATAAAGCACAGCGCACACCAAGCTACAATTTAGCAACTCGCACCCGCTTACGGTTAATCCGTACTCGCCAGTGTGTCCATGCTGTAGGAATTTAAAGGATAAAACTTCAAGGCATATTATAAAAGCATTCATGCATTAAGTCGTTCGGATCGCTGTCAAAGGCGGTAATGTTACTGTGTGCTCCGGCAGATTTTATTATAGAAAACTAGTAAAAAGTTTATATTTCTGTGTAAAACTTATACCGATGTGTAGCCAGTAACATCACAAATAAAACAGTGCTAATATAAAATCGTTATTACAAAAACCGGCAAAGTTATAAACATTTAAGTGTTCAAAATATTCCGTTGAAAGTGATTAGTGCTTTGTCATTGACATTGAAATACAAAAGACAAGGTCAAAATAATATTACATCTTTGCGACGCTCAGAAACTGTTTACTGATTTCAACTTCAATGGTATAAGCTCGGTGGCGCAGCGGACAAGCATTCCGCCTAGAGCAATAGTTGTACCGAAAGGTGGTGGGTACCGATCTGAGGTGAAAAAGTATTTTTGTTCTTTTTACTTTTTGATCTTTTTTAAGTTTATAGAACAAAAACTATTAAACGAAATCCCATTCTGTGACAAAATGAAGTGTTTTGGGTGTTTGAAAAATACAAAAGACGTAAATGCTATAAAATGTACCTCGTCGATGTGTGACAAAAGCTTTTGTTTATTATGTCTTAACATTGCTACAATGTCCACTGAGAAGAAAAAAACTTGGAAATGTCCGGATTGCTGCGCAAATCAAAGAAAGGGAGGAGACAATAGCTCCACGCCTGTACGACCCACCGAAGAAAACATCACCATGAGGAAGAAAACAGATACAACTGTGGACGTTAGCCTAAACACTGATGTAAAAGAGCTCACGGAAGAAGTACGTTGCCTCACACGAGAGATATCTTCCCTCAAACAACGCCTAGAGGACGCTACAACATCATTATCCACCTGTCAAACTAAACTTGAGGAACTGAGCGGTTCTATAGCCTCAAATGCTGGGCGCATCAAGTACCTTGAGGGTCGCGACCGTGAGGCTAGGATGTTGGAGCTGAAGGTTACGGAGCTTCAACAGGAAATAAACACACAAGCACAAAATAACCTGCGAAACGAACTAGAATTAGCTGGTATCCCAGAAGACAACATGGAAAGCCTGCACCACATAGCACTTCTGGCCGCCCGAAAGGTTGGGGTTGGTCTGGAGGACAGTGATATCGACTGGGTGACCAGAGCTGGACCACGGGTTATTTCTACCATTTCTACTAATAACAGCTCGAAGTTCCCGAGGCCTATAGTGGTGCGGCTCCTTCGACGAAGCAAACGAGACGAAATAATAAAAGCTGCGAAATCCAGAAGAAACGTCACTACCTCAGACCTCAATTTAAACGTACCCGGCTCCCCACAAAAAGTATACTACAACGAGCGGTTAACTAAGGAAAAGAGGTTGCTTTTTCGAGCTGCACGTTCGAAGGCCAAAGAGAATGGCTACGCCTACTGTTGGGTTGCCCAGGGTAACATATTCGTCAAGCAACGGGAAGGTAAGCCATCCTTACCCATCCGTACGAGCGAAGATCTGTCACGCACGTTCAACCCACCCGATGGCAACGGCGGCGACGCTCAGGACAACGGAAACTAAGTTATTCGCAAGATATTATTATTACAATATTTTGCACGCATTAGCCTTAAGTATTGCCAACTGTAAAACTGTGATACACACATACTTTCCTATAATACCTAAGACATTAATACGATATCTTATCATATCATACGTATATTACTATTATATATTATATATTACAATATATTACATTTCATACACTGAAATGCATATCATACACTTGATCATTTCTGTACAATCACTTAATATTTTGTTATTATTATTACAGTATTATTTATTTACAATCTATAATATATCTTACAAACAATTATTATATGACAGGACTCAAAATTCATACAAAATGGAACCATTTATTTTCAATTATGTTCTATCTATCTATGGCCCTAGAATTTGCGAGACATTGCTCGGACCTCAATCGGGTAACTATCAATCAAGCGGAAATCTTAGAAACAAATTGGTATTTAACAGTCTAAAATATTATCAATGATTAATGACACCACTATAGCTGAGTTAGATTCGCTTACTATAAACTGTCATTTGATTGAAACGCCTGAGCAATGTCGAGCGGCATTTGCGACGAATCAAAATTTTAAAGTAATTTCGTTTAACATAAGGAGCTTAAACAAAAATTTCAACCATTTTATTGTCACCTTGAATAGAATGAAAACTACTTTTGATGTTATCGTTTTGACGGAATGTTGGCTCGATGAAAACTCTGTAATTCCTCACCTGCCGTCCTACACGAGTTACTATACGGAGAAGAAAATCAATCAAAACACCGGTGTGGTAGCATATGTGAAAGACACGCTGAACGTCTGTGTGTCGGAGCCGGATCTCCAGGACGCAAACTGTCTACAGCTGAAAGTATGTAACGACATAACCATTATTGGTGTGTACCGTCCCCCATGTTTTCCACACTTCTATAATTTTTTCTGCTCCCTGGATCACATTTTGAAATCGAACTCAAAGAAAAACAGCACTGTGATATTGGTGGGTGATATAAATATTGATATATTGGAAGCAAAAAGTTCTCAAGACTTAGAATACCAATGCCTCACTGCAGAACACGGACTCTTTCCAGCTATAATGAAATCGACAAGAGGCCACAGATGTCTTGACCACATTTTCGTGAACACAACGCGAGAGGTTACGGGGGTGGTGTGTTGTTCCGACATAACGGACCACAACATAATAATGCTCGGCATGGCTACTAAGATAATAACACAAATCAATAGAACAGTGCTTAAGCGGGACCTCGAGGCAATTGAAAATGAGCTTTCACAGGTAAATTGGCTTGAATTACTAGATACTGTGGACACAAATCGGGCAGTCAACATATTTTGCAATCGTTTCACTGAGATTTTAAACAAGCATACGAAAAAAGTCCCCATAAGCCATTCAAAGTTTACCATTAAGCCCTGGATAACACCAGGATTAATACGTTGTATGAAACATCGGGACCAACTACACATGCGGACACGTAAGTATCCAGACGATCAATGTTTGCGTCTAATCTATTCCCGTTACAGGAATTTCTGTAATGAATTGCTGCATAAATTGAAAACAGAATACGAAAACCAAGAGCTCTCTAACAGCACGAACAATACTAAAAAGCTGTGGAAAACAATAAAATCCATATGTCACTTGTCCAAACCAAACAGGGAACCAAGGGAACTCCTAACGCTGCAGGGTAGTTCGGATGCCAAGCAATCTTTGGACCTATGCAATACCTATTTCTCTTCTGTGGGTGAAAAATTGGCAAGGGACACCCTGCGCGACCTTGACTCAAGCCAGGAGAGACTTTCGGCGGAAGTACAAACTAAACAAATAAAAAACTCATTCTTTTTGCAACCTACGGACGAACACGAAGTTGAATCCCTGATAACCTCATTAGTTAATGATAAGGCACCTGGCATCGACGGTATTTCGAACGCGACTCTAAAACATATTCGAAGTGTAGTTTTACAACCATTAACTGCTATCCTGAACTTAAGTTTACAATCCGGCATCTTTCCAGACTCGTGGAAGACCGCTACAGTAACACCAATTCATAAAGATGGACCCAGGAACTGTGTTGAGAACTACCGCCCAATCTCTCTCCTTACCACTTTCTCCAAACTATTGGAGAGGATAGTTAACAAAAGGCTTGTTGACTATATCGAATCCAATAATCTAATCTCCAACAGGCAGTTCGGTTTTAGGCGAGGGAAATCAACGGAAGATGCAGTTGAGTTGCTCACATCTAAAATAGCGTCTCTCCTCGACAGAAAGAAGACTAGCATAGGTATCTTCTTGGACTTGGCGAAAGCCTTCGATACCGTTTCAATACCAATCCTACTGCAGAAACTGGAAGTGCACTTTGGGGTGAGAGGCTTGGCCCTAAATTGGTTCAAAACATACTTGTCCGAAAGAAAAATGTGTCTCAAAGTTGGAAATCGTGAAAGTGGACTGAAAACTGTAAACTTCGGAGTTCCACAGGGAAGCATCTTGGGCCCAACACTGTTCATCATGTATATAAACGATATACACGATAGTATAAATGCAGAAATTATCTGTTATGCCGATGACACGGTGTTGATTTATGAAGGTCGCACTTGGGATGAGGTCTTCCTGAAAGCTGAAAAAGACATGACACGAGTGTCAGCATGGTTGAAACACAATCTTCTAACCTTGAATGCTAAGAAAACAAAATACATGTGCTTTCACAAAACCGCAGTGTCGGCTCCAAATGCCAACTATAAAATTCATTGGCATGTGTGCACGGACCGGGTATGTTGCAGCTGTGACGAACTGCTAAGGACAGAAACCATAAAGTACCTTGGTATAGTCCTTGATGAGAAGCTTAGTTTTAAAGCGCATATAACTAACGTATCCACTAAAGTTAGAAAAACAGCTAACGTCATGAAACTGCTTCGATGCTCAGCATCAATAAAGGTCTTAAAGCAAGTTTACTTTGCTCTCACTCAGTCCCTCATAACATACTGCATAACGTGTTGGGGATGTGCCTTAAAAACTTTTATGATAAAAGCAGAAATAGCCCAGCGCTCGGTTTTGAAAACTATGCTCAAAAAACCCTTTAGATATTCCACTACGAGACTATATCAGGAATGTAAAGTTCTGAACGTACGCCAGCTATTTCTCCGGAGTATATCTCTGAAATCGCACCGAATGGTCCTAAACTCTGAAGAATACCCTAAACTACTTAAGCGTCGCGTCTACAAATTGCCTGTACCACAAATCAACACTAGCTTTGCCAGACGGTTCAGTCCATATAAAAACGCCTACATTTACAACAAGGTGGCCAAGTGGTGTGACATAAAGCAGTGTTCAGTAAGGGAGGCTAAACTAAAAGTCACAGACTGGTTGGGTTCCTTGACATATGGCCTCACAGAGAGTCTACTGATACATCTGGTGTGACCCACGCCGATATCAATTGAATGGAAATGACAATGCATATATTATTTTATCTTATATGTATTATAAATATATATACATAGATTACCTTTAGTATACCTACATCATAATATATTTATATATTCTAAGTACGATTTTATTATTATTTCTTTTACTATCATCTACAATTTGGGTATCCTTGCCACCAATGATAGTGCAAACCGAACAAATATTTAATTTTGTAAACCATTATTGTAACAGGCACCCACAGGACAGGCTTAGGCCTAGTGTGGGGCCTCCGGCAATGTATATGTAAGTGTTTTATAGTAATAAATGAATTATTATTATTATTATTATGTCCAATTAAACTTTACATTTACTAAATCAGAGCTCATGTGAGATGTAAAACCCTTATATTATAGATAAACCTGGGACTTTACAAGTCAAGAATGAATAGGTTGCTTCTAGGCAAGCGTGCTTCATGGTCGACAACATAATCATTTACCATTTGATGAGATAAGGGTCAAACGCGGGCCTATCGACTATAAAAAAGATTGAAATGGCAGTAGCCCAGTGACTAAAACTAAAAGATTTTGGTCTAGAGGTCACAGGCTCATACACAAATCATTACACAATCATATAAACACATGCCTATAGAAGCAGTTTAGTTTAGCTAAGAAGCTCGACCATTATACTAGTAATTTTGAAGTATGAATGAATGTGAATGAGAATGTGAGAAGTATGAATGAATGAATGAATGAAGAATGAAATGAGTATGAAGTGCGAGATGAGAAGAAAACAGAATAATTATATTAAGTAAACAAGCAAAGTAGGTACTTTTTCAGTCACTTAATCAAATTTGTTTACAAAAAGTATTTTCGGCTATAGCACAAAATGAAAAATTCGAGACACAAGAATTTATATATACGAGTACGCCTCTGAGCCCTGAAAATCTTTAGGAAAATACAACCGAAGGCTAAATAACAATTTTGGTAAATAGAATGGAGTTATTAGTCCTAGGTTATTTGTATATTTCACAGTATGAACATTTTTATTATTTTGCTACATTATACCCTTTTATGTAGCCGTAAAATTACGCCTAACCTGTGTTGTGTTTATCCTCATAAATTACAAGTAGGTTATAATATAAAAACTTGATATAAATGCAGACGGTTGAATATCAGTAGGGCAAATAGTATACGTATCGTATTCGCAAAAAGAGATTATAGACAGTCAATAATTATTATATCGCGATCCGGTTCATAATATTGATTATATTTATGTGTAAACACGACATTATTGATGTATTAATAAACGCGATTGGTTAATCACCGAATCACGATAATACTAATACTCTGGTTACGTATACGATATGCTTACTATTTGAAAGAAATTTTGTACTTGTTTCAGAGAAATTTAAGCCTTGATTAAAATGCATCCACGATATGACTAATTCATGATCACCCTACAACAAGGGGAGAAAATCCTTGCAGTGTGTGTATGTTCACGGTGTAATCTGATGGGGCTGGCGTGTTGCCGCGATTACATCAAATTGAAACTAAGTGAAAGACATACTTACAGTGGAAAATGTTTTAAAAGACCGAAGTTGACTGGAGTGTAATAGATTATAACGTTTTTAGATAGAACTGTCCATGTTTTTAAAATGGAAGATTTTTTGATTAATCTAAATGAAATAAAAACTAGTTAATAATAGTTAGTGGCTATAGAACAAGAGCTTGTTAACGCCAAATCTACGTCATAGTAAAATACAAATATTGGATTAAGTGGATAAATACAATCGGCCTTTTTTATGTAAGTACATCTTAGTAATAGTTCAGAATATTTTTTGACTGGTATCATTTTGATCGTGTTTATGTTTTCATAAGCGCGCGTGTGACCACTATCTCACTGGTTAGTAAGTGACTTGAAGACTTCAAGGTTGTAGTTTTCTGACAATCCAGACTCAGGTACGGCATTCCACTGTATAGCAATTTCGAGAGATAAATGAAACAGTGTATAAAATAGCTACCTACTTAAAAATTTCAAAAATTATTTTTTATATTATAGTTGTAAGTAAGTAGCATGCTTAGACAATACTATGTAGATGTATTAATGAGGTAGGTAATAGGTAACCAGAGAATTTAAATAATTGGAACGCCTTATCGAATACCAAAAAGTAATTATACTTAAATCGCCTATTACTATTAGCTTATGATACTTATGTAATAATATCGCCGTCTGAAGTACTTAAATAAATGTTTCGTAAAATTCCCAACACGATCCTTACTCATCATAAATAAGGTAAGTAATAATTTATGATTAATTTGCAGCCAGTCAAGTAGCTGATATTTCCAACATTTCTAAAATAAATACCAAAATCAAAATTCTCTTGTAAATTGTTAAATGATACAATATTTATCTTTCAAATATTAAAATATATCGCAAATCTCCGGGGCAATGCTCTTCATTTATTAATGTAAATTCATGAGCCCTTGTGTAAATAAACCTTTTCATTTGTAAATGGATCGTTTTAGGGATGTGACCCTGGACCGAACCATTTTACTTCTACTTATATGACATTTACCGATATTGATGAAAGCGAAATCCATCTAATTTATTTTTGAAGCATATATGAGATAGATTTTTTGTCCTTCATTATGTTGTGTACCTATATTATTCTCGTAATACATTTTTATATTCAAAGTATTGTTAGATGTTCAAAAAGATTTAGGTTTGCTTAAAAGTATTCATAATAATCAGTGATTATTTTTATGACAATCAATATACCTCGGTGGAGCCCAAAAAGTAATGGTCGCCTAGGGATGTCCTCAGAATGGTAATCTCTAGCCAGACGGCCTTGACAGAATGATGCTTCTTCACGAGAACTTGAATTATACTTGTAAATGACTTATAGCGATACGCTTTAGTGGCCTAGTAATTTCGTAGTTCCGTTCTAGGAATTTCTAGGAATAAAAATAGCTAAATAGAGGAAGATACTTTTTAAAGATGTGGCTACTCGACGCTAATGCAACAAATCCTGAAAATTTGTCTTGTATATTCAAAATTTTACGAATGATGATCATGAATTTTTAAAAACTGTTTCTAGATTATAACTCGCTTTGGCGGCGTGGGTTAATTTTTGTTTTATCAAGGACACATCAAAATGACTTTACCTCGCCTGATGGTAAGCTAAAAGTCTCATGACTAGGTTCACTATTCTTTTAAATAAAACAAAATTAAAAAAAATTTGAAATCAATATAATAATTTCGAAATTTTGAAATCAATATAATAATTTCAAAATTTCATATATGTTATTTGTATATTTGTGGAGGACTAAAGTATTACAACAGAATATATTTTATTTGGACTACTAAAAGGATTCTTGCTTTTGAACTGGATTTTATTTATACACCCACTTGAAAGACTGTAATAAAATACCACTAAGGAATAAATTAATTAATCTTAGTGGTACTTACTAATTAATTAAACAATTTAATCTGTTAACTTTTTTTCACTAAGATAGCATTCGTATTATTGCTTTTTTATACCACTTAGTGGTAGACAAACAGACGGCCATCTGATGGGAAGCGGTCACCGTGGCCTATTAGACGTATGCAACACCAGGGGCGTTACATACCTTTCAGGGGTCGAGGGGGCCATCTTAAAACCGTAGATGGCCCAGGGTCAGCTGGGGTGCGAGGGATATGCCTATTGGGTAAACTTACACCCCGGTAATTAAGACCCGATACGGCGTGCAGTTTTAGTCGGTTCGATCCCGACATAACCACCCCCGATGGCCGACAGGGGTGGTATCCATGGGGATTTCCGCACGACAAAAAAGGGGTGTTACACTCACGTTACCAACCCTGTAAAAACCTTCTAATACGTAAAGAACCCTATATTGTAAACGCCAGGGAAAACCACAGCAGTGAGATCATTCCACGGCTTGCTGAGTAAGTTGTGTTAGAAAAGTGTACTAACATTGATTAAATTTGCGCCATAATAATTCATCATTCTCGGCACCTTTTTTCCCAACTCAGTTGGGGTCGGCTTTCCAGTCTAACTGTGATGCGGCTGAACTTCGATATTTTCCGTGGAACGACTGCCATCTGACCTCCACTACCAATGGTCATTATGACCAATGGCAATATCGAAGTTCCAAGTTAGACTGGTTGGACTTTTTTAGGCTCCAACTACCCGTAACGACTGCCATAGATGTTTGTATGGCAATCGGGACCGACGGCTTAACGTGCTCTCCGAGGCACTAATAAACCTGCGATAAATAGGTACATACATAACTTCGAAAAGCATTGAAAATTCAATAACCAGTTAATATAACCTGGTTGAAATAGTAGGTAGTTTAAAATCATATTAGCTAAACCATGATTCAGTTAACTCCCGGAACATAACTAGAAATTTTCTCTATTCTCTAGAGGAATTCTTGACGATCAAACTTTTTAGCTTTACGTCCAGAAATACCGGAACAGTACAAAATTCTATTTCAACTGTATGGCAAAATTTCTAGGCGAACTTGTTCCGGAGTGCAAAATGCAATATTGTAAGTTGTTATGATTCGTCCTGGGAATTGCTGGAGCATCCTGGAGTTAGCTAGACTAGAACCGAATTGTCAACGCTTATTTAACTTTATCGGGACGGTTTATGCTTAGTTTTATGTCCGTGTAATGGCTTTAATGGGGTAATATCGCGTTCGTGCTCTTTCGACCCTGATATAAATGAATGGATTTAACTGTGCGAGTTCCTGAAAACGATTCTAATGGTAAGAATAAAATTTGAAGTGTGTATTTTAACCGGCTTCAAAAAAGAAAGAGGTTCCCAATTCGACTGAATTTTTTTTAATATTTCTTACCTTAGAACTTTCGACTGGGTTTTTATTTATTTTATTTTTTTATACCGCGTAGGTGGCGGCAGACAAGCACACGGCTCACCTGATGGCAAGCGGTCACCGTGGCCAATGGACGTGTGCAACACTAAGGGCGTCACCCACGCGCTGCCGACCCAGAAGGGAAACTATGGGTGAACAGATTTTAATGATCATTTTGCATTTGATAGCTGGCGCTTCTCGTGTGGTTTCATTTTGAAGTCGGTTTTTTTCTTTGAAAATTTTTCGTTAAAAAACATTTCTTTGAATCACTAGCCGAGAGTGGTAGTTTTCCGTCAAGTAGATGTCGGTTACAGCAATTTTTGTTCTACTCAACCAATTGTAATCAAAGATATGATAGATTACAAGTCTGACCAAGATCTTTTTATAGAAAGAAAACAGAATCTAAATCCGTTCAGAAATTTTTGCGTCTTTCGTGACAAGTAGACAAACAGACCACCCAACAAACAGACAAGAATTTCAAAAAATGTATTTTCCTGTTCAGTGCATAGATATATAACATAACCCATTTTTTTAAATATTTTCAATGTAAGTACATACAGCTCGTTTACAATTTTATAATAATAAAGATTATCATTGGTTTCACATCATTATCACTATCATGCATCATTATGTCAGAATAGGTACGATTTTATACATTTTTTAACCGGTAGAAAAAAACTCTAGGAGGTTTAAATCTTCCAGAAACAACTTTTCATTGGTACAGGAAGTAAAACGTACAAAATAATGCCTATTCTGAGATAATCAAATTTTACCAAACATTGAATTGAATTATTTTGCCCGCCGCGTCATCGTGTAGATATACCATAAAGACTTGGAATTCTTTACCAGCGCATGTGTTTCCTTCCTCCTATAGTCCCGGGTCCTTTAAGCGGGGCGTAAAAAAGCATTTGATAAGGCCGTCAAGCTGAGGGCCGCCACTATAGCACTACCGGTGTATGTGGTGGTGACCCCAGTCCTGAGACTTTGCCTTTAGCTTACCATCAGGCGAGGTAAAGTCATTTTGACGTCTTATATAAAAAAAAAATTATCAAGAAAATAATGCCAGTAACTCAAGCATTTATGAAACCCAGCAGTTTTACGTAACAAAAGATCAGACTAGACAAACAATGAAAAACTTCCTTATAAAGTATAAAAACTATTCAAATTACTGCAGCAATCTCCTACGGAACAAATCCTCTCCGATTTCTTCCTTCTGCAAGTTTTAAATATAAGCAACTAACAGAGCTGTAAGTCGAGCTCGACAAAAACTGTGGACCGGTGACGTTTTTCACAAAGACAAATTGTACGGGACGAGATTAATCAAGCAGCCAGTGCTAAATAATGGAACTGGTACACGATTCTTCTATTAAAGTGTTGGTTGGAACATTGCCTTGCTATCAATCATTGGAAACAAAACAACTCAAATTCAACTTTGACGGCCTCTGTGGTGTAGCGGTAGTGGATTCGACTGCTAGGAAAGGTGGCGCGGGTTCGATTCCCGCTCAGTGCAAACCGTCTCCATTCCTATACAGAACAACACGTGCAAGGCTGAGATATCAACCTCAATGGTGCAAACAATTCCATCAAGAACCAAGCAGTTCGGAGCCTCTTTCTTTTGCCGCACCATCAAAACCTGGAATTCTTTACCAGCTCACGTTTTTCCTTCCTCATACAGTCCCGGGTCCTTTAAGCGGGGCGTGAAAAAGCATTTGATGAGGCCGTCAAGCTGATAGCCAGCAATGTGGCACTATCGGTGTTTGCAATGGTGACTCCCATTGCAGAGACTTTGCCTTAGCTTACCATTAGGCGAGGTGAAGTCATGTTGACTTGACCGACATTAAAAAAAACTATTTTTCTGCCCGAATATCTCTATTTGTATGTCTAATGTATGTCTGGATGTATGTTTGTTACTCTTTCACGCAAAAATGGCTGAATGGATCTGACTGAAATTTGGTACAGAGATGGATTATAGTCTGAAATAACGTAAAGCCTACTTTTTATTCCAGGAACAGGTATCTGTGGGTCACGGTTAGTAGAAAATTTCACGCGAGTGGAGCCGCGGCCAATAGTTAGTGAAATATAAATGGAATTTAAATGCAACCTAAATTAACTATAACTACACTTCATTGTAAAAATCTTTTTTCTTTCCGTGAACAAAATACTGTTCAAAATTTGAAAATGATCATTGACCTTTGAAGCTGACTGTACATACTGCCGAGGAAATAGGTATACACCTTTAAACGTAAAGGTATACCTCTTATTTCCTTCGCTATGTATAAATTTAACAGATTAATCAATCCTAACAACCTGGATTTCGAAATATCTATAACGACGGAAGCAAGAAACAGGGGCGACGGCAAATTCAAGTAGATTTGACTTGACTTCGGGATTAACCTCGATATCTCAAGATTTATGGAGCACCTACAGTCTAAAATATACGTTCAGTAATTTCTAGACAGTGAGTAAATTGAAAATAGAGCTAGTTTTGTATACCTAGTTATTTATATGTCTAAGTTTTGAGACAAATGAATTGCCACCTAAGTGGTATAAAAAGTTTTTGAATGAAAGATTAAGCACGATAGGCGATAAGGCGGTAAGTAGGGTAGCCAGAGCTTTCAACCCCCACCCCACCTATTCCTAACTCTCTTCCCCCCTTCGGGGTCGGCAGCGCGAGTGTGATGCTACTGATATTGCACACGTCTATATAAGCCATGGTGTGCGCTTTCCATCAGATGGACCGTGTGCTTGTCTGCCGTCTACTTAGTATAGAAAAAATAGCGAACTCAAAATCTTCCACGTCTTCCCAATACCATAAAACCCGTTCAATCAAAGGTCCCTCTATCCCAAGACGGCCATTTTCACAGGCCATATGACGTCATTGATAGATCATTAACCAAATCCCGGGAGGGGCAGTGATCAGAATCTTTATGTATTTAATGGTTCGCTAATAACACGAGATTACCAAAGCCCTCGATTTTCCTCAAGCCTCGCCCTCAGGTGATTCTACGTAATGGGACTATACTTATATTGCATTTGAAGGCTGCCAAATTAAGAGTAATGGAAGAATTGTATTTTTCCATAGCTGTATTTTCCTGCTCATCTGGTTAGGGAAATATCGATAAAATGTAAATTAGTTGTTTATTCGTTCTTGTCTTTTGTGTACCATTCAACTCAAAAACTACTAGACATATTTTTGAAAATTCTTTCACTATGATAAAACTACATCTTTATTGAATAAACATATATTATTTATCTTACTGGCTTCGCACGGGTGTATTTCCGTGATTTATTAAAGTACCCTTGGTTATATATTATTGTTCTAGTAAAAAATAAACAGCATCAAAATCCGTTCTGTAGTTTTTGCGTAAACAGGCAAACAGAAAAAAAATCCAAAAAAAATTATTATTGTAAGCAGAATCTTTCGTTCCAAGTATTTTTTTTTAAATATCTAGGGTTGGCAGCGCGGGTGTGACGACCCTGGTGTTGCAAACATCCGTAGGTCATGGTGACCGCTTCGCATCGGGTGGGCCATATGCTTGTCTGTCACCTAATTAATCAAGCAATCTATTAACCTGTCGACGTCCACTACTGGACATAGGCCTCTCCCAATGTATGCCATACCACCCGATTCTCCTCCTTCCGCCTACCTAAGCGGTATAAAAAAATATCTCCAACGAAGATACGAATAAAACTAACTTTCAATTTTATAATAGTATAGATAAAAGTAAGCAACCTACATTAAAAAAAGAAAAATTACTTTTTCAATATCGTTACAAAACGAACCCGTAAAACGCGGTCATCAAAAAAACTGCGTAAACAAAAACAGTTAACGATCAGTAACTTACAAAACGTGTAAGTGAAAAAATAATAAGGGATTGTTCCGAAGAATTCACGGCGCTCCACCCAGCCCCGACACAGCCTTCGTCACAAACCTCCGTCAATGAAACGTTTACACCACTTTTTACGACTGACACTGAGTAAATTTTAGTGTTAGAAGCCTCCAGAAAATTTACAGGTGCTCAAAAAATATATTCAGTTACTCCTTGCTTGGGTAGTTTTGACAAAGTGCTTCAAGGTTAAGACGACAAAACAACAGTTTTATCGAGTTTGGCCTCAAATTAGATAATTGAATTTTTGTTATTCGATTAAGCTCTCTTCCACAATTTGAGTCTTCTTTTTGTGAAGTAGCTCACATTGATTACACGTAATGTTATTGGATTTGGATTAAGTCTTAAAGCGATTGAGTACTTTGCGTCCTTGTTACTGAAGTTTAGGTAATTTGATTCTCGTATAATCAAAGTCTTAACTCGTCAAATAATGAACGTATCAATGTACGCGTGATGGAGTTCGAGAAAGTACTGTAAATTATATGAATGATGATTTTTGTGATGGGTGACAAAGTAATAAAATAAGTTATTGTCAAGTAAGTATCGGTAAAATGGGGTCAATAGAAACGAAATGGTCAAATAAATTCTACAGTCATTTTCTTTCACGTGACGCTATAGATTTTATGGATCTTCAATATCTTGTCTTTGAATATATTATTATGGAGACTTAAAGTTTGCAAGTTTAAAATTCCAGTAACATTTTTGTCCAATTTACCCTTGAAATTATATTTACCAATATTTTAGAGTACGGTCTATTAGTGATTAATAAACAAAGAATCCGTTAAAATTAGTTTAGTTTAATAATAATTAAATTAAGCCTACGCTTAATTTAAGAACAGTAGATAAAATAAATATTTCAAAATAAATTTATAACTGAAATTAAGAAGAAGATAGAAGTAGAAAAAAGAAGTGTAGAAGAGATGAATAAATTTATTTTGATGCCATAAACGTTATTATTATTATAGATGCGGATTAATATTTTAAGTACACATTTAATTTAAACCAAAATATTCATTACGAAAGCCTTAATTCCACTAATTCATAATCGACCTATTAACACGTTCAACGCGGAAGCCCATTTATGCATCTAGTTATTATGACGCAACGAGATCTAAAAGTTCTCGTTGTGATCCATCAGGAATGACGCAACGCGATCCAACAGATCTCGTACGACTTAGTCACTTCAAACCCCAATATTTTTATGAAATTTAAATAATTTTATGATTTGTTTGCATGTGCAGGTAGGGTATGAACAGACCTTTCAGTAGGTTGTCACCGCCTCGAGGTATGTCAAAAACAATACTGTAAAATTTACAAAATAAAAAAACGAGAACTTTTGGATCTCGTTCCGCACTAGATAGCAAGAAAATGCGAGTACTTTTAGATCTCGTCTTGCAGATTTTACATAATGTCGATAAAAAAATAGTGATGGGAAACAATAAGACACACAACATTATCGATGATGAATCGTTTATTATATTATTACAGCAAGGCATTAGAAACTTAGTAACTATTCAGTCTAAAAAATGTCAATGTTTTTCATTAAAACATACTTACACAGTTTTTTTACACTTCACACAGAAACTTTTCACCTATTTTGTCTATTATCCGCTTCTTTGCTAATCATTGTTTTTCATGCCTTTCCATTTGTGTTCAGTGGTCACTTCCGGATTATCTTTTTCCAGTTAAATAGGAATCCCTGTGAATTTTGTTATGATGCTTTCAATATAGGTACATAATCATATTTTTTTTTGCTATTTTCTTTTATTGCAACATAGATGAAGATTTTGGAGATTAATTATTCAGCTGTTGACATGCACTCATCGATAGTTGTACGGCACTAACTAATTTCTAGTTAAGATTCGCACGAGATCACTACGAGATCCTTAAGTTCTCGTTCCGCACTAGATGCAAAATTTTACTATTTAGTCGCAACGAGGCCTATCAGATCTCGTTCGTTTTTGTTCATAAAAATATTACATCCGATGTACCTAACATCAAAAAAATATTTATCTCACTCTATCAGTAAAGAAACATACAGAAATATCATTTGCCGAAACGGGATGGACATAGGATTTCACTTGCGCGATACTGAAACGACACAAACGAGAACTAAAAGATCTCGTTCCGCGTTGAACGTGTTAACTGTTCGTAAACACAACATAATCAATGAATCCTGATTTGCAATTATTAGGATCATGGTGAATTCTAATCAGTTTTAAACACGACCGATACAAACAATTCAGTTTAGCCTGTGAGCGTTATAAATATTTGTGTTATACGCTAATTAATTAGTCAGCTAAAATTGGGTACACTCAGCTAAACTGACAGTTAAATATTCGTCCGTTATGAATTGGACTGAGTGCAATCATGCAGTTATTATTATATACTTCAATAATAATTTGATGATTAACAGTTGAATTTGGGATTAGTATTTATATACCGATGTTATAGATTGGATGCTAATAAATTAGTATATCTATAGGTACAGTTATATGAAAATTATTGAGTTCCAGCATTGCTTTGACTAATATATAAATAATCTCACTATAATAAAAAATGCTAATTTAAGTGTTTGAAAATAATAGCTATAATTATATTGAACTTTATTTAGTATCTAAGTCAAAAACACCAAAACTATACCCTAAAATAAAGTGATAAGAATGTTTAACAGGCATGTATAACTCTCAGTTTATTAAAATTTGAAATTGTATACTCCTAAGGTTTTAATTATATCTTCTTTCAAAGTTTCATTAACAAATGCTTTAATAATGAACAAAATACTTTATCAAACAATGCCTTTAAAATCAATAATTTAAAAACCCTTTTAAAAAACGAAATTAAATACTTCCAATTCTGTGTCAATCACTGATTTCACAACAACGTCGGAAGCTGATTTGGCATCCCATTTATCATCGTCAATGCAAGGGTTGTTTGCAGAGCCAACGTCCGCAGCACCCCGCTCAACCCCTCTACTGCCCACCCCTTGACCATTCGTTGTGTTTTTGCACCTTTTTCGGAACGATTTATCTTCGTAGACTTAGGTGTTCGACTTTGTATTGATGGGTGATACTGTAAAGAAGTCCAACTTGAAATTTGCTTTTACATTTAGCTTTTGGTTTTGAAAAGAAAACACAGAAGTCCTAATCGAATCATTACAAATTTTTGCTATAAGTAAGTACATTGATTTTCTTTCCGATCAGAAAATCATTGTAAATAGTTAGCATGCAATTGCTTAAAATTTCATTCAAGTAAGTACATGTCAAATTTTTCATGCTTTACAATTAGGCGCTGCGCAAACGTAGAAACGTTTTGTTGCCGACACGGCACACCGCCACAGGAAACCGTAGTTGCTGTGTCCCGTATCGACAATCGGACTCAGTTGCCGGTTCCCTGTCACCGACACGGCACACCACAAGAAACTGTAGCTGTAGTTGCTGTATTTGCTTTTTTTTCCGTAGTCTCATGATGGACGTTTGTGAATGTTGCTTGTGTCTTCAACTGACGACTTTTAGTTTCCAGTTACCGACACCGAACACTTTTTGATCGTCCTGAATATAGTGTTAAGTGGAAGCAAATGGACTCACGTATGCGCAGGGAGTTGAATGATTTCATACTTGTTCTATAGAATTCAAATATTCATCGGTAGCTTGTATCCGACACAAGAAACGAAAGTGTCTACGTTTGCGCAGCGCCTTACAGACATTGCTTAAATTTGAAACAAAAACTGTCTATAACATCAAAACTGTGTACATGCTTTTTTGGTTTCAGATATTAGTGACGGGTCTCATTTCGACCTGTATACATATCTGTTTGATAAACTTCATCAAGTTCTTAAAATTTGTACTCAAAAGTTCTTCAATCTTGATTTGGCAATTTGTGCCCCTAACTACTCTGCTTTCACAAATTACTTCTTTCAATCTTCTCTGTCCACTTATTCAATTTTAGTTTACTCTTTTTCATAAACGCAATCAATATCAAAAAGTAAATTATCCGCAAAAACCATAACAATATATTGTTTACTTTATAATTTACTCATTTTATTCGAGCAAACTTCCGAAACTGAATTAGCATTTTGTACTCCATTTGTCTATGATAAGCTAAGGGTACACGTGAATTATAGCCAAAGATATCCCATAAATAAAGGGTGCCTCACTCTATAAAGCAATTTAAGTGAACTATTGCGATACTTAGGAGCTATTAATATTCTAAGATCATAATCAATTCTGTATACTGTAGTATATAAATGCTAATTTAGGATAAAAAATATCCGATTTTTGCAAGTATTTAACAGTTTCCAGCTAATCTTTGATAGGTAGGTATCATCTTTTATTAATTAATTCTGCATGTATGACAATAATTTACTAGTACTGCTGTTATTGTTATTATATATTTTATTTTTGTTTTGAGTGTTGTTTCGGATTTCCTTTATTTATACGTGTGCATGTTGTGTCATCCGCAATAAAAAACATTTTCTTTCTTTCTTTCTTAAAATGCAGCTTCAATTTAATATTTGTATGCCTTTGGCGAAACATAGCATGTACCTTATTTTTATTGTAACAACACATTTTGTAACTTATGTTTAACAAATAAATAAAATTGAATTAAATTGCATGGTTGTTGTTTCTTTTTAAACTATAGAAAACATCTCTTAAAATATTGTAGGTACTAGTAATACAAGTCACTATAAATTATTTTATATTGTTTCTTTTATAGCTAAACACCCTGTGATTGCGCGGTAGCCTAGTGGTTTGGGTAATGGACTGCTGAGACGAGGTCTCGGGTTCGATCCCAGGTTCACCATGGCACACACCAATGACTTTTCGATGCTTTTCGAAGTTATGTGTGTATTTATCGCAGGTTTATTAGTGCCTCGGAGAGCACGTTAAGCCGTCGGTCCCGGTTGCCATACAAACATCTATGGCAGTCGTTACGGGTAGTTGGAGCCCACAAAAGTCCAACCAGTCTAACTTGGAACTTCGATATCGCCATTGGTCATAATGATCATTGGTTGTGGAGGTCAGATGGCAGTCGCTCCACAGAAAATATTGAAGTTCAGCCGCATCACAGTTAGACTGGAAAGCCGACCCCAACTGAGTTGGGAAAAGGTTCAGAGAATATATATACCCTGTGATTGTAGTGTATACTGTTAGCGAAGGTTTGGAAGTCAGATCTATTACTATTTAGTACTACAGTAACTACTACCGAGTGGTTTGGGCAATGGACTGCTGAGACGAAGTCTCGGGTTCGATCCCAGGTTCACCATGGCACACACCAATGACTTTTCAATGCTTTTCGAAGTTATGTGTGTATTTATCGCAGGTTTATTAGTGCCTCGGAGAGCACGTTAAGCATCGGTCCCGGTTGCCATACAAACATCTATGGCAGTCGTGACGGGTAGTTGGAGCCCTCAAAAGTCCAATCAGTCTAACTTGGAACTTCGATATCGCCATTGGTCATAATGACCATTGGTTGTGGTGGTCAGATGGCAGTCGCTCCACGGAAAATATCGAAGTTCAGTCGCATCACAGACTGGAAAGCCGACCCCAACTGAGTTGGGAAAAAGGTTCAGAGAATGATGACTACAGTAACTACTACTAATACTGCTACATGAATTACGAATTTACATAATCAGTTAGGATAAGGAGTGCCTTAGAATATGTATGTAGGTATGTAGTCCTATAAAATATGCGCATTTATTTTCATACAGTATGTGAAGCGTTTCATCGCAAATCAATATCACATACACTCGAACACAAATCACTATTCTGCTGAGTCAAGGCTTCGGGGTTGCCAGACGAGTGCAAAAACTTAGGTGAAACATTTTGGTAAAAAACACCAAATGATATCCTGTAATGGCTCGTAGAGAACTTTGGGAGATTAATCGTAGTATTTTTCAAGTAAAGTTGAGCTACAATTTTTTGTTAGAGACTATTATTTTTGTTAAATAGGTATGTTTAACCTGGATTTTGCGAAATGGAGTTAGAGAATTTTGAAATATAAATGGCTGTATATTTGAAACCTGGCAAAAATATGCAACTGCAGCAGTATGGATAGCATAAATCTTGCATTTTAACTTGTCTTTTTGCAAGAAAGATAGTTTTGCATTACGGCGCTGCAGTAATTTCGTAAGTCTTATTTAAATTGCATGTGTTTATAGTCATTATATTATAATAATAGAATAGTTCTAGACCATTATTGTATTTCGCTTTCTGGATCCAATCTAAGCGTAGTTTGTATTATAGTTTCTAGAACCAACATAGGTACTTACATAATACACAATTATACATACTGATAATTTACAATACTTAGGTACACATACACAATTATACATACAGACAACTAGACTATTGCACATAGACATAATTCATAACGTGTAAATACATAAAAATATTTGCTTTGAGTGGGAGTCAAACCCGCGGCCACGTAGCTGCGTAGATTTTTATTCACGATAGGCTTACGTTTGACCTCAATCTCACCTGAATGTTTTACTGTCAGGCCACACATGCATGATTTCTAGATTTTTCTATACAATTATATAAGTAATTCTGCTCATGGTTTGATTATAAATGTTCTTTCACTTATCAATACTCTTACGAATATTATTCAAGGGAGGCTTTTACGTGCTGCCACGGATCAGCAGAGGCCCGAGTCTCTACCCGTCAAAATTTCTAACCTAACCTAACTAAAATTTATGATAATAGTGACAAAGGTAAAATCGCAATTGAAAATTTTTTCAACAGAATTTTGTTTTGAAACAAGCCAAGACCAAGCGAATTGAAACAAGAAATACAATATAACAAAATCATAATATTTAAAAAATATTTTTTCCCAAATTTAATGGAAATTTTAATCCTAGACTGGCAACACACCATGGTCGTTACTCGCTCGTTTCTCACAATACTTTTTGTTGTGTCGCACATTTCGTGGCAGCGCTGACGAATGCTGTTACCCCGTATTGTTACCAGAGCAAATCGTCACTACGTCAGACAAATCTAGTTATCATAAATGGGTTCCAACATCTACCATCAATAACAACACTATGTATATGAAAAGTTGGAATATAGAAAATGTGTGTCTGTCAAAAAGTTTTTTTTTATTCAAAATAAGCTTACGTTTGACCACTATCTCACACGATGGTAAGTGACGATGTGGTCTACGATAAATCACGCTTGCCTAGAAGGATCCTTCACTCGTCACTTGAATATTATCAGGTTATAGCTTTCTGGATTATAGCTTTTCTAAGGAACAAGTGTAGATAATATTCTCATGTTGAAATTATTATCAAAAACTCTACCAAAACATTATGGGATGCTTTCCTTTCACAGAATCAGGAGGTTATTCTATGGGGTTCTTCTAGAAGGGCATTATGTGGTTACAGGATCGACAGCGCGAGTGTGACGCCCTTGGTTTTGCATACGTCCATAGACTACGGTGACCGGTTCCTATCAAGTGAGCCGTGTGCTTTTTTGCCACTTAAGTGGTATAAAAAATGGGTATACGGGCAATATTTCATAGCACAATATAGAAAAAGGTAAAAAAACATAAATTAGGAGTAGCATCCCTAACCAAAATTACGATTGTAAAATTATTTTAGCCTATAACATTGCTTTACGAGGATAGGTTGCTATAGACACATTGGTAGGATATAGGCACCTTCAGCATCCATGTCATCCCATCCAGGTCGTTCCATCCAGGTCGTCCCATCCAGGTCTTCCCATCCAGGTCGTCCCATCCAGGTCGTCCCATCCAGGTCATCCCATCCAGATAGTCCCATCCAGGTCGTCCCATCCACAAAGTCTTATCCAGGTCGTCCCATGCAGATAGTCCATCCAGGTCGTCTGATCCAGATAGTCCCATTCAGGTCGTCCCATCCAGGTCATCCCATACAGGTGGTTTACTGATTTACAAACGTCGCTCTAGGACTCTTTTGCGAATTTAGTTTTTTGTCAGACGACTTCATTTTGAGTTATCCTTCGAATAAATTCTAAAACACAGATTTTTTTATATAGGACACGTCAAAATGACTTTACCTCGTCTGATGGTAAGCTAAAAGTAAAGTCTCAGGACTGGGGTCACCTACATACACCGATAGTGCTACAGTGGCGGCTCTCAGCTTGACGGCCTCATCAAATGCTTTTTCACGCCTCGCTTGCCCCGGGACTGTAGGATATAGAACAGTACTAATGTGAATAACTCTCAGTGTTCATATTTCAGCTCCTTACTAATAACAGGAAGGACCAGTAGGTAGAAACATATTTGCATCTAGTCCAGATTTTGCAGCTAGCCGCAAACTGCATAGTTTATGGCCAACTACAAATCAGTTCAGCGCGAGAGCTTTATTGCAATTTAGGATTTGAGTGACTAAAATACTAGTGTTTTTGGTAACTCCCGTCAGATAAGCTAAATTCTTGTTACTGGCTAATTGCTTGTTAGAAATGGATTTATATTGGAGGCATACTGGGAGAGGGGGGTTTGAAGTCTAATATACCTTACATTGATATGATTTATGTTTCATTATTTGATGCAAATATAGAACAGGGTTATATCGGAACATATACTTGATGATTAATTAATTACTACATACATATGCTCACGCCTATTTTCCTCCGAGGTAGGCAATGATAACAGCCAGCCATCTGCTTCTGTCCTCACATACTTCATTTTCCTCTATTGTCATTAAACCTTTCATGCAAGCCCTACGGTTTCGAGTGCTCTTGACCTGCCCTTTTTTAATAACTCCTTAATTAATTTGGTCAGTGTATGTATGTTTTGAGAGCTTGACCCTGGCTTGCCTACCCACTTACTTGCGCCTTTTACCTATCATCATCATCATCATTCTCTGAACCTTTTTCCCAACTCAGTTGAAATCGGCTTTCCAGTCTAACTGTGATGCGACTGAACTTCGGTATTTTCCGTGGAGCGACTGCCATCTGACCTCCACAACGAATGGGCATTATGACCAATGGCGCCTTTTACCTATACTAAAAAAACAGATAGTTTAAAAATTAATCGCTTTTGTTTTGTCTAATGAAACAAAATGCGGGTACAAATTAAATGTATTCGTCGTACTTTATATTGTTACATTTACTTTTAGAAAAGAGTCTCAGAACTAATTAGGTACCCGTTTTGCAAATTTTATTCGCCACTACTTTCTCATTAAGTCCCACAAAGGCTGCAGGGCAAAAACGTAAAACTTACAGAGTAAAGAAACGCATCGTACGTGCACCGTCGAACGGAATGCAACCATTAAGTTGAATGTAGTCGTGTTTTTTGCATGTGCTGCCCGTTCTACGTAATATATATAAAATGGAATAGAAACTTATTTTAAAATAAGCGTAATTAGAACTTGGTGCTATTTTAATTGAAATTATAGAAGTTACTTTCAGAGTGAGTTTAGTAACCGCACTGCGGCCAGTGGAGCGGTGAGTGGGTCTCAAGTTGATTTTTGGGTTGGACAAAGAGTTCTATTGAAAATACTAGTTGAAAAATTAAAAAATGGTACGTGTATGTAATGGTGACCGTCGTTCCTAAGACTATACCTTCACTTTACCATCAGGCGTGCTGAAGTCAAATTGATGTGCCCTATAAATAAAAAAATATCCACAATACTTGAGGCGGCTGTTTTAAAAACGTACCTACCTTGTTAACAGTAATAGACTAGCTGGCTTATTACATCCAGTGGTTGGGTCTAAACTTGCCCGCACAGATATTAAGGCCAGTATTGTATAACAGTACTCGGACAAAAATCTCGACTTAAAATTAGTTTTGAATACAGATTGTATTCTAGAACTAAAACATTCAGGTGATTTATGAACATGATTTACCATCTACTGACGGTGAAGAAAAACATCGTGAGGAAACCCACATGACCCAGAAGAAATTCTAAGGATATGTCCGATCTACCAACCCGCATTTAGGCCAGCGTGTGTGGATTAAGGCCTAAACCTTCTTAGCACTCTCGTTAGAGGAGAAGAGACCCGTGCCCAGCAGTGGGACATAAATGGGTTGCTATTATTTTTTTATTTAAGGTTCATGAAATCTCCACTCAAGTTTAGTTATACGATATAATCTATATAGAATAAATTCTGTACTTACATAACATAACATAAACTCACGTCTTATCCCCGAAGGGGTAGGCAGAGGTGCTAGCACCCACATTTCGCCAGTTTATGTTTTAGGTCCCAATGTGATAGGTGGCGAGCCTATTGCCATTAACCGGGCACTTATAAACCTGCGATGAATACACTCATAACTTCGAAAAGCATCGAAAAGTCATTGGTGTGTGCCATGGTGAACCTGGGATCGAACCCGAGACCTCGTCTCAGCAGTCCATTACCCAAACCACTAGGCTACCGCGGTTTATATTCTGTACTTACGTAGGATATTTCCAAGTCCACCTATAAGCGCTAACTCAAGTGTGTACTCCTAAGCTCGCACTAATCACTTGTACTTGAAGTACAACCTTATCCCGCCTGTGTACGTATAAAATGTATTTTTTGCCGCAGTATACAGTGTTAGCGGTACCTATACACTGTACAATGTTTATGTTTGCACCCGCTAATGCGATCTGCTACGAACGCTATTTGCGTCGGAAATTGCTTCCAATATTTACTTTAAGCTGCCACTTAATAGAGGATATAGATAACTACAACTTTGCTTTGGGTTCTCGAGTTCGTTTAGTTTTTTTTTTATTCTTTCACCACTTTTTAATGAAAAATGAGGTGTTTACAGAATAAGTAGATATTATAGTAAAATTAAAATAACAATGATACTTTGGAGTACCTATAATGTACTATGCTATGCTTACGAAGTGTAGTTTGTAATATAGGTTCTTGAATGCGGACTTTACATTTTTGGTTGCTTAAGTATTATATACTTAAACCTCATACCCCTAAACAGGTAGGTGGAGGTATTAAGAGTAGTAACGGGGGGCTTATTGGCATCAAATGAATAAAGAGGCAGCAATGGAATGGGAAAGTGTTAAAAATGTACCGAAAATAAACTAAGTTCTAGAAAATACACACAAGAATCAGGTAAAAAAGTGAAAAAAAGGTAAAAAATTCCCCATTCCTTAGACTTTACCTTTAGCTTACCATCAGGTGAAGTAATACTTACGTAACTGATATACGTAAAAAAAAATGCTTGTATTTATGATATTAAATAACGCATTCAACTGAACAAATGTTTAAAACTAGGTAAGATATTTTAACAAATTCGCGACACAAAAATATTCCTGAAAATTTTCAAACATGTCTCCAAGTAGAATGAATCATATCATTTCACAGTCGCCGTTCAACTTTTAAATATGAATCACGCTTGAGAATGAGAAATTAAAAAGCGGACCGTACTTAAATCTGAATGAGCAATCACGTTATTAGATCTACGACTCTATTGCTTAGAAAATAAAGATTATATTCTCTAGCACAACGAAAACAGGAAAATAGCATGCTAATTTACTAATTGCGGCTCGTAGATGTTTTATATAAATTTGTTAAGGTTGATTTTTGCTTGAATAATAGTACTGATTAAATTAGTAAAGAAATTTGCTGCGTTTTCTTTTGAATGTCACAATAATTATGACAAGTGACGTCTGGTGTGGTGGAAAGGCGAAAGTCAAATTTTAAACCAACTTTTTTGTTTTATTTTTGTTGAAATTTTGCTCGCAAAGAGTAACAATTTTAGAGCAGTTTTAAATTTTTATTTCCTACGTTTTGTGGTCGAGTTTGCTAACGACTAAATGCAGTTTTCGCCGAAACTCACGCAAGATTCTATTATCTATATAAAATGGTAGGAAAGTCAAAACTGTCATTGAATATTTTTTTAAAAGAATACTTAGGGTGTGATCTACAATCGATACCGAAACCAAAAATATAGTTTGTAGAATTTTTGTCTGTTTGTCTGTATGTCCGGGATAAACTCAAAAAGTACTGCATGGATTTACTTCAAAATTGGCACGAATATTATTAAGAAGTCGGGTCAACACATAGGCTACATATTATCACGCTATCACCTACGGGGAACGAGCAGTAAACCTTTATTTCTTTCTGTAACAACATGTAATCTAACGACGCATATTTGAATGTTGTTAGGTATTATGTTAAAACCATGCTGTAAGCTAGCTTCACACTATAAGTAAACTTGGTGGCGATACCGACCACCACGCGGGTGAAGCCCCGGGCGGAAGCTAGTTTAAAATAATGTTGCTTTATGAGATGATAGTAGGGCACCTGATGTCAATGTTCTTAGACTAAGTATTTTACCTCTATATTACATAGTAGCCAAGTCGATCACCTTTCCCATCCCCCAGAGAGGTCAAGAGATACATCAAACAAACTGTAACTCAAAGGCGAGTTACTAAACTGGAATATTATTCAAAATCCATTTCAAATTTGTCACTAATATAACTTTTAATGGACAGGGCCCATAACCCTCGTCACCAGTGGCATAGTCCGTCGGCATTGTTTTAGCCAAGTGTCAATATCCGAGATTATCTCCGGATGGATAGAAATGTAGGCCTCGTGATGGATATATTAATTTGGTGGACATAACTTTGTATTTTATTTTGAAATTTCTTAACTTGATTTTTTTTGAAATATCAAAATTATCGACTGTCCAATAACGGTTACCATAGCAACGAAAACGAAACCTACGGAGAAAAGAGGGGAATAGAGTTCCGGAATAAGGCTTCCATAATCATAAGCCTCTCTTGTGCCTCAGGAATAACGAAAACATAGTGGTTTGGCATTAGAATCAAAGAAAAGAATCAATCAAAGAATCAATTTCATTTATTCAATTTAGGCACACAAGGAGCACATATGAACGTCAAGAATGTTTTTATAGGTCAGGCAGCGCGAGTGCGATGTCCCTGGTATTGTATATCTCTATAGGCTATGGTGTTCACTTCCCATCAGGTGGGCCGTATGCTTGTTTACCACCTAGGTAGAAGTAAAAATTTGAAAATTTTTCCTAATTTACAGAAAGTACTCATTTTTTATACTCCTGGCTTCGTCTTAGAATTTATTAAAGTAGATTTTAGCCTTGATTCTTGAACAGAAAAAAATCATCGATGCCATAACCTTTTTAATTTCTATATTAGTAGTATTTTTGTTAACTTTACCATCTATTCTAAATAGATTAAATTCAGATTGATTTCATATCAGCATGAGTTCAACGCTTAATTCGAACTCAACATAGGATTTGTAGATTTTTAGAAATTCATCCACGTACGAAATCGTCTCCACCGATATGCTCTCCTGAATATAATTCATAGATTTGACTTACTTTAACTTAAGTACCGTGTACAGTCAGCAGCAAAAGTCTATGATGATTACACAGATTACAAATTTAAAAATTTGAATGATAATGGTTCATTATATTGTAATCAAAGTTTAAAGGTAGAGAATGGAGGTAGGACACGACGGTATCTCCCGTCCGAACTGAGCTGTCCGACTGGGGTAGTACCTCCGCCCTACAGAAGACCGCGGCCGTAATAATCATCGTGTTGTATTCCCGCCGGTAAGTAGGGTACCCAGAGCTTCCTAGCCTCGTCATCGCTTCAGTGGGTAGGCAGCGCGTGTGTAACACCTCTAGTGTTGCACACGTCCATGGGCCACGGTGACTGCTTCCCATCAGGTGGGCCGTGTGCTTGTCTGCCACCTACGTAGTATATAAAAAAAGGAACAAAAGAAGAACAATAGAGCCAACTAAGTAAGTAAACATCATTTTCATTAAGAACCTTAAGTTACTTTTTTCAAAACTAGTGTTCAAAATCTGAATTTGCCGCAGACTGTACAATCTAAGAATAAGTCAAGCAAACTCTCTTTCATTTATATTTTTTGCGCAATATAAGCACGATTAAAAAGGTCAAAGTAAAGATTGAACAAAGGCACTTGAACGCAGAGGACTGTGAAAGAAGGACATTTTCCACAAGTGTACTTGAATTTAAAAAATAATCACGTTCCAGATTTAGAAGCAACTCAAGTAGATGAACACTTCCTTATGAAATTTTTGTCGTTCAAATGCGATGACTGACTGTTGTCAACTGTACATTAAGTACAGTTGTTAGCAGAAGTTGCTGAAGCTTAACACTAACAAATTTTCAAAATACATTTACCTAAAAATTGTTTGTGATGAATCTATTTATCTGTACTATTATAAAATTGTTAAAGTAGCTATGTCTGTACAATGGAGACATTAAAAAAATTAACGATTCCAAATCCTTTTTTTTGTTCTTGTCTGTATGTTCGCGATGGATGCCAAGTATTACTTTTTTTTCCTTTTTGATCCTGCCCTCGGGCAATCTGTTCGCTGAGACAATAATCCAGACCGCTGTCCACTAATATCCGTTGTTTATGTATTGATGGGAGAGATGCATCCAGCGACCCATCTCTCAACTCCCGTTCTCGGCGAATCTTGTCGCGAGGCTTGAGGTTCCAATATCTCCTCAATCTAGAAAAACCGAGCCTTCCAGTGTAGTGTAGCTGGGCAGCGAGGTCATTTCTGTGGAAGGCCAGTCTTAATTGGTAGGTATATTTTGCTGTGGGCAAAAATGACTGAACGGATTTTAATGCGCTTTTGTTCAAAAGATCTTGGTCAAAATTAAAATCTTAAGCATGATCAAAATCGTTTGGTCACAATTGGAATATAACCGGAGATATAGCCCATGCCAAACATATTCGCAGTTTCTGCATAGAAAAAGCAGAAGTGAAAACAAAATGTTACTCGGTGATAAACCCATCAAAAGCAGTTCGAACAAAATCACTTCAAACTTCACCTTAACAAAAACCGTTAACCATATATTTTGATTGAAATCTAAAGAGCGGAATTAAATCAATTCTTAATAGGACATTAAATACAGACAGCTCGACATTCAATATTGAATTTCCAATAATTTTAATGCGAAGAGCAATACATTGTGAGGCAAAAAAAGTCGTAAAGCGCAGAAAAGATAGCAGCCGACACCTCGGAGAGTTTAATTAATAATTGAAATGAGAAATATCTAGCTTAGTTGTACGTTTCAAGTGTAAAGGGTATTACACAATGGATATTATTAGTTTTTTCTGGTTGTATTATAATAGTCTTCACTTAGGTCTGGTATACAATCAATAATAATGATAAAACCATAACAGCTCCAAGGAAGGAGGTAGGACACGACGGTATCTCCCGTCCGAATGAGCAGTCCGACTGGGGTAGTAGGTACTTCCGCCCTACAGAAGACCGCGGCAATAATAACCATCGTGTTGTGTTCACGGCGGTGAGTAGGGTAGCCAGAGCTCACAAACTCCGCACTCCCCGACCCCTAATCGGTGACCACTTCCAATCAAGTGGGCCGTATGCTTGTCTGCCACCTAAGTAGTATAAAAAAAGGATAAAACCAACAGAATCCTATCTTCTTATTAATATTATAAACGTGAAATTTTGTAAAAATGTAGATACGTCTGGATGTATGTTTGTTACTTTCACACAAAAATAGCTGAATGGATCTTGCTGTTTGGTATAGAGATAGATTATAGTCTGGAGTAACACATTTTAGTTTCTAGAGTAGGTTCCCAAGGGAAGCGAGAATACGACCAAAATTCCACACGGGCGACGCTGCGGATAGAAGCTAGTAATGTATTCTGCCGTCCTTATCATAAACAACGCACTTGCTTGGCGGTAACTTTCGAGTAAATGGCGCCTAAAGTTTTTTTTCGTTTTTTTATTGTCACTCTAAAAGTAAAACGAATATTACAAATATTTTTGTTTTGTTTCGTGCCTTTATATGTGAACTTTGCATGGGCGATCCTATATTTATAAATTTAGTTAATTTAAATATTTTTAAAGACGAAAAATTGTTTAAGACTAGAAATCATGAACTGCAATAATATTACTTTACCAGGCATAAGCAACTCATGTGTGGCAAGTGAGTGGTTTATGTCTAGAAAAATGCCTTTGTGATGTTTATGCCTAGCAAAGACAGTGGAATTACTTACATGTAAGTTCACCTTTGTAACGTATATGTTGCAAATACGTTTAACATGACTAGCAAATAATGGTAAGAGCAGTCCACATGCGTTTAATTTTATGCAACTGAACAAAAAATAAAACTACTGTCTAGGTATCATACCATATTTATTAGATAAAAAAAATGAAATAAATGCTTGCAGTAGGTGGGTAGCACACTGTGAACAGTTCGTTATTAACTTAGTTATATTTAGTTTATCACAATCATTTTAATCGCAAATCTTAATATTATTAGGTTTTCTTTGAGTATCAATTTAATTATCTTTTCTTAGCAATATAAAACAATCTCAAAATAGAACAATGAATCTGTTAAATCTGTAGTTTACTACAGATAAAACTTTAGGCTTTAATCCATACACGCTGTCCTAATTACGGGTTGGTGCATCGGACAGGTCGTTAGAATTTTTTCTAGGACATGTGGGTTTTCTCACGATGTTTTTCCTTCACCGTCAGCAGAATAATGGTAAATCGTGTGGTTAGCACATATAAATTCCAAAAAGTGAAATTCACATTGGTACTGTCAGGCCGGAATCAAACTCGATACTTAAATGTAAAAGTTTCAGAATCTTGATTTTTTGCAAGCTAGAGTGATAAAATCACAGGAATTTTCTACAGTTTCTGCAAAGGTACAACCATTACCATTATTTCAAAGCTTGTTCCTCTAATGCCAGAAAATTGAAAACATTTTTGGTATAATTCATTTGTTTTAGATGCCAAAGATTTAACTCAAAATGACCGGTTTTTTTTCTATTCAGGGACTATATTTTTTAATTCACATTTTAATTTGTTATTCAGGTACTTAGTAAATTGTTATTCTTACGTAAAAAGTAGTAACCTAGAGATTTGACAGATTTATTGTGCCATTTTTAGATTGTTTTACATTGCTAAGAAAAGATAATAACCTATATTAATACTCAAAAAAACCCTGATCTCAATATTTTTGTACAATATATTAAGATTTGCAATAAAAACGATTGTGATAAACTAAATACCTATAACTAAGTTAATAACGTACCATCCACAGAGTCCTACCCACCTACTTTAAGCATTTATTTCAATTTTGTTTTTCTAATAAATATTTTATATGATACCTTGAAAGAAGCCTCCCATGACTCCTTCACTTTACCCCGGATTTGCCCATACTCTGACACACTTTATATACTAATCATAATAGTCGCAAATGTAATAATTGCGTTTCTTTTCTTATTGCTATTTAGTTTAAATTCATATCAAATACTTATCATATAAAGCGCAAGTACGTTTATGACCTGTTCACATTATTAAAAATATTTTACTTTGCTAATTATAAACATCACTAGTACCGCATGCGTTATTTATGATTAGTATTTTCATACATCTAAATTCTGACTGAAATAGTCAAGAGCAACGCATAATTTGCTTACGATGCTTATGACTAGTAATAGGTTTAGAATGGTGCAAATACGCTGTTTATCAATAACAAAAAAACTAAAACTATAAAAGATATCGAAAAATGAGTGATTGATCCTGGTAGATCTCGTTTCCGTGATTCCGAATATACTAATAACTCAATTTCGTAAAAAATGTCGATTGCGTTGTTTATGATAAGGACGGCAGTATTATGGTACACGTAGCGCGTCGTTATACAGGTAGCATGTCAAAATGAATATGTTTCTCTCCATAAATTCAGTTTACATCAACAAATTCCACACGAGAATGAGGAAAAATTCGTCCCTAACTCAAATCATCAATTCCTTTGTTCCTAATCAGAATAACCTCGTTTCACATACACGAACAGAAGCGCCCTCTTCACTACCCCCCACAAACTACATAACAAGGTTATTGTGAACACTCCCTAACGCGAGCTAATTTCAAATAGTCACGTCCGCGCGCAGGTGCGGCGCGGGAATCGAATCCCGACC
The DNA here is from genome assembly GCA_963576445.1 of Lithosia quadra. Taxonomy (NCBI): domain Eukaryota; kingdom Metazoa; phylum Arthropoda; class Insecta; order Lepidoptera; family Erebidae; genus Lithosia; species Lithosia quadra. The sequence continues at coordinate 484,039 of OY754891.1, read as the reverse complement.
CGACCGATAGCAATGTCAACTGCTTATATAGCTTGTTGATAGCTTGTTTTGTATGTAATACAGGTGTGAATCGAACCTTGTACAGTACGTTTTAGGTAAGTGGTATTGTGGAAATATCTATTTGCAGTTATTGAAATAAGATGAGTATCGTTTGATTTTTTTTATTTCTATTATTTGTTTTTATCCTCACGCTTGCAAGGGTAGACAGAGACACAAAGTTTTGGATTCGGTAAATTGCACTGAAATTGGATTCTAGTATTCTACAACATTCTACATAGACCCAAAGTAAGAATAGATTAACTAGCTTGTGTTATGGGTTCTAGATTGTGGATAAACATACTTATATTTTTTTTTTGTGAATACATACATTATTGTACATAGAAATACCCAGACCAATGTATATGGACATATTCATGCATACAAATATTTGCACTGAGCGGGTATCGAACTCGGGGCTCACTGTTGTGGCAGTCGAATTCACTACTGCTACGCCACAGAAGCCGTCAAAGTCTAGTGAAATCTAGTATTTTCAATAAACAATCTAAAATATTTTTTCTTATATCACGAGATTGCCATGTTTTATTATACCACTTACTTGGCAGACAAGCACACGGCCCACTTTATGGAAAGCAGTTACGGTGGTCAACACGCGTTGCCGACCGTGTAAAAACCTTCTAATGCCCTTCTTGAACAACCCAATATTGTAGACGCTAGGGAAAATCACAGTAGGGAGATCGTTCCACAACTTAAAGCGTGCGCGGATGAAAAACAAACGAACTCCACAGATAAAATAGAAAACTGTAGAACAGTAATCGTTCAAAAACTCAATTCTTACAAGTAAATATACTACGTGTATATATTTTAAGTCAAACAGGGTAAGTTGTGCGCGTTAAACTTTGGCCATATCTCGCGTCGGCTGGCGGAGTCGACTGCTCTAGTTTGCCATTCAGCTGCACTCGTGTGAACTTTGCGTGAGTCTGTTCAGAACGGAGCTGAGAGTTGCGACGAAACAATTTTGGGAATGAAATCACGATATACGATGCTAGAAGACTAAGAAGGCTAAGTTTGTCACAGTAACACGCTTGTAGGAGCAAATATTAAATTTTGATTCCGATTCCGTGGGCTATTAGAACCTATTCCAGGGGTAAAAAGTAGCCTATGTATTATTCCAGACTATAATCTATCTCTGTCTAAAATTTCTTCAAGATCTGTTTAGCGATGGAGGTGGGACACGACGGTATCTCCCGTCTGAAATGAGCAGTCCGACTGGGGTAGTACCTCCGCCCTACAGGAAACCGCGGCCATAAAATCCATCGTGTTGTGTTCCCGCCGGTAAGTAGGGAAGCCAGAACTCACTTTATCCCTCCTCCCCTCACCCCTTCCTAGCCCTCCCCCTTCCTTTCAGTGAAGGCAACGCATGCGTGACACTTTTAGTGTTGCACACGTCCATAGGCCGCGGTGACCGCTTCCCATCAGGTGGGCCGTATGCTTGTCTGCATAAGTGGTGTAAAAAAAATATCTTCAGCTAAGTACCTAAATTGCTAGAATTAAGAGTGAATTTACATGGTTAGTGTAATGACCAGAATTCGGAACCCAGAATTGTAAAGTCTGTTTCTTAACTATTAAGCCGCCAACGCTTCAGTAGTCTTAATCTCTAGTTATTATTTCATTGTAATATTTACACGCATTTATTATGAAGAAGAAAAATCCTTTTTCGGACGACTGACTTATCCTTTTAACCGATTCAACTAAAGCTAAGTTAACTCCAACTAAGATCTTTATTCAACCAACAATAAGTCACCAAAATTATTTCCCTTACCGGTGTATGAATTCATAAACAGCGTCCGCTTGTAGAATCCTAAAATTCAACTAACCTCCGAAACTTTCCTCCCTCCTCAGCCGTTTAACCCGCCTTTACCCGACCTTCGAGAAACTTGCCTTGGTGTACTTGAGTTTTACAAGCCTCCCTTTCGTCGGTAGTTAATTTTGAAACATCGCTGTTCTAGGTTGTACAATTCATTTATAGCTTTTAGGTATTTCAGTGTAGTGCTTTTCTTTGTTCAAAATTTTCTTAAAAGATGAACCAGATTTCTTGTATATTTTGAAGTTGAGTGATTTGATAAGTGAATTCACCACTTTATAAAGTCAAAGTCAAAATCATTTATTCTGTATAGACCATCAAAACTTACAAAACGTCAAAATGTTTTTTTTTTATACCAAGTAGGTGGCAGACAAGCACACGGCCCACCTGATGGGAAGCGGTCTCCGTGGCTTTTGGACGTGTGCAACACAAAAGGTGTCACACACGCGCTGCCTACCCTGAAGGGAAGGGGGTTGGGCTAGGATGGGGTGGGGAGTCTAGGAAGGGGTGGGGGGAGGAAGGATACAGTGAGCTCTAGCTACCCTACTTACCGGTGGGAACACAACACGATGGTTATTATGGCCGCGGTGTTCTGTAGGGCGGAGGTACTTCCCCAGTCGGACAGCTCATTTCAGACGGGAGATACCGTTGTGTTCTACTTCCTTCAAAAATATTTAAAACTAGATGAGGAAATTAATGGACCAACCGGTTCGAAACGTTGCCCAAAGCTGTTTTTTTATCTATTTACAATTATTTTCTTAATTTAAATACAGTTATTGGGTTTGAGTTGAGTAACATTGTTGAGCGAACAGCTCATTTCCAAGCTTGTTTATCGTCTAAATAATCTTGAATTTTGTAGTCTACTTTTTGGCAAGGTTTCCTTTTAATCACATTTTTAAATTTATTTACTTGTAAAGAAAATAATTTATCCTGGTCAAACTCGCTGGCAACCGATTATATTACCGACCGAGCGAGAACATTAGCAAAAGCAGTCTTAGGACAGGTGACCATTCATTTGACACACTGAGACGCTCTGTGCCTCAGAGAGCACGCTAAGCCGTTAGTCTATGTCTCATACAATATCTATGGCAGTCGTTACGGGTACTTGGAGACCTAAAATTCCGACAAAATGGTCTCACTACAGAATTTCGATATCGTCAATGAGTTAGGTCAAAATGGCAATTGCTTGACGGAAAATTTTGAAGTTTAGACGCTTCGTAGTTAGATTGAAAAGCCGACCCTAACTGAGCTGAGAAAAGGCTCGCAGGCAAGTGACTACATCAAGAGTAAGTGTACATCTATCAAAGTAACTAAGTACATCTATAGAGTGTGTTTTTTTATCCCAATCTGTGGATGTAATCACTTTAATGTTAATAATAATTTTTCTTTCAATTTTCATTCAACATAATTATTAAAATAATTTATCGTAATATTGTATATAAAATTCCTAGTGATCTGGGTAATGGACTGCTGAGACGAGGTCTCGGGTTCGATACCAGGTTCACCATGGCACACACCAATGACTTTTCGATGCTTTTCGAAGTTATGGGTGTATTTATCGGAGGTTTATAAGTGCCTCGGAGAGCACGTTAAGCCGTCGGTCCCGGTTGCCATACAAACATCTATGGCAGTCGTTACGGGTAGTTGGAGCCCACAAAAGACCAACCAGTCTAACTTGGAACTTCGATATCGCCATTGGTCGTAATGACCATTGGTTGTGGAGGTCAGATGGCAGTCGCTCCACGGAAAATATCGAAGTTCAGCCGCATCACAGTTAGACTTGAAAGCCGACCCCAACTGAGTTGGGAAAAAGGTTCAGGGAATGATGATGTTATCGTAATATTGTGTATAAAATTATCTCGGTGGCGCACCGAGTGCATATCAATCTTCAGAACAAAAACATGTTACTATAAACAGCATGGGCAATCCTTTATTACGTGAAAAAAAAAGAGGGAAAAATAGGGAAATGTAACACTTCTGTCTACCCCTCGACAGGCGTTGTTATCACTATGTCTAACAACACGTAGCAAAAAACATTACATTATAAATCTAATCAAAAGTAACGAGACCAATCCTGAGCTAAACAGTGTTCAGCCTCAAACGACCCTCGAAAAAATCCAAAGTGCTTCGATTTCATTATGCACGGCGCGAGCCAATTGTCCAACTTCGGCAATAAAAGTGGGAATAGTGACCCATGAACACGATATTATCATGTTATTGTAAACAAAACCACTGTTTCGCTTTACTCGTTACTGGCTGAATAACGGCACAAGTTTTATTAAAAAATGTCGGGCTTTGCCTCCTGGGGGCAGACTAGCTGTACGCGCTTGAAGCCACCTGGTCGTTTGTGTGATTAACTGTACATGTGTTGTTCGCAAGTGTACATTTGTTGAGTGCGAACGTGTACATTTATTTGCATAGCAGCCCATATTTATGTCCCACTGCTGGGCACGAGTCTCCTCTCCTTTAACGAGAGAGCTGAGAGGGTTTAGACCATAATCCACACACGCTGGCCTAATGCTGTTAGTGGATCGGACATGTCCTTAGAATTTCTTCTATGACATGTGGGTTTACGACAATGTATTTCCTTTACCGTCAGCAGATGGCAAATCATGTGAACAGCACATATAAATTCCAAAAAGTGAAATTCACATTGGTAATATCCGGCCTGATAAGAACTCGGTACCTCTGAGTAGAGGCCACGTCCTTATTCATTCAGCTACCATCGCTTTTCCATTTTAACTTAATTCATAAATAAAATTAATTAAACAAATTTTGCATTCTAGATTGATATTTATGGTCAACAAAACAAACAAATATGGTAAATAATCCCCTCAACATTTTATAATAGTACCTAAACGAATTCATATTAATATAAATATGTAAACATAATTATAGGAAACCAGCACCATAAACAATTTAATAGTATTGGTTTTTAAATCAACATTAAAACAATTGAAAGTTGTAATTTACGAAAAAAATTTGTTAATTTTCAAGCTACATTTGTTGCATGGACAGAGTGGGCGCACATAGTGACCAAGAGCCTTTAAATACTCTGTTAATTATGAAAATGTGTCAGCCCACCCGCATTGCAGCGGGTTTCATAAAGGGGATATTTAGTGAGCAGTCGTAAATCCAGCGAACATCTCACAAAGGATAGTCGGGCGGGATTGCAAAGGACTTAAAATTATACTACGAGATGATTGGTTCCGACAACTTCACAATTTCCAAGGATTAAACTGTACCTATTATACCTATGTTCAATTTATACATACTGTATATAAAATACTTCTAGATGGCTTTAATATTTTGACATAAAATTTATAACAATGGTGTTAAGATTTTTCTTGGCAGAAGTTGGAAACATTTTGTTACGTACGCAAAAAAATTTCATTAATTAAATTCTAGGAAAAAAATAATGATTATAACTTTACGTACTTGGCTTTCTTGATTTTTCCAAATGAAATAATAATCTTTTGTTATATTATATCTAGGACTAACTCTAGCCAGTGGTTCCACATATTTATCCAAATATTTGCAATAAACGGATCGGATTTTAACTGACAAGAGTTTAAATACTAGTTTGACGTGACATAGGGACATAGTCCAGATTTCCAGTTAGGCGTTTTTTGTATTTAGATTGAATGCAACCTGCCGGATGGTAAGCTGAGGTGGAGTTCAAAAAGTAGTAGGTAATTTTAAGGCATGCCTCTAGAATGACAAAAACAATACAAAGTATAATAATTTCTGGAAGCGGCTGCTCTCTGACCTCCCATCCTTGAGAGGAAAGTCTATGCCAAAGCCTCGCCCGTTGCTTACCAAGAACACCACTAGCAGATGAATTGCTTGAGCGTCAAGGATGTTAGTAGAAATCTGCAAAACCATATTAAAGCTTGATATATTTATATCTAAACCCTGACCGACCACCAATACAAGCTACTTCATATTATAATGTTGTAATTTCTTATTTGATAAGCTGTGTATATTTTTACCCAACTGCCGAGAAGGGTTATGTTTTTCGCGCGTATCTTGTATGTATGTATGTATGTATATATGTATCGTTAGATTCGTCTCGGTAACCCAAGTGTTCTTAGATAGGTGACGTGAAAAAAAAACCAACATGGCCGCTGTAATACTCTATAGTTTAAAGGGGGAAAAAATAACAATAAATTGTATAAGGTAATATGGGTATCAAATTAAAGGGCTTTTCACAAAGATTTCAAAAAGGTATATATCATGACCAAATTCTAATTTAAAAAATGAATATTTCATCGATACAAGTTTTTGTATAGGTAAGCTGGGCTGAATAAAAATATTTTCTTTCTTTCTTTCTTTCTTTCATTATAAAATTCAAATGATAGCTTACATCGACGGCGATGACAAAGGTCATCCCTGGAGAGATGGCGGTACTGTATCTATTATAAGTTGAATTAATGCCTGCCCGGCTCAGGGGTGGCGAGTGACGAAGGTAACACTTTTATTTTTCATGATCGATGGTGCTGGGAATTATCTATAGTTTTGTTTATATTACCATTGTTTACGACTGGTTCTAGTTTGAAAATAGATGAAGGGATGATATAACTTTATGGCGTAAACATGGCAGATGTACTGTAGTTTTCCCAAGTGACTACGATATGGGGTGCTATAAGATGGGCATTAGAAGGTTTTTACGGGTATAGAAGTGTGAATTGGTCATGTGGTCATGTGAAAAACCAGGGACCTTTCATTCAAAATAATGGGTGGTGGTAACCGCTTCCTATTACGTCGGCTGTTTACTTCACTTAAGTGAAAAAAAGATCTTACGAGGATTACCTTCTGCTATAGGATAAAATAAATATAAAAAAGACGGGGAATTAGGAAAGTAATGAGTAAAATAAAGTAAAAAATGAGGATTTTCAAGAAGGGCGTTTGAAGGTTTTTGCGGGGTTGGCAGTGCGAGTGTGGCCACACACCCATAGGCCACGGTGACCACTTGCCATCAGTTGGGTACGTCCGTAGGCTTATCTGTCACCTATGTGGTACAAAAAAATCAATGCCTGTCATGGTAACCCTCCATGCCCGAGACTTTACCTATAACATCAGGCGAGGTAAAGTCATTAGACTTCACCAATATAAAAAATAAACTAAGATTAGTACTCCTAAATGCTCTCAGTACTTTCTTACCTAAATACATACACAACTACGTCTGTTGAAGGCTGCTCATAAATGGGTCATCAAAGAGATCGTCCATGTACACGCACATGGCTTCGGTCCAGCATTTCAACAGCATACATTAAATTTTTACTATCGATGAGTCATAGCAACTTTGTCTAGAATTGCCTAATATAAAATGAAGTTGGTTATTGAGGGTTTAGCTGAACCGGAGAAATTGTCAAAAAACGCTAAAACTTTAGACTGCCAATAATTTTTAAATAGCATAATATGAACGAAATATTTTCCGTATTCAACAAGTGCACGGTCAGAGGGATGGCTACCGGTAATCGTTGACTATAAACAGTAGCAAATGTTATATTTCATTTTTTATACTACTTAGGTGGCAGACAAGCGACAGTAGATGAATGGATAAGGGCGCGGCCTTTTCTCATAGGTATCGAGTTCGAATCCGGCCGGACAGTACCAATGTGAATTTCACTTTGTAGAATTTATATGTGCTAATCACATGATTTACCATCTGCTGACGGTGAAGGAAAAACATCGTGAGGAAACCCACATGTCCTAGAAGAAATTCTAAGGGCATGTCCGATCTACCAACCCGCATTAGGCCAGCGTGTGTGGATTAAGGTCTAATCCCTATCAGCTTTCTCGTTAGAGAGGAGACCTGTGCCCAGCAGTGGCACAAAAATGGTTTCATCAGGTGGTAGGCTAGGAAGAGGTGGGATAAGGAACTAGGAAGGGGTGGGAGAAGGTGGGATGAGCTCTGGTTACCCTACTTACCGTCGGGCAAACAATACGATGGTTATATATACTACCCCAGTCAGTCCGACTCAGTTTGGACGGGAGATGCCGTCATGTCCTACCTCCTACATTCTGTTTGGTCTCCTAACCTATAAAAACAATTTCAACAGTGCGTACGAGAAATGAAAGGTTGAGTCAAGTTATACACATGTTTGATTGTACCTCACATACTAAAATATTTCGCGCACTAATCTTAGAAGGCAGAGTAAAACCTATAAAATCAACGGACGGAAAGAGTTGAATACGAGACAGTATCACAAAAATGATGGTGGTTAACCATGTGTGAGTGAATTTTGGGTTGCAATGTGTTACGCAATTATAATTGTTTTCTTTTGATATTGGAGTGTTTTTTTTTTCATGTTGGACACGTTAACAAGATTTCACCTAGCCTGATGGTGAGCTAAAGGTAAAGTCTCAGGACCACGGGTCACCACCACATACACCGATAGTGCTGCGGAGGTACCGTCAGCTTGACGGCCTCATCAAATGCTTTTTCCCCTATAGGACCCGGGTCTATAGAAAAGTCTTTATGGTGCTGCAGGGAAAAGAGGCACCGAACAGCTTGGTTTTCGACCAAATTTATTGCACTATCTATGTGATATCTCAGCCTTACACGTGTAGGAAAGGAAAGTGTGATTTTTGAAAAATTTCCTTGCTGTCACTACAATTTCACTACACAAGACATGCTGTAATTTTTTTCGGTACTTAAACTGACTGAATCGTATGACGTTTGCCGCGTAGTGGCTGACTGGCAGTGTGTGCGTGCCGACTTGTACGTATAAGCAGGTAGGCCGACTCTGTCGTCAGTTGTTTTCTTCAACGCTTTCCATCTTTAAGTTTTATAGTTCCATGAGTGGAACATAAAATTTACTAGTTTTATATTTCACGTCATCTCGTAAAACTCGTAACAAAGGGGGTGTACCGTACCCGTGCACACGCTGCTCGGTGGAATTTCTTTATATGGCTCGTAAATGAAGAGCGTTTGTTAGTTTATTAGTTTGTCATAATGTTGCTAGACATGTATGTTGTTGTTTGAGCTAGTCCAGACAATAATAATTAAATAAATGAGAGGTCTAAATCTAATATATGAAATTCGTGTGTCATAGTGTTTGTAACATACCTAACTCCTCTGTAATCTTAACCAATTCTTACGATTTTTTTGTGTATATACTATAAATTCTGATAACAAGATGTCAACTGTTTTTATAGCTTTAACCATGCAGTACCATGGGTAACTGCTAACGACGATATAATGTCATATATCTTTAAAAATAACTCTTGTAAAAAAATAGTGGAAAATTAGCATTAGGCATCTTGACCTGAATTTGGCATGAAAAGAAAATCATTTGACAACAGGAGAGAAAACAATCTCAAAGTGACCGTAAAGTGTATTGACATAATGCTTGATAAGACAATATATGTATAATATAAGAATAAGCCGATTTTAAGTATGTCCTCGATGCGATATCCTACGTTTGGGGGCAAACTTTGCCCCCAACAAAGCCTGCATAAGCTACTAAAATATATATTTATCTACATTTTCCTTTCTTAATTATTTTAATATACCTACTCATAGAACAGCCGTTGAACTGTGTCATAAATATCTCGAAATATAATTAATAAATCCAATCTTAGTTTAGAAATATTCCTCTCACAATTTGCATAAAATTGAATCGTAGATTAAGACAAATTGTAATAAGTGAAATAACTTAGATAGATAACTGACGTTTAAATTAATAAATGCCAGTTATTAAGTTTAAATTTATGAAATTGATTCATTAATTTATTATGTTAGGCTGTCTAACACAAGCTACAGATTAAATAATATTAGTGATATGTAATATATTAAGTTGCTAATAGGTTTGGAAAATTCTGAATTTGATAAACATTATAAAGTGTCTGTTTACAATATTAAAATAAAAGGTATTAAATAAATGCATATGAGTTTTTGGACGACACATATACCATCAGGCGAGGTGACGTGTGACATCATTTTGACGTGTCCCATAAAAAAAACATATATACCTACCTAACAAAAATCTATTTTAAAAAAATTGTCAGTCTGCTTGTCTTTTAGAAGGCGTTGAAGAAATAAAGGTTCACTGCTCGTTCTCCGTAGGTGATAGCGTGATATGTAGCCTATGTGTTGACCCGACTTCTAAATAATATTCTTGCCAAGTTTGAAGTAAATCCATGCGAGTTGCGACATTTTTGAGTTTATCCCAGACATACATACAGACAAACAGACGAAAATTTTAAAAATTTTATTTTTGGCTTCAGTATCGACTGTAGATCATAACCCAAGTATTCTTTTAAAAAAATATTCAATGTACAGTTTTGACTTTCCTTTCCTACCATTTATTATAATGTAGGAAGAATGTAGGTATAGTATGAAGTTCTTCACTTCGATTAACACAATTTATCTAGGGCCCATAAACTTCTATCTTTGTTATCTAGTACCTACTGCAGGAGAAGCGGTGTGATTCACTTATATTGATTAACTGCCCTTCACTTCACAAGGGGATCCCTTTACAAAATGTCAAGTAAATATTAGCCGGTACCGTCCTCCATTCACCCGTTAATAAATCAAGCTTCGTTTTCTCCAAAATTGACTGTTTAACCGAATAATACTCTGAATCTTATTTGTTTGACTATTAATCAAAGTTTAACGGACCTCAATTTCTAATATCTACATACATAAACCTATAAAAACTTTGGGTAGAATGCGTTGAACAATACAACTGACGACACTATAGTTGTCACAATTTAAAAGGCCCGTCTTAACAGTTCGCGCCCATGAAGTTCTTAATTTTTTACCAATTGAAATGTTCTGAAGGTAATTACATTTTTCATTGACAGGTACCGCCCACTCGGCTAAGTGCTGTGCATAACGATTTTTTCATATTCTCCACAGACTAGTAATAATCAGTTAAGGAAAGAAAATATCGAGTAGAAGATTTTTTTTCAAGGGCTGTTTGTGTTGCACACGGCCACGGTGTCTGCTTCCTATTAGGTGGGCCGTGTGCTTGCAAAAAAAAGTTATATTTTGTAAAAACCGCACTGATAGCAAGAAAAAATATCCAGGAATCACATTTCAATCAAATTTGAGTAACGAATTTCGATCCAATATTCACTCACACATTGTTAGCTGCCGCCATTTTTTGTAACTCGTATTCAATGAGTTCCGCCCTTAGGGTTTTAGGTTTATGTCTACATATCTACATATATATAAGGCTTAATCTTTGAAATTGTAATTAAAAGGTTTAATCAATCATTCGTTATTTGTAAATTTAATATGAGTATAGGTAGACGTGGCAAACTATATCAACCCTCTACATTTCATCTTCAGGCAAATTTCAATGAAATTGAATTTTAGATTGACATGGTCATTTATTTTTCTATTAAAATAGTTGACGATATATTTACTATAATTTTTTGTTTTTTTGCAAGTGCCATGATCACGAACGTATGGACAGAAGTACGAATGTGAATAAGATGTGAGAGATATGGTTTTCCCTGGCGACTACAATAATGGGGTTCTTCAAGAAGGGCATTAGAAGGTTTTGGCAGGGTCGGCAGTGTGAGTATGTTGCACACGTCCATAGGCCACGGTGACCGCTTCCCATCAGGTGGACCGTGTACTTATCTGCCACCTAAGTGGTATAAAAAAAAAGTATTAGTATTAGTATAGATAATTATATAGCGTGAATGGCAATTTTGATCTACATTAAACGTACAACGTATCTAACGTATTTAATTGGATAAGAAATAATACTGTATTGTTAAAATTAGCTTTGAAAATGACACAGGTTTTTTTTGTAATTTGTAAAGATAAAAATGGTTACTGTGGGCTACCCTTATTAGGTAGACATATGCTATCGCGGACTTTTTTGTAGACCTTTTTATGTTATACATTTCCACAGTACATTATTTTGTTCTATCTTCAATAGTTTTCGCAGCGCACGCAATGTAAGTAATTTATTTAGGTCGCTTCTCATCAGCTGGACCGTGTACTTATCTGCCACCTAAGTGGTTTACAAAAAAAGTGTATGCGTCAATTTTACGTAGATTGTCTTACTAGGTTTAAATGGCGAAACAAATATTTACATAGTATGGCTGTAATTCCGATTATTTTGGACACAATACTGTGAAGCACAGATCTCGTTATTTATTATAACGATTGCATATTTGCATCCACACTATTCAGTAATCCGCTAAAAAAATATTGTCCCTTTATACTAAAAACAACAAACAAACGGGCAACACGAACAATGTCCGAATCTAATATGTTACGATTCAATTATTTGACGTCACAATTGCGACAGCAATTGATTCAAATAAAATAAACATGGAGTTTAGGAGCCGGTTCGAATCCGATTGCCTTTAAAAACGTCCACTGATTGTGTTTTACTTGCTATGTTTGTTTTACATCGTGTGTGTAAGAGCTACGGCAATCGGAGGGTTAAGTTTGTTCGTATTGGATGGAGCTGATTCGGAAATACGATGGTTGGGTTTGAATATATTGGAGGGTTTTTGGCATCCGATTTAGCGAAAAGTAAAATCTGAGATTATTGTCTCATGAATGTAAAAAAAGATATGTCAAAAAATAATAATAATAATAATGTTACATGGACTGGACGTTTTAACATGTCAAAAAGTATATTATGCCAATAAAAAAATATATCATTTAATTACAAATTTTAAATTCAAAACAATTTCATCAATCAAAAAATCAGTTACTTTATAATATGCTTTTTGCAGTACCATGGGAGGCATCCCTTTTTACTTTTTTCTAGTAATGTAATGGAAAAGGTGATCTAAATTCCACGCAAAATTCCAGCTGTGGACAACTGCTACTTACCAATATATATTTAAAAAGCAAGCGAATATTGTAAAAAATGCTCTCTCTCCTTGATGATCGATCGGCATTATGTAGACCGTATCCATGGGGGTTCTCATTTCTATTCATAGTACACTGATGGTTACTTTTGACCCACATACATAATCTTGTAAGGGACTATTTTCCCCATAATACACAGCTTTGTGCGATCCGCTTTGTAATAAAAAATTTATCAGACTATTCGCTAAGGTAAATAATAAAATGTTGAAGTATATCTCCATATCTATCGTTATAGATATAATTCTTCTGTATGTGTGTTGATAGTCAACTACTTAACGGCTGGACCGATATGAATGAATTTTGTTGCATACGTGCATAATAATGTGGCTTTCTATTGGTGAAAGAATTTTTAAATTCGGTTCAGTAGATCCCGAGATTACCCCTTACAATTTAACAAATATCTAAACACATAAACTTTACTTCTTTATAATATTGGTATAGAAGTATGGACGAACGATTTTCAACACAAAATACAAACATTTTCATGTAGGTCACAAGGGGATCTCTTATGAATGTCGAGATTAGATTAGCAGGTTCTAGGAAGGTATAGGAAAACCTACTAATACGGATGTATTATATTCATAAACTTTCGCTATTTTACGTAATAACGGCTTAAATTGGGTATAGGGATATATTATTATAATCTGGAAATTAACATAACCTACTTTTATTCCTGGAATAATTTCCATGAAAAGCGGGAAAGGGTACAAAGTTCCGCGATGAAACCTTTTTTTTATCGTGTGGGAATTCCCACGGATACCACCCCTGTTGGCTATCGGGGGTGGTTATGTCGGAATCAAGCTGACTAAATCAGCCTGCCCGCTCCCCACTGTGCCCTCTGCTAGTCAGAGGGACACGTGGAGAGCCCCGGAGCTGTCCTCTAGAGGACCACTCCTACCCCAGCCGAATTTGCCGCAGGCTACAGCGTCTCCCGTAGTGAGTGGGAGGTTATGCTTGCCTCCGTTACCCGGGTGCACCGCATGGAGGTCCCAGCCCGCACCCTCTGTGGAAACCTATATAAAAAAGTTTAATTTCACATTCGAACAATTAAAACACAGAAGTTACATTCTCCGTAGTATGCTATTATTTTCTTCGTTTTGTGCCTTCCCGGGCACTTGATTGCCAACATACATGTTGGTATTGCTTCTCTAATTAGTACACTCCGGTTCGTAACAATTTTACAATAAAAATACATTTCCTTTGACTCATAGATGTCGCACGTTGGTCACATCGGTTGCGTGCGTGTGTGTGTGTGTGTGTGTGTGTGTGTGTGTGTGTGCGCGCGCGCGTGTGTGTGTGTGTGTGTGTGTGTGTGTGTGTGTGTGTGTGTGTGTGTGTGTGTGGGTGTATGTGTGTGGGTGTGAATATTTCAAGCGCTTTCTCTAGCTGTCATTAAACCTTTCATATAAGCTCGTCGCGAGTACTTTGAGCTGATCAATGATATAAATAGCATCGCTCTTTAATCAATTTAGAAATTATAATAATATCCGAGGATAAATTACAGTATGATTATTAATAGAGTCTAAAAGGCTCTTAGTACTTCTCGGAGAGAAAATTTAGATTCCCTCTTTTAGAGGAGGAAATAATTTATAAAATGAACCACTCCAGTAGATTGGTCGTTAGAAGCGAATGTTAAAAGGTTCAGAGATTGACGTGATCTTTCGGAAACACATTTTGGAAGTTAATGTAAAATGTTAGTGAAAAGTGCCGCCTATTCTGACCTTAATTATGTTCTGATTTATGGCAGATTGGTGTTTTTTTTTTATGTCGGTCACGTCAACACGACTTCACCTCGTCTGATGGTAAGCTGAGGCAAAGTCTCTAGAATGGGAGTCACGATTGCAAACACCGATAGTGCCAACATGGTGGCTCTCAGCTTGACGGCCTCATCAAATGCTATTTCACGCCCCGCTTAAAGGACCCGGGACTGTATGAGGAAGCACATTTTGACATTACAATTGTCATTTTTCAACAAATAGTAAATTTTAGGACAGTAGTAATAAAACTATGGCATAACTGTTAACTTACGAGCTACAAACCTCGGATACTTATAAAATATTGTATGACATTCTATAATATAGTAAGCATGATTTAAATGACTTGTGCTATGGCTTCTAGGATTCGGGTAAACAAACTTCTATACTTCTTAATCTATACTAATATTATAAAGAAGTAAAGTTTGTGTGTTTGTTAAATTGTAAGGGGTATTCTCGGGATCTACTGAACCGATTTTAAAAATTCTTTCACCAATAGAAAGCCACATTATCCGTGAATGTCATAATCTAAATATCATCACGCTAATGCCCAAGGAAGCGGGGCAATAATCATAAATATGACCAATTCCGGTAGATTCTCATACATTTTAGGAAAACTAATAAATTATGAGCATAATGTGAGTTAAAAAGGGTGAATCGGGGTTCGAAATACGCCACAGGCGAAGCCGGAGTGGGTCAGCTAGAATATACATAAAAACATCCAGACAAAGCAAATGGTGACTCCCATTTACCTTTAGTTAAGTACCCAACCGAATGGAATACAGTAATATTAGTAATACCGGTGCACGGCATAATTAATTAACATAGATATTCATATCAGTGTGCCACGTAAATACATTTTATATTAATGAAAGCTCACATGGTTCTGACACATTATGAGATTGATAAAAAATATTTGGTTTAGTTTTGAGTAAGAAATATAACTTCATGTATTTGCATCCAATATTGTTTTTACAGGTCGTTGGGCGTTTGACCCCGGGATTTAAGGAACCACGGAGTCAATTAGGCGATTGAAATTATTGGTGTCAATTGCCTAACAACCCGTTCTTACTTGAAAAATGTTTTATACATTTTCGACGATATTTTAAAATTTTACAATTTCTCAGTATTTCAATCTTCAAATTTAATATAGTATTTAGTTGATAAAATTTAATACGTTGGCAGTTATTTAGTACGCAGTTCGTTAAAAGTAAGGTTTAATTAATAACTAAGATTTATTTAGAATTGATATTATTATTTGTGTCAAATATAGTAGCAATTTAATAGATATTAATAGTTACTAAAGATAGTATACTATGTAGTTAGATGAGAAAAGTAAATAGAGATATAATGGTAATAACTGTGAATGTGTAAACAAAAAATTAATTGGGAGATTGACACCATGGTGTCAAACGACGAACGCAAAAAGTATCTTGGGCGATTGACACCGAGTTCCCTATAACTCGCGGGGTCAAACTACTAAACACCTCTTAATCTGATCTGATGATGATGACTACCATAATTATCCGTGACATCGTGTTTGATGAAAATCATCTTCATACATACATTTTCTCTGGGGTAGGCAGACAACAGCTCGCCTTACATAAGTACTTCACGCGCTTTTTAACTGTCATTAAACTTCTATCCGTGTTTGCAATGATGACTCCCATTCCAGAGACTTTACTTTTAGCTTACCATCAGGTGAAGTTATGTTGACGTGTCCAATATAAAAAAAAACTTTCATGCAAGCCAATCATCTACAAATAACTGTATTTTCCTTAATAGATCTAGCCCATTATTATAAATCTGACCTAGTTATGATAATAATTATAATTTTACTTACCTGCACGAATTTATGGGTTTTCCTTAACTAGATTAATGGAAAGGGTCACGTATGCCTGCGTAACGGAAGTTGTGACGTCACCGCCGATTTTACGACAACCGTCACGGAAGTAAAACTGCAAATCTAATGTTGGTACATTAATTTGTCTATGGGATTACTCTTTGGGTTTCCGTTACGTAATAATTAATAGGTGCTTGGGTATTATTAATAATTACGTAATAATATTATCTATTTTATGATATTCATCTCCTTATGTGCGAAGTAATCTTTATCTAAGAGAAGATAATAAAAATGTTCTATCGTTATGTATCTATAGGAAATATGGCCTACAAAATTATGTAGTGAAATTAATTTTAGGAAAATATTTCAGAGTTTAGAATCGTTAATTCAACGTTATCCAAGTAATTTTTTGTTCAATATCATAACGACTACATTAAAATTACAATATTATAGTATAAAAGGAGATACAGTAGATGGTTGGTTGGTTATGGAGGTCAGATGGCAGTCGCTCCACGGAAAATATCGAAGTTCAGCCGCATCACAGTTAGACTCGAAAGCCGACCCCAACTGAGTTGGGAAAAAAGGTTCAGAGAATGATGATATGAAAGAGATATGTAGTTTGAAATTGTTCGATTTCATCGTTATTTTGTTTTATCTAATCTGTTCTAATTTTTTTCACCGTATTCGCGATATTTCGATTGCTTTTCATAGACTTTTGATCACAGCAATAACTTAGATTTTATGCTATTATCTAGGAGTAGACTTAAAAACTGTGTGTTATCTTATTTTAGTACATATTCTATTCCGCGGTAGCCTAGTGGTTTGGGTAATGGACTGCTGAGACGAAGTCTCGGGTTCGATCCCAGGTTCACCATGGCACACACAATGACTTTTCGATACTTTTCGAAGTTATGTGTGTATTTATCGCAGGTTTATAAGTGCCCGGTTAATGGCAATAGGCTCGCCACCTATTACATTGGGACCTAAACAAACTAGCAAAATGTGGGTGCTAGCACCTCTGCCTACCCCTTCGGGGATATAGGCGTGAGTTTATGTTATGTTATTCGATTCCAAAATCTTGAATTAACACGCTTCGCCACAAGTCTGATAGAATTAAATGTTCCAACACAAAACACTCAACGATTCAAGATTAACGTGATTCGCCAACAAGTCAGAACGAATCCATTAATGCAGAAGCCGATGTGTAAACAATACGAGAGCGGCTTAGCCGAGGCGTTTTAAAATCGATGGCTTGCGATGTAAGCCAGTGAGGCACGAAGCACGGCGAAGCGAAGCGAGCAAGATTATTGTTTGAGGCAACGAATGCTCTGTTGATTGTCGTATTAAGTAACCGGGTATATGGCACTTTTACCAGTTACGTTGTTTCCAGTTTTTTTTAGTAATATTTTGGTCAAACGTATGCCGCGTCTGACCCAAATCTCACCTATAGAGCGCAAGAATTGGATGATACTAAGATGAATAATAGCTAGGATGGTGATTATGATACTATATGCTATTTTTGTTATAAGTAATAGGTTCGCGTTTCACCACAATCTCACTTGTTGGTAAGTGATGATTATGGTTGACGGTGGAGCACGCTAACCTCTTCACTCTAGACTTAAAGACTCCCAGGTTGTAGCTTTTCGGAAACACAGACTCAGGCAAGGCATTCCCCTCTTTAGCATAATGAACGTATTGCCAAAAGGTTTTGTATACGTTTTAGTTTTGACAAAGCTATTATAATAGTCAAATTCAATTTCGCAAAACATACAGAGGTTTTGAAATGAGAATAAGGTAGACGATTTGTGTGCTTATATGAAAGTCAAACCATGTATAAAAGCTGATATTGGAGATATCCGTCTATTCCGGAGATAAAAAGAGTGGTTCCTGTACATAATTATATTGTGTAATAAATAAGCATAAAACAACTGACTTGTAAGTAGTTATTCATTGTTTTGTGTACGTAAAATGATGGAATTTAAATAATTTAGTAGATGATTATGTACACCTACCTATTCACTTAGAATTGTTGAACTAAAAATTATTGAAAACATATTTAGTGACTATTCTGAATAATACGAGAATCTAAAGGCAGCATAAAGTGTTAATTTGCTTTATTGATTGACTATTTTGTAGCTTATTTACAATTTTGATGTGTTAACTTTTAAACTTTCGCGTTTCATGATTATTATACGTAAACGGGAATTAACGCCTGTGATCACGGCCGGTATAACCTGGTCGAAACGTCAGGCATTCCAAAGGTATGTATATACCTATACCATGATCGCGTTAATTCCCGTTTACGTATAATGATTTTGATGTGTTCCATTTAGTGCATTCTGTTCTATTGTACAATTTTAAACTGTTCCATATTTTATTATAGTTATAAATAATTTACCAGATGCACAGTTATACTCTATAGCAGTGTACGTTTGTTTTCCTAGCTTTGTTTTACTTGCGGCCGGCTGGTTAATAACTGCGAGTGTGTTTATACACACAGTTTGTTCAACACAGAGTGCGTCTAGACGATACACTGTGAGGACCATATGTAACTATACACTATAATTAAATAATAATTTCACTAAATAATGGTAGAGAAAATAAAATGACTGATAGCTGAACATTATGCAGAATCAGAGCACAAAATCGAAACGTGGAAATTCGTTGATATCTGGTGATCATACAGCTAAGACGGATTATATTTTTTTCCTTGCATTGCTTTCTATTATGTACTATATATTTTACCTTACTAAAGTACTTTCTATACCATCAAATACAACTAGATGATACAATACAAATCGTATAATCGTATAAACTGACATTACTGAGTAGATATTATAGGTGAGTTTTTCACAGTGGTTTAATACATCCATACATAAAAATCACGCCTTTTCCCCATTGGGGTAGGCAGAGACAACATCTTTCCACTTGATACGATCTTTGCATACTCCTTTCGCTTCTTTAACTTTCATAACTGTTTTCATGCATGCACGCCGATTGCGGGTACTCTTGACCTGACCTTTCTCTAAAACGTCCTGGATCTGATTAGAACATAAATACGCCTAGGTTGGCCTTTACCGGGTTGCTCATTCACCCTCGCCTCATATATCTGTTTATCAATCTTCTTTCATCCATTCTCTCTAAATATACAAACCATTTTAGCATCCCTTTCTCTATCGTTGTCACCACATCTTGAACCATACAGCAACGTTCCCTTATCACACTGTTATCATAAGATTTTGGAGGTTGTACGGGTACCAAAAAAGAGGTCGTAAGGGCACTTTTGAAAAAGGGTCCAAACTTGGAGGTCCTACGGGTACGTCGCCATATATTTTAAATCTTTTATTTACAAACTATAATTATACATGTACTCATAATATCGCCAAACTAAAACACCTAGTATTAAATTATTTTATGTATTTCAGAATATAATTATGAAACAAAGTAAGTCACCGCGAAAAAATATACAGCAAACTGAAAAAATAAACGTTGATCGGATAAAATAATTCACCTAACATTTTAACCAACGGGTGGCACTTTTTAACTCATAGAAAAAATATCACCCCTACGTATTCGTAGCGAGCCAGCTGACACAACTTTATAAAAGAAACAAAAAAAAACGAATACAACACCGTAGTTATAACTGAATCCGAACGTAATTTCCATCTGTCCGGCTCAGAATAATATTATGAATACTTTTTCATTTCAAATTGTAACATCCAACATTTCGGTAATTACAATTCTGTCATGTGTTACAACCATGCTTGTTTAACATCAGATGGTTTAATTAAGGCCACAGTTGTAAGTGAAGGCCTGACTATATTGACGTCTGTTTCTGAACTATCAATATCAATATTTTGGCATGTAGGGTAAACTATATAACTATTGTCCGCTTAAGCAACTCACCTCACTTCAAATTAAAAAAAAACAAGGACTGTGTAGCTATCAACTTTTTATTAATGTTGTCTTTAAAATATAATAAATTTTACTGTAGAATGTCAACAACTTTTGGCAAAATTGACATATTTTAATATAATAAATAAAAGAAATATAATAAATTTGATGCGATTACTGTTTTTTGCAGTGCACTGCAGTGGACAATCTGGAAGTCTCTGAATAGATTAAGGTCCCAGGTTGGCTGCTGCAGTTTCAACAGGGTAAAATAGGGCTACTTGAATGCGGAGGCTGGGGGCTGAGACTGTGAGGCACCTCTACAAGCGATGGACCACTTCCTGTCGTGCCTGCTGTACCCCAATACCTACATAACTGCAGAATTAGACCAAGTTCCCGAGGGCGCTGTTAATTTGGCCACATTTTGGACTGGACATATTTAATGCTGATGCAAAAAAGCTGCCATTGACTCGATGAAGAAGACCGCTTTTTCGAATAGGTAGCAATTTGTCAATTTACAGTGAATAAAAAAAAATAATCACAGTAGTATCTTGCGAGATAACGTTAGGCTAAAATAATACAAAGTTATCACTTGAAGCTGTTTTTCTTAAAGCGGCCAATCACTGTTCATGGACAATTACACCCCGGTTTACCCTATGGTAAAGTTAACAAGTGGCTGGCATCAGTTTTCGGGGCAAGTTTCAAAGTATTTTTTTGTTTTTAACTGGCCGTGGCGCGGCATTCGTTAATTCTTACAGAGTGAATTTTTGTGGTGTACTATGTAGCCACTTTTTGCAACACAAAAAGAGGATACGGCATTTTACGCTTCCTCGCAGCGCTTTGTGACTACCGTGCAGTTTGCAGCAGTCCATTTTTGGCCTCGGACAATTACGTGGGTCGGACATGAAAAAGAAAATTTAGCTAACTAACTAAATTTGTAAGTTGAGTTTTACATTTAATTTTAGTTGAATATTTTTTGTAAATTTAATTTATTTATTACTAACTGATGCCTACGGCTTCGCCTGTACGGGGGTCAGGTATCGTTTTTGGTCGTATCTCCGGTTTTACTTAAGCAATTAAAATCAAATATAGACAATGCTTGTTTACTTAATATGAACCAAATTCAATAGCTTTTTGGATTGGCAATGAAGTGACTGCAGGCAATGAAATAACTGGTTAATTCTCGTAATAAAATATGTTTAAATTCAGTCTCGATCTCATCTCAATCTCCCATCTCAAATGTCAAAAAAAAGGTATTTTTGTAACCAAATACCAAATACTTCTTGGAAATTTGGAAGATTGAAATTTTGAACAGGGATAGATCGTAATCTGGAAAAAACACAGGCTATTTGTTAGGGAGTAGTACTAACAAGTTTACTAACAGCCGTATTAAACAAAAACCTATATTTATTCAGTCAAACATAATAAGAGCTATAGTTATTAGACCCGGTACAATCATACTATGTTATCAATTTAATAACAATTATTTAAACATTGAATTAGTAGTAAACTACTGTTGATAGTCATACAAACTGATTTAACCACCAAAACGAATAATTTTAATTTACCGGTTCAATAAATTCACGGTCACGTTATATAATTATGAACGGTAATTTGATAAATGTCAAAATGTCAATTCATTTCACGGTAATTCAAGTACACAAGTACACACTACCTATATCCTGAAATTTTATGCATTGTGACAAAATGAAATGAAATTATTTTATTACAACATGTAACCTAGTATATTAGTGTATACTATTAGGTATAGAATTTTAAACAAGGTGTGGCTGTACATTGGAAATAATATTTTTAAAAACTCTGGTCAAAAAAAAATTTTTTTTTGACCAGAGTTTTTAAATTCTTGACAATTTTATTATAGACGTAAAAACTACTGACCGTATTTAGACGTGAATTTTTTTAGAAAGGTTTTGGTTAAACTTAAAATGTACTGTATCTTTGGTTACAATTGGTTAAGTTCAACCAAGATACTGGGGCTTTGATTATTTTATACTTATTAGTTTTCTCGTAATTTATCACCAAGTTCACAAACCTTGAGTGAAAATTTGAGCATTTTTTTTTATTAAAATTTGTTCACGCCTTTTTGAAATCCCCGTGATAAGCACTTTAATTTGATATCCAAAATGCAGTATACAATTTATTTTGATTTTTTTCCCTTTAAACTATAGCGTATTACGACGGCCATGTTAGTATTTTTCGCGTTACCTATCTAAGAACACTTGGGTTACCAAAGCGAATCTAACGATATAATAATTAAAGAAATTCTTCCAGTGGTTTAGAAGATATACGAGGTAATAAAAAATCTAACAAACATTCATACATACAAGATACGCGCGAAAAACATAACCTTTCTTGGCAGTCGGGTAATAAAAAGAGAGTACTGAGAAGCTAACTCCAACATAGCAATTGCTCTACTGGCACGCTACGGAGGTCGCCACGGAGAGCGTTTCAAAGAACCAACTTGAGTGCAATCACGTACAACGCGTGTTAGATTTGAGTTTGTGAGTTCCTCGAAAGCTTTGAGGCTTTAATATATATTTGTTTTTGCAAATAACACGGTGAAATACTTTATTTACATTGCTTTTTACTAAACAGTAAAACTGTTGTGTGAATATTTAAATACTTACTTAATAATAACCTATTTGGCGCTTAAACCTGCCTTGTTGTGTAACTTCATATGATACACCTTTCATTTTGTATATTGCGTCCTTTTCCTTTTTAATAAGTACATATTTATAAAAAAAACATAACATAAACTCACGCCTATATTTCCGAAGGGGTAGGCAGAGGTGCTAGCACCCACATTTCGCCAATTTATGTTTAGGTCCCAATGTGATAGGTGGCGAGCCTATTGCCATTAACCGGGCACTTATAAACCCGCGATAAATACACACATAACTTCGAAAAGCATCGAAAAGTCATTGGTGTGTGCCATGGTGAACCTGGGATCGAACCCGAGACCTCGTCTCAGCAGTCCATTACCCAGACCATTTGGCTACCGCGGTTATAAAAAATAGTCTAGAAATTTCACACCTAACCAGTCTCTTCCACCTAAGTCGTATGAAAAAATACCTAAAGTCAATTAATCTGAAATTTAATTCTGGAAATAGTACTTTATAACCAATGTAAGCGAATAATTACTTTATTTTTGTTCTATGAATTACATTTTGACGTGAATAGAAAGTAAATTTGGAACGCCAACTGACTTTGATTAACAAATCATCCTTTACAAACATTATTTTTCTTCCATTCGAAATTCAAATCAAAACGTAATGAACTCGCATAAAACAAACAGTTCGTTCAATAAGTTCACTTATTCATTCGCGAACGATGAACGATGATCGCTAATTGAACACGTCGAACGCGTCAGCCATGACGTGTTCGCAATTTAAATGTGCGATGTCGATCAATGATACATAAGTGACGTGTGACGTGATTCGGAAATGATTTGGAAAGTATTTTTATGTGGTTTATTCGATGTATTGTGAATGAAAAGATGGGATTTCGATACGATGGCACCGGAATGTAAATGGAAATGAACATTATGCATTTATATTGATTTTGTATTAAAATTTAGTGTGACATTTTGATATAAAGGCATACCAAAATAAGTTTTTTAGGACTATACCGATAACAAGTTAAGATGATGAGGAACTGTACCTACGACGAAGCGATTTTCACCAATTTACAAAAAATATTCCAGAATTATAAAATGAGGTCGTACGGGCCCCGGTTTTTGAAATAGGGTGTACGGGCACTATTTTCAGATGGGGTCGAAACTTGGAGGTCCTACGGGTACCTCGCCAAATAAACAACTACATACCTAGATGGCGGACAAACACTTGTCTCACCTAATGGAAAACCTTAACCGGCTGTGGACGTGCGTAACACACCAGGAAAATCACACTGTGTTATTTCGGACTATTATTATATTCTTGGACAAAATTTCAGCCAAATTCATTTAACCGTTGGAGTGTGATTGAGTTACAAATATCTTCAAAAACTTTTATTACATATTTACAATAATTTTAGGAAATAGGATTGGAAGGATAGGTAGGATAAAATTTTATCACGAACCTGTAAGGAAGCGACATAACCACCCCCGATCCCCCGATGGCCGACGGGGGTGGTATCCATGGGGATTTCCGCACGATAAAAAAAGTACTGCAGCTTCCTTCTTCCTTCTTCCTACAGACCCGGGTTCTTTAACCGGGGCGTGAGAGTATCTGTCTAGGCCGTCAAGGTAGGGAGCGCCGTTTTGAGACGAATGGTGTCTGGAATGGCGGCCTGTACCCTCTAGACTTTACCCTAGATTCTTATCATCCAGCGGGGTGAAGTTAATCGACGGACTGAATATAAAAAAAAACAGATTAATATGCAGAAATAAAAGAGTAGGTATTTGCCTAAACAATAGAAGCTCAAATTACACAAAGTCTCGTTCACAACGTTCTATGGCTATCAATAATGTCATCATCATCATCATCATCATCTCAGCGGAAAGACATCCACTACTGTACAAAGGCCTCCCCCAATGATCTCCACGACGACCGGTTCTGCGCTTTTCGCATCCAGCGGTTTCCCGCGACCTTTACCAGGTCGTCGGTCCACCTTGTCGGAGGCCTGCCCACACCACGTCTTCCAGTTCGTGGTCGCCACTCGAGAACCTTTTTGCCCCATCGGGCGTCGGCTCTACGAGCGATGTGCCTCAATAATGTATAAATAAACAAAAATATAAAGAGGTATATCTTTAGTACAGTAAATAAGTAGATTACAGCTTGCGTACCCGTCGAGATCGTGCACAAACACAGGATTTAATTTAAATGTGGTTGTACGAGTAGATATTTTTATTTTACCAAAATACGTTCTGAGAATATTTTATACAATGGGTAAAACTATTTGCTAGGAATAAAGTAACCATGATTTAATTTGAAATTTAAGGATATAACACAACACAATATTACATTACAGACAATATTGAAATTTTTTTTTTATAGAATTTAATATTTTATTGAAATACTAGCTGTTGCCCGCGGCTCCGCCCGCGTGGATGTCGAAATCCGTTTCAAAAACTATCCTATCTCTCAAGTTGGATCGAACTGCACATGGTGTGCGAATTTTATTATAATCGGTTAAGTGGTTTAGGAGTCCATTGAGGACAAACATTGTGACACGAGATTTATATATATATTAAGATTAATTCTTTGAGAATTAAGAATTAGCATGTTAAGTAAAAAAATAAGATTGCGTTATTTGTTGAAAATATTTCGACTATTTTTAGATTTTTATTACCTATATGGAATTAAAATCAAAGAATACAGGGTCGAATCATAATTACCATTATTCTACCTTCTTGTTTTTGTTTCAACTCTTGCATACACCAGGAGCGTCACACTCGCGCTGCCGACCCCTGTAAAAACCTTCTAATGCCCTTCTTGAAGAACCCCATATTGTAGACGCTAGGGAAAACCACAGCAGGGAGGTCATTCCACAGCCTAAGTGTGCGCGGAATAAAATTCTTCTATCTCACAGTACGCACCGATGATGGATGCAACGTGTGAGGTTTTTTTTTTTTTATTCATGATAGGTGATGAGGATGAGGTGCATGTATGATAACAGAATTGCAATCCTGTTACGGATTGGACGCTTAGAATGAGTTAAATAAACCCCTTCTAAAAAACTAGAGAAAGAGAGAAATTTTACTGGATATATGTCCCCAGAACTCCATATGGATGGTAAACTTATCCACAGTCCACAATACTGTAATATAATTAAGTCCAGCTCTTTTAATTTCTAACGCTTGGAGCACGTGTATTAACAAATTGTGTTACTGTGAGCTAGCATAAAATATAAAGTAGTTTTAAGAATGCCAACTGGACGATGGCTAAGTAATTAAATGGTGTGCATTTCCAATGATTTTCTGATCGGAAAATGATCATCCAGGACGGGACTTGAGCCCTAAGCCGTAGAATATTATATTATCGGAAAATTTCGAGCATATAAGATGGGTCGAGGTAGCTCAGTTGGTTACACCCTGGCGTCAGAAGACCCTAGACGGCGTGCGGTTTTAGTCGGTAAGAGTCCGACATAACCTGCCCTGCTGGTCGCGGGGTGGGTATTCATGAGGAAAAAAAAAAGAAAAAAAAAGGTAGCTCAGTTGGTCAGAGCATTCCCCCTGTATGGGATTGGTCACGGGTTCAAGTCCCGCCCTGGATGATCATTTTTTCCGATCAGAAAATCACTGGAAATAGTTTGCATGCAATTGCTTAAAAATTTCATTCAATGGTGTGCATTTCACAGGAAAAGTAATTCAAGCCAAGCATCATCATTTATGGAAGCCGCTGGTACGGTGACTCACCACCAGTACCTACATGGTGTAGATTTCTTTTATACTACGTAGGTGGCAGATAAACACACGGCCCACCTGATGGGAAGCGGTCACTGTGGCCTATGTATGTGTACAACACTAAAGGGTTCACTGCACACGCGCTGCCTACTCTTAAGGGAAGGAAGGAGGGTAGAAAAATGACGGGAGACTAGGATGGGATAGGGGGAGGAGGGGTACAGTGAGCTCTGGCTACCCTACTTATCGGCGGGAACACAACACGTTGATTATTATGGCCGCGGTCTTCTGTAGATACCGTCGTGTCCTACCTCCGTAAATATACACCTACATACGTGACGTATAAATAACCTCCTTATTTTGAAATAGGTTAATAAAATACAAACGACCTTATGTGGGCTAAGTGGAGATTAAACTGCGCGTTTGCTCTCTTGCGAGGTAAATTATGCAGGGTTGGTCATAGCCACGGCGATAGGCAGTAGTTACACAGGTTTATGCCACTGTCCATTAGCCTAAATTACCCTAGAAGCTTTCAGTAATACTCCAGGGAAACGATAATTTGAGTGTATTACTAACCAGTGTAAAGTACACATAAATTAAAATTCAACAAAAGATTTTAACTGATTTTAAGAAACAAAAACGTAAATGGAAAGTGGGAAATAATTGAATATCCAATTTAGATATATTATAGTGAATAAAAGTCGGTGCCATGATAAATATAACTGTTTGTCTTGCCTTATCTTTCTCATGAAAAAAGAAATGTTTCAAACTGCATAATTATGTATTCAAGAAATTAGCGCGTCAAAACAAATGTTAACACAAACTCTTCAGCTTTATTATTAATGTATGTATATGGAAGTCTTACATTGAGTCATATCTAAAAGACACGATAATCGATAAAACATTAATAAATAATAAATTAATATTCTACGGCATTCTACACAGCGCCCTCTAGACCCAAAGTAAGCATAGCTTAACTAGCTTGTGTTCTGGGTTCTAGAATGCTGATAAACATAGGTACTTATATACTTTTTTTTTGTAAATACATACTTAATATACATAGAAACACCCAGACCAATGCAAATAGACATATTCATGCATACAAATATTTGCACTGAGCGGGAATCGAACCCGCGCCCCCTGCGTAGCAGTCGCATGTACTACCGCTACGCCACAGAGGCCGTCAAAGGATAAAACATTCCAGTTATTATACTTACTAATAAAGGTGAGCACTCACCGTCCTTCTATCGCGCAATATAGAATTTGTAACTAGCATCCTGTTATTGAGGCGAATAAAGTGCACTGTCGTAACGACGCATTATCATATTGTTTTATATTACGATACTTTATTCCTTTTTTTTATAACTAAGAAAAATGTTCTTCCCTTGTTCCCGAATCTAACACACGTGTCTAGTGTACAAGGTTGCCTTTTTTGCCGGGATTTTTGCACTAAAACAACGTGTACCTATTCAATATGCTACTTTATTAAGTACCTACTAATTTATAAAAATATTCAACTTAATGGATACTTAAAATCTTTTTGCAGATCGCGACGGTTCGTTTCATGCATTACGTTTCGCCCCATAACGCCAGCCAGTACCTACCTTTACACAATTTATATAAAACATAACCTAACTACAAATTCTGAACTTACTAAGCTTGGCATAGTAAAGAGGTCACTAAAATAATTCAGCACAATAAAATAGATTGTCATAGTGTGGTTAGTAGCGCCATTTCTTATGCAAGAAGCAATGCTTCCCTACCAGACGTGCGGCCGCAAGTTGTGAGACCAACTGAGCACTTGGCGCGGTGCCAAGACTCTGGAGATGTCAAAATGTTTTGAATACTTTATGGCCTTTATAGAAGGTCCTTTTCTTCCGAATCGGGAGTAACTGTGTGGAAGTAATGCGGTGCTAACGGCCCGGCACGTAAGCCCTCTGTGAATCTAGTTCGATTTCTGCAGATAATATATTATACGGTTAAATTGGCAGTGATTTTAAAATCGTACTTATAAACTGCTAACGGTAAAACTTATGACGATGGAGTTATTTAACGCAAAATGTCCTCAAAAAGTGAACAATACGTCATGGAATATTTTATCCTTGGAACTTAAGAAAATTTCATTTTGAGTAAATCTAACATAGCCATATTTGAGTGGATAAGGACGCGGCCTTATCTTAGAGGTATCGAGTTCGAATCCGGCCAGACAGTTCCAACGTAAATTTCACTTTGTGGAATTTAATGTGCTAATCACATGATTTACCATCAGCTGACGGAGAAGGAAAAACATCGTAAGGAAATCCACATTGTCCTAGAAGGATTTCTAAGGACATGTCCGATCCACCAACCTGCATTAGGTCAGCGTCTGTGGGTTAAGGTCTAAACCCTCTCAGTTCTCGTTAGAGGAGAGTAGACCCGTGCCCAGCAGTGGGACATAAATGGGTTGTTATCAAGTAGAAGTAACAAGGATGTAGGCTCCAAAGTGTAGTTGTCATTCGAGGTAGGTTCATAACAGCCTATGGAAGACTGAAGGTCTAACTGAAAGTTTCCATAGCATTACTGCTCGTGCTAGCACTGAAAATTTCATAAGAGAGAAACCCTACGTAATATATAAAAAAAACCATAACCTAAAATTTGAACTCAGTGTAGCAGTGGCACTTATAATCGCAGAGCTGGCAATGCACCGGCGATCGATACACCAAATTAGTTTTTTTATACCACTTAGGTGGCAGACAAGCACACGCCCCACCTGATGGGAAGCGGTCATCGTGGCCTATGGACGTGTGCAACACTAAGGGTATCACACACGCGCTGCCGACCCTGAAGGGAAGGGGGGAGGGCTTGGAAGGGGTGGTGAGGCTAGGAAGTGGTGGGGGGAGGAGGGGTACCCTACTTATCGGCGGGAACACAACACGATGGTTATTATGGCCGCGGTCTTCTGTAGGGCGGAGGTACTAACCCAGTCGGACTGCTCATTTCGGACGGAAGATACTGTCGTGTACCTCCTAAAATAGTATAATAAATAGTATAATAGTATAAAATAGTTTATTTAATATAATAGTAATAGTTTGGTATTATTCTTACACCGTGTCATTATTACTACAACACTAATCTAGGTACTAGATGATTATAAATTGAAACTGCTGCATAGCATCAGCCTTAATAAACATCCAGGAAATAAAATATTCAACATTTCATCTCCATAACGTCTGTGTTAAAAATAAAACTGCATACAGTTTGTGATATTCCGCTGTGAAAATACACATACATTCTTTATAAAAAGTATTCAAATATTCGTAACAAAAAATGGACAAAATGGAATTATTGCCAATTAGATTTCGATTATATGTGGCAAAAAATACGCTGCAACTTATTTGCGGTTAGCAAAATTATTTCAATCTAAATACCATGAAGTATTACATACCAATCAAACATCAAATATTTAGTGGTAAAACACCCGCAATACCCATAAATTGAACAATCCAAAGAGATCTGTAAGGATGTGTGCGTGTGTGTGTAGGAGTATACTCATACCAATTCATTCAATAATATTATTTTTCTTCGGGCGAATACTTAGCTGCAGATATTTTGCTTCATGCTAACCAAGCCTAACATAAAAATAAAAGCGTACAATGCGTTGACTGGCATTCGTTTCCAATTTTAATCCAGTTAAAATGTGATTTCTTTTTTCATACAAAATTGAATTTGCGAGATAATGATGTTTACGCTTTTTCATACGCATTATGTATTTAAAAATAAAATAGAATCTATTATTTCGAAAGAAAAAAGATTTTAGGACCCAGCATCTATGCGGCTTCATGGAGGTAGGACACGACGATTCCCGTCCGAAATGAGCTGTCCGACTGGGGAAGTATCGCCGCCCTACAGAAGACCGCGGCCATAATAACCATCGTGTTGAGTTCCCGCCGGTAAGTATGGTAGCCAGAGCTCACTGTACCATCCACCCCTTCCTAGCATCCCCATCCGTTCCTAGTCCTCCCTCCTGCCCTAGGTAGATAGCACGTGTGTGGCACCCTTAGTGTGTGGCCGCTTCGGCCATGTGTTTTCTTTTCTTGTATAATTTCCATTATACAAGAAAAGCACATGCAATGTCAATAAAAAGTTTTTCATGCACACACACATGCACACATATACAGATAAGTTGTATGAACGCAACTGAGATGTGAGTGGAGAGGAGTGGTACCTATTGGTGGTGGTTTGTTTGCTTTGCGTTCGTTTTGTTTCTTTTTATTATTTACTAGCTGTTGCCCGCGGCTCCGCCCGCGTGGATTGCGAATTCTGTTTTAAATTCCTTTTTTCGTGCGGAAGTTCCTTCATATATCATCCCTGTCAACCAGCAGGAGTGGTTAAGTCTCACGCAGACCTGATAAAAACCGCACGCTGCCGTCTCAAGTCTTCAGTTGCCGGGGTGTAAGATTACTTAGAGCATATCCCGCGCTCCCCAGTTGACCCTGGGATAGGAATTGTTCGATTTATGATGCCTACAGCCACTTTCTATCATCGCACCGCTGCCACAGGCAGGGAATTCATCCCCACACGTTGCATCCGTCTGCAGTGCGTACTGTAAGGTTTGAAAAAAAATTCATTTCGCACACGCTTAGGCTGTGGAACGATATCCCTGCAGTGGTTTTCCCTGGCGGCTATAATATGGGGTTCTTCAAGAAGGGCATTAGAAGGATTTTGCAGGGTCGGCAGCGCGAGTGTGACGCCCCTGATGTTGTGCACGTCCATAGGTGCATAGGTCACATAGGTGGGCCGTGTGCTCGTCTACCACTTAAATGGTATAAAAAAAACATGGTGTCCCTACCGAACCCCGGAAAAGAGGAGATGGGGTGACAGGGGGTACAGAAGACCGCAGCCATAATAGACATTGTGTTGTGTTACCGCCGGTAAGAAGGGTAGCCAGAGCTCACAATCCCCCTCTCTATCTCTCCAATCCCCTCCTCTGACATCCGATTTCAATAACTCAAACAGTCTTTAAATAATTTTTACACAATTTTATTGAAAGTCTTGATTAAGATATAAATTTATTTTGATGGGAATACAAAGATATACCTTTTTTTTTCCGTGCGGAAATCCTCATGGATACCCACCCCGCGGCCAGCGGGGCAGGCTATGTCGGACTCTTACCGACTAAAACCGCACGCCGTCTAGGGTCTTCAGACGCCAGGGTGTAAGGTGGCCCAAAGAGCATTTCCCTCGCACCCCGGCTTGACTCGGGCCATCTCCGGATTCGAGATGGCCCCCTCGGGTTTGAGAACCACGTAGTTCCCGTCATGCCCCCGGAATAGAGGGTGGGAGGGGCGCGCCTAGGCGCGTCGCCGCCTCGGCCTGCTTCTGCTAGGGTGACAGGCGGCTCCACCCGTCACCCCCAGGCCAGCGCTCATGGAGGACGTAGGATTTACAGGAGGTAGGACACGACGGTATCTCCCGTCCGAAATGAGCTGTCCGACTGGGGTAGTACCTCCGCCCTATAGAACACCGCGGCCATAATAACCATCGAGTTGTGTTCCCGCCGGTAAGTAGGGTAGCCAGAGCTCAATTTACCCCTCCTCCTCCCATCCCTTCCTAGCCTCCCCACTCCTTCCCAGCCCTCCCCTATTACCTTCAGGGTAGGCAGCGCGTGTGTGACACCCTTAGTGTTGCACACGTTCATAGGCCACGGTGACCGCTTCCCATCAGGTGGGCCGTGTGCTTGTCTGCCACCTAAGTAGTATAAAAAAAAAAAAAAGGACGGAGGTCGTCGGACCTCCGACGCGATAGGCGTCCGTGCCCGCCTCCGTCCGGGAGAGCTCTGTGCAGCCTCTCCCGAACCTTTTCCGCCGCCTCTTTCTCGAGTATCACTTGCTCGCAGAAGGAGGCGGCGCGGCGGCCGACCACGCGTCCGCACTCTGCACCATCGCCGCGATCAGCACCGGCAGTGTGAGGACTCCCACCCCGAGGGCTGCCAGGAGGGCCTGTCTCGGCACCACCCACGCACGGACACTCTGCCAGCGTGTGCAGCCCTGAGTCCTCGCCCGCATCGCAGTGATAATACAAAGATATACATAAGGAAAGATAATCATAGATAGGTATAATTCGCGAGACAAACGACGTCCTGGCGCGAGCGGATTGTTTTGCAATAATCCATAATTGGTGAATTTGAGCTCGTCCAGTGCTGTAGCACCCGTGCTATCCTCAAAGGCACCCAAGAAAACTGTACTGCGTGTATAGAGCATAATATTTTGAGCACAGTTTAGATACCTACCTACGTACCTATAATGTCCCGAAGTATATTGGTTTGATTTACGTCCGCATTTCAACTTGCATTTATTTCGCCGCGCATTATTTTTCATATTGCGATAGCTCTTAAAGTATTTATGGTAATTATATAGTATGAATGGCAATTTTGATCTGCATTAAACGTACAACGTATCTAACGTATTTAATTGGATAAGAAATAATACTGTATTGTAAAAATTAGCTTCGAATATCACACATGAATTTTTTGTAATTTGTAAAGATAAAAATGGTTACTGTGGGCTACCCTTAGTAGGTAGACATATGCTATCGCGAACTTTTATGTAGACCTTTTTAAGTTGTACATTTCCACAGTACATTATTTTGTTCTATCTTCAATAGTTTTCGCAGCGCACGCGATGTAAGTAATTTGTTTAGGTAATTTTTTTACACCTTGGGTTACATTATTGAAGTTTTAGTAAGGATCCCTAAATTTTTTCGAGATAAATTATAGCCTATGTTACTCACAGATAATGTAGCTTTCTATTGGTGAAAGAATTATTGAAATCGGTCCAGTAGTTTCGGAGCCTATTCGTTACAAACAAAAAAACAAAAAAACAAGAAAACAAATCTTTCCTCTTTATAATATTAGTATAGATTATTTTGTATTTAATATTAATGTGTGTATATGGAGTATTATATGTATATATGTAGTAAGTATTATATAATATCAGTAGGTATATATTTAGTCTAATATTCACACACAGTTCTTGTATTATTGTAAGGGTGCCTCTGAAAATCAGCGCTGTCATGCTACCTGCATGACAGCATTAAGCTGAGAGGCACCCTAATCCTATGCGGGTGTGGCGTGCATCGGCACTTAACTTCTTTTTATTTTTTTTCTCATTTTCAACTTGTTTTTCTGTTTTTTCTCGTGTTTTTTTTTGTATTATTATTATTACTATGTTAAATGTATAATTGTGCCATGTATTAGTCATACCGTTAGGATTAAATGATTTTCTTTCTTTCTTTCTTCTTTCTTTCATGGAAAATAGATAGGTAAGATCCCATCAAACCTTATATCGGTGCGCTGAAAGTCCAAAGCTATTAAACCCATAAGTTTCAGTATACTAGCAAATATATTTTATAACTTAGCGACTTATGTCCCAAACAAAACTTATATAAAACCGTACATAAACTCGCTGGGAGTTTGTCATTTAAACACTATACACCCGTCTCCGTTTATTAATTTTACGATAAGTCTGTTAAGTGGGCTTTCGAAGTTGCTAGCGTTAAAGTTGGGACATAGCTCAGCTTCGAGTGGAGGACGAACCTATTTTATTAGATAAACGATAAGCTGCTTTGAAAAGAAGTTCTTTGGAAGTATTTTATGTTGGTTCTAGAGACTTTATCTAGTTAAAAGAGAGCTGTGCACTGCACATGCCAGTGTGTATTAGATGTCCTATCTTAATACTATTTGACTAGAGCAATGTTGTCACTGGACATCTAGGTCGAAGCTTAGGCATAATAACTGTTGACTACAGTCTTCTTCAACCTAGCGTTAATCCCAGTCGCATCCAAAGCTTTCACCTCGGAGTCTGGGGTCCGCTTTACCAGTCTTGAATGCGGATTTGGCTGAACCTCGATATTTTCCGTTAAGCCACTGCCATCTGACCTTCACAACCCAATGGTGACATTAGGCGATATCGAAGCATTGCAGCTAGACCGTTGTTGTTGGACTTTTTAGGGCTCCAACTACCCGGAACGACTGCCATGGATGTTTGTATGGCAACCGGGACCGACGGCTTAACGTGCGCTCCGAGGCACGACCAGATCAATGCAATACCCATATTCATGCATACAAAGATTTACACTGTCGACTACAGTGAATACAAAAAAAAAACAAAAAACAAAAGTTAGTTTGTTAAGTCGGAAGGTGTTCAAAGGAACTCCTGGACTAAAAAAGATAAAGCTATTGAGTTTCGGCTCACTTGTTTTGTCGTGGCAAATACTCTGCTGCTACACGATATCCAGGGTCTGAAAATGGAGACGGTAAGTGGTCATAGGAACTTCTGAGCAAAGATAGAAAAACCAATCATGTTTAAGTTCATTTGATTTGTCTCTTTATGGACTTAGGCTTTCTAAGCTTATTTTTAAGAAAAGTTTTTCAATCATACCTAAGATTTTAAGTCAGACCAAGACATTTTGTAAAAAATCGAATCAAAATCCGTTCGGTAGTTTTTTGGTCCATCGCGAACAAAAAAGTATTTTCATGTTCAGAATCGTTCATTTAACATGTACTATTTTTTTTCGAATGTAAAAACAAAGGTAACTTACAATTTTATAATAGTACCTATAGATAGATCATTAGAAATTCATTCCAAAGCAGATAACAAAGCATGCGTCAGACTATTATATCAACCAAGAATATCTGCGCTGAATAATAAATATTCTATACATACAGACAGACAGTGGATGGTAATACACGCTAGTGTGTAAGGAGACAATAAAGACAGGAAAGTATCGTATAAATCCAATTTTTATTCTCATGTGCGTGAGAAATGTGCGCTAGCTTGGGGTGCGCGGCTAAAGGGTTATTTTTGTCCTGTTTGTGGTTGTGTCGAAGCGCTAGTACCCCATGGGGCACATATACTTCTCAAACCCTGCAGTAGTCGGATAATAAATAAATTGAAAATCAACGAAATCAATCCTACTCTTACCTACTAATCTACACTAATTCTAGTAAAATTATTATACACAAAAGTTTATGAATATGTTTACGAATGTTTGTAACTCTTTCACGCTAAAACGGATGAATGGATCTGGCTGGAATTTGATACTGGGATAAATCATAGTCTGGAATAACACTTACTTGCCCATGAATAGGCTCCCAAGGGAATCGCGAACAGCAACAGAATTCCAACCGGATTAAGCTGCTTAAATGCTAATAATAAAGAAAAAATATTTGTATGTTTGGAACGAATAAATTAAAAACTTTTTTTATATAGAACACGTCAACTGCTGAACCAATTTCAAAAATACTATTTTATCTCTGAGTGAAATAATTTATGTAAAAGAATGTGTAAGTTCATTTGAAACTGGGTAGATTGAAAGATAGACTAAATAGTTAGTCTGTTAGTCTATTTCATTCCTAGTCGTTTATATATTCTATACAGAAAACACGATATTCGAGTTTGACTTTGAACTAGATACGGGTAATAGAATATTTGTTATTCTGGGAGTGTGTTCCTCAAAGAAATCTAATTTCACATCTAGTCTAAGATAGTCACGAGTGACATCTTGTTCATGATAAATTCATACTCATTCGCCTTGTGAATAATCTATATTTAGTGCTGGAAGTTTAATTTGGTAGGCAGTTTTGAATGTATTTGCTATTTATCTATCTATAGGTACTATTATGGAATTGTGTATTATTTGTGTATTTACATTGGAGATATAAAAAAAACTTGGTTTATGTTATACGAACGATTTTGTACACAAAAACATTTTTTGGAATTCTTGTCTGTTTGTCTGACATAAAAACCACTAAACGGAATTTGATTTATTTCTATTAAAAAGCTCTTAGTCAGACTCAAAATCTGTTGTATAGATGATTGCAATTGATTTAGTGGATATAACCAAAAAACTATAATTGACTTTCGCACGGAGGTGGTCGCAGACAATTGACACTTTTTATAAAAATTTTGAAAGTGTCAATAAATATTATTTCTTTCTTTCTTTCATTGCTTAAACAGAATATCAAATCTGAAGTTTGACCAATTTATATCGATATTGATAATAAGCTTTCGAATCACTAAAACACTCGTAATGAATAGGTAGTGTCTCTCCTTTTAGTGGCTACATACTACGGAACCACAAAACCCTAAAAGAAATTCCACACTTTTTGTTTACTTTGAATATTTTAGCAACACGCATGAATCCTTCGCGTAGATATCCAAGCTGCTCTTTTGTAGACATTTATATTTTATTTGCCCATAAGGGGATTGCACAAGGGAGATTGCTTAAAGCGCGCTTATTTGCCGACGGTACAACACTTTGTTTCTGAATTTGGAGCAACTTGCGCGAAAGAATCATGTGTTTTCGAGTTGTGAGGCTTTACGATAAGCGATTGTTCACAAGTAGTTTGGTAATATTATCATGTCTGTCTTTGATCTCCCCTATCTATTCTATTAAGAAAATAACCAATCCAACAACTCAGATATATTTAAAGGACTTGAGTGAGTTATCCATCAAAAAAAATTAATACCACAGTATCAAAATTCTCAAAAAAAAAGTGAAAATTCAGTCTCAACCTAGTCTCGATCACATGTCCATTTCCCAAATGTGAAAAAAGATATTTTCTGATTACAAGAATAATATTACTAACATATAATTCACGTAAGTCAATCGCCTTGGTGATTTCAGTATACGGCACGGTGGACTTAAATCACGTAATTGATTTTACGAAAGAACTCCTTTTCGACTTTCATTGCTACACTTCGCACTGTCTTGGACATCTATCCATCAATGAATATGTCCGGTTATCTTATGCATGCTAATATATCGCTTATTCTCACTGTTCATAGAGATCTAATTAGCCCACGAAGTCTGAACTATGTTTTTATTATTATGACTAGCAAATTCACCATCTACGTATAATATATCAGGAGTGCACGAACGCAGTACTGACAACATTCTTGCTTTATACGCATAGTTCAAGTTTACTACACTGGAGACGCAGATATGATCCTCACTTTGTAGAAACTTTGTTAGGAGAATAACTGGATTGTGGTACTTTAGTTCTGTAGTTCTGAATATTATTATGAATTTCAAGTCTTTTTGGATTTAAGATTCAGAGCATTGATTTACTTTTCAATTGCTTTTTTTTAAATAATCTTGATTCAATAACTTATTGGTTCATTTCATTGTCGTCAAAATGACATCCAAAAAAATCCTTAAACGAACTTAAACCAAAAATTTGATGATCAATTTAACTAAATTGACACAGCCAAATCATGTAACACATAGAAAATCTGATTGAGCAATCCAATTGTGTTATAAATGTGGATGCCCTTATATACTTTGTGTACAATCACATAGGCGGATTGAAAGCCCCCGACAATTTCTACCAACCAACCTGATTTGTATCTAATAAATAATTGAGTTTATTTAAAAAAGAAAAGTAATAAATTTAATACATAACTATAATAGATTGGACTGATGTAAATAACTTATTTTTTCATGTATTGTACCTACTTTTTTTTTCATGTATTGTACCTACTTTCTATAGTAACTTAACTTTTGTAGTCCCTACAAAAAAATTTAATGTAATGCTTGGTAAAGCATTCGTACTGCACTTATTTGAGTTGTTCACGATGTCAAATAACGTCATTCAGTTGTAAGTCACACAACTGTTCGAAATTCCTTAATTTGCATCTCCACAGGATCTCCTTCCTTAGTTCATCCATATAACTGAACACCAAGATCCTTTAATTACCAACTTCGAAATAGTTTGATTAAGTTTCGCGTTTCAACGTCTTACAATACTGTAGATCAAAAGTTTTCATGTTAAAAGACTTGGCTGTATTTTACCTTTGTACCTTTACAATAGAGGTTTCCAACTTTACCAGTTTCATTCTGAAACATTAATGCCAAGTTTAACCGTTCAATATTTGAATATTAATGTGGATCAAATTTGAAACAGTTGAATAATAAATGCAAATAAATTTATCATCTTCTTAGTTGCATTTGAGGCCATCTTACTGGTGGCTTATTCCTCCCCTCCTCCCCCGTTTTTGGGGGCCAGACTTTGGTTACTAAATTCAAAGGCAACCATCTCTAAGCCAGAGATGACCTTGGGTCAGTTGGTGTGCGACGAAAATATCTTATCACTTACACTCTGGCAGCTGCTGACCTGAAAAGGCGTACGGTTTTAGTAGGTTCGAGTCCGACATAACGTTATATCATGAAGACGTGGATAGGGTCCTATACACCAAATAATTATAAATCGAACATGAACGTAAAGTTACATGTTACGTGACATTAAATTATAACAAAATACCTAACTGTTGCTTGTGGCTTCACCCACGTAGAATTCTGTACCTATTCGGCGGATATAAAAAATAAGCCGTATATATATATGCTATTTTAGACTATATTGTAATCTAATTCCTGTACCAAATTTCAGACAACTCCGTTCATTCATAAGAACGTTATTGAGACAACAACAACTCGTCCCAAACTTTCAAATTTATAATAGGTATATATAGGAAGTTATCAATTCAGTCGTATTGCGTTGTGTTTTATCATTAATACACTACATTGACTATTAGATTGCGTTTTGAATGATACTACAAATACAAACATATTTCTAAACGTGATAACGATTGCAAAAAAATTGAAGTTAACATGTCCTAAATATTTATTTGCTTTAGATTTGTACAGCTCTGTGGCTTAAATTTCTTTGAGTGTAACCTAACCTTTAACCTTTGCTTGTAACCTAAATTTTGTTCAGATATTTATTTAGTTTGGATATTTAAGACGAGAAACTTTTCAATTTTACTGTTCTTGATAAGTTTTATTTCTACAGTAGTTGTTGTTCAAGAAGTGTTTTGAGCTTCTCTAGTAATTGGAGCAGTTAAAATCCGAATTCGTTAAAATAACTGACAGTGAAATAATACTAAATGAATCTTGAAATATTTTGTCACATTAATTTAATACCCCTGAGCAATTTTTTAACGAATACGTATTTTTTTGACCAATTGTCTTATCAAAACTTATCACTATTACAAAAAAAAATATCATCAAAAAACCTAACTTAACTTAAACTGCCTCAAAAATTTACCTAAGTATTGCCTTTATAATTATTATTGCAACTTATGAGATTACAATTCAGGAGAGTAAACCAAAGGAGATGTTTCATTTTGAGCCCCCTAATTGTACACAATACAGGAAAAAAGAGAAATAATTCCGATTATTGGCAAAAAAACAATTATATTTATTCGCCTCCGAAATTCAAGGTCATAAATTTATAAAATATGAGTACATTTTTATAGTTTTAGTCCACCATGTTTGCTGTGTTGCAAGAAAGTGTTTATTTAGTTAGATTCCGCCCATAATACAAGGCAATATAAGATATGAATAGTGAAAAATGAAAACTGCATTGTCTAGCT
Organism: Lithosia quadra; assembly: GCA_963576445.1. Classification (NCBI taxonomy): domain Eukaryota; kingdom Metazoa; phylum Arthropoda; class Insecta; order Lepidoptera; family Erebidae; genus Lithosia; species Lithosia quadra. The sequence continues at coordinate 444,062 of OY754891.1, read as the reverse complement.
TTTTTTTTATATAGGACAGTATTTTTCTAAGTAGTGTACAATTATCGGACCCAAGGTCCATACATTTGTGAAACATCTCCTTTATTATATTTAAATCTATTAAATCCTAAAATTTTAAAAGCAAAAGAAACCTTCAAATTGTTGTAAACATCAGTTGGGAATTACAAAATAAATTGCCGTAACAATGTCGCGTACGGCAAATTTGTTACTTGTTTATGACACAGATTGTTTGGATGTTCCATTTTTGTTTAATTTATCGCGCCATTCTCCCCATTTCACCCATTCCCGGACCCTAAACCAAGTTTTAGGGACGTAACTAATTACAGTCGACATTACAAGAAAGGTACCTGTGATCTGATATAAGTTTGGACTCGAAAACCAAACTTTGAAGTTGAATTTAGTTTGGAGTTTGGCAGTATCTATCCAAATCAACTATATGGCCTCGGTTGGACGAAGAAAAATAATTGCACTACTGGTTGTGGGGTCTTCAAAACTTTTCCTATCCGTGGCAATAAGTTTCTTATCATCATCATCAGTAATCCTTTCTGTTTCAAAACTGGATACTTGGCTCCTTCACAGTTTATGTTATTTAAAGTTTTAGTATTCAATTTTACCCTTCATATGTAACCCATGATACTTATTTATGAACTGATATGATATTTATGTGAGAATCGAATCAGTGGTTCTCGAATTTTTTTAATCTTATGAAACTGTGTGCACTGTGAGGTATGAAAGAAATTTCATTCCACGCACGCTTAGGCTGTGGAATGATCTCCCTGCTGTGGTTTTCCCTGGCAGCTACAATATGGGGTTCTTCAAAAAGGGCATTAGAAGGTTTTTACAGGACGAGTGTGACGCCTGAAAAACGTTTGAGTGTGTTGCACACGTCCATAGGCCACGGTGACCGCTTTCCATCAGGTGGGCCATGTGCTTGTCTGCTACCTAAGTAGTATAAAAAAGAAGACACTAAAAAGAAAAGTACGGATTTTATTGATTTACAGTTTAAGTTTAAAACAATAGTTTGCTTAAATTCGTGTTTACTTAGTGACTAATACCATTAAAATAAAAATAAAAATCCTAAAATTTGCTTTCACACTAATCGTGTCTTCACAAAATTCTATGATTTAATCACAAGAAAATGAATCAAAACTTTCTTTATAAAACGTCTTAACATGTACAAAGATCTTGCCCTCTACAGCAGGCACTTACAATAAAAATGCACGGCCATTTGCCCTCATAGACACTTTACCTACCCTACTCTCTTTATTCTGTTCTCTCAGCTGGAAAGCGGTATCTGACATTTTTCTCAAATATTTCAAGTCTTTTGTACTGTTTGAAGACGGCTCTGTGATGTTAAAATTTCAACTACCGTCAATCTAAGTAGTCTTTTTATATTTCAGGTAATTAATTTTGATAATTTTTTGTTTTATGTTCAAATGAGATTGTTTTAATTTTATTTTGTTTTGATATAATATTCACAACAAAAGAAAATGAATTTTATGTCGGGGTAAATTCATTTCAAGGCACTTTTACTTATCATCATTATCTTAGCTTTGGTCTTGATTGCATCTGATGCTCGAAGCTTGGAGGTGACTTTTTTCTTGCACCAGTGAATGCAGACAGGAAGGCTGCAGCGAATGTGAGAGATTCTTACGTATATCTCCACACATATTTATCTCCGTGGCACGCATTTTGCAAAACATTTTTTCAAATTTGGATAAGTACCAGTAAACTCAAACTCGGTTTAGGTAACCTTTAGAATATTTTTTTCTACTTTTTATTTCAAATATTCAACGTTAAATATTGAGTAACGTAAAATATGCCTGACAAACATTCCAAAATTAACAAATTTTTCAAGAATTCTATTTTTATATAAGTAGCCAAATGAGTTATTATTAGATTATTTGATTAAGGGTTATAGTTTCACAGTAATCTTATCTAATAAACTAGCTAACCATTTCACTTACCCTATTCCCCTCCACAGCAATATCAGATAAGTGTTTTATTACAGCTATCCACGAGAGTTTAATTAAACTTCCTTTAGTAATGAAACGCTTATATTTTACACATTATTGAATTCACTGCAGTTAAAGTCACAGTATTCAGGGTAAGGGGAAAATCAGTTGCTGTAGATATTGGTTAGATGGACTTAGATAATTTTCAATGGGTTTTTGTCGCCTCACCATGACCTTCGAGGCCCAAGCTCTTCTTTGGCTTAAAGATGCCATCAGCTTGGTACATCTTCTGATTGGAGGATGAGACTCTGGTACAAACCTTTCCTCTCAGAGTTCGGGGTTCAGATGGCTCCCATAAAAGCCATATAAACGAACTAAGAGGGCGAGACGGAGTAAGCAGATCTCGGGCTCTGAGCCTCGAAAACAACTGAGAACATTGCTAAGTTAATGATGGTTTTAGAAGGAATTTATGACTTTGTTGGCAAAATAGTTGAATATCCCTATTTTATAAGGAGTCCTAGGGAACAAAATGATTTTTGTAAGAAAATTAGCTGCGCAATGATCCCCAGAGTTATTCATTTTTGGGAGCCACAGTGATTAATAAATTTGAATCTCGGAAACTATTTTTGTCGCTGACTGTACAAATCCAATAATATTACATCTAACACTATATTGTACCATACTACCTTTATCCCGGGTTCGGATTAAGTACCAAAAATAAAGCAACAAACGTATAGACATTACCCCCGGAGAAGAGATTCCTTTTTACACTATTTAGAAGGCTTATTTTACCATAATAGTATTATGCATTAGCAAAGTGTTCAATATTTTTAACAGCCATTATAGATTCACCATAAATATTGTTATAAAAACTGCAATGGACTACTCCCAAATTCGATGAATAGGTCTTGAATCTTCTTTCCCAGGTTCCTTTCTTGAATGAAGTGAAATATTATGTGTAGTATCAATTTTCTAGTATTACTTATAAAAAACAAGTATTTTATTTATTTTTCAAGCGATTTTTAACGTCTTAATATATATTTTCACAAAAACCATTTTATTTTATGACATTATCTTCACAATATTGCCGCTCTGTTGTGCGCCAGAGTAATTTCTTTACATAGATTTCAGAAGCCATTTTGACAAAAGAATGCACTTTAGACAAGCGATTGTTTAGCAAGAGATACTCCTAAGGGTCCGTTCACACAGACCGGCTCAGAGAGGAGAGCAGATTCTTATCACGTTGAAAATAGAGTTTTTAGTATTTGTAGTAAGGTTTATTTTTGCATCTGCACAGCTTTTATCATTATAAAAATCATTTGTCAGTGTGAACAGAAAAATGCGCGCCGATGCTCTTCGAGCCGGTCTGTGTGAACGGACCCTTAAGCTTCTTATATTTATTCAAGTATGAGTACTTCAGTAATGACAATATACTCTACAATACAATCAAATTATCATAAACTAGTTTACCATCCCTTCATTGTTTATCGAATAAAATAAATTGCTGAAATCATGAACCTTAAAACCTTATGGATGGAATGCGTTGAGCAATTCAAGTTACGACATTAGAATCGATCCACTTTCGTACGAGGCAAACGTCACTCGATCCAGTCAGTTTAAGTAGTGAAAAAAAAAAACAGCATGTCTAGTGTATTGAATAGTGTAAAAACCGCAGTGACAACAAGAAAGAATATCCAGGCATTACATTTCAATCAAAGAAGATGTTTCACAAAGTATGGACCCTTGGCCCGAAAATTGTATACTACCATACTACTTAGAAATATATTATAGTTAGGCAATAAAATTGTAGTTTTCATTTTTTCACAATTCAATTATTATAATATTGTCTCATAATACGGGCTGAATCTAACTAAATAAATACTTTCTTGCAACACAACAAACATGGCGGACTAAAACTATAAAAATGTACTCATATTTTATTAATTTACGCCCTTGAATTTCGGAGGCGAATAAATATAATTGTATTTTTGCCTATAACCGATATTTTTTCTCTTTTTTTCTGTATTTTGTACAATAAAATTAGGGGCCCGAAAATGAAACATTCGCTTACAGATGGTTAGCCACCGCCATTTTTGTGATACAGCCTTGTTTTCAACGCTTTCCGTCCGTTCTGTTATATCCATACTATGACAGCGATAGTGCTGTCCTGCAGTACTTCTTGCTGACTTGCATTTATGAGTCGCTGGCTCTCTCCAGCGACGTAGAGACTCCTCAGTCTGTTTCTAGCCTTCTTTCCGCGCGGTTGCCTAAAGATCGGTCCCATATCTATTCTTTTAAAAGTAAAAGTTTTCAACTAAGTGTTTCGTCTTTTTTTTTAAAAAGCGAATCTCGAAACCCCGTATAACAGTTCGTTCCGTCCGTTTTCTTACATTCATGGCTGAAATCTCACTGAGAGCTAACTCACTTAAATTTGTTGTTGCTATAACGCGAAAACATAAAAACGAAATGCCAAAAGCAGTGTTTACGATCTAGATTTGAAGCAATTACACTAAACTTTTACGCAAAATGTGATTAGTCCACTTTTTGCTTCAATATTCGCAATAAAGTCTCACCTTTTGACAGTTTAGCGTTAGTGTATTTATTGAGTTAGTTTACAAATTAATGATTACAGATAGTATAATATTTTATAAATTGCTTGGTATCTTTAAATACTGCTACAAAAATATAATAAAATGTATTTTTTCTATGTTATTAACTGATTATGAAAAATGAGAAATTCTCAATTATTATTTTTGACCTGACTGCCAAGAAGGGTTATTTGTATGTTCGGGCATAACTTTGTCATATTGAAGACCTTTATGACGTAGCGGTAGTGCATGCGACTGCTACGTCAGACGGGGTGTGTGTTTGATTCCCGCTCAGTGCAAAAATTTGTATGCATGAATATGTCTATTTGTATGTGGGTGTAGGTCTGGGTGTTTCCATATAAAATAATATCTGTACCTATGTATTTATAAAAAAAAATATCCGAGTAATGCTGTTTGGCCGTATTTTAGAACCCAAAACACGAGCTGGTAAAGCTATATTATTCACTTTGAGTCTAGATAGCGCTATGAAGAATGTCCTAGCATATTTATTTATTAATATTATGTATTTTTAAGTCCACTTTTTAAGACTTTGTTATCTTATGTATACTTTTTCCTCAACTACATTTTTGACAGCTATCGCTCTTCGCACGACAGATATCGCCTAATGTCACCATTGGGTTGTGAAGGTCAGATGGCAGTCGCTTCAAGAAAAATATCGAGGTTCAGCCAAATCCACAGTTAAGACTGGTAAAGCGAACCCCAGGCTCCGAGGTGAAAGCTTTGGATACGACTGGGATTAACGCTAGGTTGAAGAAGAGACATTTTTGACAGCTAAAGGTATTATAAGTATTTAATTCACTAATTTATGTCGCCATACTATATTAGGCTATTAAGTCTAAACACAATTCATTTGAACTATCTCACTTAACCATTTATTTCTCTATCGCCGGCGATATTTCAGCTATAATCCGCAAATAATTTGACGCGCGGCCATGGCCCGCAATAGTCCGCATTAGCATGCATTGTGCATGCAAATTGTTGTATATCGTAAATATTTTGCCTCGCTTCACTTATAAATCTGGTTCATAAAGTGCACCACACAAATTGGATTTGACTAAATTTTGGTTGATGTTATATGCAGAACGTAATCTATTTTTTGGACTTAGAAAATTCATCGCTGTGAGGTTGGAAGATTGAAAAATAATGTTATATTCAGAAGCTGTGATATAAATGCAAATCTATTTTAGTTTGTAATTGTTGTCTTTTCTCATTTGACGTGAAGGGTTGTAAGAAATACGTAGGTAGTACACGACGGTATCTCCCGTCTGAACTGAGAACTCCGACTGGGGTAGTAACTCCGCCCTACAGAAGACCGCGGCCATAACAACCATCGTGTTGTGTTCCCATGGTAAGAAGGGTAGCCAGAGCTCACAACCCCCCTCTCCCCATTTTCCCAATCCTTCTCACTAATCCCGCCCAAACTTCTCAACCTCCCCTCCCGCTCGAAGGTCGGCAGCGCTGGTGTAACATCTCTGATTTTGACACTTCAATAGGCCACGGTGACCGCTTCCCATCAGGTGCGCTTGTCTGCCTTGCCTAAGTAGTAGGTACCTATTATTGAAGGTATTTTTCAGACTAAATAGAAATAGAGATAAAATAGAAGGAAAGTTTTAATATCTTAAAAGAGGTATCTTCGACTATCTAACTCTGCCTCATACAAAATTCGCATGTTTCATAAAGTAAGGAAGATCTACGATGTTTCATGGAGAAAATGCTGTACTTTCACAAGATAATGTACATTTTCATGAGTGTATCTACTAGTACAATATCTCTTAGCTGTTTTTATATCAGAATTAATCAAAATAGATCCACTATTATGTAGTAATATCTCTTAAATTCACGGTTCTTGCAGCCAAATAACAATTAATTCTCTTTGTTTTATAACTTTCACCCCAAATGTCATGCAAATAACGCTAATAAACATAGCATATTTTACAGTGGGGGTTATAAAATACCCCAAGCGGACATTTCACGGGCCAGCACATCGATAATATTGAATCAGTTGACTCTATTAACAATGCAAATAGTGTAAGCGAGTGCCAGCAGCTAGCTTCGTAAATGCACAGAGTTGTCCAACTAGGTTATTATATTCCACCAGTTTATGCAAATTTGAATCTTATGCCTCTGGGAATAAAGAAAGGCTGTATGTAAAGTTATGTTGGTAAGTTTATACGACATTGTTTGCAAATCCAAACTTATGCAGAAATGCGAGTGTTTACAAGGATCGTTTGTTACAGTTTAATGTTTATTGTAGACTATCTTAGAGCTTTATTTTATAAAACTTATTTATATGGATTTATTTGAACTAAGTCTGAATCTCTACACAATTTAGAAAATTTGAGAAATTCGTAATTATTATCGTAAGTTAGTATTTCTAATTTACCTTTTACAGAAAGCTCCATTTTAACTTAATATTTTAGGCATAAAGAATATAATAAGAAATAAAAGATGTGAAATTCTGAATATTTGCCATTCCAAACATCCCTCAAATTCTGTTCACTTTAATAAGCTGCACAAATATAGCAAGGAAGTTGTATGCTTCGCACGATTTAATTCTGTTTGAGTCTTTAGCAAATATTCTTGGCGAGTTTCTTTAAACATTTTTCCTTGTAGAAATAAAAATATTTTTGAGATTTTTAGAGTAATATCGTTATATGAAAAGATGAAAGAAAAAAAAAGATATTATGATAAAAATATTTTAAAAAAAGTACCTAAGACTACATCGTAGAAGAATTATTTTTTTAAAGAAATAAGTGGAACATGAATGTCTTCAACATTCTTTAAAAATTAAAAAAAAATTGAATTGAATTTCCAATATTGGTGTTTCCGTCCAATAGAGGTGATAAAACAACAAGGGGTGCAGAGCAACATTTATAATGACTTTTATATTGCAAGCCCTCCTTTTTTACCCGACTGCCGAAGAAAGGAGGGTAATGTTTTTCGAGACTATGTATGTATGTATGTATGTATGTATGTATGTATGTCCATTTCTTTGGCACGGCCTACAGCCTAAACGGCTTGACGGATTTTGATATGCGAGGTATCATTTTATTCGTCATGATTGTGTGAGTGACACTGGGTATATTAAAATTTCTAGAAAATCAAAATGGCGGATTTTTGGCGGCAAAATGAAAATCTTGAAAATTTGTCTTGCACGCTCTACAGCCTGAACTGCTTGACGGATTTTGACAAACAAGGTGTTGTTTGATTCGTCATGATTGTGTGAATGACACTGGGTATATTAAAATTTCTAGAAAATCAAAATGGCGGATTTATGGCACCACAAACATTTGACTGCGATGGACGCAAAAACTGCTGAACAAATTTCGATGCGGTTTTATTAATTTAAAAGGTCTTGGTCAGACTTAAAATTTTGCGTTTGTTTGATTACAATCGGTTTAGTAGAACCGGAGATATGAGCAAAAATATAATAATTAAGGTTGAATTTCGGTGATGTCCCTTCACTACACGAAAATTATTAAATCCATGAAAGATAGATTTTATAATTCATTATTATCCGGGCAGCTATGTAAATAACTAAAAAGTATAAAATAAAAAAATAAATTTAAAAATTCAAAAACCCGACTGCCTAAAAACTGAAAAGAAAAAAACAAGCACTTAGATTGATGCCCGGTGGTCTAGAAACATAATAACTGAACAGTCGGGATCCATTACTCGACAGCCAATCTAATTTTTCAATGGATCCCGACTGTTCAGTTGTTATGTTTCTAGACCACCGGGCATCAATCTAAGTGCTTGTTTTTTTCTTTTCAGTTTTTAGGCAGTCGGGTTTTTGAATTTTTAAATTTATTTTTTTTATTTTCTAGAAAAGAACGCGCAAATTTAGCCTGTGCCAATATATCCACTACTTTGAAAGAAAACAAGCGCAAATCCTGCTCTCTTCTCTCTGTTCGCTATAAGCTCAGTCCAAAATAAACACTAACAACACAGTTAAAACTAAGTAAAAAATGTTAATTATATAAAAAGATAGCCTTATAAATTAACACAAACGTCTTAAACTATGAGACATGTTTCAGTAAGGACGTTCAATTAATTGTCAATGTTGCAAGAAAATAAAACAACTCACAAAAAAAATATATTTCCCTAAACAGTTGAACCAATCTTCGGCTGATGTTTACAAACTTATTTAAATCATAAATCAAGAGATACTGTGAAAACAAACGTTTTTCACGCAACCGAGTCAATGGCTGTTAATAAATTATAACGAACCATTAATCACAATATTATGAGTTATATTTACGCATAAAAGGAATAAAATAACAGGAATAACACGAATAAAATAACAGCGGAAGATAATGAACACGAATTTTTGGACCATTACCTATTTATGTGAGAATTTATAACATTGCCAAGATTCTCTGTTTTGTGTACCGAGGTTTCGTATTATTTTAAGGTGATTCAATGGCCGACGAGCGAATATTCGGTAATTATAAAAGCACGCAACGCGTTTAGGTAGTAATATAATACCTACAGGTTTGAAAAAGATTTGTTGTATTATTAAGAATATATACTAAATAATGGTATGTATGGAATTTTCACAACCAAAGAGCAAATAGTAGAGAAGAGACTCTGAAAATGACTCTACTTTTTATTAAAATACCACGTTATTTCTAAAATATGTATGCAAATAATCTAATTTTTTGCACATTATTATGTAACAAGTGCAATTACAGGATACGGTAATAAATAATATGATAATATAATCCATCTTTTCCTTAGCGAATTTCGATATTAATCGATTATAAGGTTCCAGGAGAACTCCCGTTCGACCTAACATTCAATACCCGTCGACACTCAAGGCCGTTGGTCTATGTAATCACCTTAATAGCATGAGATGTTCTATTACGTTTTAATTTTGAGTTGATTATTTTTTTTGCGGTAAGTATGTTAGATCAAAGTGAAAAGGGAATATGATAAGAAGATTTTGTTTGATACATTGGGAGAATTTAAGAGATTTTCTACAATTTACAGGCCTCCACACTGAGGTTTAAACTGATGAAAGTAATATTATGTTAAATTGAGTATGTTTTGTATAAATAAATTAGGTAAGATAGAGTGTTTTTCTTTTGGTTTTGTTGTACAATCTATACTTTTATACTAATTGTATAAAGTGAGAGACTGAATTTTCTGTTACAGGTACATGTTTGGGGTAATCTTCAGAAAATTTGTACATCATTAAGGTACGTTGTTGCCGATTTTTAGGGTTCCGTAGCCAAATGGCAAAAAAACCGGAACCCTTATAGATTCGTCATGTCTGTCTGTCTGTCTGTCTGTCTGTCCGTCTGTCCGTCCGTATGTCACAGCCACTTTAAAAATAATATAGCTTAAGTTAAAAAAACTTAATTATGATAAACTTAAGCGACTTGAGAGTTGCCAATAAAATAAAACTATCAATACGTTAATGTAGTTTATATCACGAGTAATTGTTAAGAACAGCACTCTATCCTCATCAACGAGGAATAATTCATAATATTTCTACACAATAGCAGTTACTCTAACAGATTTTTTCCCTCACCTGCCATAAAATATCGAATAACGATACCTCCTGCCCATAAAAGAGCAGTGGTGGCCATAAATTGATGTATACCTGTTCCATCCTAAAAGCGTTTCTTCACAAAACATGCACACATAAACTGTGTATACAATATTTTGCATTGGAAAGCATTACGGTGGTTCCACATCTAAAACCCTCGTAAGGCTAGTGGCACACCACCGCCGAGTGTTTTTAATATCGAGAATTCGGTCAAAGTGCCTATTGGAAAAATTGTTAAATACCATTGTTACTGTGTGTTCAATTATACAGGTATGTAATTATATTATGAAAAATTGTTATGAACTTGAAATACTCATACTCAGAATTCATGCTACTAAAATTAGTAGATAATCTAATCGTGGCAGTCCCAGCAATATCCTTTTATTATTATTAATCTGAGGGTCATTTCTCGTAAAAAATATGATTAAAATTCGGTCTTAATCCAGTCTACATCATTCTCATGTCGATCTCCCAAACATCAAAAAAAAATATTTTTTTGTAACCAAAAGAATACCTTTTGGACATTTGAGAGATTATATTAACTTTTAAACTTTCGCGTTCCATGATTATTATACGAAAATGTGCAGGTAGAAGAAGAACCGGCTACCTCACAGACTCGACGACGGAGGGCGTGCACGGCTGAAACAGTCAGCCTGTGACCACGGCCGGTGTAACCTGGTCGAAACGTCAGGCATCCAAAGGTATGTATATACCTATATAGATTTGAGAAATTGATTAAAAGATTGAAACTAGACTAAGACTGAAATTTGAATATATTTTTATGACGAAAATTGAACCTCTGGACTCTGAGAGAGGTTACTATGCCTTCTAGAGGTGTTATTAAGAATGAAACAAAAAATTGTTACTTTAAGGTTTTTTTCTTTATACATTTTGTTGAAAATTTTCATGATAAGAGAATCTTCACGGTTTATTTAAGAATAAAGTCACTTGCGTATATACAGATGACTAATTTGTTTATGAAAAATCGTTACATACAAGATTGTGGAAGCGGTTTTTTAAGTATATTATTTTTCTTATGTTGCTGTATTGCCGACTCAAGACTCCTGGTATGCCACTAACCTAACACGGGAGGGGGCTATTTCACGGCTCATAAAAATTTGATTTTGAAGCCTCTCCGGGCGGAACCTGACACATTGTGTGCTCCATACATTTCGTACGACATGCTGATATTTATGCGACGCGACTTGAAACGTTTCAAATACGCGTTTTAAAATACTTTTCGGTCCGTGAAACGATATTGAGCTTTGTGTGTGGTGATTTTTAAGACATTAATAAAATAATAAATAAATATTCTACGACATTCTACACAGCGCACCCTTTTTTTTTATCGTGCGGATATCCCCATGGATACCACCCCCGTCGGCCATCGGGGGTGGTTATGTCGGGATCGAACCGACTAAAACCGCACGCCGTCTCGGGCCTTAGTAACCGGGGTGTAAGGTTACCCAATGGGCATATCCCTCGCACGCCAGCTGACCCCGGGCCATCTACGGTTTTAAGATGACAGCGCACCCTAGACCTAGTTTAACTAGCTTGTGTTCTAGAATGCTGATAAACATATACAGTTTATTTTTTTGTAAATACATACTTATTATACATAGAAACACCACCAATGCAAATAGACATATTCATGTTGTATATTTGCACTGAGGGGGAATCGAACCCGCGCCTCCTGCGTAGCAGTCGCATGCACTACCGCTACGCCACAGAGGCCGTCATAAAAGACCGGCATTAAAGACCGTAAGACTATGTTAGGAATTTATTTTGACGTAGGTTAGCCATTATAGTCTATCACAGAACTAATCACATAGAAACCCTATGTGATTAGTTATGATGCAGTCAAAATTATTGAAGCAATACAGTGATGATGATGATGATGATCCCGTTCTACATTAAAATGTTCTTAAACTTTTAGTATTCTTCATACAGTATGTAAGAAAAAAAATACGCACATGCCTATCGACGTCCATTTGGCCCTATCCGATGTGCACAATACCGCCCGATTCTCCACCTTCCGCAGTCTATTCTATATTTTTTTAATATATCGGTCACATCAATATGACTTCACCTCGCCCGATGGTAAGCTAAAGGTAAAGTCTCTGGAATGGGAGTCACGATTGCAAACACCGATAGTGCCACAATGGTGAACCTCATATACTTTCACATTTTTAATATTAATAGAATTTTCTTTGCTTATGTTTTTTTTATCATCTATATTCTACAAGCAAAAAACAGGTCCAAAACATTCGACTAGTATAAAATGTAAAATGATATTCAGGAAATATTTTACTTTTTTGAGTCAGAGTCAGTATTTGCATATTGATTCAGAATCAGTGTCGTGTAAATTAAAATACGCAGATTTTTGTTGTTCGAAACATTCTGTACCGTTCGCTACCGATTGATATTAAAACTCAACGTCCATCTTTTTTTTGTGAAGAATTGCAAATTAATTCATTCAGATAAATTGAATAAAGATATTGTTTTGATGTAGACCTTGGTAATAACTTGTAACATTTTGTTTTAAAAATAAATGATTCCTAAATCAAAAACTTGACTGTTGTTGAAAAGACCGAAACAAGTTTGATAGCAGGCGGTACCTATTAATTTTCTTTCGGTTTGGGACATGCAAATGGATCCTGCCTGCTATTAAAATACCAGGCACAAAAAAAATCTTGTAGCCTGTGATAGTAGTAGGCTCCAAAAAATTTGTAATTCTTTCCGGGGTAACTGTATACGCTTTTTTAACAAACTCCCAAGCGAAATTAGAGATTTACATTGTAAGTAAATTTAAAAATGTTGATAAAAGAAAACTCTCGCAAAAAACGTACTATAAAATTCAAGATTATTTGGATGCTATAGATAGATGCTTGGAACTGATCTGTTCACTCAACTAGGTATGTTAATCGAACTAACACTGTATCTAGACTAAGGCTATTGTTGTAAATAGACCAAAAAAAACAGCCCGCTGAGTTTCTTGCCGGAGTCTTCCGGAGCCGCGTTTCAAACCGGAGGTCCATTTGCTTCTAGTTTTAAATATTTATAATTTAGACGTTTTGTAAGTGGCGCTTAAAATGGTCTATACAGAATAAATGATTTTTGACTTTGACTATTAAACTTATTTCTCTCGTTGTCACAATCGGGTAAAAAAGCTTTCCCCTATTCTTAAATTTATCTCCGTCTATAGTAAGTAACGAAGCTCATTGTTAAAACAGGTCAGGTTTGGTCCAAAAATCTCTGTTTAATATAGTTTGTCTGTGCCGTTTAGGTAGTTATTTCATGTGGCGGTAATTCGACACGCGACCGACGACGTATTCAACCCAAGTCCTTTCCAGCAGGGTGACATTTTTAGAAATAAATACCAGTTAATTTGATTTTTTTTGCATTGTTGGCCTTAGTAGTACCTAAGAGGAATGAAGCGGAGCTTGAGGTGATGGTTGTCGCAGCACGTGTGGGACCAGTGGGTATTGGCGTTGTCTAAACCAATATCTGCGCTTTGTCACGCAGTGCTACGATGGCAATCACCTCTTTTCTCATGAGGCCGTCAAGTTGAGGGCTGTCACTGTCGGTGTATGTGCTAAGGACTTGTCCAAATTTCAGTTAAATTCACGGATCTAGCTGAAATTTGGTACAGGTATAGATTGTAGTCATAATAAATGTGACAATTTGTGAAGATGTTTGGATATTTGCGTGTTTGTTATTCAATCATGCACTGATTGTTGAACAAATCTGGCTAAAAATTGGTACAGGGATAGATTATAGTCTTTAATAATACATAGACCTTTATACCTGTAATAAGTTCCTATTAAAAACAGCAACGGAAACAAATTCCCCGCGGGTAAATCGTCATCTATGGTTTATCTAGTTGTACTCAAATCCCAAACGAAATTTTCGATCATAAAAATATCAAGTTCCCAATATGAGAACCATCGCATACAGATGAGGGATGGTAAGGCGATCGATCGATGTTTTACCACGAAATTGCCGACTATGACTTGCATAAAGACACAGAGGAGCACCACTAACTGAGTGTAACGGCCCTTGGAGATGACCCAGAAACCCACTTTTATATTTATCAGTTGAAAGTATCGTACACGATCATAACGTGACTGCGATCTTTTTCTTTATATTGGAAATGAAGTAGCTTGGACTGAATGCGAACTGCTGAATTGCTAGCTGTTGGCATTTTAAAGAGATGTCTTATTGAAATATGTGGTAATAAATTGAACATTAAAGTGCCATTGAAAAGGTAGAGTAAATTACTAGTGATTGGACGTTACGAGTTATTGGACACAATTAGACTTGAAATTCTTTGCCGGCTCACGTGTTTTCTTCCTCCCGGGTCCTTTATGCGAGGCGTGAAAAAGCATTTGATGAGGCCGTCAAGCTGAGAGTCACCTCTATAGCATTATTAGTGTTTATAATGGTAACCCCATTCTAAGACTTTACCTTTGGCTTACCATCAGGCGAAGTGAAGTCATGACGTGTCCGATATATAAATAAATGTCATTAATAAGGATACTGCTGGGCTTCAACGTTATCTGTCGTTTGCAAGAATTTAATATTCACATTTCATTATTTATTTTGTAGGTACATGAAGATGTTTTCGACGGTAATCAGTAGCCATAGTTAGTGTGACATCTTCTTCTTCTTCAACCTAGCGTTAATCCCAGTCGCATCCAAAGCTTTCACCTCGGAGTCTGGGGTCCGCTTTACCAGTCTTAACAGCGGATTTGGCTGGACCTCGATGTTCTCTGTGAAGTTAGTGTAACTACCAACAGTTAATTTGTATGTGAAAATATGTAATCAAAACCCAAAATCTCTATCACTCCCATGATCCCTATTATTGCTAAATATATAAAATGACCCAGCCTATTTTGAAACATCTCATTCATATCCTATTTATGCTAATGTATAGTATTTAGTAAACCGCTTACGGAAGGGATCTGCAAGATACCCTTAAATCCCTAAATACAAACATTTGCGCCCCAAAACATAAATTCCTTCTATTCCTACTCCCAAACTACAAGTATCTCCATGCGTTTAAATTTGGCCAAACTAGCAAGTTTATCTCTCGCCGCTACATCTATTACCAGTTACACTAAATACTAGGGTCCACAACAGGCCGCACCTACTAGCTCACTCCACTAACTCATCTGGACACATCTTAATCTCGTTGACAAATGAACTGGACCAGTGGAATAGCATTATCTTAGTACTGGAAGAAATTATACCTTACGGAGTTCGCTCTTTGAAAAATCAACCGTGTATAAAAATAATAAGGTTTAAATTTGATCGAGTGGGATGTCAGACCGAAATCTGCTATTATTTCGTATGAACGTAGGGGGCGTGTGAGCTCCCAAAGGGGGTTAATCAACTGTTTACACTATAAGATAACAGACGAGTAGATTGCTCATAAAAACCCTTTTGCGCTGTGATGTATGCCTTTGGGTTTCTTGAAGCTTAGGTAGTTTAATTGTTTACGAACATACGAGTTTTGTATTTATGATTTTCAAGTATTAAAATTGAAATGGAGTTATGATTTATGTAGTTTAAAAATATATTTTCAAACAACAATATACTGTAATGTATTACTTGTAGAGCACACCAAGGTATAAAACTGTTATAATGTTCAATAATGTTGTCAGTAATATCAATTTTATAAATTACTTCATTATATTTAATTACAAGAATCTCGTTAATTATCTTATCGTCGGAACAATCACTAGAATCAATTCCTTATTCGTCTAATTTACCATCACGTGAAAAAAAGGAATTAGGAGCAAGAATTTGTCCATGCCTACGCCCTAACCTTTTATGTTCATTCATTTCAATCTGACAAAAACCGGTAAGAAACAAAAACAAACCCGAATATCCTAACCATGGTTCTATTGTTCACCACTATGATTGATAGAATAGACGTCCTAATTGTCTTGTCACTATACTTACGTAATACGTTCATCTATTCTCGAAGAGTTATGCAGAGGTGTACAGTAGACTGGTATGTGTGAGCTAATCTTTTCAGGCATCACCTAAAAGCACTCTTATACCGCAATAATTGTATTTGCAATCGCTGTGCTTCAGAGGAATTTATTTTGGTACTGTTTTTTTTTATATCGGACACGTCAACATGACTTCACCTCGCCTGATGGTAAGCTAAAGGCAAAATCTCTGGAATGGGAGTCACCATTGCAAACACCGATAGTGCCACAATGATGGCTCTCGGCTTGACGGCCTCATCAAATACTTTTTCACGCCCTATAAAATCAACGTGTATATTATCTTTGTTCATAAATATTCGCAGCTCACGTATATTTTGCTTTATAATCTGATTAACTATTTCATTACTATAATTTGTTTAAACAACTTTAATTATCTCTCTCAAACAAACTACGCACACTTGTACAAGCTGGTAGGAGCTGGTTGAATCCGGTTCAGAATTACAATGGGCAAGTTTAAAATAAACTTGGTCGGGACAGAAGTCGCGTTAAACGTCGGGCCCAGCAGTTCTGGCGTTGAATTATCACTCGACTTAACAACTAGCCAAGCCGGGGCTTTTTCTAGGATTTTAATAAATTGTTATAGGGGATTTTTTGTGCTTGTGTGATCTTTTGTTTGATGTTTAAATTTATAAAATGGACTGCTGAAGATTTATAAAAACTTCTTTTTTTTATACTACGTAGGTGGCAGACAAGCACACGGCCCACCTGGTGGGAAGCGGTCACCGTGGCTGCCGTTCCATAAAAATTTCTTTCCTTCCTTAGGGGCTAGGGGGTTAATCATTGAAACAACTATTTGCTAGCGTTTTATAATGACGTACAAACAAACATTTCTTGTTTCATTCTTTTATAAAATTAGATCAGTTCAAAATAAGTGTTTTATTCGTCTTAAACCTTCCTGATATACTTTTATATCATTTAGGTGGCAGACAAGCACTCGGCTCACCTGATGGGAAGCGGTCACCGTGGCCTATGGATGCAACACCAGGGGCATCACACTTGCGCTAGTCTAAGAATGAGCTTCTAAACCTAAGTTAAATTGAACTTCATAACTTATGAGTTTTTTTTTTTTTTATGTCGGTCACGTCAACATGACTTCACCTCGCCTGTATGAATGTATGAGTATTTTCTTAGTTTAAAAAAATGAACTATTCATAAAAAGTTACCATTATTAGACTAACAAGCCTATTGATTTTGTGGTTATCGATTGAACGAAATGAGTTCCACTGTATCATTTACTGATAACCATCACGTGATGACTGGTCGTTAGCCTGAATTTCATCAATGTCTTTGATGGACTTGTTTAATTTTTTAACACTGAAACAGTTTAATTTGATCGTTCTAGTATCTAGTGTAATAGCTTTGAAGACATACTTACTATAGATATTAGTGTACAGAAAGAACTAGAAATCGTTCGTATCAATCAATAAATTAGCCTATCGTAGTTCACTACATTATTGGTGGTAGGTTTATTCCAACTAGTCCTACTAACAGGGCCTCGAATTTGCTAAAGGCAAACCACTGTAATACCACTGACACTCTAAAAATGCTATTTAATTGTAGACTGTACCGTTATAAAGTTAAAGTCTAAAATCAAATGAAAAGAATTCATTTAACTTTTTTATTCGCTTTACAAAATATCATTTGACTTTAGACTTTAAGCCGATAACAATAAAGTCTACAATAAAATGGCATTTTTTAAAATGTCAGTGGTATATCAGTGGTTTGCCTTTAGCAGCATCGAGGCCCAGTTCGATCATCGGACAGTTTGGACAAAAATATTTCAAGTAGTTAGATTGTGTTTGACTACCGAACTGTTAGTAGGACTAGTTGGAATAAACCAAATTTTATACCACAAATTTGTCACAAAATTCGGCCGGATAGGTACCACCGTGCACGATTGCTAAAAACCCTCTAATAGTAATCCAATCTCGGTTGGATTGCGTTCAGGAGTTAGCATGTGCATAGCCGGGCAGGGGAGATTGTGGTCGCAGCACCAGTGGAACCGGTGGGTGTCACGCAGTGCTGAGTTCCACCATTGTTAACATTGTACGTTAAGGTAATGGTTACCCTCTTTCCTAAGACTTTACATTCAGCTTACCATCAGGTGAGGTGAAGTCAAATTGACGTGTCCTATATATAAAAAACTATTGGACATATATCTCTCCCAATCCGGGTCGTAATAATTTTTTTATTTATTTATACAGAATTATTATTAAACTATCCGGGTTATACAATATTTTTAGGATGCTATTACTTGAAACAAATTTTGATCCTTAAAATAACATCAGATTTGTTCCCTAGCGACAGAATAGGTACCTGATATTATCATATTGAAGCTGTGATTAACACAACTCAACCCAACGCACACATTTATTAACCGCCCACACGACATTAACCCCACACCTGTACTATCCTCTTTGTTGTCCCAATACCCCTCAAGGTCACACAGTTTGAACAAACTAATTATTATCAATCCGACCAGCCGGTACGGGATTACTCTAATTAATTTATAGCTATTAACAAATACAGAGCCCAGTAAATCCTCACAATTCCTAACATTCATTATTCCACATCCGGCTATACTGAAACTAATTTATTGGTGAATTGGTTAAGGCCTTTTCCTTTTGATAATGTTGTGATTTTATGACCAGTTTGTGGTTTTTAGGCCTGTATAACGGCCATTTTCGCTAATAAAGAGGCTTCTAGCGATGTGGGTCACACAGTATTCTAGTTGGTCCCTCGGACTGAGCTAAATGTTTGTGTTACGAATGAATTCACGTTGATAGTTTATGGCGTCGGGCTTGAAGTCTATCGATCGCGCGTTTGTCGATTAGGTTACTGTTGAAATATTTTATCTTTTAAACAAATTATCTATATTTCATAACATTTGACTTGAGTCATTATGAATGATTCATTTATGAAAGTAAGTTTCTGAATGTAATAACTCATGGCAGATCTAAGGCAATTATTGTTAATAGACCAAAAAACAGCCCGCTGAGTTTCTTGCCGGAGTCTTCTCAGGTCTGGATCCATCTGCTTCTAGTTTTTAGATGGTTTTGATTTGACGTTTTGTAAGTGCCACACGTAATGGTCTATACAGAATAAATGATTTTTGACTTTGACTTTGACTCGAAATACAGAATTATTATCATCCTAATGGCGGTGTTAGTAATAACATTGCTAAGGATATTACTGAATTTTCTAAATTGAACGAAATTATAAAGATTTTATTCATTAAACATTATAGCCATCTTGGGCAATCCAAATATAATTTCAATATCATTGCTTAGTAAGTTTTTTTTTTCAAGAATCTTGGCTTTATTATCAGTATTTATTTTTATTTTATTTTTTTATATAGGACACGTCAAAATGACTCCACCTCACCTGATGGTAAGCGAAAGGCAGAGTCTCAGGACTGGGGCCACCACCACATACACCGATAGTGCTACAGTGGCGGCCCTCAGCTTGACGGCCTCATCAAATGCTTTTTCACGCCCCGCTTAAAAGCCCCGGGACTATAGGAGGAAGGAAACACATTTAGAAATGGAAACAAAAAAAACATGAACATTTAATACACTTAGTTGTATTTCTCAGTAAATCTTAATTACATAGGCAGTTCCCAGTAAAGCTGTAAGCATATACTTTTAATTAGTCAGCAGTTATATTTCTCAGATGTACCAATTCATCTATAATTTCATTGTCTTCCAGAAAACGTGTAAGAGAATTCTACGAAATTGTCAACGATTCGTTGGACCATCCAAGATTATGTGTGGGATTGTTTTTGGAAATGTTTTTCTTATTGTCGTTAACAAAGACGTTTCCGCTAGTAACAATAACATAATTATGTTGTTTACTGTTTATTATATTATACTAAACAGTAAATAAAACGTATATTATGATAAATAATTGATTCCATGAAAAACTATTTCTTTTGAATTTTGTTCCGGATACGAAAATTTATGAGTCCCTATGAGAGGGGTATCATTGTTATTTCATCATGCTACAACTACTTAATGGATTTGAATATACCTACATAATAAATGAAAATAATGACCATAGTTTAATGTTTACAGGTGACGAAAGATAAGGTAAAGAAGGACAAGGTAAAGGTAAAGAAGAATACGATGATGATAAACGGTGTCATTGTGAACGGTTGCAAATTTTAAGTGGATGAAGATGGAGCAATTGTTTTCCAAGTCGAATATGCCACCCAAGAAAGCAATACACAGCGGAATCCTGCATTACCTACAGCTTTTAAGGATGTTGCAAGCCTAACCTTACATCCTCTCATTCTATTATATTCCACTCCTTTCTTTTTCCGTTTTCTTTACATAATGGCAATGCATAAATAATATTTCTATTACAGTAAATTTTGGTACAGTAATATGATTAATGGCTACCCTGACTTTATCATCTGGTGGTATTAGAGTTACACCCTACAGTTGTAGTTAAACCATACTATGTAAGCATTTTTCTTCTTCTTCTTCTTCGTATCGACGGCATTTTTTTAAAGCATTAGATGTGCCCAGCCCATAACTTGGCGACATTGATCGCTTCCTCGCTTGCTCTATTCCTTCTAGAGATCTAGGTAGAGTTCAGTCAGTCAATCATAATAATAAACCGTAAACATTTCAACTCAATCTAACCTAAATACTTCCAAGCTGTTGCTCTTAGTAGAGGTTCACCCTTAAATAAGGATATTTGTAAGACAAGCGGCAAACAATAGCAGCCTTTCAAAGTTGAGCCAAAAACTGTTCAATATTTTATAAGGAGAGCAGATGACCGATAAATTGTGTCGTGTAACGAGTTTCGATACGATCGTAAATTTTAAACCGCGGCTAAGTAACCAAATTTAATAATACAACATGTATATCTTGTGCTGTAAGAAATCTGGTCAGGGTTGTCACAGCTAGATGTTATAATTATTATTTTTGTTTTAATGTAAGATGAATCAGAAGATGTAGTTAATGGTTCATTTATGCCTTATTCGACAGCATTTTTGTGGAGTACATGATCTCTACAAAAAATGCTGTTAAATAAAGCATAATATTGCTGTAGTAAGTTTTGCAATTAATTTCTTAAGCGCGTTAACTTAAAATAAAACGTGTAATTACCATTTTGTTTCCATTGCCGATGAATTAAAGTTTTATTTGATTTAAATAGAATTTGCCATCACCAAGGTTATCCAGAGTTGGTTCATCTTTTCCCCATTGATAATTATCAATGCATAAAGTGAACGAATTTTCCAGGTTTGTGAATCATAGTGATTAACATTTTACGTTGCAACTCACACTACAGTGGTTTAAAATATAAATGTTCTGACACACTTGTCTTTTTTCAATTCCAATTTTTGAATTACAATTTTAATAGCATTCTTGCCAACCCTAAATGGCAGACATCGTTAGATACACCGGGCGCTACTAAATAAAGTCGGTGGATCGGCTTTGTTGAGCTTCATATCGCTATTGCTCCGTTGCCTCGTTGCTCTGGCGCCTTGTTGCTGTCGTCGTTGCTTTGTTGCTTCATTGCTTCTCCAAGAGATAAGCACTTTTTGATAGTGATGGCACCTGTTGATTTATTATGAATTTCTTAATATTAATAGAGATTAGAATTTATCTTAGATTTGAGTAGGATTAGATAAAAATGTTTATTGGTCAAAGTTATATTTTGTGAACTATTTTCAATACTATTATAAAATTGTATCTGTACATTGAAGATGTTTAAAGGAAACTTGGATTTAGATTCTAAAGATATTTTTTTTCTGAAATTCTTTTCTCTTTGCCGGTTTATCCGTTTGCCGGTTGGTTCGCTTGTTCGTAATGGACACAAAACCTGCTGAACGGATTTTTTTAATAATAAAAGTCTTGATCAGACTTAAAATCTGCGGTATGTTTAATTGGCATTGGTTAAGTAGAACCGAGATACGATCAAAAAGCAATAACCAACATACGGAGCGGAGCCGCGGGCGTCAGCTAGTACCATAATAATTTACCAAGTAGGCACTTGAAAAAAATGTTCTTATGTATTTAAAGATTTTTAATATCTGTAAATTAAATACGTCATCTTCTATAAATAAACATGGAAGTATTATCTTGGTAAGAGCGAAGAGAAACAGATTTTCAAGAGCCACGCTTAAAGGATCTTAACATTTCTGACGACAGAGAGCTTTAATTTGGCCTTCACGGAGTTTATGACGCAGATAAATTTCGCGGGCATTTATAAGGCTCCAAATAACGATCCATTTATAGAATACTGTACGGGTTTCCTTTTCTTAATGTGAGAGCATTCTTTAAATAGTTGGGTAAGTGGCGTCGTAGTGACCCGAAACTTTCAATCGTGCCTTTATCAATATTATCTACGGCAGAACGCCGAAATGAAAGAATCTGGTCTATTCACAAAAAAGGGCTGGAATGGGGAAAGAAATTTCACGAGAGCGACCTTTTCTTAGATGTTTATCTACATGCCTTTAAGGGCTCCGTCCGGTATTAGGACTATTCGACGACAGATGATTGCGGTCACCCAGATTGCAGCTGATTACATTGCGGATTTTGTTTTAAATGATCTCTATAAGGTGCGTAATATCACAGTAATGGATACAAAAACTCCAAAAAATAAAACCAGTGAATAAAACTGTAATAAGGTCCAAAATATACAATTTAAAGATGAGCCTTAGAGACATGATAAATCTATTGACGAGAATAGCTATTAATTTTGAGTTGACCTCAAAAATAAATACATTTACATTAAATATATAGGCGAATGCTTTTAATGCCTCCATTAAACGCTTAGGTATTTTATTTTGGCGGTATTTAGAGGGTCTTAAAGTAAAGAGGGAGAGAGGAGGGCCTATAATTCTTCGAGTGGAGTTATTTAGCACAATGTCCGCGATGACTTACAGATTTCACGATAATGTTGGTGCTAGACGTTTTTTGCCTGTTTCACTTCTTTTAGGTCTTATATTAAGAAAAGATGGTCTTTATTTTGTGTTATAGTTTCCTTCATTAAAATTTAATGTAGTAAGAAAACCTCAACTTTTCCCTAGAAATTTGTAATACCTTTGAATGATTGAGAGGACTGGGACAGACGGTAGTCACTCCTAACCAATGAGGAAAGGAGAAGACAAAAGAGAGCGGACACAGGCTTCAAAGTGGCTTTGCAAGTGACCGGGGCCTCGATTCTGCTAAAGACATACCACTGATATACAACTGACACTCTAAAAAATGCCATTTAATTATAGACCTTATTGTTATCAGGTGAAAGTCTAAAGTCAAATGGTATTTTGTAGAGCGAATGAAAAAGTTAAATGAATTCTTTTCATTTGATTTTAGACTTTAACTGTATAACGGTAAAGTCTACAATTAAATAGCTTTTTAGAGTGTCAGTGGTATTACAGTGGTTTGCCTTTAGCAGAATCGAGGCCCGGATTGGTGTTTGAAGCCGCGGGCGGAACTAGTATTATATAAACTGCTACCTGCTATAAATACAGACAGAGAGAAAAAGAAAGCTGATTTCGTTTTTATAATACTATAATGGATATGAAATTAGGGTCGATACACTACATTTGCTTAACCAAAAGGATATAAACATAACAATATTTCACGGAACCCATCCACCGGGTCGTTGGGCACCTCGTGCGCAACCCTGCCCTTCCTACGTAATTACAAATTAATGCTTGTTACTTCCCTTTAATAAGGGGTTGCGGCAGCCCTTAATTACATAAAAATGTTTTCACTCGACTTTTCTTTCGGTGAAATTTGTGAGGAGCTTGTTACAAAGTACCTGACTAGAGATGTTCTTGTATCGATAAATAAAAATGTCGATAAGGTTACAGTAAGTTACCTATTTTATTTGCCGCACCATAAAGACTTGGAATTCTTTACCAGCGCACGTGTTTCCTTCCTCCTATAGTCCTGGAGCCTTTAAGCGGGGTGTGAAAAAGCATTTAATGAGGCCGTCAAGCTGAGGGCCACCACTGTAGCACTATCGGTGTATGTAGTGGTGACCTTGGTCCTGAAACTTTACCTTTAGCTTACCATCAGGTGAGGTGAAGTCATTTTGAAGTATCCTTTACATAAAAAATTACATCGGTAATATTGTTCTTTGTTGATTTTGTCACAAATTCGAAAAAACTGACACACAACAATATTAAACTATACATGTAAAAACTTTCTTTTAAATCACTCTGGCATTTACGAAAACTTTGCAAAGAAAAAAAGCAACTTCAACGGAATAAATTGACAAATAAAAAAGAATCATCAAAATCGGTTCACCCAGTCGAAAGTTCTGAGGTAACAAACATAAAAAATAACATAATCGAATTGAGAACCTCCTCCTTTTTGAAGTCGATTAAAAATCATATTAAAGAAGTAAATAAATGTTCCACAACGTTCTACACATCTCACTAGACCCAAAGTAAGCATAGTTTAATAATTTCTTTTTAATTATTTATTATTAGGTAAGTATATCTATTGGTCCTGCAAAACAGCTTATATAGTTTGTCTGCAGGATCTGATGAGTCTCATAGCTTGTGTTCTAGAATGCGGATAAACATACTTTATATTATAATTATACTTTTTTATGTAAGTACATACATAGTATAAACACCCATTAAAATCCGTAGTGTAGTTTCGAAAACCTAGAAGCTCACAAAGGGCGTACAGCGACATTATTTTATACCTACTATGTATAGATAAGGCGTCTTGACCTGTCGGAGACAGGTGCGGTCTACCGTCCAGTGGCCTAATTCAGTAACGTTACGTTTCTAAAATACGTGAATTTGAAAGAAAAACGCAAA
Organism: Lithosia quadra; assembly: GCA_963576445.1. NCBI lineage: Eukaryota > Metazoa > Arthropoda > Insecta > Lepidoptera > Erebidae > Lithosia > Lithosia quadra. The sequence continues at coordinate 419,130 of OY754891.1, read as the reverse complement.
TAAACATTGGTATTCCGTATGATTTGGTACGCGTCTCTCCACCCACGTCGATGACAATAATAAATTGTGAAAAATCTTTTTCAAGGTAAACGGTTTTAAAATTGTATTGATTTTCTGATCGGAAAAAATTATCATCCAGGACGGGACTTGAACCCGTGACCAGTCCCTTACAGGGGGAATGCTCTGACCAACTGAGCTACCTGGACCCATCCTAGATGCTCGAAATTTTCCGATATATTCTACGGCTTAGGGCGCCGTAAGCATAAAATGTATCTCTATACAAAATTTCATCAAAATCAATTCAATACTTAGCGTAAAAGTTACCGACAGAAGGTGAAGATTGACATACAGCCAGAATTAATTTCACATGTATAATTATTATAGCATGGATATAAAATGTCTAACTTTTTTTAAGTTTTAAGAATTTAACTTAAAACAATTTATGGCCTATTTTTTTAAAGAGTTGTCTCCGAAAAAAGGTCACAACAAATAGGCAAAATATTCTCCTAAAAATATCATACTACCGTTTAGTAATACCAAACCCTTACAAGTATCATCAAACATATTTCAACATCGTTAAAATGAAGTAGACTCTCAAAAGCTTAACCGTAATTGCTGGACTTCTTTGTTTATTAAACTTGTCTGTCCTTAGGCCACTTCTTTGTTCCAAAAGTTAATAATTTGACGGCAGCTCCACGGCTTTCTAAAAATGTATTTGGGGCGGTGAACTAAAATAAAATGTCAAGAAAATGCCAAGTCATGATTGAATGTAAATAATTTGAGCATCAGTTTTTTTGTGTAGCGCGTAAATATGTAGTTGTTAGAAAAATAGATGGAGTTACCTATTTTGATTGATGGTAAAAATTTCAGTAAGTATCTATTTTTATTTATTTATTTTTATACTACGTCGGTGGCAGACAAGCACACGGCGCACCTGATGGAAAGCGGTCACTGTGGCCTATGAACGTGTGCAACACTAAGGGTGTCACACACGCGCTGCCCATCCTAAAGGGAAGGGCGCAGGGCTTGGAAGGGGTGGGGAGGTTAGGAAGGGGTGGGGGAGGAGGGGTACAGTGAGCCCTGGCTACCCTACTTACCGGCGGGATCACAACACGATGGTTATTATGGCCGCGGTGTTCTGTAGGGCGGAGGTACTACCCCAGTCGGAGAGCTCATTTCGGACGGGAGATACCGTCGTGTCTTACCTCCTACTTCTAGACTAGTAGCAATCTGTGTGTTAGAATCTAAGCCTGCTGAAGATACTGACTGTTTTTGAAGCTAAATGGTGTCTTAATGAAGTTAAGTACCAGAATATTTTTCAGTCATTTTACTACCCGATTGTGACCACTTTCTCAAATCTTAAGCACTTTCTGCCTAAATTCATGATTATAATCACCGTATCCATGGTATGTTTAATCTTTCCAGCATCACTTATAATTATGATCTTTGGAAAATAGGTCGTTTAATAGATACATAGAAAATAAAGCATTAACTTGTTATAGGAACTCACGGTCATCAATCACCAATGACCTTTGCCTGCCCTGTCAATGGAGGATTGCATAATTCTGAAGAACTTTGTGTGAAGATAACTTTGAAAGGAAGTGCCCTTGAAATAATTTTAATAATGTTTTGAGTTTGGTGACTTCGAGAGATCACGATTGTCCGCAAACGTTTCAGTACAGTATGTGGTTTTAGACTCTACGTGTAAGCGTTATATACCTATTGATGCTTGCAATTAATACTACAATAGTTATTTCACACGTTGCTGTGTACAAAGAGGAACTAGGAGGAAATTTAGAAACAAATAAAGGTAAGAGAATCACTGTCTTAAGACAGACTGCCCCAGTCGAGCCACCAAATTCGTGTTAAAAGAAAAACATTAAAGAAAGTTACCTCAATGAAATTTTAAAGCAATTAGTATTGTAACTATTTCTAATGATTTTTAATCGGAAATTTGAAGCTCCAGGACGGCGTCGAAGCCGTAAAATATATTGGAAAAATTCGAGCATCTAGAACGGGTCTAGGTAGCTCAGTTAGTCAGAGCATTCCTCCTGTAAGGGACTGGTCGCAAGTTTAAGTCTCGTCTTAGATGTTCACTTTTTCCTATCAAAAATCAGAAGGTTACCTTCCAAAGGAACCAGGAACTAATTCCCTGCGAAAGCTGGTAGACCATTATTGGAAACTTCAGCAAAATCGTAATAAACCGGTATTACAAGTAATCTAATATGAACTGCACCCTTCTAAAAAATTGTTTCGTCTTGGAGTCAATTGAAAATGCCAAGAAACAAATCAATGTAGCAAAGAACTACTCAATATGAGTTAAATTATGAACCAGCTTCATAATTCTGCCAGTTCATGTGCTTTATAAAATAGTCCACTATTTCCCCCGCCCATTCTCTATTTATACGCACTTCGTCATATCTAGAACAGACAAAGGTTGTGATTGATTGATGGAGCGATGCATTGTGGGTCGCGCGCAGTTCACCGTTTTGTTTGGGGGACATTAAGTGGTGTCTGTTCACTCCTACTCTATAGATGTAAGTAGGGCAACTGATTTTCGATTTACGGCATACGCAGTGTTTAATAGGTATTTTTTTTATTTGGGTAAATAGACAGCAACACAATATAATATGATATTGACTTAAATTAATTATTACTAAACAAGTTAATAATTGTGCTACCGAAGCTTGGTAATTTATTACTAAGAAGGAGAGAAAGCGCATGCATACAAATTAATGTAGTATTCTAACCTTATTCACTAAGTTAGTATGAGTTAGTAGGATTTTACGTTTTAATGGTATTGTTATCATGTTTAGACGATGTGCTTCGTACATGGCCCTTTCAGTTTGATCATGATTTAGTTTTGTCATGTACAATTTTATTTAATCTTAGCCTGCAGTTTATATTAGATATGTGGTTAAATAATAGTTTTCTTTCAGGGTACCTACTCCTGCCGTGGTTTTCCCTAGCAACTACAATATTATAGGATTCTTCAAACACACGTCCATAGGCCACGGTGACCGTTTCTCATCAGTTGGGTCGTGTGCTTGTCTGCCACCTAAGTGGTATTAAAAAGGGTAGGCAGAGACAACAGCCCGCCATTTGATTCTGTCGTTACATGCTTCACGCGCTTCCTCTAACTTTCATAAAACCTTTCATGCAAGCCCACCGGTTTCGAGTACAAATTTTAACCTGCTCTTTTATCAATATCTCATCAATTTGGTCATCTGTAGTATTTGCCTAGTCTAGAAGGGAAAGGGCGTGAGCATTTGTATGCTATGCGTATATATCTGTATGAAAACAAAGGTAGTGATGGAAATTAATGTACAAGAGAATAGTTTCTTATAAGTATACCCTAAAACATGTGGTACGGCAAGTCGGAGCAGCTTAACTGCTGAATACCTATCAGAAAAGGTCATACGCACTCAACACACAATAGGCAGGGACATAATTAACTTAATGAAGACCACAGTTGCTGAAGAGGCGAGGGAACAAAGCCCCAGGACAAAGATGATTCGCTAACAATTTATGCGGATAATGGCAAGAGGTTGTCGGCCATTTGTGAGCGGTGCGAATACAACGGCTATTGTGTTTGGTCGGTTTTTTGTTGGGCCCGGATTAATTGTTGGGACGGCCTTGCTATATGTTGAGGGTAGGAGCACTTCATTGTGAGGAGATATACTTGGATGTTTTGATTTAAGATATGTGATGTGGGTCTAGATATGAGACGGGCCTTGCATTTTAATCATGTGGTTAAATTAACCAATGTTTTAGTGGATCAAAATAATAAAACATCTGCTGGTATACAGCCTTAATATCATATGGATTATTGAAACAAAATGCATGGGAAAATGGACCCTAAATACTAACTCAAACGAGGAAATAATATAGACAATCTTTAAAGCATTATTAATTACATCTAAAATAAACTGTATGCAACTGGGAAATCGCTTTGATGATGATAATGACCATCGGGTAATTTTGTTAATTGCTGATAATATTTTCATAACTACACCAATCTAAATGTTTTCAGGATCCAGGAGAAAATCATCTTTTATTTACCGCAAATTAAAAATAATTGATCTAACTATAAAAGGCAAATTGAAAATAGAACTATTAACTATTAGTATGCTTTAAGCAATCAAATTTGTAGGCACTTAAATCAAATTCCAAACTAATCAGAATAATAATAAGGAAGCTACGTACTACATCGCATCATGAATATGCATATAATTCCACAGAGCGCACACACAGCGCGTAATCTGTGTGTAAGTCGCGAGTTTCGCCATTACACTTGAATCTCTTTCTGAATATCATTCGTGGCATGTGCCGCTAATGAAATAATTCTGTCCTACGCTTCAATGTAGATCAAGTTTTAGGACAAAGATTAGCTAAGCAGCAATCACTGAATAACATACATTTGCCAGAATATTGCCTACAGCGCGGCGTGAAAAGCATTTGATGAGGCTGTCGAGCTGAGAGTCCACACTGACTGTAGTAGTATCAGTATTGGTAGTGGTGAAACCGGTCCTGAGACTTTACTTTTAGCTTACTATTAGGCGAAGTGAAATCATGTTGACGTGTCCTAGATATAAAAAATAAACAATGCAAAAAGGAGTGTTGTTAGTGTGCAGTAACCAAAAATTAATTTTTTAACACTTTCCCAGTCGGAAATTAACAAAGGTTTCCGATTATCAAAACTCAGTAAAACATAACAATGATTGCGTTTTATATACACTCAAAATATTACATTTCATTTTTTATTCGTTTGCCAAAAAACTAATTAAAAAAACAGAGTGTGTAGTAAAAAATAACAACGCTATCTGATAAACAAATTCAATCTGAAAGTGACTACCATTTTGTAAATTAAATCATGACCTGTAAGTTACCGTGATATTTATCGAATATTTGTTTTGTATTGCCTACTCCCAACCCAATTTCTGAAAACTTAGGTATAATACAATTTGTAGCGTCTACGCTCCTTAATCTGTGGTTCAGTATCTTAGAGTAAGCCGCAAATCCCCAAGTCGTACGTAGCCGAGGCGTCAGTTCCTCCGCCAACTTGCGAGTACGTACGAGTAGGACCAGGCTTTATGTCATTCCACGGAGGTATTACTTTTGAGGACTACAGCTGCGGCTTCATGGATATCCTACTTTGATTACTTTAAAACGTTTTGCATATTTTAAGTGAATAACATGAATGTTATCAGTACCTACCTATGTATTTAATTTACAAAAAAAATGGAATATTCTATTTTCTACAACTTTAATCTTTGTCCAGTATATATTTTGACTTTTTTATTGTACAAAATATTTCGAAGTGGCGAGCATCACGCCACTTCGCTGACGGTGGGGTTTAGGGTGACAGGCGGCCGTCCTGTCACCCAACCGTCGGCGCGCAGACTGTCAACTCGCCCCCCGCTCGCTCCCCTCTGTGCCCTCTGCTAGTCAGAGGAATACGTGGAGAGCTTCAGAGTAGCCCTCTAGAGGGCCACTCCCACCGCAGACAGCAGCGTCTCCCGTGGCGAGTAGGAGGCGCTTCTCGCCTCCATTGCCCGGGTGCACCGCGTGGAGGTTCCGCCCCGCACCCAAGAGGTATTAACCTCACACCCTGGCTGACCCAGAGCCATTTCTGGCTTCAAACTAGCCCCCTCTTTCAATCGTTCCTATATAGTTTTTTTATTTTATTTTAAAATGATTTCTATCCTGCTGATTCTATCACTTAAACACAGTTTTAAACAATTCATTTAAAATAAAGCTAATGAAGTCAATACTTCAACTTTAAAATGCAAACCAGTTCAATAATGAAAATGCAAGTCCTAATGAAATCAGTGCGACATCACCAATTACTTTCATTGGCAATCTCGGGCGTTGAATAAATGCAGATGAACTTAAAATGCAACGTTTCGTTTAACTTTTTTAGCATAATTTTGAGTGCGGTAGCGTAATTTACAGGAAAGGACTTGGAACTCAAAAGCTTTAAAACAAAATTATCTAGAGTTGTTTAACCTAATATTTAGTTTTATGTATGAAATGTTTTAGTGGTAGGTACATACATACATACATAATGCTCGCTTACATATAAGGCACAAGTAAGTGGGCAGGTAAGCCGGGGTCGACCTCGCAGAGTAGACACTGTCCAAATTGAGGAGTTATTGCAAAAAGGCAGGTCAAAAGCACTCGAAACCGGCGAGGCGGGCTTATATGAAAGGCTTAATGAATGCGGTTTGTTGTCTCTGCTTACCCCGGAGAGAAAAAGGCGTGATCATATACATGTTTTATTGCTTCAAAATAATATAAAAACTCCTACTAATCGATTTTTATGGAGGTAGGACACGACGGTATCTCCCGTCCGAAATGAGCAGTCCAACTAGGGTAGTACCTCCGCTCTACAGAAGACCGCGGCCATAATAACCATCGTGTTGTGTTCCCGCCGGAAAGTAAGGTAGCCAGATCTCACTGGAGGGATTCTGTGCTCAACCTCCTTTCCTAATCTCCCCACCAATCCCATCCAAGGTTCACAGAACGATTGTAACGCCCAATGGTGTTGCACACGTCCACAGGTCACAGTGACCGCTTACCATCAAGTACTGTGTGCTTGTCTGCCACCAAAATCGTATCAAAAAATCTTTTCTATCTAGTTTATGAGGCGACATAAACCTACTGTTTATGGGCTGCGAAGTAAAAAGTAGGTACGGGTCAAATTTTTTGTCAAAATAAAAATGTCGGTGACTCTAGTAATATTAGTGCGCTCGACCTGCCGTCACAAAAGTTCCCTACGATCATAGTAAAAACATTTAACGACGAATAAATTACACCTTAAGCGAAACATTCTTGCGGTTTTAGTGGGACTAATTTGGTTGCCTTTAGCAGTAACTTTATACACAATTGCTTGGACTGAGATTTAATAAACAACCTGTAATTATCAACGAAAGACCTAGAAATTTCTTTAGAATAGTGAATTTGTATTCATCACTATTTATAAAACATACTTAAATTTGTCTGAAAAATCTACTCACAATATTTACAGGTAGGTATGGTAAGTTGAATTTCAGTGATAAGATTAAAACTAGGCATTTCACTAAAATTTTCAGTACCTATATAATAATAATATTCAGTGTATCTGTAACTAAACAAATAGGTATATAATTGATACACTTCTCATCAGAAAAATCGAAACTAATATCTGAAACTAAATATCTGAAAATAATACGCATTATTTATTTTATGATATTTGAAATTAGAAGAATTTGAAAACCACATAATATATTATTCCACAAACGACATACATAATTATATTCCTATATATACATTTCTGATAGGTAATCCTTAAGAAAACATAAACTTGCAGGGTGTTTCGATTTTTCTGATGAGATGTATATTAACATAACTGATTTTAAGGGAATGTATCATGATAGCTACGATACATACCTATACAAAAAGGGGCGGTTATCGGCAAAATGACGACATTTTCAAAAACTTGCGTGTAAGGCGACTCAAAAAACTTTTCCTTACTTACTTACAAACTTTCACATTTAAATAATACAGATTCATAATTAAGATCAATTATTTCAATGTATTCGTACAACGTAACTGTAAATATTTGCATATCTTGTGCGCGTGCAATATTATTGTGATTAATAACATCCTTGTCAGGCAAGTTTCCCATGAATAATTACTTCATTTCTCATAACTAAGGTTCATAGGGCTCCAAAACCGCTTGCTGGCAGGTGGTATGTCTACCTGTCACTAATATTAGAAATAGGATTAGTTATTTATATCTTATTAGGCTCACGAATTTTGGCCTGGGGGTGATCGGTGGAGCTGCCTAGTCCCTACACGGCGTGCGGTTTTAGCGGGGTGGGTATGCATGAGGATTACCGCACGGAAAAAAAGGGTCACGAATTTTTCATAATGTACTGCATATTTTGACGGCCTCTGTGGCGCAGTAGTAGTGCATTTGACTGCCACGACAAGGGGCGCGAGTTCGATTCCCGCTCAGTGCAAATATTTTTATGCATGAATATGAATATTTGCATTGGTCTGGGTGTTTCTATGTATAATAAGTATATTACAATATTTAAAATAACTAACAAGTTATAGATGTTAAAGGCTATATTTTCTCGCAAATTACTAAATAAAGGATGCACAATTCTCAAACAGTGCTACAGTTGAAGAGATGCAGTCCAAACTCTTCGTTTAGCTTAGTACACAGCCGGACAAGAAAACCGAACATTTTATGGTTTAAAATACTATAAATAAAAAAGGTTTAGGCACAGAAGGCCTAGTTCTCAAAATGATATTTTACGACTTAAAGGACTAATTCTCAAAATGCTCAATATTGCAAAAGACTATTTCCCAAAATGCTCAATTCTCTGAAAGTCCAATTTTCGAAATGCTCAATTCTAAAAATGGCCAATTCTCTAAAAACCTAATTCGTTTTTAGTTGTTTATTGAATAACTTTAAAAATATGACTGAATTTCAAAATTTACCCACATACATTAAAAATTGGAAAGTAGACACTAGATTTCAGGGTGAAAACCTTGGAAGCAACCGAGAATAACGAGAAAATGATGATAATGATGATAATATTAGCGATAACTATTCAGACGAAACCCAAGATCCCAGTTTCTTAAAGACAAATGCATATTGTAAAGAATGGAAGAATAAAGAGGATATGATTGTAAATAGTGGAAAAAAGTAAACTAAATAAAAAAAAAAAATTATGCAAATATGTAGCTACATGAGCAAAACAAAGAAAGATAACGGATGTACATCATTTAAATGAATGCAGACATTTAAATAGTTAGGTAATATTTTTAATGACCACATTACTGTTTGCGGTTTAAATCGTAATTGAACAATTTGGCCAAGTCATACAATATAATTAAATCAAATTATCAGCGTAATAATGTATGGAAGTTACATAAATTTTACCTATAGTAACGAAAATAGATAGTAAAATAGGGGAAAAAAACGAAAGTAAATTATAGAAAAAAAGCTTTAATAAGGCAAGTCTGGAGAGACTGCATCACTGAGTGGTCTAGACCAGGGTTTCTCAGACTTTTGACTGATCAAGTGTGACAACCCACTTTCGCATGTATGTTGTCCTGTCAATCATCAAATCACCATCACGTAGGTAAATCTTGCTGCAAACCCCCTACCAATGAATGGCGAACCCCTAGAGTACTGCGTACCCCAATTTGAGAAACCCAAACCAGGGTTTCTCAAAGTGGGGTACGAACACATTCAAGTCCTGAAGATAACGAAGGGGTAGTCAGAAATGAAAAGGTGCCACTAACATTTTTGTATAATTAAATCTATACTATTATAAAATTGTAAAGTAGCTGTATCTGTATATTACAGATATTTCAAAATAAATACTTGGGTTATGATAAATGAACGATTCTGAACACAAAAATATTTTTGAGAATTCCTATGTTTGTCTGTTTGTTCGCGGTGGACGCAAAAACTGCTGAATGGATTTAACGCGATTTTTTGAAAGGTCTTTTTTAGACTTAAATCTTACGCATGTTTGATCACAATCCGTTGAGTAGAACCGGAGATATAGTCATAAAACGTGAAAACCGACGACCTCGTGGGCGGAGCCGGAAGAGAGACAAAGGTAGGTACCTAGGTAGCCATGAAATATTTGTCCAAGTTTTGTTTTCTACGTAGAGTAAGCCATTCCATTTCACTAATGACTCCCATGGCGCCGGTAACAAATCCATGATTAGCAACAAAATACCTACTTCACTAATAATGGAATCCAACTTGAAAATCTTTCAAAACAATCTCTGAGAGAATTCCAGGATTTGAAGAATATAACGTACCCGGTTACAAAAAACCATAACCGCCTTTATTGTCACGCAGTCGGATAAAAGGCACTAACCGCAAGAAAGTAACCCACCTTTTATCTAGATGGGCGGTTTAATCTGTCCTAAAATGTAGGATATCTTTATGCTGTAAAAGCGTCACTAGATGCTCCTTAATTGCATCTGCCGTCTACCCTCGTCCAGATTACTTCTGTTGCAATTTACACGAATATACCAACACAAACTGATCCCCCAACCCTCTCCAACACTTCGACCAGCTGGTGTTGAAAGAGCAGTCTTCATTGGTACGTGGGGTTCAAACAAAACTGGTTCGTCGTCTTACAATCTTGACACAGTCCAATTTTAATTTTAAGGAATGGCTCCTTTTATTTTAGAAATAAGTTTTCAAGTGGCACGGAAATAATTGGATTTATTCAATTAGGCTCCAAATGTCTCGGCCCAGGGTTTCTAAATAGATGCACATTATCGTTTAACTGAAATCTTCTAAGTTTTAATTAGTGGCTGACTTGAGATATTCATTTATTAGTTGTGAAGTTTTTAGGTTACTAACAAACGCCATTATAGGCAGGTGATTTATTGGTACTTGTGAAATGAGACGGGTCAATCTAGAAACTCAATATTTTAACTGTGAATTGCCACACCATAAAGACTTGGAATTCTTTACCAGCGCATGTGTTTCCTACCTGTTTTAACTGTACTTGTATCAAAACTCCAACATTTGCACTCGTAGAGAAGCAAATTAGAAGCGTCGTCGTCAAAAGCATATCGGTGCAATTTGTTTGTCTCCAAAACTTGTCATCAGATCTATACGAAATTTAAATGGGACCCGGAATAAATGTCTGTCTAAAATAAATATAAATTGTAAAAATTCGTCTATACATGACAGTTATGCCTGAACATACATAAAAAAAATTAACATCCAAATTGAAGACCTACTTTTTTGAAGTCGGTTAAAGATAAGCTGAGTGTTGAGTAATTCGAAAATACCTAATAATTATCTACAACTACGTTAAATGTTAACCCTGACATAGGTACATAATGTCATTCATAATCTATATAACGGGACACCGGGAGGCCGGGCTATTGCATCCAATTGGTGGTTCGTGATCTCATCAGCACGGGAATCCATAGTGGGCGGCAAACTTCAGGAAACGTTGAAATAAATACACTGGCGCGTTGACTGTTCACTATTTTAATTATACAGACACTTAAATTACTTAAACAATTACAGATTGCAATAATAACTAGCGATTTAGAGCCAATGGGTTTGCGAATGACAACCACGCGCCACGTCTGTCAACCACCGAAAGAGTCGACACGACGTTCGCCCGCCATGACAGACGCAACTCCATTCGGGGTTACCCGCTCTTAATTAAAATTACCATTTAGTCGAATTCAAATCGATTAATCGTTAACAAATATCGGAAAAATTATAAATGACTAAAAAAATAACAAAACAAATTACAAATCTCAAAATTAACTGATTTTCATTATTGAATAATGTCACGCGCCGTTACGGCCGTCCTGCATCTTCACACGTCCTCGGGTGAATAGTTTATCTCATCAGTCATCATCTGTGGACAATCGTAAAGCTACTCAAATAAACAACTTAACGTTCGGTCATTCTGACCGTTTTGAATCAAACACCACAATATCGCAAAGAGCGATCACAGCTGTTATCGGATAACATAAAACACCAGATGACCACACAGGCTGGGGCCACATAGGCCATTATTATACTGGTCAGTGCCGCACAGGCTATTGCCATACTACATTGCCACACAGGCTATTGCCACACAGGCTCGTGCCACACAGGACGGCGCCACACAGGCTGGTGCCACACAGGCTGGTGCCACACAGGCTGGCGCCACACAGGCTTGTGCCACACAGGCTGGCGCCACACAGGCTGGTGCCACACAGGCTGGCGCCACACAGGCTGGTGCCACACAGGCTGGCGCCACACAGGCTGGCGCCACACAGGCTCGCGCCACACAGGCTTTTGTCACCAATGGTTAATATTAGCAAAGGCATTCACACACACTTCTCAGTAAACAAGTAAATCTAGCTGCACAACTCACCTGCGCCGTTATCGGCACATTCTGACTCTATACTATTAGTGGGTGTCTCCAAACCTACATTCAACTCCAATGGAACATAGCACTCTGGCATAGGTCGTATGCGATCATGTGCGTACTTATACGTCCGATTAGAGTTCAATGCTTTTAGCAAATACCTGTCACTGTCAAGCACCTCAGCCACCAGATAAGGCCCCTTAAATTTGGGTTCTAGCTTAGTTTTATTGCGCTCATGATTTTCTAATAACACATAGTCACCTACTTTAAAATTTCTTACTTTTGCTTTATTTTTGTCAAATCTAGCCTTTTCTACAATGGCGTTTGCCTCAATTTCCTGCGCCGCGCGCTCTCTAACCAAATCTAAGTCTAAATCTATCTCGTCTGTATCTAACGTCATAAGTTGTAGCGGTCTAGCAACTTTACCTATAAATAGCTCAAGGGGACTTGCTTTAGTTGTCCGGCTCATTGTGCAATTAATTGCCAGCTGTACTTCTGGTAATGCAGCTTGCCATGATTTATGGTTGCTTGTTTCTACTGCCGTGAGCATATTCTTTAGTGTGGACATCACGCGTTCTACCTGACCATTAGCGCGACTAGAACCGGTAGCGATGAGGTGTAGTTTAATATTATGTGCAGCACAAAAGTCTTTAAATTCTTTCCCTGCAAAACATCTACCTTGGTCGGCAATTACACGCGTAGGGGGGCCAAACAATGACACACTTGACTGCAATGCCTTTATAGCGCTATTAGCGTCAATGTTCATAGTATGATGCAGAAGTACGTATTTCGTAAAAGCATCTACTGACACAAACACGTACTCCTTAGAGTCTCGCTTACCGCTAAGCTTTCCTGTGGCATCCATATGAATGGTATGCCAAGGTACCGTTACTTTCAGTATTGGGTGTAATTCTGCTTGAACTTTCCCAGAATGGGATTTAGACACTCTACATGTGATGCAATTTTCAACAAACTTCCTGACATATTTGTTCATGTTAGGGAACCAATAATGACAATACGTCTTTTCTAATGTTTTCTCCCACCCTAAATGCATTATGCTTTCATGAACATGATTTATAATTGACCACTGAAACGCTTTGGGTACTATGGGTAACCAAATACTTCTGCTGTTACGCTCTATCTTTCTATGTAGAACCCCTCGTCTTATTTCGTAAGTCCTAGCAAGATCAAGGTCAAGTTCATTATGCTGAAGTTTAGCTATTATGGAATTTATTTCGCTATCCTTTTCCTGCTCAGCTTGTAACCACGTATCAGAGATTTCAGTGAAATTGACTCGCTTTTGCTCTACCTTTGGAATCGATCGTTGAACATCAGCTAACGGTAAGGGATTTCGTGATAGAAAATCAACGTGCCCCATATTTTTACCTTGACGGTGTTCAATATCAAACTCAAAACTTTGTAGAAAGCACCACCATCTATGCACTCGCGCAGTAAGATCTACTTTTGACTTAGACGCTTTGACTGCATTGCAATCAGTCACTACTGTAAACTTTCGCCCATGCAGATAATGGCGAAAATGTTTTACAGCATTAACTACTGCGAGCGTCTCTAACTCGTAAGAGTGATACCTGGACTCAGCGCTAGAGGTTCGACGGCTGTAGTATTCAATCACGTGTAGTTTACATTCAATTTTCTGCATCAATATAGCGCCATAACCTTCAGCGCTGGCGTCGGTATGCAATTCTGTCTGCTTAGTAGGATCAAAAATAGTTAGAACTGGTGTGTCTGTCAGTAAGTTAATGATTTCCTGCCTAATAACTTCAAGTGCTGGAGTCCAACTAACTTTTCCTTTACCGGATGTGAGCCGGTAAAGGGGGGCAGTTTTCTGTGAGAAACCTTGAATGAACTGTCTAAAGTAGGAAGCCAATCCTATAAATTGCCGTAACTGTGTTACCGTATCAGGCGGTGGAAGCTCTGTCAAAGCTATGATTTTGCGTGGATTTGGTCTTATCTTACCAGCTGACACGTGATAACCTAAAAATTCAATCTCAGTTTTCAAAAAGCCACACTTATGAAGGTTCAGTGAAAAACCGGCATTCGTCAAAGCTTCCAAAACCTGACGTAAACGATCTAAGCCTTCTGCCATAGATTCTGAAGGAATTATGACGTCATCAATATAGACTACGGCAAATGACTCAGTTAAGGGTCCTAGGGCCTTATTTATGGCACGTTGGTACACCGAAGGGGCGTTTCGAAGACCAAACGGCATGGTCAGATATTCAAACTGCCCGTCCGGCGTTACAAAAGCTGTACGCTCTATGGACTCTTCTTGAACCGGTATCTGATGATAGCCACTAGCCATATCAAGCGAGGTGAAGTAATTTGCCCCTACCAAACGTCCTATCTGGTCAGAAATTAGTGGCAATGGGTAACGGTCGGGTACTGTATTACTATTCAATTCTCGGTAGTCGACGCAAAGACGATCAGTTCCGTCTTTCTTTTTAACTAGTAATATTGGCGACGCAAAGGGTGAACAACTCTCCCGAATGATAGAAGCTTCTAGAAGTTCTTTGATTCTAGCGCGCACTGCTTCTCTCTCTTCGGGGCTTAAACGATAGGGCCGCCGTTGTACTGTGCGGTTTGGATCAGCTAATCGAATCTCTAACTGCCCCGTCGTTACTCTACTCGTCGGCGTGCCTTCCACAAAATAATCCGAACTACCTTCAAGCAATGAAACTAATTGACGCTTATACTCAGAGGGAATATCAGTATTGATATTGTTGAAATTACTGATCTTCTTGCCTACATCACAAGCTAAAACTGTTCTAATTTTCCTCAAAACAAGTTGGCTATCACCAACTTCAACCGAAAATCCCATTGATAGCAAGTCCCTTCCAATCATAATCGAATCAGAGATACAATAGTCTGGCACGACATGCAATAATAACTGCATTGAGTACCCCTGTATAGTTACAGTTGTCAATATTTGAACATTACACTTAACGTTTGATTGGCCTATACCTATTAATATCACCAAGGTATGATGACGCTTGCCTGGGAGCCTATTTGCTAAACTTTCTTTGACTAGAGAGCACTGGGCACCGGAATCAAAGCAAAATTAAAATTTCTCACCGGATTCAATTGCTAGGTGATCAGTGGCTGGCTTCACAGTGCAGGCATTCACGCGGTGCTCTACGTTGCTGCTGCTAGCCTTGGTATCCTTTTTCGGGCAGCGAGTGGCTATGTGACCTGGTTCGTTGCAGTAGTAGCACGTAGGCGACGATGTTTTGTTTGGTACCCTGCTGTCCTGGGTATCTTGCTGTTTGTTTGCTGAAAACTGAGGTTTAGAATTAGTATTGGTATTACGCGAGTCTTTGGAGAGGCATTCGTTTGCCATGTGGCCTAGTTTGCCACAATTATAACACTTCTTCGGTTCATATCGCGGCTTTTTAGCGTCACTGTAACTATTGGACTTTTCTGGCATCGGAGGTCCTCTTTTTCGATAGGTACACGCCATTAGTTCTTGTTGCAATTTCACTCTAGTGTCAATTTTTTCAGTGTATGCTAGTCTCTGCAACCGTGGTTCGATTTTCACTGCGTGAGCTAGAGTCACAGCAATTGCAATTTGTTCGGTCGATAAAGAATGCCATTGGTTCATTAATGTACTCAGGAATCGAGTAGCATAGGCTGACATGCACTCTCCGTCTTTTGGGCTTTCATTAAAGAGTCTACACAGTGTGGCAGCTGGAGTCTCCACGAAGACAAATCGAGCAAGAAATAAGTCTTTTAACTGAGGCCAGGTTATACCAGCAAAACTATTTTGAGACAACCACGTAGCTGCCGCGCCCTTAAGTGCTTTGCTCATGGCGATAATCAAAGTACCACTAGATAATTGTTTGTCTTGCATGCATAAGTCTACAGTATTACACCACGATCTGGCATCGGCGTCTCGAGAATCAGGATTGAATTCGGGGAATGCTAGTTTTGAATCGCCCGTGTTTGTGTCCTTTATAGCACGAATTAATTCCATCATGCTACGTTGTTGCATTTCAAACAACGTTTTCCAACGGTCGGATTCACTATTTAGGTTAGTAACAATACTCTGACCTGTTTCACGTTCCTGGGAAGTCCCTGGTAATCCCACTTCTGATAACGGGACACCGGGAGGCCGGGCTATTGCATCCAATTGGTGGTTCGTGATCTCATCAGCACGGGAATCCATAGTGGGCGGCAAACTTCAGGAAACGTTGAAATAAATACACTGGCGCGTTGACTGTTCACTATTTTAATTATACAGACACTTAAATTACTTAAACAATTACAGATTGCAATAATAACTAGCGATTTAGAGCCAATGGGTTTGCGAATGACAACCACGCGCCACGTCTGTCAACCACCGAAAGAGTCGACACGACGTTCGCCCGCCATGACAGACGCAACTCCATTCGGGGTTACCCGCTCTTAATTAAAATTACCATTTAGTCGAATTCAAATCGATTAATCGTTAACAAATATCGGAAAAATTATAAATGACTAAAAAAATAACAAAACAAATTACAAATCTCAAAATTAACTGATTTTCATTATTGAATAATGTCACGCGCCGTTATATACTTATAATAAATCTGTAGAAGTGAAAATTCTGTACATTGAAAATAAAAAAATAAAAAATAGCAGGGGGTGTTACTAGACTGACACCGAACCCAAATAAGTGATTAAAAAAATTTTTGTCTGTCTGTCTGTCTGTCTGTCTGTCTGTTTGTTCAGGCATCACGCAAAAACTACCGGTTCGATTACGATGAAACTTGGTATAATTATTCTTCAATATCCTGGGCAGCACACTGGATACTTTTTATCCCGGAAAAGTACATACAATAAAAGACAAATTTAATTTTAAGGTTCAATTCCTAGACCCGATTACTGTACCAACCGCAAATAATAAGTTTGTCGTAAGTTACGTCACCCACAAAAACCTACGTTCAAAATTCAAAATTCAAAATTAATAAAGGTCACAGGTAGATAGAAAATGTTGTCAATTACATAAAAGTATCACCGTAGCATGTCTGATAAGATGTACAATAGTATAATCATATGAACCACATCACAGGTACAAATTAAATTGTGAAATATATAATAATTTTATTGTACTATTCTTTCCACCTTCCATTTTCTTTACTAATTAACATTAAATAAATAAATAAATTATTTAGATGAAATTATATTTTTTTATGAGTAGGTTAATTATGAGTGGGGTTCAAGTAAGGTTAGTGGATAGTGGTGTTATTAGTTTTTAGGGATTTTGATTTGAGTGGGAGTGGGGGCATGAGGGGGGTGGGTGTGGGAGTAGGAGTGTGCGTGGGAGTGGGAGTATGCGTGGAAGTGGGAGTGGGAGTGTGCGTGGGGGCGGGAGTGAGAGTGGGGGTGGGAGTGTGAGTGGGAGTGAGAGTGGGGGTGGGAGTGTGAGTGGGAGTGGAAGTAAGAGTGGAAGTGTAAGACTTCCACGCGAGCGGAGCCGCGGGCAACAGCTAGTTATTGAATATAACATGTTTTTTCTTTATTTATTTTTATTTGAAGTCTAAAGTAGTTTAATCCAATCGGATTAGCCAGATTTACTTTTAAATATTCAACTAAAGAAATAAATACCTAAAAAGAGCTCAATGCTGGAATATTAAAGGGCAAAAGCAAATTTAATATATTTTTAAATCATATAAGTCTGATAACAGCTTATTGGATTTAAGTCATATTTATTTTTAAATGCTAAGATAAAAGCCATGTTTATATAATTTCAGTTTATCAGTCCGTTTGTCCATAGCTTAGCTCTAAAACCCTTAATTCTTCAAAACTGTAATTTAGTACCTACATTTTATGTAAATAGAAGTTATTAACATAAATTAGAATAAATGATTCAGAAAAAAAGGGTGCTAGTGTAAAATTGAAAATTAGCTACTTATGTATATTGGAGATATTAAAAAAAAACTTGGGTTATGTTAAATGAACGATTCTGAACACGAAACATTTTTTTTGGAATTCGTGTAGGTATGTTTGTTCGTTATGAACGCAAAAACTACTATACTATAATAGTAATAATAATATGGACCCTGTGAGCGTGGTACCTATGTGACGGTACCTGGAGAAAAAATAATACAAAAAATGTCGAAAATATGCGGGTAGATGAACAACCGCCTACCTCACGGACTCGACGACAGAGGGCGTGCGCGGCTGAGACAGTCAGCCTGTGACCACGGCCGGTGTAACCTGGTCGAAACGTCAGGCATTCCAAAGGTATGTGCATATACCTATACTATAATCGCGTTAATTCCCGTTTACGTATAATTATTATGGTTTTATCATATTGATTGTATACCAGACCTAAGTGAAGACTATATTATAATACAACCAGAAAAAACTCATAATATCCATTGTGTAATAACCCTTTACACTTTAAACGTACAACTAAGCTAGATATTTCTCATTTCAATTATTAATTAAACTCTCCGAGGTGTCGGCATTACATTATTATAATCATGGAACGCGAAAGTTTAAAAGTTAATAAAACCACACCGTTCTTATATATCTGTATTCCGCTTCCTATCAGCCTTAATCCTTCATAAACCATAATCGTATCGTAACTTCGGCTATGCATTCACCTGATTTATTCCTCCAATATACTGAAAAGTTTCCCGTTCGGCAGCTAGAAACGTGTATAAATAAGCTTTTAAAAACAGTGGGGTCTCCACCGTTCAGACGCTGTTATTGACGCACAACCGTACAACGCACGTCACCACGTGTCAGTCGCAGTTACGCGAAATGGTAAACAAAAGCTATCGGAGCGTGAGCTAGGGGCGCTGTATTTATATTTTTTACAGCAAAGATAAATCAAGAATATTATTTTTTTTATATACTTACGTCTGTCTCCCCAAGAAGGAATACGTTAGGGTATTTTGCACCTAATTGAACACCTTATTGACGGCAAATAATGGCTGTACCTATATTTGTTAGAAATATATTATCCTTCCTAATCCTACTTCTTATCCTATCCTATAATTAATGTGTCAAAGTCAAAGTCAAAGTCAAAAATCATTTATTCTGTATAGACCATTTTAAGCGGCACTTACAAAACGTCAAAATTATAAATATTGAAAACTAGAAGCAAATGGACCACCACCGGTTCGAAACGCGGCCCAGACCTGTGAAGACTCCGGCAAGAAACTCAGCGGGCTGTTTTTTTTTGGTCTATTTACAACAATTGCCTTAGTCTAGATACAGTGTTAGTTCGAGTAACATAGTTGAGTGAACAGTTCATTTCCAAGCTTCTTTATCATCTAAATAATCTTGAATTTTATAGTACGCTTTTTGGGAGAGTTTTCTTATAACAACATTTTTAAATTTACTTACCTGTAAATCTCTAATTTCACTTGGGAGTTTGTTATGTACAAGCGTATACAGTTACCCCGGAAAGAATCACTAATTTTTAGAGCCTACTATCACAGGCTACAAGATTGTTTTTGTGCCTGGTATTTATATTGTGCCTATCACAAAGTCTTGGAAACTAAGAGATATTTTTCCGCACATACATTAAATTTTCAAAAGCGAGACTACAGTTAGAATGTCAATTTCTTTGAACTTCATCTCATTGTCCAATATCATTTTATAAAGCCTATCCATCAAGTAATTAGCTGAAGACGTATCATCACATCGAAGTTCCTGAACCAACAAGGCCTTTATTGTAAAGTACAATGACCCGCGTCAAGGGCACTCTGATATCAAATTCAGGCGCGAGTGACGTCACCGCCTGGATGTGACGCACGCTTTATAAAATAACCACGTCACAACACGCCAGGGGCTATAAAGAAATTATAGAGGTATAATATTTGAAAAATAAATGCTATTTGTTCGAGGATAGCCTAGCGGTCTGGGTAATGGACTGCTGAGACGAGGTCTCGGTTTCGATCCCAGGTTCACCAGGGCACACACCAATGACTTTTCGATGCTTTTCGAAGTTATGTGTGTATTTATCACAGGTTTATAAGTGCCCGGTTAATGGTAATAGGCTCGCCACCTATTACATTGGGACCTAAACATAAACTGGCGAAATGTGGGTACTAGCACCTCTGCCTACCCCTTCGGGGATATAGGTGAATTTATGTTATGTTATGTTATGTTTGTTCGAGGGTCTTAATTAAATACCGTAAGTAATTTCAGACATTGGACGAATATAAATTGTGTCCTCCTACAGTCCCGGGTCCTTTAATCATGGCGTGAAAAAGTATTTGATGAGGCCGTCAAGCTGAGGGCCACCATTATGGCACTGTGTATGTAATAGGGACCCCCTTCCTGAGAATATACCTCTAGCTTACCATCAGGCGAGGTGATGTCATATTGACGTGACCAACTTAAAAAAGAATACGTGTATATTTTTAACCAACTTCCAAAAAGGAGGAGATTTTCAATTCGACCGCTATTTTTTGTCTGTATGTAACAACGCTAAAATTATGGACAGATTTTTATAATATTACTAGCTGTTGCCCGCGGCTCCGCCCGCGGGGATGTCGAAATCCGTTTCAAAAACTATCCTATCTCTCAAGTTGGATCGAACTGCACATGGTGTGCGAATTTTATTATAATCGGTTAAGTGGTTTAGGAGTCCATTGAGGACAAACATTGTTACACGAGGTTTATATAGGTATATTAAGATTTTTTGTTAGAAAGAGGACACTTCAAAGGTGGTCCCATATCCAGGGTATCAGGATCTGATGCTGGGATCCTGGGGAAATCAAGGAGAATTCACGTACAAAATATTGTCTTTTTTATACCACTTAGGTGGCAGACAAGTACACAGCCATGATGGAAGTGGATACCGTGCCCTATGGGCGTGTGCAACACCAGGGACATCAAATATGTGCTTCCGATCCTGGAGGCGGGGGGTTAGCGGCGATTCGGGGAGAGGGGGAATTGAAAGAGAGGAGGGGGAGGGGCTATGGACGTATGCAACATCAGGGACGTCACAATCGCACTGCCGACCCTGTAAAAACCTTCTAATGCCTTTCTTGAAGAACCCCATATTATAGCCGCCAGGGAAAACCACAGCAGGGAGATCATTCCACGGCCTAAGCGTCCGTCAAGGAAGATCAAAATAGATTATACAAATATCTATAGAATGTTGTAGGGATAGCATTCCGCTGTAGATGTCAAGTCGTCAAATCATTAAACTAACAATCGAAGCAATTTCAAATGTCATATCTGAAATCCTAAGTTAGATTAGGACTGTGTATTAATTTACATCGTAAGTAGTTTCACTGACGTCACAACTACTGAGTAGTCCCAATGTCTCTCCTGTCAAACTGGAACACAATCTTCACGTAATTGGCGGATGATATCGCACACCCCGTACAACAAAGGAGTATATACACATATGCAATTTTTTTTTTATTTCGCCAATCGATGTAAAATACTTCGACACATGTTCTATATTTTTTTCGTAATTTTCCTTACAAAACTAAGAAAATGGTTAAGAAAAAACACAAAAGCTACTTCCTTAAGAAATATCATAATTAACTGGCAAAAAAAACGTAAATATAATTGCTCGATGCATAATTTATTCAAACCATTAACAATATGTACGTAGTCGCAATCCAGTCTTTATTGCTCAGGCCAAATTAAAAGATGTGCACTCGTAAGTTTACTTACTCCTTTATTGCACGATATATTTTTGAATAAATTTTTCGTAACTTCACTTAAGCGTCACTGTTAAACTTATTCTGAAACGTATGTGTACTCAATCCTTTATAATTTTATAGATACCCGCGCGCAGCTCCGCCCGCGTGGATATTGGCTGTCGCCACCAAGTCTTTTTAAGCCGAGGGGCTGCCCGTACTGACTTTCAATGTCTATTCCTTGGTAAACAGTGGTAGGTAGGTTCCGTGCATCGCGACAGAAAGTCGTTTTCGTCGTTTTTTGGTGATGTGGGTAAAGATACGGTCTCTGCACTTTTCCTTTCGCAAAGGAGGTAGGACACGACGGTATCTCCCGTCCGAAATGAGCATTCCAACTGAGTACTATCCTCCATCAGGTGGGCCGTGTGTTTGTCTGCCACCTACGTAGTATAAAAAAAAGTTGTGCCAACGAGAATATGCTCTTTCTTTTTTCGAGCGAAAACTCCCTCGAGCTTCACTTCACTGGAGCCAACGTTGAGGTAGGCATGTCGGACTTCAACCGATTAAAATCACAAGGTCTATCGCAATATTGGCCTGTGTGATCGAGGAATCTGGTGTGTCCTAGTAAGAATATCCCAGAGACCCCGACAGGTTCCAGCCGCCAGCACTGCCGACACCGACATGTTATTAGGAATCTAAATCTACTTCAAAGATATTTCATCCATCTACCCTGGGTACTTTGCCAGTGTGTGAATTGGCGATGTGTCCACGGAGCAGCCCCAACAGTGACGCTCGGACGTCAGTACAGGAACTCACCAGAACAGCCATGCTCAGCCAGCACCTGCATCACCTGGCAGGAGGGGCTATCGTTTCGCCCCTCCGATAATTTCTTCATAAACGGTCTTACCACCACAATCGTGGCCTGCCCTACGCTTGATTACCCAAGTCGTTCTTTCCATTCCATCTAACGGAATTGGGATCGCTGCACCTCGATTTCTCTTGTGGCAGACCTCAAACCTTTATGCACAGGAAGTATCCTGTAAATAATGTCGAAATATGCTGCCTGAATTTTTAAATTTGCTTGCATTGATTTGATTTTTTTATAGCTTCAAGACGTGCAGACCTAAATATTTCATGCTAGTTTCGACTTAATTTCTCCACGCCTATCTACATAATGATATATTTTTGTGTGGTGGTTAACTACATACTCAGGTATTATAGATTTTTTTTCTACATTTGTACTATACCTTGCTTTACACCAAATTAGATGATTTTATATCAACGGAAAGTACTCTTTAGATGCATTTAATTCCTTATATAGCATCGTCTTCTAACATAATATATCTTCAGCACGAACCAATTGATACCTCTATGTTGTGTTCCTGAGAAAGAGGCCTTGACAGACGGACAGAAGGACAACAAAAAAGTCCTATAAGAGTTGTTTTTTCCTAATAAGGTATATAAACCCTAAAAATAAATATATATTCTCTTTGTCTTTTAGCAATAAGAAACAAAGTATATTACTCTATGGAAATTTAGACAAAGTCACTTTTAGTTCAAAAAATCCAAAAAATCATAGATCTTGAATGTCTGTTCAGCCGTTCTTGAGTTCTAACAAAAGCACGTTTTTGAAACATTTTTAGGGCTTTAGGGTTTGAATTTTAAAAAACCCTTTCTTAGTACACCCATACGCATCAAAACACAGACATTCTGCTAATTTCAAGTCTCTACGACCAGCGGTTTAGGCTGTGCGTTGTCTCTAAGTCAATCAGTCAGTCAGGACTTTGAGTTTTAGGCAATGATATTGGTTTTAGGTACCTATAAAATGTATTGATTATTGTAGGTACCTGATTAATTGACGTGCTATAGTATAATTATTATGTAAAAGTTACTTACCACAGTTTTAAAGACCGTTGCGTGCCATTCTGATTTTGTTATTGTTTAAATATAGCTATGGTTGTGAAAATATAATAATAAGAATTCAAATTTTTCGTTTTGTAACTTTCATAGATGTAAGAAATTGCTTATAGTTAGCAAAATAAGTACAAAATAAAGAATTATTAAAAAATATCTATACTTCTATACTAATATTATAAAGAGGTAAAGTTTGTGTGTTTCTTAAATTGTAAGGGGTAATCTCGGGATCTACTGAACCGATTTTAAAAATTCTTTCACCAATAGAAAGCCACGTCATTCGTGAGTGTCGTAGGCTATATATTTTATTGGAAAACTGGAATTTACACCCAGCGAAGCCGGGTCCCGGGTCGCTAGTATATTATAAAGAGGTAAAGTTTGTGTGTTTGTATATTTGTTAAATTGTAAAGGGTTATCTCGGGATCTACTGAACCGATTTTAAAAATTCTTTCACCAATAGAAAGCCACGTCATTCGTGAGTGTCATAGTCTATATTTTATTGGAAAACTGGAATTTACACCCGGGCGAAGCCGGGTCTCGGGTCTCCAGTAATATATATTTATAATCTCGTTGTATTCCTGCCATTAATCACCAAACTCTTTTTGATATATTGTACAGTAGTTGTAAAATCATAACAAATTAGATACACACAATTCTCAAATTAAAATGTAAAGTTATTTTTTGTTATTATGAAAATATAAGAAAATATGTATTACTCTGTAAAATATTTCTTCGTGCAATAAATGAGTGTGTCACATACATTAAAAAACCTTAATAAATTATCACTGCAATATACACTTATATAAACTTACTCATTATTTATTTTCAAAAATAAACGTGCTATAAGTACTTAAAACTAAAAGCTCCGAGGTTATATCACGAGGAAAAATAAGCAATAAAAGCGTATGTACACATAAGATCCATGTTTTGGTTATACCTAAACAGCAAAAAAGGTGTATGTTTATTTACCAACAGTTACTTAAGGAAAACCCTAATACAATAAATAGGTAATTGTTAATTTTCCCTGTACTATGAAAATAGTAAATCTATCTTTAATTTCAGTAAATACATATTAAAGAGCTCATTTTGAGGCTTCTTATGATATATGATACAAAGTACTATCATTATTAGTTCAGGCAATATTCCAGAAACAAACTGTTTTTTGGCTCTCCTGTAAAGTTGGTGTTTTCCAGATACGCCTTTGTTGTACGGGGTGTGCGATATAATGAATTCTAAGTTTTGAATTAGTATACTCAAATTATTCAGTTTTCGAATATTTTTCATAACATACATAACATAAACTCACGCCTATATCCCCGAAGGGGTAGGCAGAGGTGCTAGCACCCACCTTTCGCCAGTTTATGTTTAGGTCCCAATGTAATAGGTGGCGAGCCTATTGCCATTAACCGGGCACTTATAAACCTGTGATAAATACACACATAACTTCGAAAAGCATCGAAAAGTCATTGGTGTGTGCCATGGGGAACCTGGGATCGAACCCGAGACCTCGTCTCAGCAGTCCATTACCCAGACCACTAGGCTACCGCGGTTTATTTAATTTAATTTTGAATATAATATTTATGGTAATATTTTTTCATTGTTTATTTATCTATTACAATTTATTGAATAACACTTGATGAATGATTTTAAGTGATTATTAACGTGGCCTAGGTCTCGTAATTTAAAATTAAAAAAAATGTTACAGTGATTAAGAACTGAAATCATTGAACATTTTTTTATCGCATATAGAAAGAAATATTTTTTTTATATTTGACACGTCAACACGACTTCTCCTCGCCAGATGGTAAGCTAAAGGGTAAAGTCTCAGTCCGGTGGTCACTACAACATGATAGTTCAGGATTCAGTAACACAATAGTGCTACAATGGTGGCCATCAGCTTGACGGCCTCATCAAATGCTTTTTTACGCCCCGCTTAAAGGACTCGGGGCTGTAGAAAGAAGACTGATTTATTCAGAACTTAACCTACGAATTAATATTATAAGTACCTACCTACAACAAAGGAGTGAGCACAGGCATGTAGTATACTCGTAAAATGTATCCAATGTTTCGTTAATTTCATATTTCGCCTACTTTCTTGGCCTTAGTTGTTACAATAAAACACTGCCGACAATTTGGATAAGGCTGTTTCTCTTTAAGTCCAAAGACATATGACCGAAGGCATGTAAACACAGCTTTACCAAATCAGTCTTTATGAAAACTTAAAAATACACTCTCAAAATTTGCGTTGGTTTCTTGCCAGTTTACCTACACACTGTTTGTCCTAAACTTTATACATTCAACTGGATTAGAGAGACACTACAACACTACAACTATGCACTTGTGAATATACTCAACAAAGTCACTCTTTGTGTACATACAACTGTCAGGAGTATTGGGACTAATAAAATCCTTGTTCTTACTGACTGTAATTACTCAACAATACTTACAAAGACAAACAATGTGAGGGATATACTAACCGTACGGTAATAACAAGTATCTTTGTGTTAGCAAAATATATGGAGTTTCCACAAGCGAGATTTGGAAGGATATTATGTTAAATATTGATACATCTGTTAGTTAAAACTACACAAGACAATGGGTAAACATGAATTAAACTTGGTTCATCAAAATTTATCCCTTTCTAGCAAACTATTCGAAATAGATGATTTTATAATGTTTTGTGGGCAAGCAGGTCGGGTCGATTTCGCAGAATACACACTCATGAAATTAATGATGTATTGTAAAAGGGTAAGTAAAAAGGACAAAACCACAGCTTGCAGTAAAAGTTAATGACAGCATAGGAAGCTGAATGAAGTATTTAAGAACAGAAACATAAATTTATGGTTGGCTGTTGTGCTTGCCTATCCCATAATTATTTGCCTGCCCTTATCCCAATTTTATTTGGGGTCGGCGCAACATGTCATTCTCTGGCATACATTTCTGTCCGATATTATCACTCCTCAGTCACTCCCTTCCTTTCCATATTGTCTTTGACGCATTCTATTCATCTTTTCTAAAGCCTACCTTTGCCCCAAAAGCCCTCTACATTCATACTTTGAACCTTTTTAACAACATTACTCTCATCATTTCTCATAACATGTCCATCCCACGACAGTCACTCGCTTCTTAATGTTTCATTCACTGGTGCAAGTTTCAAACTTCCTCTAATATATTCATTCCTTATTCTGTTCATTCTTGTCACATATCCCAAAGTGGAAAAATGCTACACAAATGTCTCTATCTTTCGTTTGCGTTGACTTAGAAGTATAGATCAGAATTCCACAGGGTTAACTGTTGGTACTTTTTAATAAACTTGACTACACGAAAAAGTTCTGGTAAATAAATAATTAAAATTTATAAAGTAAATGAAACTAAAATTACTGCTACATTTTTTAATGAGAAGTAAACCTTTCTTAATGACTGACTGACACTTGATATTCGCCCTGAAAATTTTTCTTTAACAAGATTAAGCGAAAAAAAAATCTTTTAAAGTCAAAATTTAATTTAGATTATTCAAAATTAATTTTGAGATACTTGTTTTAAGATCAAAGAAGGGAAGAAATATATTTATTGTTCGTAATATCTACAGAGGAAATACCAAGCTCAAACTTTATAAAGGAGGTAGGACACGACGGTATCTCCTATCTGAATTAAGCAGTCCGACTGGGGTAGTACCTACGCCCTACAGAAGACTGCGGCCATAATAACCATCGTGTTGTATTCTCGGCGGTAAGTAGAGTAGCGAGAGCTCACAACCCCTTTCTCGGTCATCCACCCCATCCCCTTCTCCAACTCCCCTTAAATTGCTCAACCTTCCCAACCAAAGTCAAAGTCAAGTCAAGTGAAACATCATTAATTTATTCTGTATAGACCATTTTAAGCGGCACTTACAAAACGTCAAAATCAAAATTATTTAAAACTAGAAGTAAAATGAACCACCAGTTCAAAACGCGGCTCAGACCTGAGAAGACTCCGGCAAGAAACTCAGCGGGCTGTTTTTTTTTTGGTCTTGGTCCCTCCCCCTCCAGGATAGGCAGCACGAGTGTAACATCCCTGGTTTTACACGTTCATAGGCCACGGTGACCGCTTCTCATACTGCTAAATCGTGTAGGTTATTCAGCACAAAACTTGCCCATAAAATATAACTTTTAAGTGGAATTTTATCACTTTAAGCTAAACTATTTCAAAAACTCCGTACTTTAAAATTTAGAACCGCTTCACCGATATCGCGTCCATATTTCATAGTGTATGGGGAACCCTCTCAGCGATGCTGTAATTGACAAGGACACCTGATGCTCGCCTAAGTGATTTTTTATTTATTCACCAATGGTTAAGACGCCTCCATTTTAATGGATGAACAGCGAAGAAAAAAACGCAAGTAAGCTCAAGATTGATAGTGTGCTAATAATGATGCACTTAGCTTTGAGATTGATGGACTTGAAAGCAGGTGTGAAGGATTACATACTGGCTACAATGCGCTGGGTGTGAAAGTAATATTCTGGAATCAGGTCCGTTTTTAATAAAGTAAATTTGTTTAATTATACATTAAACATACTCCGTGTTAGGCAGAGACAACTGACCTCCATCTGCCTCTGTCCTAACATACTTCACGCGCTTCCTCTACTGTCATTAAGCCTTTCATGCAAGCTCGCCGGTTTCGAGTGCTTTTGACCTGCCCTTTTTTCAACTATTCCCCAATTTGGTCAGTATATACTCTGCGAGGTCGATCCCGGTCTGCCTGCCTAGTAACATGTGCCTTACATACGAGTATTTGGTGTGTTTTTCCCTCAGTATTCAATCGTTATACGTGCCCAAACCACCTTACTTACTTACCCGGATCAATTAAATTTATGTTTATATTTGGATCTAATTTTGGATTTTACTGTTACCAGTTTAAAGTTTAAAATTAAATGATATTTTGTAGAGCGAATGAAAAAGTTTAATGAATTCCTTTCAATTGATTTTGAACTTTACATGTACAGAGGTAAAGTCTAATCTTCTATATAAATAAAAATGAATTGTTGTTCGTTAGTCTGATTAAAACTCGAGAACGGCTGGGCCGATTGAGCTGATTTTGGTTTTAAAATGTTTGTCGTAGTCCAGGGTAGGTCTAAACGATGAGCAAATAAGGAAAAATTGCGAGTAAGATAGAGTAAGACGACAATTCCATTTTCCCTTAGAAAAGTTGACCACTTACTTTCTGTCAAACATTTGACGGTATTTGTACTCTCAGTTCCACTCGAATTGAAGAACGCATTAAAACAAAACTTTTGAATCAACAACATAATATCAACTTTGCTCATAACATCGTGTATTTAAATTTCAAAATATAAAAATAATTAATGTGTTGACATGTTTGATGGGTGCCAACCTTACAGTGTTACCAACTCTCAAAAATATTTTTATTATAATAATAAGTGTATCCGAACGTTCCATTGTTTTGTCATCTCATGTACCTAAAAAAAACCCGTGTATCCGAACGTTCCATCATTTTGTCCATAGATTTAGAGTTTAGAGACTTTTTGCTGCGCTCCTACTTTAACATCCTTGGTTTTGTCATCTCATGTTATAAAAAAGAAACATTTAATTGGAGAAATACTGAAATACTGCTAAAAGTCATTTTCTTCTCGCTGCTTACAATGCCTAGTTGACCCGGCAAACGTCGTTTTGCATTTTAAGGGTGAACAACCCTTACCATTTAGGGGTATGAAAAATAGATGTTGGCCGATTCTCAGACCTACTAAATATGCTCACAAAATTTCATGAGAATCGGTCATTGTTTTTCAGGACGTCTTTGAGGAAAATACCTAATATGATTATAATATTTTACCAATTCATATAAATAATTTATACTCAATGTAATTGAATATGATATTTTAAGAAAAGCCCTCAGAGCGGGAGCGGGAGCGGGAGCGGGAGCGGGAGCGGGAGTGGGAGTGGGAGCGGGAGCGGGAGCGGGTGTGGGAGCGGGAGCGGGAGCGGGACGGAAACGGTTTGACCGATTCTCATGAAATTTTGTGAGCATATTTAGTAGGTCTGAGAATCGGCCAACATCTATTTTTCATACCCCTAAATGGTAAGGGTTGTTCACCCTTAAAATGCAAAACGACGTTTGCCGAGTCAGCTAGTATTAAATAACATTTTTTAGAATGTCAGTGGTATGACAGTGGTTTGCCTTTACCAGAATTGAGACGCGGTTTAACCTCACGGCGGCGTTCTTAAAAAATTTGAACGAATACTTTCTGAGTAGGTATATTATAGATTTATAGCCATAATATAGTAAAAAAGAATAGGTAATGTATGTTCGTATGCTAAGTCATCACTGCGAGTCATCTACCCGAGTGAGTTTATGGCTGAGTTGGGTCGAGAGGGTCCAGCGAACAAAAGAGTACAATTAAAGAGACCTTTGCCAACAACAGGACCGTAAGAATATCTGATGTCCGTTCGTTCATTCAAGAACAGTACGTAGAATTATGTATAAAATATTTATAACGCTGATATGGACCGACCCTTATCTGTCCATTGGGCTAGGATTAATTGGAACAGAGAATATATTATTGAGGCAGTGAGCTGATATCCTATTTGTTACTGAATATGCCCAAACGGGTGAGCAGATTTGGTTGAAATCTTATGGTCTGGTAGGTATATTTTTCATTCGCATTTTTTTATACTACATAGGTGGCAGACAAGCACACGGCTCACCTGATGGTAAGCGTTCACCGTGGCCTATATGGACGTGTGCAACACTAAAGGTGTCACACACGCGCTGCCTACCCTGAAGGTTTCGATATTTTTGAATATCTAGGATGTTTCCAGGTAACTCAGTTGGACAGAGTATTTCCCCTGTAAGGGACTGGTCACGGTTTCAAGTCCCGTCCTGGATGTTCAATTTTGCCAATTTAAATCATTAGGAATAGTTTTTTTTTATTGGACACGTCAACATGACTTCACCTCACCCAATGGAAAGCTAAAGGCAAAGTCTCAGGATCGGGGGTCGCCACTACATATACACCGATAGTGCTACTAACAGTGGTGTGACAGCCTCTTTAAAAATACTTTTTCATGCCCCACTTAAAGGACCCGGGACTATAGGAGGAAGTTAGCATACTAATTGCTTCAAATGAACATTTTTACGACATTCTACACATCGCTCGCTAGACCCATAGTAAGCTTGTGTTATGGGTTCTAGAATGCTGATAAACATACTTATATACTTTTTTTTTGTAAGTACATACTTATTATACATAGATACACCCAGACCAATGCAGATAGACATATTCATGCATACAAATATTTGCACTGAGCGGGAATCGAACCCGCACTCCCTGCGTAGCAGTCGCATGCACTACCGCTAGCCACAGAGGCCGTCGAAAATATGTTCAAAATTTCATTGAACATTTATTTACAAACTTTGGAGTTTTATATTAAGTAGGATGACGATTGCCAAATTTATGAGTGCCATCATATTTGTCATAAATTGCGTCACCAAATTGGGCACGTAGGCGGTGTCAACCTTCAACTCATTGACTTATACTTCACTGAAGAGTTTTATGTAATACTAGCTTTAGCTTCGACTTTGCTCGCCTGGTCTTAGTTCTGTGTTCAATTTTCTTTTTACGTGGACTTCTATTTTTTTTTTCTGAAATAAAGTTGCCTATGTTTTACCTTGTAAAATGAGCTTATTAACAGTAAAAATATCGTCAAAATCGTTCCAATCGTTCCAAATAAACAAACTGATAAAAGATTTCAATAATAAAAAGGTTTTTACAGGGTCGGCAGCGCGAGTGTGTTACCTCTAATGTTGCACACGTCCATAGGCCATGGTGACCGTCTACCATCAGATGGGCCGTACGCTTATCTGCCACCTAAGTGATATAAAAATACTTTTTGTTGAAGTACTGGTTATACATTCTTAAAATTATGTAGATAGGTAGGTACATATATACATATGCTCACGCCTTTTTCCCTCTGGGGTAGGCAGATACAACAGACCGCATCAGCCTCTGTTCGGACATACTTCTTTTTTTATACTAGTAGGTAGGCAGACACACACACACGGCCCACCTGATGGGAAGCGGCCACCGTGGCCTATGGACGTGTGCAACACTAAGGGTGACACACACGCGCTATCTATGAAGGGAAGGGGGGGGGGGGCTAGGAAGAGCATCAGTCATTAAGTATGCATTCATCAAAAAACTGTTATTTTAATAATACAAACAGACACTTCTATTTGTTAGTATATAAAATCTATTTAGAAGTATTTAAAAACCAGTAAAATGTTGACATGTCTAATATAATAGGGTACACTTAAATTGATGTGTGCTATCATCTTCAAGCCTCGTTAAAATTGCAAGTTGAAATGTTTGGCAATGAAGATAATTTTAATGGCGTAAAATACGGTATAATCTTTTCATGTAGGTAACACAGATAAAAATGGTTTTAGAATGGAATACTAAAAGCGCAAGATGGGATCACCATGATTCCCAAAGCCATGGAGCCATCTTGAGGACGGGGTGTAAGAGAAATACCCTTTTTTCGCGGCAATTCCCATGGATATCTCCTCCACGGCCAGTGGAGCAGGTTATGTTGAAGTCAAACCGACTAAAACCGCAAACCGTCTAGGGTCTTCTACCGCCAGGGTGTAAGGTAGCCCAAAGGGCAAGAGCTCACCCCCATCTCCCCAATTTCACCTTAAACCCACTCCAAACTCCTCAACCCCCCCTCAACCAGGGTCGGCAGCGCGAGTATGACACCCTGATGTTACACACGTCAATAGGCCATGGTGACCGCTTCCCATCAGGTGGGCCGTGTGCTTGTCTGCCACCTAAGTAATATTGAAAAAGTACTTGTAGGAAATTTTTCTAAAAAATAAATTATTATTTGATGTGTCCTCATTTATCACAAAAAAAACATGAAAAAAAAACATTTGAGAATATAATAATGACACATACGCTAACCATGTCAAAATATCAAACGACAGAGATATCATTTTCAAACCACGTTGTTATATTTGCATTGAACTAGGTAGGTATAGTGTGTCAAAGGCAACAAAACGTGTCATCGTCGGCATGCAAGGGGCGCCATACATCGACAAATCAAAAGTATCAATGGTCCTACCACAAAACGCACATCCGCAATTGCGGACCGAAATTTCGAATAATCGGTATAATGAAACGCACTTATCCCGCGATCGGGCCCGAAAACAACACGTGACAGTTCATTTGATCTAAACTCTACCAGAAATCCACAACTTTTCCAAAAAAATCTAAGTCGTATAGATTTTTTTTTTGAAAAGCTGTGGAAAAGTTTTAAGGGTCGAAAGATTATCATAATCCAATACAAAGAATGTATTTCTTATGACTTTGGTTTATAATTTTTATAGTTCATTTATATAGAAATAATATATTTTAAACGAAAACCCCTTGTTTGATTCTCTCCCGAACATACTCCGAATACTCCGGTCCGAAACGAAATTGAAATAACTTCATAGTTCCGTTTCTTGGCGCGGAAATCCGCACGGATACCACGGAACCAGAGCGGTTATGTCAGACCTAAAACTTCATGGTACCTAAACGATACTTCTATCGTACACGTTTCGTATAAGCCCGGTATTGCGGGTGTAAGTTTCATGGTAGGCCTACAGTATTCAGGACACGGGATCGTTGGCACGCATCACGTGATCAATATTCACGGGCCGTGAACGTGACGGGCCGCCAGCGTGACGCCTCTTCAAAATGACGTCCCTGATTAATGGAGTATCGGCAGGTGCATTTGACTGGGAGTGTAATAATGTTAGCGATGTAGTATTTTTTTCAAGCTTTCAGTATCGTGTTTTTAAAAGATAGGTTGGTTTATTGCAGCATAGGATTTTTTTCAATGGAATTGGTTGACTGGCAGGCTGTAACATTTTTTATGCGTTCTTATTGGTCGTGAAACCTTTTATATTTTCGTGCGGATATCCCCAAAATACCAACCCTGCCCCTCCTGCGAAAATCTCGCAGTCGGGTCTCGGGTCTTCAAGCGCTGGGGTGTAAGGTGATCGGTTTTTCTTAAAACCACATCAAAATCGGTTCAACCAAATGCGAGTTAATCGTCGACAACCATACAAACATATAGGTCAAACAGTGAACCTACTTTTTAAGTCGGTTAAAAATACAACTCCATAGGTTAGGTTTTGAACTTCAGAAATAAAATAACAAAACATCGTAAGTTAAATAATCATTTAATTATACTCAGGGTCAGAATTTAAATCCTTTTTAATTAACGTATAAATCAATAGTTCAGACTAGGTCTAATTTAAAAATAAAAGTAAGTCAAGCGTCTGAAAAAAATAAATCCTACAATACGAGTATAATTAAGTGTTACTTAATTAGATTGTAAAATTCTTTAATTAAAAAGAAATTGAGATTCAAATAACAACATTCAAGGAGAACGCTCGTGACGATCTCATTAGTTCGACACCATCTTTTCAAAGGATTCTGCATTTTTATAAAAAAAGCCGCTTACTTTTTTATTTACTTCAAAATATGGCGTTCAAATGCTTATTTGTTGTATTATAAACTTTGAGTAGGTTCTTAGAAATCATACATAGTAACAAGCCGTCGCAGTTAACACTAGGCGCACACTTGGCGACAGACGACAGAGACAGCTCGGCGTCTAGCCCCGACGACAGGCTGCGGCCGACAATAAAATTTCATAGCGCCACTAGACGCAGCGACTCTCCTAGCTTGTCGTTGCGACTCCGCGTCTCTGACGCCAAGTGTGTGAAGCTTAGAACAAAATATATGAAATTCTCGGCCACAGACTGTCGTCGCCTCTAGTCGCCGAGCTGTCGCTGTCGCGTATCGCCCAGTGTGCGCCTAGTCAAAAGTCAAAAATCATTTATTCTGTATAGACCATTTTAAGCGGCACTTACAAAACGTCAAAATTATAAATATTTAAAACTAGAAGCAAATGGACCACCGCGCCGGTTCGAAACGCGGCCCAGACCTGAGAAGACTCCGGCAAGAAACTCAGCGGGCTGTTTTTTTTTTGGTCTATTTACAACAATTGCCTTAGTCTAGATACAATGTTATTTCGAGTAACATAGTTGAGTGAACAGTTCATTTCCAAGCTTCTTTATCATCTAAATAATCTTGAATTTTATAATAAGCTTTTTGGGAAAGTTTTCTTTTAACAACATTTTTAAATTTACTTACATGTAAATCTCTAATTTCGCTTGGGAGTTTGTTAAAAAAGCGTATACAGTTACCCCGAAAAGAATTACTGATTTTTTGGAGCCTACTATCACAGGCTACAAGATTGTTTTTGTGCCTGGTATTTACATTGTGCCATCAGTGTAATAGAAATATTGATAAAGATCCTCCTATATTATGAGGCCGCTCAACTGTGGGCCACCACTGTAACACTATCGGTGTATGTAGTGTTGACCTCCAGTCTTGAGACTTTACCTTTAGCTTCATTCAGGCGAGGTGAAGTCATGTTGACATGTCCAACATAAAAAAGAGATTATTCGAAGAAACAAAATTCGATGAATCGGCTTTCGCACTGAGGTAAGTATCCCCTTCGGCATAATTAAAGTAGGCTAAAATCCTTGCAAATATTATTAGCTACAAATTAATTTACTTTGTGATGAGGACGCTGTAATCGACTTAGCGTGTTAGTATGGACGTTATTAATTCTCTATCGAGCCGTTAATAGCTACGTAAAATACCGGAGTCGATTTATTTTATATTTGCGGCAATATTATTAGGTGTTATTAATTGGACGCCAGATTTGATTTGCATATTCAGATTTTTGCTCGTCAAAAGCAATTGTGAAAAATATATTGAAGTTTTTCGAATAATTGTAACATGAATAGGTAAGTAGGTAATTATTAGCTTGTGAATGCATAAACATAAGCAAATTGTGATAATAATAGTTCAGGACGATTTTCACCGATGACTAAACTACCTACATTACTAAGTTTTTAGAATGAATTTTTAGGAAAATGTGATAATGAATAATTTAAGTTAATCGCAATAATTTTGGCACTTGAAATTTAATCTGAGTGATGTGACAACATAATTTAGTTTATCTCGATTGCGGTTTTGGCTAACATAATCCGCTGTGCGTCGGTGTAAAACTCTGAATATCAAAGGGTCTGAATAAAATCCAACATGGCCGCTTTTAGTGCTTATAGCGTCTCATCTTAAAACATTTTTATTTCATTTATTATAGGTAGTTTTAGTGATAATTTCCTGAATGTGAAGTTACGCTCCTATATACATAAACTAGTATGTTATTCTTCTCTCATGAAAACCTTTCGTCAATTTATTCTAAACAAAAAAACTCATCTTACAATGAACAAGTACGGTTGTACTGATTTAACAAAGTAAGTAGCTACGTGTCTGGCTCAGCTTAAGCAGTTTCCCAACGGAGCCCATTTTATTTATTTAACTTTATCCTCTTCCTTAAACAAAATTTGTTACAAAAGATTTAGAGTAGCCAGTTCCAGCTTCCCGCCTACCTACCTAATATCCAAGCTCCCATTACCTTTTCACTGCACCTCGGAGCTCCGTCGTTTGCAAGCAAGCTAATGACCGACCCCAATATTTTAGTTCACCGCTCACCGTCTGCTCCGAACTCGCAATTTTAGTGGCCTTTAATAAATTGTGCTTGAAACTTGTAATATTTGAAGATATTAATTTCCTGTCAGTAACCTGGCCGTTAAATTAAGGCCTGTGTAATTTGGGCGCCATCGTAAATTATTAATTCGTTAGTTTATGTTTAAATGATGAGGTGACGAAAGAGGTCAAAGACAAAATAAATGACATTGAGGGAAAAGTATTTTATGGTATGCTTTATGAGTTTGTGTAGACAAAACTAACTTTAGCTTACTTTTTTATAGCTTAACACAAATAGACTTGTGCAAAAGGCACCTTAAGTTACAGTATGCTGCATTTTTTTGCATTCCTTTGTGCATTAAACAATAAATAAATTTCACGGGTATTGCCATTATCCTTTCTAACTTAATTAATATTTTTGGTATATCAAATTAATTTTTATACATTTGAATAGTGCTTAAGTATACAACATTGACCACGACTAGGTATTATCTTCATTTGCTTTCGGTAATCTTTCTAAGCAACTTAGGTGGCAGACAAGCACATGGCCCACCTGATGGGTAGCGGTGACTGTGGCTTATATATTTGGTGTGTTAGCATAATATGTGTCGAGCTAATTATTGTGCAAAACAGTTATCATACATGAAAGGCAATCAACAATATCGAATTCTCTTTACAATCTCTTAAGCATTTAGAAATGCGATTCCCATTGGCATAATAGAAAACAGAAATAGAAATATCGGAAGCAGATTGAACAATTTCCATATTAATCTATTAGACGGGTGAGCCGGTCGCATTCAGGGCGGCGACGACGCCTCAATACTACTGGTTGCGAATGGCAGTAAACGCAAATCGTTCGCAAATCCTATGCTTCGGGCTATGAGGCTACAGAATAAGCGATTTTTGTCTGATATATGTGTATTTATTTATTTTTTTATACTACTGAGGCAAGCACATGGCCCTATGTTCTGATGGAAGTGGTCACCGTGGCCTATGGACGCGTGCAACACCAGGGGTGTCACACGCGCTCCCAATTCTGGAGGGGAGTTTGGAGGGTGGTTGGAGGAGAGGATAGGGGATTAGAGGAAGGGAGTTTTGGCTACCCTACTTACCGCCGCGTCGCTGGGAATACAAAACGATGGTCATAATTTGGGTTATCACATAATAGGACAAAGGTTTCAAATCGCGGTTTCAAAAGCCTTGGAAGGAATCTAAATAGGAGTGCAGCTGTTCTAATATAAATGAAAACCAATAGAACCAAAAAAAAATAGTTTTTCATGATTTTTGACATCTGACTGATTCATGATTTTTTAGTCTATTTTATTTATTAGTTTTTTTTTTCATACCAGTCACGTCAATATGACTTCTCCTCGCCTGATGGTAAGTTAAAGTCTCAGGAAGGGTACGTGGTAATGGTGGCCCTCAACTTGACAGCCTCATCAAATGCTTTTTCACGCCCCGCTTAAAGGACCCGGTGTTTATTTATTTATTTAATATTTATGCGCACACAATGATAATTAATACAGAAAATGGAAGAATAGTACAATGGTACTGCTTATTTCTGAAAGAAATTTCCTCCAGCAGACCGGCGAGAGGAGATCGTGAACAAGTAGAAAAAGAAGTTTACAATCTTTATAACCTGAGAGTTTACAATTTTTGTAATATTATCGAGTGAATTCCCGCTGATCTAATGGCCCACGTCGATACAAGCGTCGATTTGTCGCGTTTACAATCAGCGAGTATTGCAGTGAGCTGTAGGCACGCCGCCCGGCGCCCCACGTACTATGCACGTTAAACTGAACACATTCTGTTTCGTATTTTTATTTCATTTTATGCAAAAAAAATATATTCCAAGTCAATTTCTCTCAGTGAAGTTAGATTCACCAGAAGATTGAATTTTGTACTAACGATGTAGTACTTAGCTAACAATATTCAATGTCAAATGCATGTGAGACTTTTTTGCATAGTGAAAATTTTTGAAATTAGAATTTAATGATTTGATTCAGTCAATTAGAATTCAACTCAAAATCAATACCAATTCTCACATCTACATAAGAACTAGCATTAGAAGCAAATATATTAATCACTAGCGACCCGGCTTCACCCGGGTGTAAATTCCAGTTTTCTAATAAAATACCAATAGAAAGCCACGTCATTCGTGAGTGTCATAGGCTATAATATATGTAACACTCACGAATGACGTGGCTTCCTATTGGTGAAATTACCACTTACAATTTAACAAATATACAAACACGCAAACTTTATAATATTAGTACAGATAAATACATTCCCAATCCTAATTCCTAGAAATATTTACGAATTTGATAATTTGGGAAGAAGTTTGAATGTTTGGAAGTTTATTACTCAATCACCCTCTAACGGCTGAACGGATCTGGCTGAAACTACTGACTTTAATTTAAGTACAATGATACATTGTAGTGTCAAATAACACACTACTTTTTATCTTTGGAATAGATTCCCATGGAAAGGGGGAATGAATCAGACACAGCAACAGCTGTTTCCATATTAAAACGACAAGACGTTCTCACAAAATAAAGGTTCACCGCTGACACTTTAACCTTTTAATTCAGCAACCTAGGTTGGTTTTTTTTTTATACTACTTAGGTGGCAGACAAGCACACGGCCTACCTGATGGGAAGCGGTCACCGTGGCCTATGAACGTGTGCTACACTAAGGGTGTCACATACGCGCTGCCTACCCTGAAGGGAATTGGGGAGGGGTGGGAAGGGGCGGGGAGGCTAGGAAGTGATGGAAGGAGAAGGGGTACAGTGAGCTCTGGCTACCCTACTTACCGGCGGGAACACAACACGATGGTTATTATGGCCGCGGTGT
Source organism: Lithosia quadra (assembly GCA_963576445.1). Classification (NCBI taxonomy): domain Eukaryota; kingdom Metazoa; phylum Arthropoda; class Insecta; order Lepidoptera; family Erebidae; genus Lithosia; species Lithosia quadra. Next base: position 380,235 of record OY754891.1, on the reverse strand, counting down.
TCTGTAGGGCGGAGGTACTACCCCAGTCGGACAGCTCATTTTGGATGGGAAATACCGTCGTGTCCTACCTCCTACAAGGTCAACCCAACAAAGCCAAACCGTATCTACTACATAGACTTTTATTATATAATCTTGCGTTAAGAAAACGCGAAACTTCGACTGATCTTACCTGACCTTCTAACAAGAGGCATACTCAAACCACTTGGCAGCAAATATGCAACACTCTCTATTGGTACCATCTTAAAAAAACACTATTTTGAAAGAGACTCCTGCCATGTGAAGCTGGGTGCAATTTGTTATCTTGTAGATTCGAGTACCTACTCTCGAAATGACAAATGAGTGACTACTGGTACTGCTTGATTCTAGTGTGGGTCCATACGCTATTGAAACATCTTAAGGATGCTTTTTGCAATGTTAAATCTCGTAATTTTCGACAGCAAAAACTTGCTTATTTGTATATCAAGATACTTAACAAAAATGATTAGAATTTGTGGTTGATGAATGTTCGACATTTCGATATCGCCTCATGTCACCATTAGGTTGTGAAGGTTAGACGGCAATCGCTTCACGGAAAATATCGAGGTCTAGCCAAATCCGCGGTTAAGACTGGTAAAACGGACCCCAGACACCGAGGTGAAAGCTTTGGTTGCGACTGGGATTAACGCTAGGTTGAAGATGAAGAAGAATGTTCGACATTTTCAGAAAAAAAAATGTTTTTATTTTTAATGGCTCCAATCGATCCTGTTATCAAAACTGTGTCCAAAATATTTCGGTCCAAAACGACCATAAAATCCACGGGTACAGTTGTTTACAAGTTGTCAGGTTTCTCAAGACTAATAAGCTAGTCAGAGAATTTATAAGGTTATAAGACTTCCATTGGGTACCTATAAAACAATAATTTAACTTCAAATGAATGGAGAAGACCTTGAAGCACAGTCGGATTTTATAAATTAACTTGAATAGGATGAATTGAAGTAAGATCATTTTACATGACGTCGGTGTCACCCCTTTCTAGCCTCCCCCCTTCCCTTCAGGGTAGGCAGCGCATGTGTGACACCCTTAGTCTTGCACACGTCCACAGGCCACGGTGACCGCTTCCCATTAGGTGGGCTGTGTGCTTGTCTGCCACCTACATAGTATAAAAAAGTCATTTTAAATTTGAAAAACATGCAATACCTAACTTATAACCGTACGTAAGTATCTATTCTGTGCTTATAATGATCTGGCAGGAGGGTCAGAGTTCAAATCACAAACATTTAGGTTCACATTGTCAAAATTGTCAGTTCTCATCAAGTGGACATGTGTGCTTCTTTGTCATGTTCTACATGCACTAAATGCCATCTGTCTTTTAGAACTCATAATACCTATATTTAGTTAGGTTTGGATAACGCTTCGTAATATAATTTATGCCTCGGAATGTACAAAGAATTACGATAGTTGTAACATTTGCTTTAATATTCTGCATCGTCATGTTTTAACTGTTGGTCAATGAATAATTCTAACAAGGTGTCGAATCATTTGAAAGGAATAATCTCAGTACTTTAATATGAAGACAATCTGATAACTTGTCTTGTAAAAAGACTTCTCAATTCTAATCGATAATCGTACACAATTGATACCGTCTTTATCGTTAAGCTTTTGTTGTGGACTGTTATTAACTCGCGCTTACTTTCAAATCTATTGAGATTTAGTTCTTTAGTGCTAAGATGTAATAATTTGACGTAATCTTTTGTTCACAAAATCTCTTCTCTAGTTTAGTATTAGAATCGTTACAATCTGTTAGTGGATATTATTATTTATTACTTAAAATTAGTTTCTTATCGAGATTTATGACTGAGTGTTGATAATTTATGCTTTAATAATTTTTATTTCCTACTGCCATAAATAATCCTGCCTTGGATTTTCTGTTATACTATAAAAGAACTACGGAGTATTGACGAATCTATGAAACTGACCAGTTACAGAAACTGGCGAGCTAGGGAAACGGACGAGTGCCTCTCCGACTCAAATGTGTGTAGGCGTAGCATATTTACTCACATTTGGGTAGGTATCTAATAAATAACGACATTAAGAAACTTTTGGAGTTAGCACTTTGGAAGTAAGAACAACTCTCCCAAAGTATTAGTTTGTTGTGCGCACTACATCGATATTCAACATTTCCAAATTACAAAATCGAAAATCAACTTGACATGCTTCCAGTACGGCAGCCATCTTTTACCGCGAAATAACTCACTTACTGTATTAAGTAAAGCAACGGCTGAGGTAATGAACTTACGTCAAACCAATCTATTTGGGCCTTTCGGTTATCCCTTTAGCTTAAGAGTCGACTTGGAGTGGGGATTTATCAAGGATCTCGATATAATGGTCCGTGTTTCGAAGGCTACAGGGTGCGATACTCTCATTTAGGGTAATACTTCTCCCATCAAGCCTTTTTGATGTGCTAAGAAGGTAAATCAGGTGCTTTTGATCCGAGATTGTATGCTAACGATGGCGCGGTTCAGTAATTATTAGATTTTGAGGGTAGCTTAAGTTTTTGAAAAGGTAGAGTGCTATTTTTTTCCGTTCTTAATGATAACGTTATTGCATCACAATGTTCGTTTCACTTGAAATAAGTTGGCATATGCACAAAACTCAAATACATATATCGGACAATTAATTTCCTAGCCTCCCCGCCCCTTCCCAGCCCTCCCCCTTTCCTTCAGGATAGGCAGCGCGTGTGCGACACCCTTAGTGTTGCACACGTTCATAGGCCAAGGTGACCGCTTCCCATCAGGTGAGCTGTGAGCTTGTCTGCCACCTATGTAGTATGAAAAAAAAAATACCATTGACTGCTGGCACTTGATGGAATTGCTACACACATTGAATTAAATTACTTGTAATTTACCACAAAATTATGTAGGGTAGTTGGAGGAATTGGGAAACTCGGGGATCTTTCTTTTATACTACTTAGGTGGCAGACAAGCACACGGCCCACCTGATGGTAAACGGTCACCGTGGTCTATGGACGTGTGCAATATCAGGGGCATCACACTCGCGCTGCCAACCCTGAAGGGGGAAGGGAGCTAGGAAGGGGTGGGGTGGGACTTACCGCCGGGAATACAACACGATGATTATTATGGCCGCGGTCTTTTGCAGGGTGGAGTTACTAGCCCAGTCGGACTGCTCAAATTCGGACAGGAGATGTTGGAAGAAGTAGAACGAGAGGATGTAAAAGGGAAATAAGGCTTTCAGTACAAATATAAACTATACGATAACAGCATTATTACTTATTGACCAAGTGATATTACAGCAAACAGTTGATATATTATTGCGAACAATGTAGTTTGCTAGTTGGCTGAGCCCATTCAAGTAGTCGTTTACAATATCGACGAATGTGGCTATAGGACAACCATTTATGGACTACTGGAGAGCTATTGTTATGCACTATTTGCTCGCAGTAATTATACCAGGTAAATATTGGTTTTATTAAATGAAATACAATATTACGTTTCATAATAAGGTCATTCATTTCATTGATTATTCAAAGCTACCAGCACGCTAAATATATTGTTCTGTTTTCTATTATATGATTCAACTAACACACACCTGATGTCGATTATCACAAATTTTGGTCGTATATCACCGATTCTATTCAACCAAATACAATCAAACCTATAATTTTATAATATCTAGTCTAAACAAGACGTTATTAATAAAAAAAACTGCATCAAATTCCGTTGAGAGATTTCTGCGTCCATCGAGAATAAAAGACAAACCGACAAACAGACAGTATTTAAAAAAAAAATGTGTTTGTGTATCTTTTTAAATTATTTCCAATGTACAGACACATCTCATTTACAATTTTATAATATATGCTCTCAATTTTATAACGAATGTTTAAAAAATATCTAGTTACTAGCTAAGATTCCGTTATTGCATAAAAAGGAAAGAAAATTTATGATAAAGAAGGTAGTCTTAGTAATGAAAACTGAAAGTGCTTCAATTTAATTATATTCAACATACAAAGGTTCATGACAAAGACAAGAATTTTTAAATTCATGAGTATTATTGATTTCAAAGTACCGTTAGTCTATACGGAACCCTTGAGTTTCGCCATGGCAATCTGGACCTCACCGAACCTGTACCATATATATTACATATACATATAGACAGACATTTTAATTTTATTTATTTGTGTAGATTTTATTATATTTCTCACACATTCACTAATACGACTTCTAACATTGTCATCGAAGATATTTGTAAAAACACACCTTCCCAAGCGTCCTATTGTCACGTCAATATAATTTTTATTTGATTTTGTACAACAAAGCTAATATCAATAAATATTGAAGACAGCTGTCGTAATTCTGTTATTTACATTTTTCATTTTTAATGTGATGTAAATTATTATCCAAATTGAGCGACAGAAATTTCTATTTTACATAAGAGTGAAAATATCTATCTATACTGTTGTGTTATTATAAAGGAACGGTGTTTATTGTTGTATGTTTATTTTTGGGTTATGTTATATATGAACGATTCTGAAGACAAAATAGTTTTTTTTTAACTTGTTTGATATTCGATTTGTCTGTTTGTTCGCGATGGACGCAAAAACTGTTAAAGTAATTTTGATGAGGTCTTTTTTATTAAAATGGTCTTAGTCAGACTTTAAAACCTACAATTTGGTTGAGTAGAACTGGAGATATGACCCTTTTTTTCGTGCAGAAACCCATACTATATGGCTACACTGACTAAAACCTCGCGCTGTCTAGGGTCTTCTAACGCCAGGGTGTAAGGTGTCTCATAGAGCATTTCCCTCGCACCCAGGTTTGACCCGGGCGATCTCCAGATTCACGAAACTATAAAATCCTAAAATGATAACCAAGCTCCACTCAAATAAATGTGACAATTATTGCCTAACATTTAAATTGTTAAAAATCCTTATTTCCTCTCCAAATGAGCTTTTATTTATTTGTTGTGTATGTCTCTGTGTGTGTGTGTGTGTTAATAAATTTAATAATAAAAGATTACAGATACATCGAATTATTATTATTATCCATGAGGTAAACTAATTAAAATACATTATCGGTACAATTCAATTTTTCCACTTCTCTGCCAATTAAATACATTATCGTTAGAAATTATTTTTTCCACTTCTCTGCTTATTGCTATGAAAATATTGCAGAAGAAAGAGGAAAAAATAGAATGAAAGCGTAGAGCGAGTTAGCTGACTTTATCTATGAAAATCATGCTGAGCGCGAACGGAATCTACTTTAATTAAAAACTTTCTTAACCTCCGCGTTATTCTTCTCTTTTCGTATTCAACGATTTATGAGTTTCTATGTGTATGCAAGTAAAAGTATTAAAAACCATATTTTTTCCAAATCTGACTGATTTTCAAATGGATGTGTTTTTCTATTTTCACCATTCGATTGAACGTATTTCCTCATTCATATTGACCAACCATTATCATGACCACGCAAATTCAATTTATTTCACAAAACATTGGTTTATTTATTGGCGGTCAAATGGCAGTCGTTTCAAGGATAATTTTACAAAATAACCGACTTAACCAAATTAAAAGTAGAAATTACTAGAAGCATCAGCTTTCAAATACATAAAGAATCATCAATATCGGTTCATCTAGTCGAATTTTACAAACATATTAAAAAAAATAGTCCACTACCGGGTGTATGTAATGTACTGGTGACCCCGGTCCTGAGACTTCACTTTTAGCTTACCATCAGGCGGGGTGAAGTAATTTTGATGTGTCCTATATAAAACCTCCTATTTTTTTAATATGGTTAAAAATACCGAAAGATTGCTTCCTATTTGGACTAAAAAGTCAATTCGAAATATTAACTTTTAAACTTTCGCGTTCCATAACTATTATACGTAAACGGGAATTAACGCGATACACGTTAAAGGTATATACATACCTTTGGATGCCTGACGTTTCGACCAGGTTAGGTCAGGCATCCAAAGGTATGTATATACCTTTAACGTGTATCGCGTTAATTCCCGTTTACGTATAATAATTCGAAATATGTTGGGATAAGACTCAAAAGACGATGAAGATATTTACTTCAAACTCAGCAGTGGCTATGTAATGACTAAGGAGTTAAACTATTTTAAAGATTGGTAACTTAAACTCTTCCCAATATAATACCGATGTGAATCTCTAAAAGGGTAATAATAGCAACCGATTTATGCCCCACTGCTGGGCACGGGTCTCCTCTCCTCTAACAAGAGAGCTGAGAGGGTTTAGACCTTAATCCACACACGCTGGCCTAATGCGAGTTGGTAGATCAAACATGTCCTTAGAATTTCTTCTAGGACATGTGGGTTTCCTCACAATGTTTTTTCTTCACCGTCAGTAGTAAATCGTGTGATTAGCACATATAAATTCCACAAAGTGAAATTCACATTGGTACTGTCCGGCCGGATTCGAACTCAATACCTCTGATTAGAGGCCACGTCCTTATCCATTCAGCTGCCATCGCATAGAAGGGTAAAAAGTCCTAAAAATACTGTTTAAATTCCGCCATTACTGATTTTATTGGTCGTTTGGTTGGCGACTAAGAATAGCACAAGCTGACGCGGGTATTCCCCCGGGCGTCGTGGCAGGTGACCGATGGAGTGGCCGATTTATATTAAATTAGGTCTGGAGCAGCAATCGGTAATGCGTCTACATAATACGACGGTTTATCCACCATTTTTTAACACGTATGACCGCCTGGGGATCAGTTCTAAAATAAATTATTTCCTATTCCGGTCTAAAACTGGTCAGTGGTTCGTGGTTTGGGAATATCTTTAAATGTCGATATAAATATTCTAAGACATAAGATATAAGAATTCTACATAACTCTATCAAGACTCAAAATAGTAAGGCGCTGCGCAAACGTGCTATAATTTATAGATTACAAAGACATAGATATATTATGGAATACATAGATATAATTCCATCAAGGACCAAGCGGATCGCTGCCTCTTTTCTTTGCCGCATCATAAAGACTGAAGATTCTCTATCAGCGCATTTTTTTTTTATATATCACTTAGGTGGCAGACAAGCACACGGCCCACCTGATGGGAAGCGGTCACCGAGGCCTGTGGACGTGTGCAACATCACTTTTTTCTTTGTTTCCTTCTTCCTACGGCATCGGATATTTTAAGCGGGGCGTGAAAAATCATTTAGTGAGGCTATCAAGCTGAGAATCACCATTATCGATCCGCTCTAGTGACCTCCATTCCTCCAACGTTAATTTTAGCTTACCATCAGGCGAGATGAAGTCATATTCACGTGAATAATTTAAAAAAAGAAACACCCAAACCAATGCAAATTTACATATTCATGCACATTCATTTTTGCACAGTTCACTGAGTGTGAATTTAACCCGTGATCTCCGATTTCTTTATACTACTCAGGTGCTAGACAAGCACACAGCCCACCTGATGGGAAGCGGTCACCTTGGCCTAAGGAGGTGTGAAACACCAGGGATGTCAAACACTGCCGCCATCCTATAGATAAAAGCTGTGCTTATATAGGTATAGAAAAAGCTGTGTACCATATAAAACGTAATAATTTAAAGTTTCAAGCCTTGAAGATAGAACTACATGTAAACTCGCTCAAACACACAAAACGGCACTTGTAGCCAAGTCGTCGCACCTGTGCCTCAGTGGATTAACGTCCCAAGAAGTGTGCCGATTCATTGTACTGCACTTGTTTAGTTCCCAACTCGTAGGGTGAATGCATCGACTCACAGCCGTTGGGAAATTTTATATTTTGGTTTGTTAAGTTGCTGATAAATTTGAGCATTCATTGGTAAGGAGTATTCTTGTGAATCATCATTCTCTGAACCTTTTTCCCAACTCGGTTGAGGTCGGCTTTCCAGTCTAACTGTGATGCGGCTGAACTTCGATATTTTCCTAGGGGCGACTGCCATCTGACCTCCACAACCAATGGTCAATTAATTTATGACCAATGGCGATATCGAAGTTCCAAGTTAGACTGGTTGGACTTTTGTGAATGTTATATCAAAGAATATTTAGCATTCTATAGAGCGATAAAGCGAGCATACGGAGCTGAGGGAGGTAAGACACAATGGTATCTCCCGTCCAAACTAAGCAGTCCGTCTGGGGTAGTACCTCCGCGCTACTCGGCCCTACTATCCATCGTGTTTGTATTACCTGTGGTAAGTAGAGTAGCCAGAGCGCACAATCTCCCCCCTCATCCCCCAATCCCCAAAACCCAACCTCTAACCCCAAACTTCCAAAACCATCCCACTTCTGGGTCGGCAGCGCGAGTATGATGCCCCTGATATGGCACACGTCCATAGGCCACTGTGACCACTTCCCATCAGGTGGGCCGTGTGCTTGTCTGCCATCTAAATAATATAAAAAGCATTCTAGTGAATGTTATATCACAGAATATTGTAGCATGCGAGTCGAGCGATTTAGCGAGCATTCTATCGAGCAATTTGGCATTTTGCTTCGAACTATATGCCAAGCCGACCGTCAACACCATATTGTAGACGCTAAAGAAAACCACAGCAGGGAGACCATTCCACAGCCTAACGTGCGCGGAATGAAATTCCTCTCGTATCTCACAGTGCGCGCCGTTGTTGGATGCAACGTTTGAAAGAACATGAATTCTTATAATATTATACTAGCTGTTGCCCGCGGCTCCGCCCGCGTGGATGTCGAAATCCGTTTCAAAAACTATCCTATTCTCAAGTTGGATCGAACTGCACATGGTGTGCGAATTTTATTATAATCGGTTAAGTGGTTTAGGAGTCCATTGAGGACAAACATTGTGACACGAGATTTATATATATTAAGATGATAGAAAGAATTTAAGAAACAGAATATTTACAATTAAAACATTACAACATAAGTAATCCATCGAAATTATTACGTTTTAATAGATTTGTTCATTGGTTGTTTGAATTATACAAGTGTGATTGGATTCAATTGCAAGTGTGTATGTCAATAATTGGTGATAATTTATGTATCTGTACAACTAAATTGACGTTAAGCAAAGTCAATTATTATGTTTACGCAATATGGTACCTGCAGATTAGAGCAATCATTTTGTCTTCTAAGAATTGAATATACAGTTCGTGACCCAGTAAAGTACTCAATGAACTTCGATATCGTCATTGGTCATAATGACCATTGATTGTGGAGGTCAGATGGCAGTCGCTCCACGGAAAATATCGAAGTTCAGCCGCATCACAGTTAGACTGGAAAGCCGACTCCAACTGAGTTGGGAAAAAGGTTCAGAGAATGATGATGATGATGAGAATGCTTTTAATTTCGATTATTATTTTTAAAACAAAAAATAAATAGTAAAATATCATCCAAATTAGTGTTCTTATTAAAATATAATACAATAGTACATTAAGTATGTTACATTGACAATACAAACCCAAGCAATTCCTGGATCAAAATATCATAAATTCCATTCAGTTTCGTAAGTCGGTTAACAATATCGGTAACGTTATTGTTATCCGAAAATCACCAGTGAAATGCAACGGATGTGAATGGGGTTTGCCACCCTACCACACCTTGTGTGAAAATTGTCGGCTTTCCTCACAATATATGTTTTCTGGTCGGCTCCCGATTGTACCCGTGTACTGTACCGAGTGATATTGATTTTGTGAATAAATTCTATTCAAGTGCGTTGTAAGTATGTTTGGATTACTCTCACTCGGAAAATAGTTTTTATTGTGTGTTGGTAAGAATAGTATTATGTACTAGTTGGAGTATCATTTATACTATTGATTGCTGGCACTCGTGGCTGAACTTGCAATAAAACAATATAGACAAACAATATAGATTTAAATCACTTGTACTTTTTCTTTATCTTAATATATATAAATCTCGTGTCACAATGTTTGTCCTCAATGGACTCCTAAACCACTTAACCGATTATAATAAAATTCGCACACCATGTGCAGTTCGATCCAACTTGAGAGATAGGATAGTTTTTGAAACGGATTTCGACATCCACGCGGGCGGAGCCGCGGGCAACAGCTAGTATTATATAAATCTCGTGTCACAATGTTTGTCCTCAATGGACTCCTAAACCACTTAACCGATTATAATAAAATTCGCACACCATGTGCAGTTCGATCCAACTTGAGAGATAGGATAGTTTTTGAAACGGATTTCGACATCCACGCGGGCGGAGCCGCGTGCAACAGCTAGTATATTTATTATATAAACCTTACCTTTGAGAAGACTGGAGAACTTTTGAGAATGCCATGAGATGAAACGGATCATGGACATTATTTTTTTTTGACATCGAGTTAGTACGTACGTACGTACAGTTATAGTGACGTGAAAAGTCGGTATATTTTAATTGGTTAGCAAAGAAGCAAAGAATTCTTCGACATGATGCCTACAGCCACTTTCTATCATCGCACCGCTCGCCACAGGCGGCGCTCCCACAGTGGGAGGCGCTGCTCGCCTCCGTTGCCCAGGTGCACCACGTGGAGATTCCGGCCCGCACCCCCCCAGTTGACCCTGGGATGGGAATTGTTTGATATTATCATAATATCAAACAATTCCCATCCCAGCATGGCATCAGCCTATAGCTACTTTCTATCATCGCACCGCTCGCCACAGACAGGGAATTCATCCCCACACGTTGCATCCGCCTGCAGTGCGCACTGTGAGGTTTGAAAGAAATTTTATTCCGCGCACGCTTAGGCTGTGGAATGATCTCCCTGCCGTGGTTTTCCCTGGCGGCTACAATATGAGGTTCTTCAAGAAGGGCATTAGAAGGTTTTTACAGGGTCGGCAGCGCGTGTTGACGCCCCTTTTTTTTTTTTTTTTGTTGCGCACGTCCATAGCCCACGGTAACTGCTTTCCATCAGGTGGGCCCTGTGGCTTGTCTGCCACCTATGTAGTATAAAAAAATGTATGTATACACGTGAATTAAGGCGAATATGTACCTTTAGCTTACCATCAGGTGAGGTGAAGTCATATAGACTGGACCGGTATAAAAAAAATAATGAATTGGGGCGCCACTATGAGGTCTAAATTTAATTCTCATTTCTAAATATAACTCTACACTGAAGTAGGTACACCTTAAACCAACCCCGTTACCTTCATATATTTCGTCGTGAATTTGTACGAGGCTTCGAGGTAAATCAGCCCGAGTCGCGGTCGCAATTCGCCTAATCACAGACCCTAATTGTGCAACTTTGGCGAAGTTGGTGACTGAAGACCGGCTCAGGTGAAATGTGAAGTGTAGGGAATCACGAGGTTTGTTTAGCTTTAAAGCGTTAAATATTATGTAGAAGTTCATGTTATTCGCTTTTATTCACGAGTATAAATTGAAGTGGGGAGGGCTTATTCGTCTATATAACAATATAGGGGAATAGTGAATAGCGAATAGCGAAGTGTGGTTTCACCATAAGATATTCATGAAGGGTGATAAAATACTATCCGTTCGCGCTTACCGCTGTCAAATGACGTCGGAATAACATTGTCTCATTAGAACTAGAACTGAGTGAGTGAGATAACTCTAAACGCATGACAGTCGGCATCGGCAAACTTAGCGCGAACGAGTAGTAGAAGATTTTTATGATGTCCACGTATTTTATTGTATGTGAGTCTTTTGGCGTAGAATGAACACCAAGTTTTGCTATAAGTATATAATGTTAATTTTTCTTAGGTTACATTGAATGACTGGGTCCAAGGCTAGTGGTACCTGCTAAGCATGTGGTAGTTGTTTTAAAATAATTACGAGCTTTTCCGTTCGAACTGAGCAGTCCGTCTGGGGTAGTACCGTCAATCGTGGCATCTTTACTTTCCGTGAGCAACTTTACCTAAGCATACCCTGTATTAGTTTACATTAAATATTTTTTTATCTGTGGCATTTAGCACAATTTTACACTTATTGGTAGATTCTGTAATAAATTGTGGTATCCCAAAAAGTTTTTCAAGCTGGTAACTTCCTCAATTATCGTAGTGGTGTGCTTTTTTATGGCATGTGGTCAATTATATTTGCTATGTCACTGCCTAAAGATTGGTTTTTCTTGCAGAAAATAAAGTGCAGGTGTGTGGATTATGTAAAATATTATAGGAAATATAGTTACTATGGCGTATCATAATCATTCAATCTTATAAAACTTCTATTTCTGGAGTTATTAGCAAAGGTAATGTTGGTTGAGGTTAGGTAAAGTTACCTCACTTGGCACGAGGGCAACTTTACCTATGACTAGGGTTGTCACATTTCGTATTGTTATTCAGAACATAATAGTAGGTAGGTACTTAGGTAGGTACCTATAATTTTTTGCTATTTGTTTATGTTACATTTTAGTTAGATATAGATATTATTGGGTAGGTGTTGAATTTTCCTGATAAGGTGCCTACTTATTTCAGATATACCTTATGCGACTTTAGAAAGAACAGTTTTAGATGCTTTAGTTTTGGACACATTTTTTCTTAATTATGTAAGTACCTACAAAAGTAAGGTAAAGAATATTTTTTATTATCATTTCTTCAACCTAGCGTTAATTCCCAGTCGCATCCCAAGCTTTCACCTCGGATTCTGGGGTCCGCTTTACCAGTCTTAACTGCGGATTTGGCTGGACCTCTATATTTTCCGTGAAGCGACTGCGACATTTTTTATTATAATTATCTATGTGAAATAGGTATTTCATTGTTTATTGTTTTGGAGGATTGTTCCGTTCCTATTGCGTGGTTCTATAATAAATTAGGTATTAAAAAAAGTTTTATTATTTTTGACAGCCCTGATGACATTCACCCATTTTTATAAAATTCGAGAAATTCTTGGGGCAACTTTACCTACGTATTGGAATTATCTATTTAAACGAAGATGGCTGCTTCAAACACACATACATCGCTTTTCTAGCGCCAGAACTATTAGTTACTTTAAGTCGCGTGCACACTGGGCCACACATTCTATGTAAAATAAGGCTAGGTAAAGTTGCCAAAAATGTGCCAATTTTACCCCGCTCATACTTTTGATTATTACAGCGATTCTATGTGGTTTTTTGTAGAATTCAATAATTCAACCGAAAGAGACTGTCCTTTTTTTCCACATAGATTAAGCAAAACTTTCATAGCTAGCTTCATTTCGGAGAAAATTGCATTAGAGTAAAAAAATATGGTAAAGTTGCCACGATTGACGGTACCTACCTCCGCCCTACAGAAAACTGTGGCCATATAAACCATCGTGTTTTGTTCCCCAAGATAAGTAGAGTAGCCAGAGCTCACAATGCCCCCCTCACCGCCAAATCCTCATCTCCACCTCCCAGCCGGCAGCGCGAGTGTGACACCCATGATGTTGCACACATCCATAGGCCATGGTGACCACTTCCCATCAGGTGCTCCGTGTGATTGTCTGCCACCTAAGTAGTATAAAAAAATATCTCAAAACACAAAACAGTCATATATGCAGCTGTTAGCAAAAGTGTCTGTCATTCCAACTAGATGATAACACAGATAATGCTTTCTGCAATTTACTTACATACTGTTACAACTCGACCTATTAAAATGTCATGACTGGCACATTTGATTCACAGAAATCTTCCGTAGTTGGGCAACAGTCGGGTTTAACAACTATTGAAACAGTCGTTTGAAATGTCAAATTAATTAGATAGACGTAGGTAAATCGTTCTATATAGTTAAGGGGGTCAAATGTCGCAAAAACTGCGTATAGTGGGATAAATCTCATTTTTGTGTGTCTTCTTTTGATCGAACTAACATTAGTCATTATGAAGTCAAGGTTTTGACGACGGTCAGTTGATGTTGATGGATTTCAACAGTTTTTTGTTGACGTGGTCGTTTCCATATATGGTACAAACACATTCATGTATGTTTTAACAAGTTTTTATCTTCCGATAGTCAGTTCAGTTGTTTTATACTTTTTGTAATATTTTGAGAAACATCCCAACCTTTAAAATTAGATACTAACGAGTATTACATTATCTACTATTATTTTGTTTACCAATAATTATGTTAGACTTCTTCAATTCAAGGTTTGTACAACTTGTACCTATGTATGTACCTATGCTTGTATAATGATATCCTTTTTAAATGTATTTACTTTTTGTTTATTTATTCATTTTGCAAATGTAGGTAGGGGCATTGTTACATGTTAACCAAATATCTCTATACTTAACCTTACGGCATGAAACAGTTTAATCTTAAAATTTAATCTGATTTAAAGTTGGACTGCTGCCATTCACAATTGGATTACATGTTTATGTATCAATTGAAATAACAAATAGACAACGACATTGAAAAGAAACTAAAAATCATTTTAATGATCCTTAATGATTCGTGACTTTATTACTTAAATTCTATAATCTGTAACAAATCAGGAAAAATCGAGGAAGCGCGTGAAGTATGTTAGGACAGAAGCAGATGATGGGCTGTTGTCTCTGCATAGCATATTATGCATCATGTATCTATGTACAAATGCAACCTGTAGACAATTCAAACTCTTTCGGCACATGTGGTGCCGAAAGGATTTAAAACTGTAATCTAGTCGAAAAGACAAACGAGGTATATAATAAACATAATCAACTAAAATCAGACAATGATAGATGAAGTGTTATACAAACGGGCCCAAACAAGAGGCCCGGATCATCTCAACTAAACTGGGATAAAAACGAAAGTACTGTCGCCAAACAATCGGAATTTTACGGACAAAAGGAATCCTTTGGGCCGTTTCAAATAATGAGTTAAAAATATCCAACAGAGCGAGGTGATTGAACTATAATGCCTTGATAAAAATAAACTGGCCGCAAATATTCTTAAGACTATTACTAGATTCCGTTTTATATCATTAAGGTACAACTGAACACAAATATCTAACAGATTGTTTTGTGTGAAATGTAGAAAGGAAGCAAAACATTGTTAACTCCAATTGAGTTCAATTTTTATTCTAAAAAACATTATTATTTCAATCGGTTTGTGCTCAAAATTAAAAACGCCAGTATCTCCTTTTATATTATTTTCATATATATAACCTCCCATTCCGCACTACTAACATACATTTGTCTTACTATTAATTAATTCTTCTCCGTATACATACCACTTCTACTTATTGCCATAATATGCAACTTTGGGAATTACGTATTATGAAACCTGTATTACAAGAAAAGAAAAAAAGAAAATACAGGAATAAAAGTGAAATAACATCTCTGATACTTATAGTCCCTACAATATCCAAAATGTTACAACTTAACACCAAAAGTGAGTGAAATAATAATTTCTATTAAGTAGCGAGACAGTTTTCTAAAGTCTAACATTTTGGTAGCACTTTAGTGGGGATAGTTGTGTCAAAAGTTGGTACAAACAGACATTAGCGCGTATCTGAGCAGCCAGCCACTTTGTCTTCCACACAGTTGAGTACAACACAACAAAGCCAATTCGTTATAATATTTAGGACTATCATTATAATTTATTCCTTTATTTCCTTTGCCTATAATATTTTTGGAGCTCCATAGCTGTTACAGTTTATGTGTTTTGCAAATTCACGTAGGTATAGAAAAAAAAGTTGTTTTGAATAACAATACATTTTGAGTGATTTGAATGATTCAAGGATTTCATTTCTATAACTAAATAAGTAAAGTATTTAAATGGAAGAAATTGAGAAATAGTTTGCATTTTATAAATATCCGTAAAAGGGTAAATTAAATTATATTAGCAGCGCAAGGTCCTCCAATTCTACATCAATGACTTCTATTACTTGTTCAATGTAGTGTCGAGATTTTACTCAGCAAAATTCAGTAGTCTCATACCAAGTTATACTTCGGATTATTTATTTATCGTGCGAAAATTCCCACGGATACAGTGAGAAGATCCTCAAATTACGTCATTTACTTAAAGATGTTTTAGTCAGTACTATTCTGACATAGCCAGTTCATTATGCGCCGAAAAAACTTTCCTACCTTCGCCCTACAGAAGACCGTGGCTCTACGGAAGAGCTCACTCCCCATCCCCTCCTCCAACCCACCCAAACTCCCCAATCCTTCCCCTCCACAGTTGGCAGCGCGAGTGTGACACTCTTAGTGTGTTGCACTCGTCCATAAACCACGGTGACCGCTTCCCATCAGGTGAGCCATGTGCTTGTCTGCCACCCCAGTAGTATAAAAAGATCTTTTTATAAGCAAAGCAATATCTCAAACTATCAATCTCCCAAATCTGAACAAAATCTTAGTTGCAAACCAAAAAAAGGGAACAGCTGCTTGTTTCCAATACAAAAGAAATCATTTCCATTATCTCAGTGCACGCTCGAATGAATGTAGAAAATATATTTCGATATAATTTAATATTCATATAGAACCGTTCGTACTACATAGTAACGAACATTGACAGGTGAGGTATACTTTTATTGTTGATATATTTTTCCTTGGAAACTCAATGCTCGTTCATTTCCCAGTAATACCATTACATACACAGCTCGTATTTTTTTTTCTTTTATTGATTGTACAGCTGGCGAGATGATTGATGGACAGCTGGTATTTTTTTTTTACTAGTTTTTTTAACTTGCTATGTTATTTGATAGTATGGGTCAAATCTTGGAAGCCTAATTAGAACGACTTCCTGACATCAAATTGGGCACAAATTTGGTATATTTGCGAATCTTCGGTGACGTGACAATACGATAATATGGTACTATATTATTATTATAGGGACTTTTGAAGTGAACAAGATAAGCTAATCGAGTTTACGCTCATTAATTTGTTTTGTTTAGGCCAATACACTCTAATGCTGACTATAATCTGACTTGGGTCTGAAGATTATGACTACGGTGGTCATAGGGACTTTTGAACTACATAAAATAAACCCATCATGTTTGGACTCATTTGATTTGTCTCGTTATGCACTTACTAGAAAGCTTATTTTAAAAAATTGATTCATTTTCTAACATTTTATTTTTACAATGATAACTCTCTCGTGTTGCCTAAGAAGGTATGTAAAAAAAGAGCGGTACCTACCTAATTCGCACCTGATCAAAGAAGTGTAACTTCTGTACGTAGTAGGTAAAATTATTTAATCTGTGACCCTAGTGTAGATCACGGAATCTAAGTTGGCAAGATTTTGGAGTATACTTTTTTATATGCGACGCATTTTGCCACAAACAAGTATAGTGTACATCATTTAACTTGGCAAGGTTTTGGAGTAGTGGGGCCCACACTACTCCAACATCTTGCCAAGTTAGATGCCGTGAACTATAACATAGTTGACAAAAAGTACAAAAACCAATTCAATTTCTGCTCTAAAACGAAACATATTACAGTTTCCATTAACAATCATTTAGGGTGTTTATCACCTCCATCCCTTCGCCTACGAAGCCCGTCTGTTAGGCGAGTAAGCCATACGTTGTACTTACGTCGACTGCAACTTTTATTATTCATTAGAAGCAATAGCGTTTGGTAATAAGATCGTTTCTATTCGTAAAACGCTCCAAAACTGTGTTGCTAGATTATGAGTACAGTCCCTAGATTTTGGGTAATTGTATTTCGTTTAGTGCTCATTTGTAACATATAAAGTTTTATAAAATAAAACAATATCGAGAATATACTTAGTGTGATAAAATTAAAGTTTATTATTCGAGTTTTCTTTTAACAGCTGCCCATTGTAAATTTTTGCGAGGCGCTTGATGCTTTTCCTCGTTTTGATTTGACTAAATTTATACGACTTCTATGGGAGTGACTGCCAGTTGACCCCTGAAGCCCAAGAGCAAAAGCCTGTGCCAAAGTCTCGTTGTATTTTTTGTGATGTTATTTTTGAAATTTTATTCTTGTTCCAAAATCCAGCCTTAATTATTTTAAGGTCATTTACAAAAATAATAATGGCCTTTATTTAAAAGGGCCATTCATTCTAACAAACGTTCTCAGTGTTGAAAGTGAATATAATATCCCAGGAGTATACATACTGCGAATATACCTTCCAACTATGAGTATATTTTTATGGATGATAATAAATGACATAATACTCGTAGATGTAGCTACATATAAGGAGGAGGAATTTGGTATATTTGGAATAGAAGACTTTTTGTATAGATACCAGCAAAGGAAAAACGCTGTACTGTACAGTGGAGGGAATATTTTTTTAGGAGAATATAATCTTAGGTATGACAACACTGTGAACTGCTTATCACGATGTTTTAACGGGCGTCGGCCGAACGAGGAATGGGAGGGCTATTGTAATTTGTTAGTATTCTTACTGTTTTATAGTTGTTGTTTTATTCATGGCGATGTGTGGCACAAAGTATCATGCCTACACTGTAACATGGAGAAAATACGAAGCTTCAATTATGTATAGACTGCGTTAAGGGTAACAAACGTGCAAATCGCTGGTACTGGGGAAAAAGTTTTACGCTTTTATTGGTCTTGGTAATTTTATAAAAATTGAGTGTTTGGATTGGGTTATGTTAAGCAAAGGAATGGAATATATTCATGGTAATTACTTGTCTTGGGTTGTATTATGCATAAAAGGGGTGGTATTCCTGATTCATGTACACAAAAATGGAGCAAATGAATTTGACTTTTCAGTCATCATTCTCTGAACCTTTTTCCCAACTCATTTGGGGTCGGCTTTCCAGTCTAACTGTGATGCGGCTGAACTTCGATATTTTCCGTGGAGCGACTGCCATCCCTCCACAACCAATGGTCATTATAACCAATGGCGATATCGAAGTTCCAAGTTAGACTGGTGTGACTTTTGTGGGCTCCAACTACCCGTAACGACTGCCATGGATGTTTGTATGGCAACCGGGACCGACGGCTTAACGTGCTCTCCGAGGCACTAATAAACCTGCCGATATGTGACTTTTCAGTATTGCCGTTAAAAGAAACTTGACCATTTTATAGGTTATAGTAGTTACATAATACAGAAATGCATAAAATATCAACTACACAGAATTCATTTTGAAGATAATAATATTAATAGAATAGAGTGAGTGCAAATTAGACACAAAACTGTCTTAAGACAGACTAGTCGCACCGACAAGTCGCTGTAGTGCTCTGTGTGAAGTGTACGCACTTTCATAAATGTTTCATTAGGTCAATTAGTGTGTCTTAAGACTGTCTTAAGTGTATCTTAAGACTGTCAATTAGTGTATCTTGACTGTCGATTTATTATTATATAGATAAGACATTATCCATATTGAGCTCAGCCTTACAAAGTTCTATTCTGAGAATTATTTTAAGTTATATTAACTCGTATAAAATAAATAAACAATAAAATAAAAATAAAAATTAGTTGGCATAAAGAAATTACAGTACTTTTCGGGGAACTGTGACCCCACACTTGGTAAGCACGAACATAAACGATATAATATGAAAATAATATAACATCTTCATTCAGTTTTTAGATTCAGATTAAGGAACCTATTTAAAGGTTTCTCACAAATCCAGGGCTAACTTAACCCACGATTACACTGCAATATAAATAATTATAGTACATCATATTATTACTCAATATTTTCCATAAAACTTGGAAACCATCACCTAAAATGACCGTTCAGTCAGCCCTTATAACAACATGACGTGCATGAAACTGTTATGATGGCATTCACGCGAACCCCATAAAGATTAATATTATGAATTACGAAATTGATACTGGCTAAAGTATACAAACACCATTGACCGCATATTATTTGTTAGAGGTTAAATACTGTTAAATATATTATTCATGGCGTACTTGATGGTAAGTGTTTATCATGACCTCAAATACTTACAACACCAGATGTGATTCAATGAAAATTTGAAGCAATTATATGCTAACTATTTTTAATGATTTTTGATCGGAATAAATGAATATGTCTTGGATGTTTTTTTATTATTAGATACGTCAACATGACTTTGCCTGATGGTAAGCTAAAGGTAAAGTATCAGGACCGTGAATCACCACTATACACCGATAGTGCTGCAGTGGTGGCCCTCAGCTTGACGACCTCAACAAATACTTTTTCACGCCCAGCTTAATTTTCACAGTTTATGTTCACTTCACAAAAATCATCAGACGTGATATCTGTGTGTTGCCAGCTACATGGCACATTTCAGGGATAGTGTAGAAAATAAGAGCAAAAGACCCACGGTACTCAAATCAAATCGTATAGCTCTTTCCCCCGCATTTTATGACGATGCTGCAATTACTTTGCTTCTTTTATAAAGTAATTATGGTCGCTTACGATGGGCCTCATAAGAAGGCTCAAGGCCACCCAAAGGGCAATGGAGAGGGCTATGCTCGGAGTTTCCCTGCGTGATCAAATCAGAAATGATGAGATCCGCAGGAGAACCAGGGTCACCGACATAGCTCTCCGAATTGCGAAACTCAAGTGGCAGTGGGCGGGGCACATCGCTCGTAGAGCCGACGGCCGATGGGGCAAAAAGGTTCTCGAGTGGCGACCACGAACCGGAAGACGTGGTGTGGGCAGGCCTCCGACAAGGTGGACCGACGACCTGGTAAAGGTCGCGGGAAACCGCTGGATGCGAAAAGCGCAGAACCGGTCGTCGTGGAGATCATTGGGGGAGGCCTTTGTCCAGCAGTGGACGTCCTTCGGCTGAGATGATTATGATGATGATGATAAAGTAATTTCTTAAGCTCTGGCGTATTCGAGCTATGCTTTTTATACTTTTTATTAGTTTATAGTATAACTATGTCAATATACTTCATATTTATAGTCAAGTGAAGTTTATGAGGCTATAAGATTATAAAGTGAATTTTTCAAGACTGTAGAGAAATTGAAAGTTTTCAGACGCTTATGATTTACGTTATTTTAAAAACTTTGATTATTTGGAAATAAAATGGTGAAGTCACCGGTGACCTCCAGAAGGTAAATACACTAAAATCTAACAGCTTACTCCTTATACATTTCATGAACTTCTCAAAATGATGGGCTATTTTATCTGGCTAAATAGGCATAATATGAATATATAAAGCTATGTCTATTGCCCTATCTGAAACATCAAAGTCTTTAAGTTTTATAAGGAAGAATATGATTATAAAAATGTCTATTGAATTGTACATGAAATAAATAAATAATATAAGCACGATTTTAAAACCTATTCGATAAATTATTTTTTAAAAATAGAAAAAGGAAAAATAATACTATGACATTTTATAACATTGTGCAAGAATTCTAAGGATTGTTATAAAGATTTTATTTGGAAATCGAATATCTTCGAGATGTTTTTAAAGCAAAAAAGTTCTTACAGAACTATATTTTCAGGGAATTCAATAGAAATAAAGTATTCACGATTCTATTTATGAATACATTATTGAGGTGAGCTTATTATTTATTGATAATAAAAAGTATACTACGCTTTTGAAGAAGTTTTCACTAGCAAATCTAAAATATATGTCATAGGTAATAAGAAGTTGAATCAAACTGATAAATCGTTGAGTGCTACCGTTCAACTGAGCTAAAAGCTTAAAGTGCAAGTTGGGACCACTTATTTGATAAACTTTTGTTGACTGGATAGGATGTGATTCCAACTCACAAGCTGATTCAAATTCAAAACAATTGAAAAGCAAATTACTTCAATTACTTAAAGAATTTATCACTATTATTTATTTTAGCAGTACATTATAATAAAATGGTAAGGAAGTCAAAACTGTACATTGAATATTTTTTTAAAGAATACTTGGGGTGTGATCTACAATCGATACCGAAGTCAAAAATATAGTTTTTAGAATTTTTGTCTGTTTATCTGTATGTCCAGGATAAACTCAAAAAGTACTGCATGAATTTACTTCAGATTTGGCACGAATATTATTAAGAAGTCGGGTCAACATATAGGCTACATATTATCACGCTATCACCTACAGGGAAGGAGCAGTGAACCTCTATTTCTTCAACGCATTCTGTAATAACGTGTAATCTAACGATGCATATTTGAATGTTGTTATTATGTTAAAAAAAGCTTCACACTATAAGTAAACTTGGTGGCGATACCGACCTCCACGCGGGCGAAGCCGCGGGCAGGAGCTAGAAGTTAATATCCAAATACAATTCAATGACACATTGACCCATAATCTGCCAACCAACTTTATTCCTTAAATAATATCACACGTTTAACCCGACCCAGTTACTTACCATATTTCAGAAAAGCATTTAAAATCCAAACAGTTTCAAATCGAAGTTGTTTTATTTTCTGCCGCTCCACCTAAACCCCCGCGGTTCCGGAACATAATCCCCGAGTGCGGGTTCGAGCCCCCACTAGCTATAAATCACTCGTAAGACTTGAAACTCGCGGAGAAATAAAATTATTTCATTTATCACCGTTTACACACAGCGAATGCACTTGTGAACTTTGCGGGCAACATCCAACTAAATGCAGAGAAGCCACGAATAGGAATACGTAGGAATGAGGCATTCAATATAATCACTACACATTTAATAAAATTGTAGGGTAGTTGTGTCTGTACATTAAAAAAACTTGGGTTATTTTATATAAAAGATTCTGTCAAAAAACTTTTCTTTGGAAGTCTTGTCATTTGTGCGCGATGGACGCAAAAACTACACCCCTTCTAAACCTCCCCCCCCTGCAGGGTCGGCAGCACGAGTATGACGTCCCTAGTGTTACATAGGTACGTCAATAAGTTACGGTGACCACTTTCCATCGGGTGGGCCGGGTGGTTGTCTGTCATCTAAATGGTACCAAAAAATAGAAAAAAAAACAAAGAAAAATAAGCTACTGTTAAAAAAACATTTTTAAAAACAAGCTTTTATTATTTATAATATTACATTTTCATTGGACTTACATAAGTATGCCAAATCTTAGCTCAACCGAATAAACAGAAGTGGTCGAAAAATGGCTTGCAAGATTTGATTACAGACAACGGGACAGGTGAAACTAAATAAAAGCTTTTAACAAACATCCGAATTGAGAACCTCCTCTTTCTTTGAAGTCGGGTAATAAATCAATATAAGAAGTATTTTTGTAAGTGCTAAATAAGATCCCTAGGTTTGAAAAGTTACAACAGTGTATCTCTACCAGATAAATTTTACTTAAACTAAGTTTAACGAAGCTGACCAAGGCGTGCTATTTTCGATCTCGTAACTTAGTTGGACACCCCATGTCGTAACAAGCTACTGTAACTTTAGTTTGTTAAGTTAGGACGGTTCGTTTTCACTGTGAATTCTCGGAGAAAGCCTAATATTACATCATGTATAAAATTATACAGTCTAATTTGAAATGAGGGCGTTAATTTCTAATGCAAAATTAGAACAGAAGTCATTCAATTTTCCTTAATCTGACCTTGATGGTAGTAAATATAGACTTAAAGGTTCAAACAATAAATAATTAAAAAATAAAAAACCTGACTGGTGTTGAAAAGTCTGAAACAAGTTTGCTAGCAGGTGGTACCCATTAATTTTCTTTCTGTTTATAATTTGCGGATGGGTACCGCCTGCTATCAAACTTATTACAAACAGTAGTCGGGTTTTTTTATTTTATAGTAATTTATTTTATATTATACTTTGTAGTTACGACATTGTAACCATTATTATTTTTTACCCACTTGATAAGTTAGAGTAAAAATATTTTTTTATAACATACATTTTAGCACCAGAAATCAAAATTATGGTTTTTGTTCTCATTTCATGTACCCTATGGCACTCGAGATATGAATATCTTTCATTTGAGACTTCATTCATTGAAACCCGTCCAGTCGTTAAGCCTATACCTCAACACACACATTACCCTCGCTGGCGCAGTCGGGTAAAAGCAACTTCTCTGTACCGTCAGTTATATTTTGAACTTCTTTGATAAAAAGAACTACACGACTTCATAGAACAAGTAGCTAATCGGAAGTCAACTGTAAACTTCAGAAACCGTATTAAAGAGTGTACGTGCATTTTGCTATTTTAACCATCTCAATTTGTTTCATTGCAATCTGCCGCTAGAAGCAAATAATACTTCTAAAACTTATGAACTATCATTTATTGAGAGCGAAATAAAGTTCACTGGTGTCGATTCTGACGTGCATTTTCCCTAAACTTAACTAAAACTTCTAAATGTTATTATTGACTTTAAAGCCAATTCAAACGTTGTTTTGGTACCAAAATTGGCAAAAGCAATCAGGTGCATAAAACAGGGGATAAAACCAAAATTTAAATTTAGTGATTTTAGTTAAGTTTAGTGAAATTGTACGTCAGAATCGACACCACTGTAACTTAGAAAAGGTAGTTCATCTTTTTGAATAAAATCAATTTGAGTCATCACGGTTTATGGAGGAGGAACATTCAGGGGGCAGACTTAGAGCCCTGAGGTGAGGGATTCATATAGAACGATTAGGATTGTAAAAGAAAGTCGTGTTTATTTTATAACTCAAGAACGGCTGAACCAATTTGCTTGAAAATTGGTAGAGAGTTAGCTTAGAACCAGGAGACGGAGATAGGATGGACGTAGTAGTAAATTTCACGCTTTGCTATGTGTTTATTATCTACAAAACTAACTAGTATCCAATATTCATACTATTCAAAATATTCTTATCTAATCCTACTATTATTATAAACGCGATGATGAATGTAAAGATATTTGTAATTCTTTTACGCAAAAACAGCTGAACGAATCTGGATGATATTTGACACATAGATAAACTATGGTCTGAAATATCATAATAGGCTATTTTTATACCGGGAATAGGTTTCCGTGGTTCGCGTGAACTGGATTAGAATTTCACGGAAAAGGCCGAAACCGCGGGTATGGCTCTATAAGTATGATGGCTCTTATGCTATTCATAAAGACTTTTTGCAGGAACCTGTAAAATCATTTCCAGAAGTGAAGACATCTTCAGGTTTGTGGGCATGTCTTGTCATTAATTAATTTAGCCTTATAACTGTAGGTACTTTGATCCCCGTCAAGGCCTCGAGTCCTAACCAAATACTCAAAATTGTTTAATTATGGTTCGCAAATTCGGGCACAAATGTAGGTGAGCACTGTTTTGTTTATGTTACAGGTGCGCAAATACCTGATGGTACGGTGAGGTTGTATTGAATTATGTTATTATATTTCGTTTACATGTTTTGAGAGGTTATAATGTGTTAGGTAGTGTGGACTTTGTTACTGTTATAGATGTTCTATTTCACGAAGGCGTTTTGTAGTAAAATAATATATACATACATATTGCTTTTAAAAATGAATTACTTGCAATGCAATTATTGTTCTACTAACTGCTACATGAATTTCTTTTGACGTGACATGAACTTTCGCACACACTGTAGGCGTTTACTATTTAATTTTATTGTTCACCCGCTTTCCTGAAATATAATTATCTGTACTAGTCATAGAAAATGTAAACGTATAGATATTAAAATCTCTTTTCTATAAAATAGAATACGTTTGTGATTGCTTTGTTCTTGTGTTATGTACTGATTTAATATTTCGCACTAGCAATTTACTTATGCATCTACGTAGTTACGAAGTACTTATGGACATAAGGAAGTTATCACCATAAATATTATGGATGTGATCTATGATAAATTGAGCTACTCCCCAATAGATGGCGCTAGGTGTATTCGTAGCATGAGTTAATGTAATTATTGTACACTATTTAAATTTTTTTACACGTCTGACTATCTGTAAATGGTTTTTAAATGTTACAAAATCACGTAATATTTGCTAAATCATCGAAATATTTAGGAATGTAACACAAATACAGAATAATAATTATTTCGGATTAAAATATAATTTTATTATTTCGGATATTAACCATAAAAATATTTTTTTTTGTGTTTCATTTGTGTTTATTTATTTTCACAGTTGAAACTGATGCTAATATTCTGTTAAAATTACTGTATGTTTTAGTTCCGTGATTTTAGAATCAATAAATTGAGCCAGTGACCGTAAGATGGCGCTAGACGTACTTATCGCACACGAGTCGCATTTGATTCCAGTATCACATTATCAGCAAAACTATTTCTTTATAATGAGAGTGGATGTTCATAATTGGCCTGTGTCACCACATAGGTATTATATAAAGTATGTGAGACCCATCTAGGTAGACAAGCGAATCGGGGACAACCTCGTAGAACATACACGGTCAAAAAATGTATCTATGTATGTACGAGTATATCTGCATCCTGGAAACCATAACACGGTAGAGTAGGCAGCGCGTGTGTGACACCCTTAGTGTTGCACACGTCCATAGGCCACGGTGACCGCTTCCCATCAGGTGGGCCGTGTGCTTGTCTGCCACCTACGTAGTATAAAAAATAGTAAATAGCCCTTACTATTTATTTGTTTATACCGGCTTTGGAATGAAATAAATATGGTATACTTAACGGCAAAAACTTATAAATAGTGTTGCAGTTGAGTGTGAAGCCCCTGGTGTTGCACGCGTCCATAGGCCACGGTAACCGCTTTCCATCAGTGTGGGCCGTGTGCTTGTCTGCCACCTAAGTGGTATAAAAGTGGTATTTCCAAAGTACATTATTCGATATTCTTACACACAACCTTGTGTAGACAGCTAAATCATAATAGAGGCACTATATTAACATCATTTCAAAACCCCTACCGCAATATTGGATGTAACAGACGGCTGTACGATTTTCTATAGCCTTTGTCTCACTAACATTAACCCGGGAACTATTCGGACCTATTAATCATCGCACAATGATATCGAGTGAAAAATGAACTGATTTAATTGAAACATCGCGTGCGAGCTTCAATGTCGCACGTTCTGTGATTGTGTATTCCGTTGTGTTGGGAGTGATGTTGGAACTCGCTTTTGTGTTCAGGCTTATACCTACTTAATTGATATTATGGAAATAGGTTGGAGTTAGAGAGCTTGTAGGTTAATTCTTTACAAGGTTCTCGCTGAAATAAGCTTATTAAACTACTAGTTTCACGTACTAGTGTTGGTTTAATAGAAAAAGAACGAGGTACGGTATCTCCCGTCCGAAATGAGCAGTCCGACTGGGGTAGCACCTCCTTCGTAGTAAGACTAAAAGGAATTCACTCCCACACGTTTTATCCGCCTGCAGTGCGTACTGTAAGGTATGAAAGAAATTTCATTCCACGCACTTAGACTGTGGAATGATCTCCCTGCAGTGGTTTTGTATGGCGGCTGCAATGTGGAGTTAGGCTTTAGAAGGTTTTTGCAAGTTTTGCAGCGCGAGTGTAACGCCCCTGGTGTTGTATACGTCCATAGACCACGGTGACCGCTTTCCATCATGTGGGCCGTGTGCTTGTCTGCCACCTAAGTTGACCTAACCTGGTTTTTTTTATATAGGATACGTCAAAATGATTTTACCTGGTACCTAAGCTAAAGGCAAAGTCTTAGGACTGGGGTCACCATCATCACATACACCGGTAGTGCTACAGTGGCGGCCCTCAGCTTGACAGCCTCATCAAATAATTTTCACGCCCCGCTTAAAGGCCCCAGGACTATAGGAGGAAGGAAACACATGCACTGGTAAAGAATTCCAAGTCTTTATGGTGCGGCAAATAAAGGAGGCACCGAACTGCTTGGTTCTTGATGGAATTGATTCCACCGTGTGAGGGTGATACCTCAGTCTGGCACGTGTTGTAGTTCTGTGTAGGAAAAGAAATGGCATAAAAAAGGCCGACCGAAAGAGTGACATAGTTTCATAGTTGCACAGTGTTTCAGAATTTTCCGCTGTAACGCAACCATGCAGGTATCGAAAGCTTTAGCGAAGTATTCACACGTTTTATTCCACATACATGATGCTGGCGGTACTCCATATTCAGTGCACCGGGCGTCAGCATACCTCTAGGGAATGGAAAACTACGCATGTTTGGAATTTGTTACGGAACAAAGACTGGTTATATTCCACAACAAAATGTGATGCAGGGAAATATGAAATGCTTCATTCAGTTTTCTGAACTTGCCCCTTGCTAGAGGAATACTATACACACCTGTGGTGATTGTTATGAATGGTGATGTGTTATAATAAAATAGAATGCAATTTCTTAGAGATGTAGTTTTTATACAACTTTGATGGCAGACAAGCAAGTCCCACGGTGACTGCAGTGCATGAAGTGTTGGGGTTTGATTCCTTGGATGGACAAAAAGATGTATGTAGGATTTTCTCTCTGATTTTTTTTGATAATTTCTTACTCGGAATCAGTGAAATGTTTTTTTTTTTTTTTTCAAATAAAAATATTTTTTTTTTATTCATGATGATGATTCAACTGTAGGTAAATAACTTATTGTGAAAAAATATTTTTTAGTTAAACGGTTTTAAATTGTATTGTCATCAGAACTAAAGACTTCTGCCAAATATCAGATGAATTAGACAACTGAAAGGGGGTCAAATTCCAATTACTAGATTTGACCCAAACAAACAGGTCAAGTTAAATAAAACTTTTGCTTGAAACATAAACTAAAAATATTATAAATTAATTTCTATTTACCATCGCGGCATCGTTTCATTTTCGGTTCAGTTTTGAGAAAACGCCGCCAAAAAACTGAGCGTATTTTTATACCTACCTACAAATATGTTTACTAATTTTAATTACAATGTTTCATTTGACTGGCGTAGTCTAGCAAACAATTTATTTCTAATTCAAAGCTTTTTGTATGTGTTATATATTTTGTACCTAGAAATTATCAAAAGGCCTTTATCTCTATAGCCTTTTTGGTAATTTCTATTGTTAGATTTATAATTAATCAAGGCGCTTGTTGCAAAAAAATACCTATATTAATTCTTTGCTGTCTTCCAACATACAGACTATAATAAAACCTAGTTTGGGAATCAGTGCCTACTTAGGATCGTTCTGCAATTTTGTTGTCCTAATATTAGTTAATCCCAATTTGTATAACCCATTGGTGCCAAATATAGGACACGACGACGGTATCTCCCGTCCGAACTGAGCAGTCCGTCTGGGGTAGTACCTCCGCCCTACAGAGCACCGCGGCCATAATAACCATCGTGTTGTGTTCCTGCCGGTAAGTAGGGTAACCAGAGCTCATAAGCCCCCCTCGCCATATCCCCAATCCCTTCCTCTAACTCCCCCCCACTCCAGGGTCGGCAGCGCGAGTGTGACACCTGATGTTGCACACGTCTATAATAGGCCACGGTGAACGCTTCCCATCAGGTGGGCTGTGTGCTTGTCTGCCATATAAGTCGTATAAAAAAAATAACTAAGTATATATTATTTATTTTATTAAAATTACCCTGAATTTAACAAATATCCTTCTGAAAAGCGGCAACGAATAGTTGACGTTAACAGCAGTCTTTAAAATCAACTTAATCAAAGTATCAACTGTTTTCAAAGTAACAAGCACATCTCACAATGTTAGTTCCAAAATAACCACAGCCGGGAATAGATTTGACGATCAAAAGGGACGCGGCACCACCCAACCGCCGTGACATCTGGACGCCCTTAGAATATTTTGGAATGAATATTTCAGTTCGTGTGTAACTAATTTAATAATTGTACGGTTTTGTTGCCTTTGATGTGGAGGAAAGAGACGTCAGAGGACGTCTCGCTTTGTAGGAGGAAGCGCAACTCGTGAAGAGATGAATAATAAATTAATAATCTTTTTAGACTTTGATATGCTTGTGTAGGTATCTTTGAATTGACGTCTTATAAAAATGATTTGGAATTTCAGTATTTCTTGTTTCATCATAGAGTGCGTGGAGATAGTCAATATAATATTGTAATCCAATATCGTGATTCGGTGTAGGAACCAATAATGACTAAAATATCGTGTTTGGACATGAATAATAATATAATATATCATCAATATTATCTACAAGTGTTCTTATGATTTTTTTTCCATATGCTTCAATATGTATTTCTAACTGTGCCCGCGACTTCGCCCGCGTGGAATGTAATAAAAAAATTAGCCTAAGTTACTCCTTATTACATATGCTATCTGCCAGTAAAAGGCCCGTACAAATCGGTCCAGCCGTTCCAGATATTAACCGGAACAAACAGACAGACAGAAAAAAAAATTAAAATAGATATATTTTGGTATGTGTACCGTATAATTTCATATGTATGTGTAGACAGCGGTTATTTTTATAGATAAAATTATGATATTTTTGTACCAAGTTATTTAACTTCAATCAATTAATTAGCCAATGTGGTCCACTTCTAGGTACAGGTACCTACGCCTCTCCCAATGTACGTTATAGTACCCGATTCTCCATTTTCCATATTCAGATTATCCTATCTTACTTTTTAGGTTGGCTTGACTCCTGAAGACGTGGTCGGTAAGTAAACATCTTAACAATTTTATCGCAGACGTAATAAATCTTTACTCAATGCGCATTGCATATAACACATACGTAATTTTGTAAATTAATATCAAGATAATATATGAACAAGCACCTCAGAATATTACAACACAGCGACGATATTCTGCTTACAAGTCAGATCCCATTTAGTATGTGCATATTAGAGCAAGTTACCAACATTAGAATAATCGGTACTCTGCGCAACTAATTATGTTGGCGACTACCATTTGCTTACACGAAACGCTAGCGTTTATAGTAATACCAGTGTATTTTACTACACTTGAATTGTGTGAGAAGATTTTCCATTCAACATCACAGCACTATTCCAGAGGCTATCTATACTATAATGGTAATTTCGACCTTGACGTATGCTTTTTCTTCCAGGTTATAGCTTTCTGGAAACTCAGACTCAAGCAGGGCATTCTACTCCTTAGCAGTACGCATGAACGTATTGCTGAATCGTTCGGGTGGTCCACCATATAATGATGGCGCATTGCCGTACGTCTGATCATTCAGTGATGAAAAGGGTTTGGAGGAATCAGGTTATGCAACTCCAGTCATACTCGCCGAAGTATCATCATTCTCTGAACCTTTTTCCCACCTCAGTTGGGGTCGGCTTTCCAGTCTAACTGTGATGCGGCTGATACTCCCTCCTCTCCCTCCCCCCTCCCCTCCCCTCCCTCCGTATACTCCCCGAAGTATATTTGTCTGAATATCTTTATTTCATAATTTTAACTTACTGTAGTAACGTGTATCTGTAGTACCCAATACTGGATCAAAATACGGTGCGAGAAGTTTCAAGCTATTCATGAGCTTCCATTAACCCTTGTGAAGTTCGATTGCAGGGGATGTATGTGCATCTTTGTCTTCGAAAGTTTGGTTTAATTGGTAATACTAAATAGACAAGTTGTTTTAGTAACAAAGAGCTCTACTACAAGACTAAGTTTTGTTAGTATATACGTTAGTGTGTGAGTGAGCACCTTACTCTCTATAGTGTAGTGCAATGAGGGGACGAGTGAGTACAGGGTGCGAATTTCAGGGGTCAGTGGGTTCTGGCCCTAATAAATTTAAATTTTAAAATCAGTATTCAGGTGCTTGTACTCGCAACAGTCTCTATTTAAGCTGAATACCCCAGTGAA
Source organism: Lithosia quadra (assembly GCA_963576445.1). Classification (NCBI taxonomy): domain Eukaryota; kingdom Metazoa; phylum Arthropoda; class Insecta; order Lepidoptera; family Erebidae; genus Lithosia; species Lithosia quadra. The sequence continues at coordinate 348,903 of OY754891.1, read as the reverse complement.
GTTTGGTTTTCACGACGGTAAAGTTTTCTTCAAACGTATCTTTAGTGACGATTTCTGTTATTTTTAAACGGTTTTATTCAACTTGACCTGTTTGTTTAGGTCAAATCTAGTAATGAAAATTTGACCCCCTTTCAGTGGTCTGATTGGTCTGATATTTAGCAGAAGTTTTTAGTTCTGATGATAATACAATTTAAAACCGTTTAACTTGAAAAAGATTTTTCACAATTTATTTTAAGTTTCACTTAAATCTCTGTGTCTGCTTCGCTTGTTCCGCCGTTGCTTTGCCACAGGTTGTACCGCATACTGACCCTTCTAAGCAGGTATCCTCGTGCGACGGTGAATTTGTGAACAATAGACTTGGTGTGGGTAATTACGGCTTACAAAAATATCCACAGCCCATTTTATTATTCACCCTGTTGCATAAAATTATCATTAGAACACCTTACGACATCAAAACGCCAGGTCTAATTATAACCAAATTCTTAACCCTCTAAACGTGGCCTTTCCGAGATCAACCAACTGATAGCACTGTTTAACGACAAACATATTAGTGAGTAGTAAGCAAGCCGACTGATTGAGCATTCGCGTGAGTCGTTCGTTCATTCGTTCACTCGTTCATTTTTATTTATATTTATGGACTTCGTACAAACCAATGTGTAACAAAAATATGTAACTAATGAAATGATAATATTACAATGCATATAACGAGTATATAGGTAGGTACAGATTCTGATACAGGCACGTAACTTGGCCAGGGGCCTTACTCCGAAAAACGAAAATATTCGTATCCGTTGACGTTTTGACCATTTAGCTACCCGAAAGTGTTTCGTTTCGGATTTCGTATCCGTCTTCGATCGTTTGACATTGAGGTTGTCGATCGTTATCAGTACACCTCCTACACCCAAAATATATTTGACGTTTTCGCTGTCGTTGTTTGACAAATTGTCCGTTTTCGTTCGATCCAAAACGTTCATGTTCGATTTTCAGAGTAAGGCCCCAGGTTTGGAGTAAGTTCGCGCATCGTGCACTTTGAGCCAATCAAATGATTCAAGGTACGAACGAACGGAACGTTGATTCGCTACAAGACGTCTCTCGGAGACATCTGATAGGTCCGTCAAGTGACGGACCAATCATATGTCCGCGATGGCGCAACCGCGTCTCCCGCGACCCGCTCATACCTCAAAGGGGACCTAAAAATCGACCTTTGCGCATATGACGCGTCTGGCCAATTTACGTGCCGGTATCAATACATACCTATACAAAGAAGAGTGAATCCTAGGCACTGAAGTGCAAACTTTGGATGCTTTATTATTTTAAATTGACAAAGTCATCTGAATACTATCACACTAATATTTTTATACGTGAAAGTTTTCTAAGAATTCTATTTATGGATGTCTGTCTGTAATCGTATATTTGTTACTCTTTCACGCAAAAATGGCTGAATAGATCTGGCTGTAATTTGGTACAGGGATAGATTATAGTCTGGAATAATACATAGGTTATCGAGGATCACAGTTGCAGGAACAAAATTTAATGAATAATCTTGATGTTTGAACCTTATTCATAATTGGTAGTTTATTCAACAACTCTAACTAATTCTTTTATTATATTGACAACCGGTGAGATTGCGGTCAAACTCGAATCTAGTGGTACCAATAAAAAAATGCCCGTTGTTCGGAGGTTCTGACAATTTTGAAAACCATGATACACAAATTTCATCAAACCAACAAAAGCAATATAAAGAGCTTTTGCGGTTCCAATACGGTGTGACTGTCAGCCTAACGACCCATGACAAGTCACCTCAACAATTCATTTCGTATTCTGAACCACTGAAATCGCCCCCATCGCGACAAATAAGGCAATTTTTTACTTTGCCCCAATTTGACCCGAATCTCGAAGTTTAACAATAATGAAATTATTTAAAAACTTCCCGCGAAATGAAATTCGCCGTTCAAAGCGATTAGTTATTTGTTTGCCACGTTTATAAGTTTTTTTTTATTATTTTTTCTGTTCTCATAGTATCTCTCCTAGGTGTTTTTTAAGCATTATGAGTTGAAAATTGATATACAATTTAGGAAGCAGGACACGACAGTATCTCCCGGCCGAAATGAGCTGTCCGACTGGGGAAGTACCTTCGCCCTACAGAAGACCGCGGTCATAAGAACCTTCGTGTTGTGTTCCCGGCGATAAGTAGGGTAGCCATAGCTCACTATACGCTTCCTCCCCCCAGCCCTTCCTAGCCTCTCCACCCCATCCTAGCCCTCCCGCCTTCCCTTCAGGGTGAGCAGCGCGTGTCTGACACCCTTAGTGTTGCACACGTCCATAGGTCACGGTGACCGCTTCCCATCAGGTGGGCCGTGTGCTTGTCTGCCTACCTACATAGTATAAAAAAAAACTTCAAAAAAGGAGGAGATTTTCAATTCGACTGTATTTTTTTTGTTTGTTACCTTACTGTCGACTGGGTGAACAGATTTTGATGATTCTTTTTTTATTTGATAGCTAGCGCTTCCTATGTGGTCCCATCTTACTGACTCTGTTGAAATCGTTTTTTTTTTGTAAGAATTATTAAGATAAAATATGTAAATCATTCCATACATACTTTTGCATACTGATATGCAACTTTATTCTCTATATAAATGATTTAAATGGGTGAAACTTTACAGACTCTTAGCGACATAGATAATATCAACATTGCTCGTGCCATTGAATGTGAATATTTTGATCTTACCAAACTTATGCCTATAAACAAAAATGATCTAACCATTGTCTCTCAAAACATAAGAAGTATTTTGCATAATTTTGATGACTTTCTAACTATGGCTTCTACGTTTGACTTTGAAACAGATATAATTGTCTTAACGGAATGTAGACTTGACCCTAACAAACCAATTCCCCATTTGAAAAACTATTCTTCACATGCCTCTACTCGCTTTTTTAATCAAAATGATGGAGTAGTTGTGTATATAAAAAATACATTAAACTATAGTACCAAAGAAATAAATTTAAAACAGGCTTCTTGTATACAATTGAACATACTAAATAATATAATTTTGTGTATATATAGATCACCTTCATTTAAGAACACCGATAGCTTTATTAGCTCTCTGAGTAGTCATTTGGATACTTTATCCTCTGAAAAAAATATAATAATTACAGGAGACATAAATATTAACATCATTTCTAAAGACACTGATATTCTTAATAAAAAAATAAAAAAAACAAATAGGGAACGTTACCTTAATATGCTGTCTCTCCATGGTGTACTTCCAGGTCACATCTTTCCTACGCGCCAGGAAAATTGTTTGGATCATTTTATGCTTTAAATAAATACAAAAATGGAATCAGCATTAATTGCCGTCTTGAAAACCACTATCACAGATCACCGAACACTCTTCCTGGCATTAACTAAATCTAAAACTGTATCCTCTATAAATAAAACTCACACTAAAGTTGATTATGAGAAGGCTTTAAAATACTTACAAGCAAATAAAATAAGTGATCTGCTACACTATGAAAATCCAAACATATTGTGTGAACGTTTTATCCATCTCTTAAAAGAATCCATTGAAATTAATACACTTAGTATCAATATTCCTCATGACAAACGCATTATTAAACCATGGATTACACCCGGAATTCTACGTTGTATAAAAAATCGTAATAAGCTTCAAAAAGATTTAAGCCGCGAACCATATAATGAAATCTTAAAAATAACATACACGCGCTATAGGAATCATTGTAATAACCTCATTAAGAAATTAAAAAGAAAATATCAAACAGAACTATTAAGTAAATCAATGAACAATAATAAATTACTCTGGAAAAACATTAAATCTATAACCTACGCCAATAACACCAAAAGTCAAAACCTGGAATTACTAAAAATTAAGACTTCATCTATTGACTCAGTCAATTTTGTCAATGAATATTTTGTAAATGTTGGTATGCACCTAGCTCAGCAAGTTCAGGGTAACGGAACTAACGATCCAAATTCACTACGTGACCTACCTTCTCAAGTGAATTCTTTGGTAATGCTTGATACTGATCCCGATGAAGTTTGTAGGGTACTGATGAGCTTAAAATCTAGTAGCGCTCCCGGATGGGATAATATCTCAACAGAATATTTGAAATATACTAGAAATGAAACTGTCCCATTAATAACTCACCTGGCTAATCTTTGCTTCAGAAAAGGCATATTCCCAATCCAACTTAAACAATCAATTATAACTCCGGTACATAAGACTGGGAATAAAAATGATATCAATAACTACAGACCTATATCAGTTCTACCAGCTTTGTCCAAAATACTTGAAAAATTGATGAATAATAGGCTAATCAAGTATTTAAACGAATATAATATATTATCTTCCTCTCAATTTGGTTTTCGACAGGGTATGTCAACTGAAGATGCAGTTACTACACTAAGCTCTATCGTGACTGAAAATCTGGATAAAGGAAATAGGTGTTTAGCTGCATTCATTGACTTAAAAAAGGCTTTTGACACTGTATCTGTCCCAATCCTGCTTAAAAAACTAGAAAAAGTTGGAATCCGGGATAATGAGTTGAACCTTTTTGAAGATTATGTATCGATGCGAAGTCAAAGAGTAAAAGTGGGTAATTGCATCAGCAACGAGGCAGGCATATCATACGGCGTCCCACAGGGTAGTGTACTCGGACCTACACTATTCCTGATTTATATCAACGACCTCTGCAGTCTGAAAATCCCCAACGCGAGAATCCTTTCTTATGCCGATGATACTGCTCTGGTCTGCTATGGTAGTACGTGGGAAAATGTTAAGCGCATTGCTGAGGTGGGCATGTCAAGGATAGCTCAGTGGCTAAATTTTAACCTGCTTACCCTTAACACACAAAATACTAATTTCTTGTGCTTCAGCATCCGTAAATGCACGCAGCCGAGAGGGGATTTTACAGTCAGAATACACTCATGTGGCGATGTACTAAACTTAAACTGTGGATGCCCTAGCATTAGCAAGGTCTCACAAGTGAAGTATTTAGGTATTGTGATAGATCAGAGATTATCCTGGTATCCTCAACTTGAGCAAGTCTCAAATAGGATTAGAAAATTGAGCTGGATCTTCAAAACATTAAGATATGTAGTACCAAAAAGTGATACTACTAAAAGTCTTCTTAATAATATATATATAGCACTAGTGCAATCTGTCCTCATATATTGCATTCCTGTATGGGGAGGCGCTGGTAAGACTAAATTCACTGAAGTAGAGCGAGCACAACGATCACTCATAAAAATAATGTATTTTAAGAAAAAAAGATTTTCTACAGAAGCACTTTATGGCATTAGCAACTTACTCTCGGTCAGAAAGCTCTACATTATCCAAACAATACTCAAGAAACATAAATCCCTACCTTATAATGCAGAAATTGAACTCAAGAGAAGGAAAGATATAGTGGCTAAATCAGTTCAAATCCGTACCACGTTTCCTCGTTCGCAATACAAATGGAGTGCAACACATCTATATAATAAAATAAATAAAAAATTATCAATTTTTTCAAACACCAATTTTGAATGCAAATCCAGACTGACTGAGTGGATTAAGGACCTTTCATACGACGATACCGAAGCATTGTTGCAATGTAATATATAATGTCACTACATAACACACACACACACACACACACACACACACACACACACACACACACACACACACACACACACACACACGCACGCACGCACACACACACACACACACACACACACACACACACACACACATCACAAAAACATATGTGCTCATACACACTCACACTAACCTAAACAACATTCAAATTTATGCTAAGTTTACTTTGTTTACTTTTAAATTATTTTTACTCTTAAAGCCAAATGGCAATAATGTTAAACATTCAAAATAAATTTAAGCCAAAATTTATGTAGTAGAAGAGCGGAGTCTCCTGACACAGGCTTTTATTTGCTTAAAAGGAGGTTCCATTCATTATTTAAGTAAAAATGTATTTTCATATCAATAAAGTTATTATTATTATTATTATTATTCAGTTATTTATTTTAGTTCTTAAGTCTAAGTTTTTTTACAATATATCTATAAAAAACAAATTACAAAAATATTATAAAAAAACCTAAACCTAGAGCACCGCCAGCAGCGGGGCATGGCCCAAGCTACCGGTGGTTAGGGCTGCAGAGTGAGGAACCTCCTGACAATACGTGCCGTGTCAAGGAGTACTGCCTTCTGAATCTGACCCTTGATCCAGCCATGCAGCGAGAGCCTCTCGAGATGTTGGTCGAGGCTCTTCGCTATAAGGCCGTTCGCCGAAACGACTATCGGGACAATACTCGTTGAGTCAACATTCCACATGGCGGTGATCTCGTGGGCCAAGTCAAGGTACTTGCTGAGTTTGTCCTTCTCGGCTTTCACGAGATTCTCGTCATGCGGGATGGTGATGTCAACGAGCACTGCCCGGCGTTGGGATCGGTCTACCAACACGATATCAGGCTTATTGGCTACAATAGTCCTGTCCGTGATGATAGACCGATCCCAATAGAGCAAAGCACGACCATTTTCGAGAACCGGTCCCGGTGCGTACTTGTAGTACGGCACCTCAGACTCGACAAGGCCGTATTGAAGGGCAAGTTGCTGATGGATGATCCTGGCTACTAGGTTGTGTCTGTGCAAGTACTCTCCGTTAGCAAGATGAGAACAACCGGAAATAATATGTCGGAGAGATTCTCCGGGACGGCGGCATGCCCGACAGATGTCGACCGTACCGTCCTTCATGATATATTTCCGGTAGTTGTTCGTCTTGATAACTTCGTCAGCAATTGCACAAACAAACCCTTCGGTTTCCCCAAATAGGTCACCGAAACGTAGCCAGTTCACCGACGCATGCAGGTCCACATCAGGCCCCGTCAGGGCCCGATAGTACCGCCCGTGCAGCTCCTTGCCTTTCCATACATCCTTGCGGTCATCAGTGCTAAGTACCACCGGTTTACGCCAGTTCTCGTTTGCCAAGGAGAGCGGCGTGAGGCCCTTATCAACTGCCACCACATCGCGATGCATCCCACACTCGTTGCTTAGGAAGTACTCCCTGAGACTGCACACTTCGCGGTTATGGAGGTTTTTAGCGTTCAAAAAGCCACGACCCCCCCACTTCCGCGGAATGTACAGTCTCATAACAGACGAGCGTGGGTGCAACATACGATGCGACGTTAGCAGTTGACGGACCCTTCTATCTAGGGCGTCCAGCTCGGTCTGAGTCCACCTTAGTATGCCAAAGGAGTATATCAATAAGGGCATCACCCAGCCGTTGAAGGCACGCGCCTTGTTGCCACCTGACAAAAGACTATTGAATACTTTTGTCAGGCGACAGAAGAAGCGCTCCTTCACCGACTGCTTGACGTCTCCTACAGATATACCCAACGACTCTGACATACCAAGATATTTGTAGGTTTCGGCCTCTGACAGAGATCTGAGAGTCATTGTCTCGGAAAGTTGTAAATTCGTAGAACTTACAACTTTCCCTCGCTGTACATGCATGACCGCACACTTATCCACACCGAACTCCATCTTAATAGAGTTGCTAAAATTCTCAGTGATTTTTAACAACTCCGTCAAGTGCAGGCGTTGCGTTGCGAACAGCTTGAGGTCATCCATGTACAGTAGATGAGAAATGATATCACCCCCTCTCCGAAGCCGATAGCCTAGCCTCGAATCCTCCAACAAAGTGCTGAGAGGATTCAATGCTAAGCAAAACCACAAGGGACTCAGACTGTCACCCTGAAATATACCTCGCTCAATCCTTATAAAGTCCTGAGGCTCAAAAAGGCTGTCTCCACTACCTGGTTGACGAAGGACTGTGGTCCACTGCCCCATGCACGTGCTTAAAAAGGATCTTAGAGTTGCATCAAGTTTATACAGCTCCAAGATCCTCTTCAGCCATGAATGAGGCATCGAGTCATAGGCCTTCTTGTAGTCAATCCAGGCAGTCGAGAGAGCCCCTTTGTTCCTCCGGACTTGTTGGCAAATGGCCCTGTCAATGAGGAGGAGCTCCTTAGTACCACGGGACCCAACCCTACATCCATTCTGAGAGGGGGCCAAAATGTTGTTCGCAATGATATGCGAGTTGATTTTTGTTCTCAGAATAGATGTAAGGAGCTTGTACAGCGTAGGCAAGCACGTGATGGGTCTGTAATTTTTCGCTTCCGTGGTACTACCGGACTTATGGAGCAGGACGGTGACACCAGTTGTCATGAAACTGGGAAGTGAACCGGCTTCGAGAGCTTCTTGGAATTGTATTGCCAAACATGGATATGAGCATCGAATCCATTTAATCCAAAAATTGTGCAATCCATCCGGTCCAGGACTTTTCCAATTCTGGGCCGAACGGATCGCACAATTTACGTCTTCGGGGTCTATAGTGATAGACCCCATGGACACGATGGGCTCACACGCACGTTCAACGATACGCATCCAATCACCCTCCATGTGCTCGACGGGCACCGACCAGATGCCACGCCAGAAGTCATTCATGACGTTTGCATCGGGTAGCCGCCCGTTGGTCACACGTTGACCGGTTTCCTCCCAGTTACGGTACACCTTCCTTTGGTCGCTTTGGAAAAGGCGATTCTGCTGGTACCTATCCACGCGCTCCCTATAGCGGCGAATACGGTTTGCCCACGCATAGACTTTCTGCTTCAGAAAGTCAATGCGTTCCGTAACACAAGGCATATAGTCCTGGGGCCTGATACCGGTCCCAGCAAAAGCCTGGGTCACGAAACGCATGACTCGGGGTCGATGGTTACCCCGGCTAAAACAGACCAGCTTCGCTATGAGAGTCCTAAAAGTAGTGATACGCCTTTCGATCCGTACCTGCCACGTGGGAACACCACCGGTGGGTCGCGGTGCTCGGTCAGTGTCCGGAAACTTGACACGAGCCACGCGACACGCGGCGATGGCCCCGCAGTACATGATCGAATGTGTATCAACTAAATCTTCGCTAGTCCGCAGATACGGAGCTAGCAAAGCATTTAGGGCTCCCATTAGCACTAGGTTTCGTCTATTCGTGGGCAAACGCGGCAGTCGCGGCCTAGAACTAGGTGTGGACCGATATCGCGAAATCGCATCTTCCAAAGCCCTCCTCAGTTGCTCATTCGTCTGGGTACTTACGCTATTATTCGCACATTCTTCTCCATCAACTACTGAACCCCTCCGCGGCACCACCGACACCGGGTCCGCGATCGGGCCCGGAACCGGCACCACGGCAGAGATGTCCCGCGTCGATGAGGAAGTCGCGCGAACAGGCAGCGTCTCCAGGCGTAGCCTATCAAGCGCAGACTCTTCCAACAGCTTGCACCGTTGGATAGCCCGCACCTGATCCGACAATCGTTGAGCCGATACGGCGACAGCTGGTTCAAGGGTCTGAAACAGAGACAGCATCCGATCACGGTACGCAGTCAGGCTGCTTCCTCCCTCTGTGGCCCCATAATAGGCCCGCATGCAGTTCTCGTTCATAGTTTGAGTCCATCGCATGCGGCGCACTATACCACCGGTAGCGGGGGCCGGTCGCGGAGTAGGATGCCCCGCAGGCCCCAAGCGTGCCGGCAGCGGTGGTCGCCCACGTCGCACAGGTGGTGGCGGCGGCGAAGGCGACGGTGGCCCGTCCTCGTCGCTCGAAGCGGTGGTGTCGGGGGGAGTACCATACTCATCCCCCGACGAACTCGACGACGACGACGACGGAGCGGGTGGTGGTGGAGGGCGTGCGCATTTTTCTGTGTTAACCGCTGTTGTGTTTGTCTTCGATCTTGTGATCATTGTAGTTGTTTATATTATCCATTTTTCTATTATGACAGTTACGTCAGGTTGTAATTTTTTAAATCAAAGTGGGTAAAATAAGTATAAAGTCCTGGTTATTGTGAAAAATAGTAGTAATATAGTAGAGTTCTTGAGATTCGGTTGAATATATAGCAAAATAGGGTCAAAAACTGTTTAAATAATTTTATAAAAATTCAGTGCAAAAAAAGACGTCAATGTGGCAGCGGTTTTTTTTTTTATTTATTATTATTATTATTATACAATTTTAAGGATAGACTGCTATCGTATTATAAGTATAAGGAATAGTAAGCAATTCCTAGTCTAATTTGATATGACCTAGTTACACGATTCTGATGCAATTGTAGTTTCAGTCAATACAAACAATTTAGATGTGTAGTCGAGCAATTTGAATAGGACCACAGACTACGGTTTGTTTTATTTAAAAAATATCAATCGTGTTTACGTAATGTACTTTGGCTGCTAGAAGAGTAAATGTTTCAAAAACGTATTAATTCATCTTCTATACTTACTAATATTATAAAGAGGTAAAGTTTGTGTGTTTGTTAAATTGTACGGGGTAATCTCGGGACCTACTGAACCGATTTTAAAAGCTCTTTCACCAATAGAAAGCCACATCATTCGTGAATGTCATAGGCTATATATTTGATTGAAAAACTTATACCCAGGCGAAGCCGGCTCCCGGGTCGCTAGTTTTCAATAATCAGATAGTGGTCAAATTCAACTATTAAAAAAAATACTATATTTTTTTAACCCCACCCACCTGATGAGAAGCGGTCACCGTGGCCTATGGACGTGTGCAACACTAAGGGTGTCACACACGCGCTGCCTACCCTGAAGGAAAGGGGGGAAGGCTAGGAAGGAGTGGGGGAAGGAAGGGTAAAGTGAGCTCTGGCTACCCTAACTACCGGTGGGAACACAACACGATGGTTACTATGGCTCATTTCAGACGGGGGAACCGTCATGAATGTCATCTTGGTGACCATTTCTCAATTTAGTAAGAGTTTTGAATTTTATTAGTAAGTAGTAAATTAGGTGTATTTCTGGTAGGCGTTTAAATCAAAGTCATTTTTAGAATATCGTGGTTTTCAATTAAATTCAATTTTCAATTTCAATTTCAATTTCTTTATTTTTCAAAATAGTGCAACGTAATTACATCTTTTTGACGTCAAAAACTACTTAATACTAAGTTTACCACAGCTTCCTAGGCGCTAGTGGAGAAGAAACGGCGCAACAAACTCCACTGCTGCATTTTCAGACGTCAGCTTACATAGATATCTTAAGACTAAATATGGACGAATGTACATTTTTGTCTCGTGTCAATATAAATAAAGGTATATAAAAAAAATAAATAATAATAATTAATTTTTATTACTCCCACCGCATTAAATGAACCTCTTATTGTATTGGATATCAAAAACATTACCTCAAAATACGCGCTGAAAGTGATATATCAAGTGGTACCTACACAAAATGTTTTGTCTCAATATAATATGACAAAGAAATATCAATGTCTGATAATACTTATAACATTGACGGTCTCAGTTTATCCTTACTTATTTTTAGCTCTGTTATCTACTAATTTAGTAGGTTTAATGATAGTAGAGGAGCTCATGAAATATTTATTGATAAAAACATAAATGGCGAGCTGTTGACTGGGTGCGGGCTAGAAATCCATGTGGTGTGCACCCGTGGTGTGTTCAGTTCAAATTGAACAAAACATTTATGTATGACACCCACGACCAGCTACTGAGTGCCCCTAATACCTAATTATGCTTCTTCGCTTTACATGACAATATTCCATATTCGTTTCACAATAAATATACATACTCGTAAAAACGGTATAGTTCAAGATCAATATATTCATTTTTAAATCATATAGCATTGAATTATTATTTTTACGGCAAATAAACCAATGTAGTTGAGGAGCTGGTGGAGCAGATGTTATATATTGTTTATCAAAATATTATTCGTCAGTTGACATGCTTATGATAATCGCCTTTCAAAAAGTGTTCATGGCTATTTTTTATATATTGTAGTTATTTCATGCGTGTTGTTTTCTATTAAATTGTCTTTCTTATGATACCACTTTCAAATCATTATTAAATCGACTAAAATCGACTTACCTGTAATCATACAAATATCCGATTTCTACTTAGGCATGTACAAAAACAAGTAGGCAAGTTTACCTAGGTATAATTCTCTATGCTAAAAATCATCAGTTGCAGCAAAAAAAAAACAGTTATCAAAAGAATAAATGGATGATAAAATACCAAAAATATTAAAATTATTTCATCAAAAATAACCAATGATACTTTTTGACAGTAAAGTCATAATAATAAGCATGTAATAGGTAAAAAGAAATTGATAAAATATATCCAACCTAGTTATCAGATGGGTAAAGGTCGAACTTCATCAGCTCCTTGCCTAACAGAATATAATACGTGAAGGCGTTCTTAAGGAAAGAATAATTTCAAAAATACAAACAAAGAAACGTCGTGTGTCATCCGCGTTCTAATTTTAAAAGTCACGATATCCTCGAACATCCATGACAAATATGGCGATTAGGAAGACCGCACCATTTGTTCTATAATCGGACTTAAACGGCTTTGATCCGAACTTGTTAGTCGCACTTTATGTGCGTCGGATGACGCCGCTTTTGAAGTGCTTTGATGTATTTTAAGTGCGACAGCTCTGAAGGGCCAGAGATGATGATGTTGGTAATAAAAAGTAGTTGAGGACTTGCATGTAGGCTAATAAGTACGGGTGTTAGTTTGGTGGGAATTAACATCGTCGTAAAATACAAGATTGATTTTCTTAACTTTGTTGAACGCCTCGGAGAGCACGTTAAAACGTCGGTCCCGGTTGCCATACAAACGTCTATGGCATTCGTTACGGGTAGTTGAAGCCCTAAAAAGTCCAACAACAAAGGTCTCGCTGCAATGCTTCGATATCGCCTAATGTCACCATTGGGTTGTGAAGGTCAGATGGCAGTCGCTTTACGGAAAATATCGAGGTCCAGCCAAATTCGTAGTTAAGAATGGTAAAGCGGACCCCAGACTCCGAAGTGAAAGCTTTGGATACGACTGCGATTAACGCTAGGTTGAGGAAGAAAGAAGAAATAATGTATTTTTTTATACTACGTAGGTGGATATACAAGCACCTAGCCTAGAATTCAATAATACGCTTTTCAAAGAATAGCTTCAAATAATCCGAATGCCCCAATCTTTTTGCATCAGCTTTAGAACAGGAATTAGCTACTCCTATATACCTTTAGCTTACCATCAGGCGAGGTGAAAACATTTTGACATCTCCTATTATAAAAAATCCACAATATGGTTTATTTCGACCTTCACGGAAGTGACTACCGATACCAACCCTAACTCCGAAAAAAAAAGCCTGTGCCAGAGTTTCATACGTTAATAAAATTCAATTTATAAAAAAAAAATTATAAAGTATGTTTATTGGCATTCTAGAACCCATAACATAAGCTAGTTAAACTGTGCTCAGCACTGTGTAGTCTGTCGTAGAATATTAATTTATTTTTTATTTGTATAGCTATATAGATAGTCGTATCTTTTAAGATACGTTCCGAGTGTATTTTGTGAAAACTCATTGTTTATAGTTACGTAATAACGCAATTTGAAAATGAGCCTAGTGAGCGATAAAACCTAGTGAGCGAACTTGGGGGTAGGTTGAGGGATAGGCGACTCCCGCACTGAGTCGTATCTGGTGCAAAGTTGGCCATCGCCATTCAACGGGGCAATGCGGTAAGCGTATGAACACCTTTGCGTCGAATACGGTGAGAGGGGGGTTAATAATTTTATTTTTGTTATTTAATTCTTAATTTTTATTTTGTGTAATTTTTATTTATTTAGTTATGTATATATTTTCGGTTTTATTGCATAATAAATTATTAATCGAATAGGATAAAATTGTCTTCACATTGTCTTTAGTACCTTAGCTTTTGTTAAATTAAAAACATCAGTAATTAAATACAAAGGAAATTTTATCCAAAAAGTACCGTAATAGCTTAATAAAGTTAACCATCGCAATCCATCAAGTTAATAAAATAAAAAAGACACCGACAGACCAATTATTCACATCACCTTTATTTAGCACCTTTTAACGGCTTCCATTCATCAAGCAATTATAGGCCCTTGGACCTTCAATTAAAGTTAATAATCCCTCGTAATCCCCGTGCTGTTTAAGCGGTGTGAATGTTCGATGGCTCTGACGGGCTAAAGCCCCACTTAGCCGAGCTCACCTCAATGTATCTTGTCCGTATTTAATAATTACTCATGTCACTTTCAACGTCTGTATTACGGCGCAGCTACAGGTTACTCTGGCTGGGTAAAATGTGGCCGTTATAATAATTATTAATAAGTTAAAAAAATTGAACAATCGAAACTTGAAATTCGAACGTACAGGTGTACAGTCAGCGTCAAAAGTGGATGAACATTTTGTATTTTCAAGATTCGTTTATATGAGAAAAGAATGCGTAATTTATATCTCTGCTGTAATGCTGTTTTGCTTTTCTTTTTTTTTATTCATGATAGGCTTACTTTTGACCTCTATCTCACCGGATGGTAAGTGTCGATGCGGTCTACGATGTGGTTACGATTCATTTATATTTATTCATACTTTTTCTTTTTTAAAATCTGTAATCATCTGCAATTATCATCTTCTTTTGATGCTTAGTGTACATAATGTACTTGATAGTTATCTATAAAATAAGTTTTGTGAAGGTCAACACTTTTTCTACTAAACAATATGAGTGACAGATAGGTATGCGTACCATATCCTGAGTGGTACACTTAGCTACGAAAGTGGTTGAGCACATTTTCAAATTACAGACCATTTCGTCTCCAAAACCTTTCAACAATGGTAACAAGAAATAAATTAACCCTGTCCTTTTAGATTACAAACCCTTACATATAAATAGTTTATGAGTATGTTTTAATGTACTATCTAGTACGTTGTTAATATTCAATAGCTGTTTAACCGATTTCCAAAATAAGGTAGCTTTCATTTCGTTTGTATTTTTAGGGTTCCGTACTCAAAGGACCCATACTTGTGGTGAAATCCGTGGATGTCACAATTATTATGTTATCGCTCAAATATCTCAAGATTTTTTATTATGATGTTATTTGTTTATACAATAAAAGTTTTTTTTTTAAATGAGTTTCTTGATTTAGCGGCAGTTTTCATCTGTGTTTGATATTTTGGGTCCCTAAAGACCCCACACGATGACTCAACGGACTTACGTTACAAAATGCGCAACGGGCCGAGGGTTAAAGAATGAAGCCTCAATTGTTTCACCTCTTAAAGCTTTAAAATTTCTTATTCTCTGTTAGTTAAACCTTGTTTGTCGTGTAAATAATTTCATCAGACGGAACCTCCTTAGCCTTACGATCATCCTAATTTAATTCCGCAGTTAGCTTTGGAGGATCCAAACTTAGTTAAATCTGTGAGTTTCATAATCTACTAAAGTAATTACCGCCGGCAAACATCGTGAGTGCATGAAGACTGCTTTCAATGCAAAACTTGGGTTACCTAGGTATATGGATAACTCGATCGCAACAGTAATGTTATTTGCTGGCATATATTTTATGCTCAAGATCGTAAGAAGTGAAGAAAAGCCGGAAAACGAACTCCGAGTTGAAAACCTAGAGAAAATCCGGATAACGGACTCCAAGGGGAAAATCTAGAGCAATGGCCAGAAAACAAACTCCGAGTTGAAAACCTATAGAGACGCCGGATAACGGACTCCAAGGTGAAACCTAGAGAAAAGCAGGATAACGGACTCCAAGGTGAAAATCTAGAGCAATGGCCAGAAAACGAACTCCGAGTTGAAAACCTATATAGACGCCGGATAACGAACTCCAATGTGAAAACCTAGAGTAAAGCTGGAAATGGACTCCGAGTTGAAAACAAACGCAGATAATTATCATGGTACTGTTTTTTATTTATCATACAGTTTGCATTTCTATTGTGAAGAATCTTCAATGCTATGGAAAGGTATGGAATGGATCAGCTCATTCAAGGAAGTGCCACCGTATTTTTTACTAATCTCATTCTTCTTTTTCGCATTGAGTGAGATTTACATCTTAATCCAATGTACTTTGAGAGAGATGTATGGGAACCACCCAAGATCTGCAGAACTGGAGCCAATCTGATACTAGCCGGTACATCTGCTGGTTGATGGATGAAGTTCTGGTGCAGACTTTTCTTCGTTAGAAGGTCCAACGGCAATTGCTACCACAAAAAGCATTAAAACAAAAAAAAACGAGAAGAGGAAGGGGAAAAAAGCGTGTTCCAAGCTTCCAAGAGCAAGATTTTGATGTAATCAAGTTTGGCGCTAGTGATTTTGATGTCAGACTCATAGTCATCTTACAAAGACTTAACGTATCAATAACAAAACTACAAACAAGTAACATTCACCTAAGTACCAATAAAATTATAAACTGCCAACAATCACCAACAACTTCAACAGTCATAATACATTTAACAATCGAAAACCGTTCACGCCAAAAACTTGCACAATTGAGTCAGGTGGCACCCAACACTGTCGCCGCCGGGCCGGCCCACTCCAAACCCTATATATTACAACACGAGGGTGCATATTTTACTCTGCTTATGACGAAACCTCCAGCTTTTTTTTTCTTTTTTTTTCCGTATAATTTCTCGACTGTCATCCGCTTGTTCACGCCCATTGAGCTCCAAATAAAAAGTGTATCTTTTCCAGAGAATTCGTCAAGTGTTTTATTAGCCACAAATTATTCTAAACGGTTTGTTTCAATATAATTAGTGTTAATGACGCTGATAGGTCTTATAGAGCTCTTTTTTCCGTAATGAGCTTTGTGTATTTTTCGTTATTTCGGCGTATCATGTAATGAGATTTCAATTAGTGGCTCTTAATTCCCGACCCTTGGCGAATTATTGGGGTTGGTTTCCGTAAGCATTCGGTAATGACGAACGCTGTAATCAATATGCGGAAGGTACAAGAAATCATAGGATTAATGAGTGAAATTTGGGTCAGCCAGACACGAACATGTGCCCATTGACTAATGGATATAGAAATACCTTTTCGTTTGATCTGGATGGAAAATTTATCTTAAGCAAATACTATTATGCCGTTGACGTTACTTTTATATCAAGTGAGTGTCGTGTTTGGTCTGTGTTTATTTTAGGTTATCGTCATCATCTCATCATCGTTAAGGGTAATTGGAGCCCTAAAAAGTCCAATAACAACGGTCTAGCTGCATTGCTTTGATAACGTCTAATGTCACCATTTGGTTGTGACGGTCGAATGGCAGTCGCTTCACAGAAAATATCAAGGTCCAGCCGAATCCGCAGTTAAGACTGGTAAAGCGGACCCAAGACTCCGAGGTGAAAGCTTTGGATACGACTGAGATTAACGCTAGGTTGATAACGCTAGGTTGAAGAAAAAGAAGGTCATCATCCCTTTATAACCAATGTGGGTATTAGACAAACCCCATCCTATCTACCCCACGGTAGCTCTGGCTGTAAGCACTCACTAAGGAAGGATTAGTGGGCATCAGAACCCTAATGGATGGATAAAATTAAGAACATAAAATTTCATATACTTGCTTTTCGTATAGCTTGTGCTGATTTGTTTTCTTATATTTGACAGTTTTTTGATTGTTTATTAAAGAATATGTTAAAAGTAAGTGTAGGTATAAAGGTGTACCGCTTTATGGTCGATATTCCACTCATACGCACGAAACGCTTTGCGGATACATTCATCATGCGTACAGCTAAGGAGTAGAATTCCCTGCCCGAGTCTGTGTTTCCGGAAAGCTATAACCTGGGAATATTCAAGTCACGAGTGAATAGGATCCTTCTAGGCAAGCGTAGATTCATCGTAGACCACATCATTACTTACACAGGTGAGATATCTAGTGGTCAAACGTAAGCCTATCCTGAATAAAAAAAAAGTATCAAAATAGGCGTCTTTTTTAATTCCTAATTTGAGGTTGAAAGTTGATATGGAAATATGTAAAGAAGTGTAACAAATGATATTATTTAGCTAGATATTATACATAGTCTAAGCGCTGGAGGCATCTCTAGAAGTATTTTGTTGAGAGCTAAACATAAAGATTTCTTGAAAACTTCAAAGCACAGGTAGATTTGTAGATTACTCGCGAAACCAAAGGCAAAATCTGCACAATCTCACCTTGAATTCGCACGCGTTCTAAACTAGAAGATCTTCTAATATTCGAAATTTTTTGGCAAAGGACAAACGAATGCTGGAGCGTGCGGCATCCTGGGCATTTCCCACAGCCCAAAGGAAAATGTATCCGACTTCAATCTCTGTCAGCAAGCAATGTGAGGCCACGTTAGATTTAAAGCGGGTGCGATCGGAATGTGCGCGTTAGGTGCTCGGTGTTGTGCTCATTTGAATGTGTTGGACACTGGGCAGGGGTGGTAACTTTGTTGGACATCCTTGATACGGATATTAAATATATCGATGTAAACAAAGAACGAAGGCATAACAAGATATTTGATTTTTTGACGTGTGCAATATCAGGGATGTCACACTCGCACTGCTGACCGTTGGGAGAAGGGGGTTGGGAATTGGGGGGATTGGGGAGATGGGGGGTGGGTTGCAAATTCTGGCTACCCTACTTCCCGGCGGAAACACAACACGATGGTTATTATGGCCGCGGTCTTCTGTAGGGCGGAGGTGCTAATCAGTTCAGACGGGAGATACCGTCGTGTGCTACCTCCTTGCAAGGCATCTGTATATGTAACGAAGCCTCAAGAGAACCCTAGAAAAAAACTGCCTGTTGTAATAGCGTTCGGTTACACTGTTATTATACATGCACCATGCATAAACTTAGGGCCAATTTCCGTACCTAATAAAAACATGTTCAAAATTTTGTCTCAGCTGTCCCTTATATAAAACTACTGAACCAATTTCAAAAATCTTTCACTATTCGAATGCTACATTAACCCTGAGTAATTCCTTTTTACCCACTACTGCCAGGACACGAAATGAACACGCATAATAGTGGCCTTTACACGGACAGTCCATCGCGCGTTCTAGGAGCGTTCAGGATTGAGCTACGGAATGCTTGTACGTGCAATCGTACGCGATTATATTTGTGAACTAAATCTTTCGCGCGCGATAACGTGCGAGCTTTTTTGACGTATCGGAAAATTTGTGTATAGGCTGTGTATATGAAAAAGAGACAACAATATTAAGACGCCATTGCGTGTGGATGATAGTCCTGCAGCGCGCGCTCTTTTATCTCTTTTTCAACATCTTGACGCGCGCGTTCTTTCACATGCGAATCGGTTTTCACTCGCGATAGACTGCCCGTGTAAAGGCCGCCATTGAGTCAAAATTTTCCCGCAAATCCAAAATGTTTAATACGAATTGTGAGTTCAAGATCATTCACAATTCATCGAAACAAGAACGCAAGAACAATCGGAAGCATGCGTGAGCTGGCTTAAATTCCCTAATACTGAAAACGCGCAGCATAATATATGCAACGGAATCCTCACATAATATGTTTCTCCTCAAAACAAAGTGCCTTGCGTTCCTTCTTCCAGAAAATCCTGTACTTTAAGAAAAAGCGAAACCGCACATGGAAATAATATATTATCATTTTTATTGCAAGAATACGAAGTAGGCTTCAGATATCTTAAAGCGTTGTCTCTCGGGGGACTGGCAGTCTCCTCAATATTAAATGAAGCCGTGCCGCGAGTTCTAATTTGGCACTGGTGGAAATTATTCAAATGTTTTGGGATTACGTCATTAATTTTTAGTCTATTTGTATGATACACAGATTTTCTTCTTCAAAAAAATATATTTATAACGACTTCAAAAAAACAGTGAAACTTCTGTAGTTAAAAATAAACTTATTCAATCGAAAGTACATTAGGTACTCGTATTTCTTAATAAGTAAGTACACTAATTGTTGCCCACAGCTCCGCCTGCGTGAAATTCTGATCCTGTTCATGTTACCCACGGGAAGTTATTCCCGGGTGAAAAAGTAACCTATGTGTTATTCCAGACCATAACCTATCTCTGTGTCAAATTTCATACAGTTTGGCTGTTTTTGCGTATAATTTCCGAATATTATTTCATCGTTAACTGAGTCGAAACATACATAATATTATAAAAAAAACAGTTTTAGTTGCCATTTTTTCCAAAATTATGGTGGCACCAGTACCAAAAATTACTAAGTCAAAAATTCGTAAAAGCAAATTGAAATCTATCAAATCAACCATTATTGAAACTTCTGGGAATCCTTTTCAGTGTATGATAATAATATATCTACGTTACCGTGCTATCGACCATAAACCAGGACAAAGGAGCTTGAAGCCGTCACGGCGTTGTTCGCAAGTCAAACTCAAGTAATAAAGTTATATATGACGCAATTAAAAAGTCGCTTTCTTAGACCTTGACCCGCGGCCATTGTCGCAGCTTTTATTATGATTTAATTACGTTTTACCGAAAGATATATATTTTATTTGAAAAAAGTATATTGTCTCTTTTATATTGTTCGTGTTCTTTTATTAAAAGTTGCCACTTTCAGAGTTTAATATGTATTACTCATTTCAAGATAAATTTTAATGATAGCAATATTTAACGTACAAACGCTTTCTTGAATTTCAATTTTCAAAAATATGAAATGGCTTCATGAATTCACATTTAATCAAGAGCAGGTGTTTTATTAAGAAATTATTAATAGAAGGGATTTATGGAACCGTATTAATTATTTTTGTATTGTGTATACTTTTATTTTTAATACAAATAATACAATATTCTGTTTTTTGGTATTACGCGGCAAGATTTCTACAACCAATATTATAACATTGTCAGGATTGTGACTGAAACGTGACCGAAAGTTGACTTTGAAATACTGCAATGTGAATGAAACGTAATTCATATATTATCCTCTTTAGATATGCGTCAAATTCACCATATTTAAAATCGGAACTGAATTTTGAACACACATAATTAGGAGAATTTATCTTTTTTATTATGCGGACAAACCCACGGATACCAAACCCATCAGCCATCGGGGGGTGGTTATCGGGATCAAACTGACTAACACCGCACGCCGCCGTCTTGGGTCTCAATTACCGGAATGTAAGGTTACCAGCGTATATTCCTCGCAACGCAGCTGACCTCGGGCCATTTACGGTTTTAAAATAGCCTCCTTGAACCCCCGATAGGCATCCACCTCGCTGACGGTGGGGTGTAGGGTGACAGGCGGCCGTCCTGTCACCCAACGCTTTAAAATTGACCCTCAGGAAAAATAATCATTTTATTTTACTTCAATGGGAACAACATTCCAATAAACATCATTCAATGATTCTCAAACGAAGTAAGACAGTGATACAGACAGATATTTATAACAACCTCGTTCACAAACCAAATAAGTAATTAACTCCAAGCACATCAAAGAAATGAACACAACAATTCAGTGTTGAAGCACATTATACTGACCAATAAACAACGAAGTGATTCACGCTAATGTGTTCGAGGGTAAACAGTGTAGTCGCACTCATGTGTGCAAGCATAAACAATGTATTCCATCAACGTTGTGTACTCGCCACGGAAATAGCCGTCCACGTTGACGCTCCGTAAATATAAGGTCATCTTTTAGTCAAGGCTAACACTGTGCTTTCGTGAGCTGTTTGCAGAATTCGATCCTTTTATAAGCCTGAAATTTAGAAGAATGGCTTCTAGAAAAGGTTCAGTACCCTTCCTAGAAGGCATTATAGTAAATCTTAGTCACAGTTCCAATTAGATTGAAAATTTATTTCAACTTTAGAATACCAAAATTTTGCCGACGATGTTTTTGGACCCCACGTTTCAATGAGCTTAATGGCGACAACTGGGTGCTTTTATTTACAATACTGTGTTAACTGTCGGTAAGAGGACAGCTGTAAGGTCACAATGGGGCCGGCTAATAACGACCAATCCAATCCTTAGTCGCCTTATGGGATGCAATAAGAGATAGGGTGGTCCTTGTCATCATTCTCTGAACCTTTTTCCCAACTCAGTTGAGGTCGGCTTTCCAGTCTAACGGTGATGCGGCTGAACTTCGATATTTTCCGTGGAGCGACTGCCATCTGACCTCCACAACCAATGGTCGTTATGACCAATGGCGATATCAAAGTTCCAAGTTAGACTGGTTGGACTTTTGTGGTCTCCAATTACCCGTAACGACTGCCATAGATGTTTGTTTGTATGGCAAACGGCTTAGCGTGCTCTCCGAGGCACTAATGAACCTGCGATAAATACACACATACTTAACTTCGAAAAGCATCGTAAAGTCATTGGTGTGTGCCATGGTGAACCTGGAATCGGACCCGAGACCTCGTCTCAGCAGTCCATTACCCAAACCACTGGGCTACCGCGGTGGTCCTTGTATTCTGCATGTATCTTCATCTTAGTTGCATCTTACTGTTGTACCCGGTTGCGTTAAAGCGAGGAAAAGTAGCGATATAAAAATTGTTCAAAAAAAACAAAAACTTAACTCATAATTAATTCTTAAATATCAAAGATTGCTGTACATTGTCATGATTTAAACCATTACTGCGTATGTCGTTGTGCCCTCGACGGTTTCATTCTTGATACCCGGAGATTTCCACACAAAATAAATTTAATATGATTGATATTAATTAATTTAACATTTCCTTCTAACATTGACAAACATTCGTTTACATAAATTACAAGAAAATATTATTATATTGCATGTGAGATTAGATGAAGCGATGGTAGCTAAACGGATAAGGACGCGGCCTCTACTCAGAGGTATCGGGTTCGAATCCGGCCGGACAGAACCAATGTGAATTTCACTTTGTGGTATTATGAGCTAATTACATGATTTACCATCTGCTGATGATGAAGGAAAAACATCACGAGGAAACCCACATGTCCTAGAAGAAATTCTAAGCACATGTCCGATCCACCAACCCGCATTAGGCCAGCGTGTGTGGATTAAGATCTAAAGCCTCTTAACTCTCTCGTTAGAGGAGAGGAGACCCGTGCTCAGCAGTGGAACATTTTATATGGGTTGCTATAATCATTATTGTTTCGATAAAGAAGTTAATACAGCATTTCGGTTAATGAAATGAATACAGTGAATTAAATCCCATTCTTTCAAGAAAAAGTTAAAGTCCTTGCTGTTGAAAGAATGTTATTACACAATAGACGAATTTTTAAGTGGTGCATCGTACCTTAAAGTTATTTAATTTCATCAAAGTTTCCACAATTTGATTAGGTACCTATAATTTTTGCATTTATTAAAGTTTTTACGTATTTTATTATTTTTGTTGGACTTTTTCAAATTTAATTGCATGTATTATTTTATTGTATCCTAGTGTTTAAGATTTACATTCAGACACAATTTGTAATTGTTTTTTTGAATAAATGAAATTGAATTGAATCTTGAAGGCATAGAGAAAATGAATAATATAAGAGTTGTTACAGTTTTTAATTTAAGGTTTCAATCGATAGTTACAAATGGGTGGTATTTATAACTTAACCTTTAGTTTCCCGACATTTTGAACGAACTGCACCGACCGACCGCGGCCAAGGTCACGGCGCTCTTAATAATAAATTTGTCAAAAATGTCAAGGCTTGTATAACAAAATTTGAAATTTTGTCAAAAAACGAAATATATAATGCATATGATTAGGAACTAACATGAACAGGTAAAATCTGTGTCTATTCTTTCCGCAATAAACTGTAGAATGGACTGTGGATGTTACGAATAAATTATCTTTTTATTACCCGACTGCCAAGATTCTTTATTACATTATTATCTTCCAAACTACCGTATCGGTAAACCAAGTGTTCTAGAAAGGTGACACGAAAAAAATACCAACATGGCCGCTGTAATACGAAATAAACTGTATCATAGGTACTGCAATATGGATATCAAATTAAAGGGCTTATCACGAGGATTTCAAAAAGGTATTATATCATAACCAAATTTCAGTCAAAAAATGTATTGTACATGAAAATATGAATAATAATTTAAAAAATCAAAAAATCGACTAAAACAAAAAAGAAAAAAACAAGCACTTAGATGTCCTGTGGTCTAGAAACATTACAATTCCATCAATTACAATTCCATCAAGAACCAAGCGGTTCGGTGCCTCTTTCCTTTGCCGCACCATCAAAACCTGGAATTCTTTACCAGCTCACGTGTTTCCTACCTCATACAGTCCCGGGTCCTTTAAGCGGGGCGTGAAAAAGCATTTGATGAGGCCGTCAAGCTGAGAGCCACCATTTTGGCTCGTATCGGTGTTTGCAATGGTGACTCCCATTCTAGAGACTTTGCCTCAGCTTACCATCAGGCGAGGTGAAGTCATGTTGACGTGACCGACATAAAAAAAAAACAACTACTGAATAATATGAAATTAAACGGACGCAAATACTACTGAACAGAATTTGATGTGGTTTTTTTATTGTTTAAAATTTTAAGTCTGATCAAGACCCAAGTCTTGGTCAGACTTAAAATTTTACGTATTTTTGATCACAATCTGTTAAGTAGAACCGAGGAGTAAAAAAAACGCGAATACCGATATTCACGCGGGTGAAGCCGCGGGCGAAGGGTTATGAGTCATAATCATCTGTAACGCTATGAATACTAACAAAACATGATCAGTCCCGGGAGTGTGAGAGACAACTAAGGTAAACAGCTCCCGGGGGGATGGTTAACTGAATACTAAATTAATTAAGCTCGTCAATCTGTCAAGGATCATTCATTTCATTAGATAACGACATACAAATTACACATAACACGAGGTTATAAGGGATGCCTCAATGGTGTTATTAGGATAATAACTGTTGAGGATGATAAACACACAAATAAGCTTAAAGTATCTGTTTGTAATATTAAATAATTGCTTTTAAGCGACTTCAAAAAGGAGGAGGTTCTCAATTCGACTGCATTTTTTTATGTTTGTTATCTCAGAACCTTCGACTGGGTGAACTGATTTTGATGATTCTATTTTATTTTATAACTAAATGTATGTCTATATACATCAAAAGACAAAAAAATGAAATTTTAGTCTATCTGTCTGTTTGTTTGAATTAGGTGATCCCTAGAACAGCTGGGCTGCAACTTTTTGATGTAACTTTCACTTTTCAACTGACTTCAAAATTCGTTTTTTTTATGCTTGTTATCTCAGAACTTTCGACTGGATGAACCGATTATGATGATTCTTCTTTTATTTGTTAGCTGGCGATTCCCGTGTTGCCTAGTTTCAATTTAATCCGTTGAAGTTGTTTTATTTTTTCACAGATAATGTTATAAGGTATGACTAAGATTACCTACTTGTATTTTAGAAACATAATTGTGATTTTTTTGTTAAATTAAAACTAAAATAAGTAAAACTCAGATCTAATTCCACACAAAAATGTTATTAAAAGCTGAATTTTCTAGGAAATTTTCAAATGAAATGTTTATACTACCGAATAAGACTACTAAAACACTCGCCCTTAATTAAATTTGTTAATTTATTTCTTTTAAATCACAAAAACTGTAATCTGAATACCGAAATACTGATTACATAATTACATTTTTTCTCAGTAATTACATTTTAATTGAAATACCCACTAGTGAAGGGTCACACTGCTTACGGTCTTATTAAGCACTCAATGTTAGCTAAAGACTTGTGGAGTGCACTTGAGTTTGTTGAGTTGGTGTTCGGCCGGCATTACACTGACATGGGTTCGAATCAGTAACCTTAGGATCAAGTGTTTGGTATTATGTTATACATAATTTTACATTATTCACTAATATATAATTTTAATTTCACATAATTTACGGAGATCTCCCTAAAAGATCTGATTTAAGACAATATTCAGAATAACGCATTTTCCTTCTATTCTTCTATGCTAACGCTACACACCTAAACCTATGAACAGATTTTGATGAACTTTGGTAGGTACAGCTTGGGAAAAAACCAGAAAAGACATAGGACATAATAATTAATCGCGATATTAACGGTATTCCTAATAATTTAGATTGGAAAAGTTAAACATCCAGGACGGGACCTGGACACATTATAGATATTTGAAATTCCCTGTTATCCGATAAAATAGTAGAATCTTCTATAATTTATAGCTATCGCTACGTTGCCGATAAACTGATAATTTACAGCATAGGTCCATACGTCAATGGTGCAATCTTTGGGATTAGCGTCCACCGGCTGCATAATGTATGGACTGCAAACAATGTATTGTATGGCCTAGTTAGTATTAAGTGCCTTTATCCTATTTCCAGCATTAATGGAAGCGCTGGTTAGGTCAATATCGCCTTTATTGCATGAGTAAGTAAGCAGCTTTTAAATATACCTTTTAGAAAAAATAGATACAATAAATAAATAATTGAAATAGGTTAAATATTATGTATACAAAGTACCTATCTGTCTGTAATATTAAACTAACTGATTTTAAATCATAGAGTGTATGTAAATAATATGATACAAATGACAAATAAGCAATTTCTAAAATTTTTGTCTGTCTGGAAGAGGTGATCTTTGGAATGGATGGGTTGTTTTTGACGTGACTTTCATTGATAGATACATAGTATCATAAGGCGTAACAGATGCTATTTTATTTTTCAAAAAAAAATTGGGATTCGCGGAAAAAAAACCTTAAAATCTAAATCTACGCGGGTGATACCGCAAGCATAGCTAGTATAATTATAATATTGCAACCGCACCACTTGGGTTCTCAAATTGAATTTGACTAACCAACTCACGTCTCCAGGTAAACGGGTCGGTAGTCCCACAACTGCAAAATTATCCAAGTTTACCTTCCCCAACACCTTTGATCCCAAGTCTTCGGTATCAACCGTTTATGAACCGACCATATAATACACGGGGAGTTTATTATTTTATAAATTCGCTTGCACGAAGGTCCAACTCGAACCCAATTTACGCCTCGCGGGACATAAAAGGACTTCGGATACCATTTTCGGTTTGCGTTTCAGTAAATATCCCCTGCAGCTTTATTTTCAAGAGATTAAGATTGAAAATTGGTTAATTCGAAATGGGTACAATTGTAAGCGTAAATTTGAAGCTGTGCGACGTCCTGTAGGCGACAAGATCACGCCTCGACTTCGTTAAGTTCTATTTATTGATTTCTCCAAAATGTGTACAGCTCATCCTAGTGAGAGAATTATGGTCGAGCTGTTTGAGATTAAATGGGTGACGATGGATCAGTCATTTTGGAACTTATTAACTCCTAAGGATATCCTTTGGTTTCTAAAATAGATATCAAAATTTTAATAATGTTCTTCATCATCGCCATGAAAATGTATTTTATAACTTACTTAACTTTAAAATCAAGTAATATTATAATAATAAAATTTTAAATTGTGCTTCATAATATTCTCATCATATTCTGTAGATGTTACGTTTGATATTTACAAACTTTTAATGAACTCCAGGTAATTAATAGTACATACTTACGTTAACTTAAGCGTATTTGAAAATTAAATTGAGTCGATAACAGGTCAATAATATTCTTTCTCAACTCATTACATTCAGTAAATCAAAATGTGAAACCTATATTAGTTTTGAACTTTTTTTAAAATTCATGATAGACATGTTTGACCTCAATCTCATCTGATGGTAAGTGACAATGTGGTCTACGATGAATCACGCTTGCCTAGAAGGAACCTATTTAATCGTGACCTGAATATTCCTAGCTTTCTAGAAACACAGACTCAGGCAGGAAATAAAAATCATCTTAAAAATTTATTCGTAGTTGATAGTAAAACAGGCTCTCATCTTGTCTTTGTATAAAGTGAAACTACTTTCACCTAATGCCCTGAGAACATGGATTCATCTACTTGACTAAGATATTGTACCTTTATAACATCACTATGGAATTAAAAGCAAAATTTATGATAGCTGACGCTGACGCATCTTATCATCAACTTCGCTAATTTTACGTATCTTTTCTTCTTTTTTTAAATATTGTATCTGTGTATCCCCTATCAAGAATGACTTTACATCCCTTTTTGAAAATGTACGTGCATGCCAAATGTGTAGTCTAGTTTTTGTCGACGAAATAAAAAAAATCATTAATGTCTTACTACTAATGAACGGAATAAACCGAAAAAAATTAAATATGCCACATAAATAAAACAGATTAAGCTGTTTCTCGACTTCGCCTCGCTTTTATGTGATGTAGACATTAATCGTTCGAAGCGTTACAATAAAGCCACTCAGTAAATAGTGCACAATGAGGGCTCCTGAAATATTTCAGTTGGAAAAGCTTCAGTGTACTGCTTTGCGATCGGAATGAGACATTACAGGAATAAATGGTTTCCTTTGATGTCGACGAGACGTGCACCGTCTGAATATTGTGATCTATTTTCACATTTGCTGTCACAGTGAAATACCATTAGAAAATGGGTTGTATATTGTTATTGAGAGAAGATTTCTTTGTTTGGGATAGAAGTCACGTGTATACTTTTTTGCATTCATATAGTTCGCGTATTGTGTTCCCGCCGGTAAGTAGGGTAGCCATAGCTCACTGTACCCCTCCTCCCCCTCCCCTTCCTAGCCTCCCCACCCCTTCCCAGCTCTCCCCCTTACCCTTCAGGGTAAGCAGCGCGTGTGTGACACCCTTAGTGTTGCACACGTTCATAGGCCACGGTGAACGCTTCCCATCAGGTAGGCCGTGTGCTTGTCTGCCACTTAAGTAGTATAAAAAAAATATGGGTATTTTATTAGCAAGTATCCATTCTTGTAAATTTATTGCCCATTCGGTTAGAGGGATCATAAACCTCATTAAAATGTGTTACTTGGTACACTTTTTTTTATGGGACACGTCAAAATGACTTCACTCCGCCTGATGGAAAGCTAAAGGCAAAGTCTCAGGATCGGGGGTCACCACTACATACACCGATAGTGCAACAGTGGTTGTCCTGGCCTTATCAAATGCTTTTTCACGTCCCGCTTAAAGGACACGGTACAACTAGACCCCTAATTCAATTGTATCATGAAAGCGGTTTGGCTGTTAGGCTGAGTAACACAGTCTACTTCTAGTTTTACATAAATCAAATTTTGTTTGCCAAGAGTGCTACTATCGACATAATCTACTCAATTAACTTTATATTGGTTATCCAGTTTTCAATATCGATCTATATCATGCATCTAACTCATTCTTTCCTATCTTACTTCCCATCCCACTAACATTGTAAATACGAAAGTTTGTGAAGATATATTTAGATGTTTACTAGCTGACCCAGCAAACGTTGTTTTGCATATTAAGGGTGAACAACCCTTATCACTAAGGGGTATGAAAAAAAATAGATGTTGGCCGATTCTCAGACCTACTCAATATGCTCACAAAATTTCATGCGAATCGGTCAAGCCGTTTCGGAGGAGAACGGGAACGAACATTGCGACACGAGAAGACTAACGCTAAGAATAACGCTGTGTAGCGACTAGACGAATCTGGCTGTAATTTTGTGCAGGGTTACATACATACATACATATGCTCACGCCTTTTTCTCTCCGGAATAGGCAGAGACAATATACCGCCATCTGCCTCAGTCCTGACAACATACTTCACGCGCTTTCTCTACTGTCATTAAGCCTTTCATGCAAGTCACATCAATAACACATCGGGGCTAATTTTTATCCCTGGAATAGATTTCTATGGATTACGAGAACGGGCTCATAATTCCATGCGGATAGACCTGGATAGACCCACTGGCAACGGCTACTGAAAAATAAAATAACTACACAAATAAGAAAACTGAGCAATCGTTCAGTATTGGTCGTGTTTTGGATAAAGTACTGTTTGTCTTGGTTAACAAACCGCGGTAGCCTAGTGGTTTGGGTAATGGACTGCTGAGACGAGTTCTCGTGTTCGATCCCAGGTTCACTATGGCACACACCAATGTCTTTTCGATGCTTTTCGAATTTATGTGTGTATTTATCGCAGGTTTATTAGTGCCTCGAAGAGCACGTTAAGCCGTCGGTCCCGTTTGCCATACAAACATCTATGGCAGTCGTTACGAGTAGTTGGAGCCGATAAAAGTCCAACCAGTCTAACTTGGACCTTCGATATCGCCATTGGTCATAATGACCATTGGTTGTGGAGGCCAGATGGCAGTCGCTCCACGGAAAATATCGAAGTTCAGCCGCATCACAGTTAGACTGGAAAGCCAACCCCAACTGAGTTGGGAAAAAGGTTCAGAGAATGACTGTTTGTCTTCGTTGTTGAAACGATCAGACGATAAGTTTATCCTTCCGTAAATAAATTACTTATTTAGGCTTTTATTTGTATTGTTTGTATCAGTCCCGTTTTTGATTCGTCACTGTTTTGCTTAACAAACACCGACGGCTTCATAATGCCTTTGTTCGATAAGTGAGGAAGACTTACTGTTGGCGTGAAGATGATCCTTTGATGTGATATTTTTAGATCAAATGATACTTGTGTTTGTTCGTGAGTTATAAAGTTTTTAAGAAGTTATTAGTCAAACATTATAACACTTCTTAGATTTCTTTGTTCATTGATATTATTGTTGATACTACGTTTTATATTTGTGAACGCGGCCGCTACGTAGAAGGCGCGGGTTCGATCCCCGCTCAGTGCAAATATTTGTATGCATGAATATGCTATTTGCATTAGTTTGGTCGTACCTCGGAGAGCACGTTAAGCCGTCGGTACTGGTTGCCATACAAACATCTATGGTAGTCGTTACGGGTAGTTGGAGCCCAAAAAAAGTCCAACAACAACGGTCTAGCTGCAATGTTTCGATATCGCCTAAAGTTACCATTGGTTTGTGAAGGTCAGATGGCAGTCGCTTCACGGAAAATATTGAGGTCCAGCCAAATCCGCAGTTAAGACTGGTAAAGCGGACCCCAGACTCCGAGGTGAAAGCTTTGGATACGACTGGGATTAACGCTAGGTTGAAGAAGACTACGAGTAATTTTATGGAATATACCTTACATAAAAAAATATTTAAATTTAATAGAACCGGCAACTGGAACCGCGGTCCCAGCTTTTGTGGTCCCAGTCGCTGGAATCCTCATCTATCAGCGTATAAGATGTCATGTCTTTGTGAGATTTCATCGGTACAACGTTCTGTTCCCATTGACAGTAATTAAACATTGGAAATTTGAAGTTTAACACAAACTAACTGACAATATTAAACAAATACGATATTAGATAAATATTGAATTTTATAGGTACACGTTCAGGTACGTAGATATCGGTTGCAGAATATAAATTATTATTAAAGCTTTTTTTTCATTGACTTTTTTTTTATACTACGTAGGTGGCAGACAAGCACACGGCCCACCTGATGGGAAGCGGTCACCGTGGCCTATGAACGTGTGCAACACTAAGGGTGTCACAAACGCGCTGCCTACCCTGAAGGGAAAGGGGGAGAGCTGGGAAGGGGTGGGGAGGAGGGGTACAGTGAGCTCTGGCTACCCTACTTACTGGCGGGAACACAACACGATGGTTATTATGGCCGCGGTCTTAATTGACGTGTGGGTACTAATAATTCTAGATTAGAAACTAAAACTACAAAAAATATCTGTTTTGACTGTTTCTAAGAATGTCACCGGTCGGCCTTGATTTGTGTGCCTTACCGATTATGACATTGACAAATCTAATATTTTATATCTTTATTGGAGGATTAAATCAGAATTTATTAATTTAGAAGCGTCTCTTTTTATTGTTAATTCAATAGCCTGTCCAATTTTAAAACTTAGTATCTGACATAGTAAAAAAACTAGTGCTTATGCATTTGTACCTTATAGATAGATAACCCTCCATATACCAACTAAACTAGCAAAACTATGATAACGCTAGCTGTTTGTACACTCTGGTCACACCCTGGTGTGTACACTCGGTATTTTTATAAAGGCAGGCTGACAAAGATACGTAAAATTTTTTCAACTCTAATATAAAATTTAGTTTAGATACTAGGTTTTGATATTACACAGCCGAGGTGACAAGCGTATTGCCATTTACCGGCCACTTACAGATTCCACACCACTATCGAGGTGTTTTTTTAATGATACACACATCAACATGACTTTACCTCGCCTGATGGTAAGCTGAAAGTAAAGTCTCAGGACTGGGGGTCACCACTACATACACCGATAGTGCTGCAGTGGCGGCCCTCATTAAATGCTTTTTCACGCCCACTTAAAGGACCTGAGACTGTAGGAGGAAGGAAACAAATGCGCTAGTAAAGAGTTTCAAGTCTTTTCCAAACAAACAGCTCTCCATGACTTTGCCCAACCTGAGTATTAAATTAATCTTATGCATGTCATTCGCTCTTGAAATTGCTGCATATTATAATTTATACCTTCTCTAATAATTATTTATTCATCCAAAACCTTAATACTTATGTTTGATGCATATTGGTTAATGAATATATCACTTAACAATAGAAAATTAAAAGCCTATCAATTATCTCACATCATAATCATAGAAGACAATGCAGAGTTCCATCAGAACAAGCTTAGCCATCAATGCCCCAATGGCAAGTTCGCGCGGAGTCCCAGCAGAAAGATTAATGGCATCACCACACCCTCTTTCACCCCTTCCACGACAGCGCCCCCTGCATCAATCACTTAGCCCTTTGATATATTATTTACTTGGTAAAGTTAGATAGATAGATAGATAGATAGATAGATACTCTTTATTGCACACACCATCAGGATAAAAACAAACAAAGCGTTTACATAAAAAAAAAAAAAAAATTGTACAAAGGGCGGTCTTATCGCTGTCTGCTTTTATTTTTTATTATTAAAGTTATATATTAAAGTTATTTTTGTGTATCCTCTGTTTTTGAAGGGGAACAAATATTTTTCAACGGCAGCTGTCATTGCGATTATGTTGGATGATGGAAACTCGGAAACTGTTGTAGAAGGGTCGAAGTTTTCAAAGTATTAATCATGGGAGAAATAAAATATGAATGCACTTTCGTGGCAGTTTCCTGAGTCAGCACTTAAAGAACTGCTATGGAACCCATTTATTTTTTATTTATATAATACTTAATATATTGGTAGTATAATAGTTACGGGACATTTACTATGTTTTTTTGTTTGTTTTATTGAGTATTAGATATTTTGGCGCTGTTGCAAGCGCCATGATCACGGATAGGTATACAAAACATCAAACAAATAGTGTTTCATATTTTGTATTAAAACAAACAAATATAATATATCCCGTTAACTATTATAATACTAGTGGTTTAAATGACCATGTCAATCTTATATCCAATACGTATACAATTCTTCTTGTCAAAATAGCTAGGGCGTTCAACGAACAACTTTTAGTAACTTTTTTAAAGTATCTTTTGCACTTTGTTTATTTAAATACATTTAAAAGTATTTCAAATGCATTTAGTATAAATATACATTATACATAATTATTATACAGTCAAATTGACTTACGGGATAAAAAGTAGCCAATTTGTTATTCCAGATTATAATCTATCCCTGAACCTTCAACCATTCAACAATTTTGGCGTAAAAGTTTAACGAACATACTTTCGCGTTTATAATATTAGTAGACTTACCACCTATACTTTGTCTAAAGTAGGATGATAATTTTGACAGCTCCAAGTACGGTCCTACCCCATATAGTATAATCGAAAATGAATCTTTTAATTTTCGATTATCGTTCCCGTAGAATATGGAATCGATCGTTACAAAAACACAAAAACATATTTTTTTATTATTTTATGTAACTTACTTCAAGATGACAAAAGAGAAGTTTTATGGTATATGGTATAGTATTTATGTTTTGTATTATACTTAGCTAATTATATTACAAAAAATTGTAGTAGATAAGTACTTAATAATTTCATTAGTATAAAAATATAAGTTCGATTCATTTTTCTAAAGTCAATTGTGCTGCATTCTTGCAAGTTGCTTCACTACGGCAAGTGGGCGGTACCTGTCTATGTGCTACGATAATTCTTGAGGTAATATTTTCAAATATTTTGTATAAAAAAATATGATACTTCATAGACGTGAACTGTCAAAATTATCATCCTAGACTAGACAGAGTATAATCACATAAACATAAATCTACAAAGAGTTTGTGTATAATTGAGGATTCTCACTTTCTCAACAACTTATTACATCCGAAGGCTATATTATACCGCCTCAGGCTGTTGTTGAGTCGCTCATCTCAACCTTGACTCATGTACAGTCAGTAGCAAAGTTGCTGAACCTTACACCAAAATATATCAATAAACAAAACATAACATGTATTTTTTATCCTTTCATACAGGGTTTTGAAGCATCATCTTTCTATCGAAGAGCAGGAGCAGTGACAAGCAGGTGAGGTTGACTGGGACCCTGAAGGTGTTAGTGCCCTATACACAGTGTACACTGGGGCCCTGTACACAGAGTACACTTGAGGCCTTGTACACCGTGTACACACTGGAGGTTTGTACACCTTGTACATAATGGGGCCCTGTACACAGTGTACATACTTAGGTCTAGTACTGTACACAGTGTACATACTTAGGTCTAGTACTGTACACAGTGTACATACTAGGGCTTTATACGCAGTGTACATACTGACAATACTTAACGCATATCACATGAATTTTAATTTGATATCATGTCATACCATTCAATGTTGGCGATCGAATCAAAAGATTGCTTCAGGATAAATATAGTAATTAATTCAAATTGATTGTGTATTGTCATACAATGACATTGGTATTCATTCATGCGGTTGAAGTACGAGCAATGTATAACAGGAAGAGACAGATAACATCTCTATAGTGAAACAAATAATTAAAATATTCATAGTATGACAGTCAATAGGTATATTTTTAAATACAATGCTCTATACATGTCCATATCGTTATAGGCACCGACAATGTTTGAAGTCAGATCAAATAAGATAAAATTAAAGTAAAACAATTATATAATTAGAAGGAACAGACCATTAAGTTATTAATTTGAAAACAACTCAAGTATATAAACGTACGTAAGATTTTTAATATTCTAAGTAGTATATTATATAAAAATAAATCCTATTGATGTCACAAAAACGTTTCAATTGACCGGATACGACATTCATGTTATTCTGCGAATCCCTTTGCTTAGTCAACCATTAAATAATATAATATTAAAGAGCTCTTGACAAAAAATCAACAAAGTATGGGTCGGGTCATGGCCAGAGTAAAGTTCGGCACTCGCTAGTTAGGTAACCTTACAATTTACATTGCTTAAAGCATCAAAACTTATGATACTCTATTTGCAATTCGATGGCTCCGTCCTGGCTCCATCGAATAATCGTGCAATTGAAAAATTACAAAGATGTTTCATTTTGGGCCCCCTAATTTTATTGTACCTACCTACACAATACAGAAAAAAAAATACCTTCCGGTTATTGGCAAAAATACAATTATATTTATTAACCTCCGAAATTCAAGGGCACAAATAAATAAAATAATGTGTGTACATTTTCATGTTTGTTGTGTTGCAAAAAAGTGATTATTTAGTTAGATTCTGCCCATAATACGAAGTAATATTAGAAGAATTGAATAGTGGAAAATGAAAACTACATTGCCTTCGGATATCATTATAGCTAAGTTAGTATAATTTAAAATGAAATTGAAGTTAAAAATAAATCTTTTGACTGGTTTAATGAAAATTTAAAGCAATTATTATGTTAACTAGTCGTAATGATTTTCACTTTTGACTGGTGACGAAGAAAGCACGCAGCAAGTATAAATGTTCTTGTGACAGAAAAACATATTGTTTCCGTGGAAATATGAATCAAATGCAAATATAGACTTATTTATGAACTAAAAATTATTAAAAAAATTAAGGGTTTGGGCGTAAGGCTAAGGGCCAAAAAAAAACAAAAAAAGAAGTACGTGCAATTGCACGTCTTTTCGATAGAGCCATCGAAATGTGTTAAGTTTAAACTACATGGTGTAGCCATGAATTTATTACTTGTAAATTAAGGTCGGTATACATACTAACGATGATAGATTTCCCTATAAGTTAGTTACATGTAGAAAATGCTATCGTATTTTAGGACGGTAGTTTAGTTAATAGGCAATGAAACACGCAACACTTACCAAAATAACCGGTTGATACGAGAATACTGTGTATGTTTCGAAATACCGTTTAGTGGTGCCCTTTAAGATAAATTGTAACATTCATAGTTAAGAATTTAGATTAATTAATTGGATGTAGTTAAATGTATATATTATATAGTCGAAGAGTTTGTATGTTTGGTTAAATGACGAATGGGAACTATGACTTAACAGGCTCTCCAAGCCACGAAAAATATCCATACCAATGAAAATAGATATTTAGGCATATTATTATAAATATTTGCATTTAGCGGGTATCGAACCGGCGACCGCCGACGTAGCAGTCATGCTCCACCACCACTTGACAGAGGTCGTCGAGTTTGAATATTAATCCTTACTAGTGTTAGTTCCTTCTAGACAAGTATGCTGGATTGATCAATTATGAAGATAGTGCTGGAAATAGGTAGATTATAAGAAAATACCTGGATAAGATTAACAGGGGTCAAAATTGATAATATATCCAGGTGTCAGAAGTAGGTGATGCTATAGAGCTCCAAAAGTAAGTATTACGACAAAGTTTCAAAAATTGAAATTATTCGTCACTTATTTTTGACGCTAGAAATTCACAAACTTTTTTTTTAAATATCGGTCACTGAATTTTGACGCTGACTGTACCTAACGATACTTACCTTATAAATATATTACAAGGTTACGAGACACTTCAAACAGTGTAAATGATGAAATGGTATGCAGTGATGTCATATTGTCAACACTATAAATTAATCCCCGGATTAAATCATATTTTAGAATATACATACATAAATTTTCATCTACTTATATATTCTTCTATATGACATTATAAAATATATATCGACTAACATATAAGATAACATAAACTGACGCCTATATCCCCGAAGGGGTCGGCAGAGGTGCTAGCATCCACATTTCGCCAGTTTATGTTTAGGTCCCAATGTAATAGGTGGCGAGCCTATTGCCATTAACCGGGCACTCATAAACCTGCGGTAAATACACACATAACTTCGAAAAGCATCGAAAAGTCATTGGTGTGTGCCATGGTGAACCTGGGATCGAACCCATATCGTCGAATGTATAGTCAAATATATCGACTATACATTTTATAATCTGTTAGTTATGTATGTACAATAGACTAATTAAAAAAAAAATTGAGTTATATTAAATGACCGATTGTGAACACAAAAATATATTTTTGGAATTTTTGTTTTTTTTCGGTATGGACATAAATGGCAGTTTTAGTCAGACTTGAAGTCTGCAGCATATTTGATTGCAATTTGTTAAGTAGAATCAGAGATTGACCAAAAAACAATTGCTAACCTCATACGGGTGAAGCCACGGACATAAGGCGGATTTCAAGTTTGACCAAAACCTTTTTTTATACTACTTAGGTGGCAGACAAGCACACGGCCCACCTGATGGGAAACGGTCACCGTGGCCTATGAACGTGTGCAACACTAAGGGTGTCATACACGCGCTGCCTATCTTGAAGCAAAGGGGGGAGGGCTGGGAAGGGGCGGGGAGGCTAGGAAGGGATGGGAGGAGGAGGGGTACAGTGAGCTGGCTACCCTACTTACCGGCGGGAACACAATACGATGGTTATTATGACCCCGGTGTTCTGTAGGGCGGAGGTAATAGCCCAGTCGGACAGCTCATTTCGGATGGTAGATACCGTCGTGTCTTACCTCCTACATAATCCTCCTTTCTAATAGAAAAAAAACCACATGAAAATCTTTTTGTTAGTTTTCGCGTTCATCGCAAATAAACAGACAAGAATTCACACACAAGTTTCCTTTCCTTCCTTCGGTTCGGTTCGGTGCTTCCTTTCTGTGTCGCACAATTAAAAACTGGAATGCACTTCCTGCACACGTGTTTCCTTCTTCCTTCAATCCCGGGTTCTTTAAGCGGGGCGTGAAAAGGCATCTGTCTAGGCCGTCAAGGTAGGGACCGCCGTTTTGGGACGAATGGTGTCTGGAATGGCGGCCCGTACCCTCTGGACTTTGCCCTTGCTTCTTACCATCCAGCGGGGTTAAGTCAATTGACGGACTGAATATAAAAAAAAAACACATCACACAGTGCCCATACTATCTGCAGAAAAGGGTTCCATCATAATATTTACTTCAAATTACAAACGCGATCGAAACTCCGTCTATAGTTTTAATAACAGACTTAGTTTCTCCATCGAACGTCGATTAAGTACGAGAGGTTACACTACAGTGGTGGCAAACTTGAGCCGGCAATGTTTTACTAAGTAACTTGGAATAACATAGTTACGAAGTTGAAAGTGATTTAAGTCTACAGCAGAAAATTACAGTGTTCAATTTACAACCTAGCGTTAATCCCAGTCGCATCCAAAGCTTTCACCTCATAGTCTGGGGTCCGCTTTACCAGTCTTAGCTGCGGATTTGGCTTGACCTCGATATTTTCCGACTGCCATCTGACTTCCACAACCCAATGGTGACATTAGGCGATATCGAAGCATTGCAGCTAGACCGTTGTTGTTGGACTTTTTAGGGCTCCAACTACCCGTAACGAATGCCATAGATGTTTGTATGGCAACCGGGACCGACGGCTTAACGAGCTCTACAATACACGACCAGACCAATGCAAATACCCATATTCATGCATACAAATATTTGCACTGAGTGGGGATCGAACCCGCGCCTCCTGAGCAACGGCCGCGTTCACTACCGCCACGCCACAGAGCAGTGTTTTATAATAACTCTAATTTTACCCGACTGCGACAGCGAGGGTAATGTTTTTCGTGCGTATGTATGTTTGTCGTTTTGTGTTGCTCCCTATAGGTCTAAAGGCTGGACGGATTTCGATGAATGAGGTCTAAAATGGAATGTATTCATATCCCCAGTGTCATAAGGTACAATGTGAACAAAAACCATACGCTGTATTTTTGACGCTAAATTGAGGGAACCCATCTAGGTGGTTAGAACTAATAGACAAAGGGATAAATAAATATTCTACAACATTCTACACGGCGCTCACTAGACCCAAAGTGAGCATAGTTTAATTAGCTGGTGTTATAGGTTCTAGAATATGGATAAACATAGGTATTTATATACTTTTTTTGTTATATATATTTTTGTAAATACATACATATTATACATAGAAACACAGACCAACGCAAATAGACAACATAATCATGCATACAAGTATTTGCACTGAGCCGGAATCGAACCCGCACCCCTTCTCGTAGCAGTCGAATGCACTACCACTACGCCACAGAGGCCGTCAAGATTAATGTGAAACCAACAAAAAAACTGCAGGCACTTTCAATCATCCTTAAATAACATTCAAATTTGACCTTTTTCAGATATATTATTTAACATAACAAATGAATAGGTCTTTCGATGTAAGATGTCGTGATGGTGTGCCATGACGTCATTATTTACGGCAGTAATGTCACAGACATGGCATAGTGACACACGTCTTGGGGTTTCAGAGTGACTTATTGTTTTTTATTTGAACGAGATATATACCATGGGGAGTGTTCCGACGAGCTCTACCAACTAGTCCCACCCTCTCCATTCCTATACAGAACAACACGTGCAAGGCTGAGATACCACCCTCATATGGTGCAAACAATTCCATCAAGAACCAAGCGGTTCGGTGCCTCTTTCCTTTGGCGCACCATCAAAACCTGGAATTCTTTACCAGCTCACGTGTTTCCTTCCTCATACAGTCCCGGGTCCTTTAAGCGGGGCGTGAAAAAGCATTTGATGAGGCCGTCAAGCTGAGAGCCACCATTTTGGCACTATCGGTGTTTGCAATGGTGACTCCCATTCTAGAGACTTTGCCTCAGCTTACCATCAGGCGAGGTGAAGTCATGTTGACGTGACCGATATAAAAAAAATAAAAAATAAACCTATAGCAACAGATATGCATAAAGGTGGGTCCATGCTAGGCGAGCCGAGCACGAGCCGAGCACGAGCTGAACACAATTTGTCTAGTGTGGACCGACTTACAAGCCTCGAACGAGCGCGCTGCGAGCATTTCGTTTGGGCTCGACTGCGTTCCGTCTTTTGTCGGTTTTTTGACGAACACAAAGGATTTCGAGGACAGTGATCGTTGTAGATTCGTTGTACGTCCACACTTGACACGCGAACGACGAACGAACGGCTCCGCTCGTGCTCGGCTTGCCTAGCGTGGACCCACCTTATGTATTTTGATATTGCACAGCCGATATTGAATGAATATTTTATCCATAATAATTGAAGGTTCCAGCGACTGGGACCGCAATAGCTGGGACCGCGGTTCCAGTTGCCGGTTCTATTAAATTTAAATATTTTTCTTCCGGCAACTGGGACCGCGGTCCCAGCTTTTGCGGTCCCAGTCGCTGGAATCCTCTAATGATTTTCACTTTTCGATAATGACATTCACGTGAAGTGGCCTTTGTTTAATATTCACACTGCTTTGTTAAAAAAATATGCAGAAAACAGGTATTTTAAATATCTATTTAAAAGTATGAAAACGAATATATCTAGATTTCAATTAAGTTCGGCTCTGATATTTATGTCGAACTATGTCAAGTTTCTTATTTTCATTTTCAATTAAGATCGGACATAACTAAGACGCATTTGAGTTTAATGAGTGACTTCGTTACCGATTTTAGTCATAGTGTCATTCAAAATTCCAAAGATAATAATCTATGCTCGTTTATAATATGACGTGGGCTTATTGACCATGGCGCTATTTAAATAAAGTATTTAGATCTGATAACAAGATATTATACCGAGATATTGATGTTGTTTAGAGAGTATAAACAATGAATAATTAAATCAGCTACATATTGACTTGTAATATATAGTACACAAACCATTACCTAATTAGTGAAGTATAATTTCTTATCTCGAATTTTATCATTTGTAATAACACGATGGTTATTATGGCCGCGGTCTTCTATAGGGCAGAGGTCCTGTCCTAAATTGAGTACCTAGGTAAAGTATAGTGCGTGGCATCTAGATTTTGGAGTAGTATGGGCCCCACTACTCCAAAACCTTGCCAAGTTAGATGCTGTACACTATACTTGTTTGTGGTAAAATGCGTCGCATATAATAACAAGTTAGATGCCGTGAGCTATAGATGTATTGAAAGTTTGTGATTTGTGACTACCTAGGTGACAGTCAAGGACACGACCCACCTGATGGAAAGCGGTCACCCTGGCCTATCGACGCGTGCAACACCAGGGGTATCACACTCGCGCTGCTGACCCTGAACGGGGGAAGGGTTTGGTTAGGGGAGCTAGAAAGGCGGGAATTACACCAGTTTGGTAGCACATCTGAAATGAATAACTTGCATTTTTTTTTAAATACAAATAGTGATCCTGATTTATCGCAGGTATATTAGTGCCTCGGAGAGCACGTTAAGCCGTCGGTCCCGGTTGCCATACATACATCTATGGCAGTCGTTACGGGTAGTTGGAGCCCACAAAAGTCCAACCAGTCTAACTTGGAACTTCGATATCGCCATTGGTCATAATGACCATTGGTTGTGGAGGTCAGATCGCAGTCGCTCCACGGAAAGTATCGAAGTTCAGCCGCATCACAGTTAGACTGGAAAGCCGACCCCAACTGAGTTGAGAAAAAGGTTCAGAGAATGATGATGACAAATAGTGATCCTGATCTTCTAAACTAAGAATTATTGTAATTTAAGCACGAAACGAACGCCGTACAAATTCACACATTCAAACCAAACAAGAGTAATTTACTACAACTTACACGGATAAGTTTTCTCAGATGGAGTCTCGTCGTGTTGAGCAAAATGAGGCGAGTAAATCCTTCGCAGTGCCGGTCCGAGTAAACCGATTACTTGATGCACTTGCGATAGTCCGGGAGCGCACATACTACAACCTACTATTGTTTCAGATTAATTTTCTTATAGAACTTAACATTATATAAATTAAATAA
This sequence comes from Lithosia quadra, assembly GCA_963576445.1. NCBI lineage: Eukaryota > Metazoa > Arthropoda > Insecta > Lepidoptera > Erebidae > Lithosia > Lithosia quadra. Next base: position 307,068 of record OY754891.1, on the reverse strand, counting down.
TGAACATTGAAAGAAAGAAAGGAAGAAAGAAACGTTTATTTGATGCATTTAAAACTATAAATATTCATAAACAAGTAAACTAGCACACATTTTACTTATTCTATTATGTGCCTCACGATATTCTACATAGCGCTATTTAGATTCTAAAGTAAGTATAGTTTACCTAGCTTTGTTATGGGTTCTAGAATGTGGATATGCATAGCAATCAGATTTTTTTTTGTAAATACATAAGTATAGTTATAACAATAATAATAAATTGTTTATTAGCCACAAAGTTTTTATATTAAATGTTCTACAAATATTCCTGTTTTTTTTTTCCAATAATTATGTTGGTACTACATACCTAAGTATTATAAATATAAACGAAATACCCAAATTATAAGGTATAAGTCCTATAATGTCAATATTGTAATTGAAGTGTTCTAGGTCTTGCGTTTATCTTGTTACATAAATAAAAAAAGAAAGAATGGTTAAGTATTCTACACTATAGCAATATGAAGGATATTTTACTTCCAAGTTCAAATTTTGTAACCAAATTAAGTTAACTAATAGAGATATTCCTATTATAAAAATGAAACAAATAAATAAATATTGCAAATAAATTATTATGTAAATAAAATAAGATTTGTATAATTGATTCGAACATTAACTGCAGAACATCGAAACGTTGGTACTATAAATATAATATTATATTAATATTCTGCCGATGTTATTCTGATTGTATAAATTAATTACATTCATATAAAACTGTGGTGATATTGAAATATATTTGTCGTGCTGTTCGTTGTATCTGGAATATGAAACAGCCCTTATGGGAAAAAGTATATTTGGTACAGCACCAAAAATATTTAATAAACTCCCAAGGGATATGAAATCTATGCCTGTATCTAAATTTAAAAAATCCCTACAATGTTTGTTAATTGATAAATGCTATTATACGCTTGACGAATTCTTAAATGATACTTCAATATAATGTAATACTGTTAATAAATAGACATTCTAACTCTAAACTCTGACATTGTGACTATGACTGTATTATGACATTGTGGCTAAGTAGCCTTTAAATCAATTTGTATGTCCAAGTGGCAAAACATAGTGAACCTACTATTTATATATAAGATCTTTGTATACCTATGTTTTACAAATAAAGATATTCTATTCTATTCTATTCTATTCTAATATGATTCAATTAAAATAAAGCTCTTTTACAATCGCTATAATGTTTTCCACCTTTGAGTACTGATGTGGTTTAGTTATTCATAAAATATAGTGCTGTGACATATATCTATAAAAATAACAGTAACTGTTTGTAGAACAGATGTATAGAAAATTATAATAACAAGATAGAGGTAATAATAATTTTATATAATATGAGAGTCCTATCTTACAGTTCTGTTAACCGTGGTCCACACTGCAAATTTGAAAAATAACTAGATCATTAAACACAAGAGAGGTCATGTGTGCAGTCATTTCATTATAGATAGACAAAATTGTACAAAAAACACTTCCGTAAGCAGTTACAACATTCACTCTTACTTTAATAACTCGTTCTGTGAACTTGACCTTGCCTGCTTTAGTGACGGCATACAAACGTGTATCTTGTGTGCTACATTACAGAGTTCAATGTCATCTGATAACTTTCCATTAGTGTTGTGCCATCTTGTTGTGATTTTGTAATACCGTTAAATGGTAACATCAATAATATTACGCAAAACATTTGTTTACATGTGTTTAACATACAATTAGAACATAATTACCACGAGATAGACGTGAATTACTACCAGCTGAACTAGGCCGAAACACAAGTTGTGTTTCGGCTTTGGGGCCAAAACACAGGTTGTGTTTCGGCTTTGGGGCCAAAACACAGGCTGTGTTTCGGCTTTGGGGCCAAAACACAGGTTTCTACCCAATTTGACATTGTGTTATTACTTTAGGTTTATTTTTATTTTCGAAGGACAACATTGCATGCTTATGATGCAAAATCCAGTAGCTATTTAATTCTCGTTTGAATTTTGAATGTCTGCGCATTCGATACAAGGTTTTTTTGCGACATCTTTAGATTTTTCTTTATTCTGCGAGTATCGTTAAATGTATAAAGCATGTTTTTAATCATTACCGTAATTTTCGGATTTTTTTGTAATGTAATACAATAATAATAAAATTGTGTTTAGATTTAGGTGTCAGCTCCTGGGCTATCTAACATGCGTGTCTTTTATCCAAGCCGAGAAATTGGACTGAGCGTGGAGTGTAAGTACACGGAGCTAGGCAAACACGGTGCTTATTTTATTCCTCTGCTAAACCTTCTAATGAACTCTTATTGCCACACTGGATACGAATTTTCATTTTGTTGAAAGACGGAGTATGTGCGATAGCGGTGTTTATTTATTTAAACAGCTCTTCAAGTTTTTATTTCCTTCATAATTAACCCCGTATATATCTCTGTACCAAGATGTACACTATGTTACCAAAATATCTATAATATATTTTATGCCATAGTTAAGTGTCGGATCAAACATCTATGAGGTGTTTAATCGTTTGACCCCACGAGGAACCATGGTTTCAATCAAGAGAAATGGGTGAAATGGCCTGCAAAGGTGAGGCTGATCATCCATCCGGCAACCGGGTCCCCAAAGTAAATAATAATATTGGTGTCAATCGCCCCAGTTCAAAAAGTTTATGAAGCGATTGACACCATAGTGTTAATTAATATTTGCAAATGAAGTATTTTTTTATCAAGTTCTGTTAAAAATAATTTATTGCTCAATGTTTGCCTGGATGGAGCACGGGAAGTTATTTCTTCCCATGGTTTGCCTGGGTGGACCACAGGAAATTATTTCTGCCCATGGTTATTCATTACGTACATGATAACGAAAATAAATTCAAATGAGAAACCAATATTCATCCCATACTTAATTAATGTAAGTGTTAATTACAAATACGTAACACTTAATTCTCAATTTATAATTTGATTAGCTATAAACCTAATTAAGATGATTAAAGTCGATGTTGTAAACAACTCATTTAATATATTTCGGCGTGTGAAGGTAGCAGTTATATTATTTAGTACTAGCTAATACCGGTGGCTCTGCCCACATAGATGTCGGTTATCGCGAGTTTCAATCAAATCTGCGACAGAGTTTCGCTCTGACCTAGCCCTTTCGAATAAGAAAATCAAATTAAAATCCTTTAAGAATTTTTGCGTCCATGCGAACAAACAGACAAGGATTACAAAAAACATTGAGTTCAGATAATACTTGGGTTATACAAGATTTTTTCAATATCTTTTTTTATACTACTTAGGTGGCAGACAAGCGCATGGCTCACCTTTTTTTATACTACTTAGGTGGCAGACAAGCATACGGCCCACCTGATGGGAAGCGGTCACCGTGGCCTATGAACGTGTGCAACACTAAGGGTGTCACACACGCGCTGCCTACCCTGAAGGGAAGGGGGGAGGGCTGGGAAGGGGTGGGGAGGCTAGGAAGGGATAAGAGGAGGAGGGGTACAGTGAGCTCTGATGCCTGCCACCTGATGGGAAGCAGTCACCATGGCCAATGGACGTGAGCATTGTGTGCAACACCAGGGGCGCCACACTGCCGACCCTATCTCCAATAATAATAATATCAAATAAATTATCAATATATAATATCTCCATTGCACAGACAAATATTTTTCAATTTCATAATAGCGCATATAGATAGAGCGTATATTTATCATAAAATCCTTGTATTAACAAAGAAATATCCATCATAATAATGTATAATAGGATTATTATTGACGACTTATTAATTCAATGATTAGTTAATTATAATAATTAATAACAAACGTTGGACCCGTTTCGTAAATAAAGATGAATAAATTTGCGTGTGAAGTTGAGGTCATGGGTTCGACATCCGGTAGACTCGACGTGGCGGCGACTCGACGAGGCGTCTACTCGATGTGGCGTCTACTCGATGTGGCGTCTACTCGATGTGGCGTCTACTCGACGAGGCGTCTACTCGATGTGGCGTCTCCTCGAAGAGGCGTCTACTCGATGTGGCGTCTACTCGATGTGGCGTCTACTCGATGTGGCGTCTACTCGACGAGGCGTCTACTCGATGTGGCGGCGACTCGACGAGGCGTCTATTCGATGTGGCGTCTTCTAGACGTGACGTGGCGTCTACTCGACGTGGCCGGACTCGACATCATGGCTGGGAAATTTAGTAGTAGCTCAGCAGAGTTTGACAGCGTACCTGAAACGACGGTAGAAATTTAAGGAGTAGCTTGGAGTGAGGCATCAAGTTAACCGAATTTCTTAAAAAAAAATTCGATAATAATCTTAGTATTTAGCCTCGCCATTCTCGCCTGCCACAATATAGCTGCCTTCTGTCCCGAGGTGAGAAATTAAGATCAATGAAGAATATAAATCTTCTGTATTCTAAGGGACTTAATAAAAAATGGGTGTAATTGTGTGTGTGTTTGTGTGTGTGTGTGTGTGTGTGTGTATGTGTTTGTGTGTGTGTTTGGTTGTGTGTGTTTGGGAGTGTATAGATTCATACTATACTAAGCTATGTGTATACATAGTGTTATTAGCATTATACGTAATTAATAGAACAGTAATACTTTTTTCAGGTCCTATCACCAATCGAATGTATAATATTGATGGCAACAAAAGTGTGCTGTGTATGGCATGTTGTGATATTTCTTTTTTTTTGTTAAATTTAACATCCATTAAAACAATTCAAGAATTACACCGCATTTCTTTTACCAACGTCTAATTGCTCGAAGTCATTACGAGCCACAGTGAAAGGTTCTAGATAATAATTATCTACACGTAATTTGTATAGTATGCGGCCTTTATGGACTTCCTAAATACATTCGGAGAATATTGTAACTGTCAATAGGTTACGCCAACGAACTGTCACTGTTGTTACAATAGGTTTGCTATATCGAAGGTGCTTCCGACATCTCACAGCCTTCTGAGAATTTTGAGACATTTATCTATAATATAAAAATGAATCGCAAAATGTGTTGGTAAGCGCATAACTCACCAACGGCTCTACCGATTTCACTAATTCTTTTTTTGTTGTGTTTGTTATTATCGGGAGAAGGTTCTTACGAAAAAAAATAATAACACAGTTGTACAGAAAATTTCAGAAAGTAACTTTTCTTTTTCTCATACAAACTTTTTCTATTATGTGAGAGAAGTTTATGTTTACGTTACGGGATTAGTATTTAGTAGTAGTAGGTAGTAGTAGGAATGGGAATGGGAATGAGAATAGGAATAGGAATGGGAATAGTAATGGGAATGGGAACGGGAACAGGAATGGGAACGGAATTGCACGCGGGTGGAAAATATGGCGATACGAAGTTCGCCGAGACAGCTAGTTTCTAATAAATTTTGTTTAGCTGTATAATATATACTGATATTTATGTTATCCTCCTAAAGCAGCTGATCACGAGTGCATTTGATTTGCGCTGGGACTTCCCCGGACCATCCTATATTTGCATTAGTGTCTCGCAAATTCTCCAAATACTGAACTAATAAAAAAATAGAATTGTGCTTTCTGTTTAATTATTGATCAGCTGTTGTACAGCTTCGTCCACGTTAAATTCTGTTCCAATCCCCGCTTCCCATTGGAATCTATTTCGGGGATAAAAAGTAGCCCATGAGTTATTCCGCGCTATTCCAGGCATGGGATTTAGGTAGAGAACTAATTTGGTCCAGGTTCCCTTAACCAAATAAAAGCATGATTGAGTAGCAAGCAAAAGATTAAACAAACATCCAAACATCTTCACAGACTTTCACATTTATAATATTAAATATAGTAGGAAATAAATATGATAGGATCTGATTTAATAAGCTTTAATAAGTAGAAAAATTTATGTATCATGAATAAAAAAAGTTCGAAAGACCAAGAAACTCTTACTAGACGTAATTTTAACATTCTATAGAAGGCGTAACCTTGTCGTTTAGCAATCTTATGAAGCCTTAATATAATATTACTTACTTCAAATAATTAATAAATAATGTCTTATAAAACGCGACTGAAATAGACAGATTCCGTACAAGGCCACACTTTTTTATACTAACTTAAAGCTTTGATCAAATCTGTCTCTCGCGGTGCCAACCCACATTGAGCTTACTAAACCACTCAATATGATACTCCAGTGTCTCAAGAATTGAGGTCACCATTACAAATACCATAGTGGTGGCCCTCAGCTTGACGGCCTCATCAAATATGCTTTTTCATGCCCCGCTTAAAGGATTCGGTACTATAGGAGGAAGGAGATACGTGAGCTGGTAAAGAATTGAGAAGCTGTATTGGCATCTAAATAATAATATGGAGTTGTAAAACAGACGCATAGAAAATTTGATCGTAAAATGTATAGTTTTTTTTTTAATTTGCCTTTAATGCAGAATGCACTGTCGTGCTTCATTTAAAATAACGATAATAATAAACATAAATCTATCTATACTATAATATTATAAAGAGCAAAGATTTGTATTTTTGTATTTTTGTATGTAACGAATAAACTTAAAAACTACCGGACCGATTTCAAAATTCCTTCACCTATATAAAGTTTACAATATCTGGGAGTAACATAGATTGTAATTTATTTTCAAAAAATTAAGAAAATCAAATCCACGCGGGCGGAGTCGCGGGCAACAGCTAGTATTAAATATTCTACAACATTCTAAACAGCGCTCTTTAGATCCAAAGTAAGCATAGTCTAACTAGCTTTTGTTATGGGTTCTAGAATGCGGATAAACATACTTATATACTTCTTGTCAATACATACCATAGCATACGTAGTAACACACAGACTAATGCAAATAGACATATTCATGCATACAAATATTTGCACTGAGCGGGAATCGAACCCGCGCAGTGCAGCATTCGAATGCACTACCAAGAAGAAAGAAAGAAAAAAAAAAGAATGTGATGACGTGCTTCATTTCAAATGGCGATAATAATAAATATACCTAGTACATGCCGTCTTCGATTCTAACTGTAGTAATACAAATTCAAGTGAACGACATAAGTGGTAGCGACCCCTACTATAAGTAATGGGCAGGCAGGTGTTCTCGATGTTATCGTAAGTGCCGGCGACCATATTGTGAGAATTATTTTATTTTATGCGTCTACCCGCACTTTTTCCCTCGTTCGCGCGTAATATTTTTATCACATCCATTGGTAAAAACATTTAGACTTGTTTATCTATGCTATTTATTTCTGTCGTATCAATTCTGTTGTATAGAAATAAATTGTTTCTGGATATAAATGTTGAGATTTTTTCTTGCTACCTTTCCTGTGAAATATGTATGTATCTTCACAAATTAAAAGCCCAGAAACACTTAAATTTTAGTTGAAACCTTGAAACCTGACTTAGAAAAATTCCGCTTTCTTATTCGTACGATATTTTATACATGCCGATACCTTTTTTTTAAGATCGCACCATTCAATGCTAAAAATGGATTCTTTTGCTTCTTACTTTCCATCAGTGCACGATCAATTTTATTTTAAAAGTGAGTTATTCACATCAGAGTTTGAAATTGCGTAGTGACATCTATGCCACCGTCTTTACCATCACTATCTCACCTGTTGGTAAGTGATGATTTGGTCTACGATGGAAAATGCTTGTTTAGAAGTAACCTATTCACTCCACACTTGAAGACTCCCAGGTTAAAACTTTCCGGAAAACACACAAGTTTTCTATAGATAAAATTGATAAAAAAACTAAAATCAATAAGTAACTAATATTGAGAACACGTAGGTTGTAAAGCCGTACGGAACCATAATCTGTAATTGACTGAACCCACACGTAATTGATTCCTTATAAAGAGTTCTACAATATATTTTTTACCGAGCAAGTTGACTAAAAACAGGAATTCTCAGAATCACATCAAAGTTGTGTCCGGTCTATTGAAACCTTTTTGTAACTATAATTGGAAATATATTCTGTATGTCAATTATTTTTTGCGTAGGTAAATGTTTAATACTAGGAAGATTGTTTAATGTAGAAATTCCATAAAATATTGATGTAGAAAACCATGGACCTAGGAATAACTATGGACGGAGCCATGGGAACAAAAAAGTGACGCTGCATAGTCAGCCAACTTTCGTATACGTATACAGTCGCCACGCACACTCTCACATCATAGTCAGCCACTTCGCGGCAAACGTCGGCTGAATCGGTCGATCTGTCAGTTTAAGCGGGAAGAAAAAATAAATAAATACAACATGTCTTGTGCAGTGAAATGGTGTAAAAACCGTAGTAACAGGAAGAAAATAAATCCAGGGATCACATTTCACAGGTTAATCAATATTTCAATCACTTAATGTTTATCTAATAATTATACATAAATGTTCATTCAATATTTCAAAACAAAATTCAATTGTTCGGTACAAAACCAGTGATCCCAACATAAAAGTGTGCAATTTTCCCCATATTTTGGGGAAATCTGTAAATTGTGTGACTTTATGATGAAATAGCATAAACTATTTATTAGTAGTGATAACCGTAGTGATTTAACTTCTTTTTTATAAATACATGGGATTAGGAATCGCAAAAATACAAATTGTAACTAATATGAATTTTTTAACTTTTTTGTTAATTAGGTAGGTACCTAGTTTAATCGTGTGAATATTCCCCACGGTTACCATCCATGTAAGTTTTTTTATATAGGTATAATGAAAAAAATAATGTAAAAAATAACTAAAATATTATTTTCATTAATTTATGATAAAATAATATTTTTAATAATAATGCACGAATCACTTTTAATGATTGTTCATTTATATATATTTTAAAATTTACCAAATAATTCTCCCTATTCCTTAACTAAAATAATAAAAAATGGGGAAATTTAGGTAAAACCTCGCATCCCTACAATTTACTCACACAATGATTGATGCCCGCCATTTTTTGACACAGACTAGTTACTCTAGGCACTCCGTCCATACTTTTCCTAAGTCTATGTAGAAAACGATTTTAATGCTTGAATGTCTATGCTTAGGGTCTTCGAATAATAATAACTGATACCTTGTTACTAAAAAATAAAAAAATTCCATATCGACTATGAATCAGCCATCGAGTGTTTAGATGATCAACTTACAGACGGTCAATAGTACTTATTTCATTTTTAGTAGACCACTGTAGTGTGTGTGTGTGTGTGTGTGTGTGTGTGTGTGTATGTGTGCGTGTAAAAGAACACAAGTCATTTTTAACAAAAATATCCAAAGCATTTTTATTGGCAAAGCAAACGGAATATTTCTTGTTAATAAATGTTGTGAAAATATCAAATATTATGTACTATTTGATTACTTAGTTAAGAATGTTTCAAGCCTTTTTGTTCGCTCAATGTTTTAAACCAATTATAATTTTTCATTACAAATTTTCTGTGTGGTTTCACCTTATATTACTCGCTATCCTGCCAAAATATTAAGCATTTTAATGATAAAAATTTTTTGCAATCGATTCAGTAGTTGCAGAGTTTATCGATCACAAATAAATAAATATTTTCTTTATATATATGTTATTAGCTTGGAAGTCCAGGTCTATCGTTTATTCTCTTACAGGTTACATAACCAAGTTACGTAACCTAAGGGATTACGTAACCCCTTAGCGAAACACGACGTGACGAATAAACAAAACATAATTTGGTTTCTCCAAGTTTCCTCAACAAATTCCTTGTGATAAAACTAGGAATAAAAGAAAAAAACAAAGGGTATCAAGTGCTTATATGTCCCTTAAGTTGTTAAGAGCCCTTTAAGGAAAATGGGTCGCTACCTCGGCCGTAACCAATGGGTCTTCGGCGTAATTTTAAGAGTCAAGTTAGGAGAATATGTTGCTCTACTGTACGTCGATTGTATGTACCTATAGGGTTCACCCTAATATAATTTTATTTATCTTTTTTAGGTACTCGTTATTTGATTCTAGGAAAGCTTTTAGAGACTGATTTTGCTTGATAAATAGGTATGTGTCTTCAAAGTAAAGTATACTTGAAAATTGAAAATTGTATTTAGGTAGAAAAAATAAATTTCGGTGAGAAACCAAAAAATAATATTCGCGGGATGAAAAATGTGGGATGAAAGCTTTTTAATTTTCGATTCCTCAAAACATCCATACATATGAATCATGCCTTTTTCCCATTGGGGTAGGCAGAGACAACATCTTTCGACTTACTACGATCTTAGCATCTTGCTAACTCAAAGGCTCAGAACTTGCTAACATATATAACGTTGACACTAATTATATTATATTCGCAAGTTTGTGAGTATGGATGGATGTATGAATGGATGTTTGTTACTTTTTCATATGAAAACGGTTAAACGGTTCTGGATGAAATACACATACTCGCAGAGGTTACCTTTTGTCCCAGGAATAAGTTCTCGCGGGTCGCGAGAACGGGATCAGACTTTCACGCGGCGACATCTTCAATCATTAATAAGCTTTTAAGTGGTTGCTTCATGTGATATGGTTTAAAAATACATATTAATTGTTCTCATAATTTCTGAATAATCTGATAATAATTATTTACTTAATTCTTAACTATTAAGACTTACTTTCTTAGGTATTTGAATAACAAATCGTTAACCTTTAATGCATGGTCATTTTGTGACATATAATTTGATAGTAGGTAACTGATTGCTATGAATAAATGCATCTATTTGTTTTCTATGTCTGCGTCGCCATTCCGCTTGAGGAAAAAGTCATGCTTCGATGTTTTGCTAAAACAGTAGATAATGATACCTAATCGATATAGGACTTACATAAGACCGCGGCCATAATAACCATAGCGTTGTGTTTCCTCTGGTAAGTATGGTAACCAGAGCTCACATTCCCTCCTATGTCCTCAATCCCCCTTCTCCCCAGTGTGACGCCTATGATATTGCACACGTCCATAGGCCGCGGTAACCGCAAGGTAAGGTATCGTTAAGAAGTAGAAGAAATGAGGAAGAAATCATGACAATATATAAAAAAGACAATGATTGTATGTCATTCAAAACATTAACAAGAACATAATTTATTGTGAACTACCTCCCTCTAACAGTCGCGGCTGGCCCGGTTCTTTGTGCCAACATAAAGGTCGTAAGGCTATTTTCTACCATTAAAATGTACCAAAGCCTTTGATTTGTTAGTCCTTGAAACGGAACGTTTGTCACAGCAGTTTACGATTGGAATAAGAACCGAATTCAACGATAAGCAGTACTTCGTAAAAATATATTTTATTACCCTTTGAGTGTTATTGCTTTTATTCGATGCGATGGTGGTCGTGGCGTATTATTTACGGAGTTGTCTATGTGTTTGTTTATTATTGAGGAAGCGTTGCTTCATGAAAGTTTACTTTTTATATAAGGTAGGTGACAGACAAACACACGGCCCACCTGATGGGAAGCGGTCACCGTGGCCTATGGACGTGTGCAACACTAAGGGTGTCATACACGAACTTCCTATCCTAAAGGGAAGGGACGAGGGCTAGGAAGGAGGAGAGGTACAGTGAGCTCTGGCTACCCTACTTACCAGCGGGAACACAACACGATGGTTATTATGGCGCGGTGTTCTGTAGCGCGGAGGTACTACCCCAGTCGAACTGCTTATTTCGGACGGGAGATACCGTCGTGTCCTACCTCCTTACTTTTACAGCTCAGATAAATTACAAAGAAAAGCACCTATAGTTCAACTCAAGGGGGGTACCACAATCTCTAGCAATATTATTATCAATCCAACTTTGTGACTTTCATAGTGTGAATGGGACCATCGGCGTCAATGGATACTAATGTTATGTGGTCGAATAGTATCTTTTACTTACCGCGTACTTGTCTACCTACCTACGTAGTATAAAAAAATCCCAGTAGCATCCATAAGCTATCGCCTTGGAGTCTGGCGTCCGCTTTACCAGTTTTAACTGCTTATTTGGCTGAACCTCGATATTTTCCGTGAAGCGACTGCCATCTGACCTTCACATCTGTGTTTCCGGAAAGCTATAACCTGGGAGTATTCAAGTCACGAGTGAATAGGTTCCTTCTAGGCAAGCGTGATTCATCGTAGACCACATCGTCACTTACCATCAGGTGAGATTGAGGTCAAACGTAAGCCTATCATGAATAAAAAAAAAAAAAAAAAAAAAAAACAACCCTCATGTTTCATATGATTAAGTAATAACATACAAACTTTCACAACATGTCTAATACGCATAGGCAGTACCTAGAATTAATATATAAGTAATTTGACCAAAACTGTAACTTTCATGATATAAACAATTTTATTAATCGTATGTTAACGATTTTCGACATGACTATACCTTTGACGTACAAAATACGTCATATTTAGTACTTACTTATGATTTTGGAGGTCCTACGGGTTCTAAAAAAGAGGTCGTACGGGCACCTTTTTATTAATTTTTATTTTGGAGGTCGTACGGGTACCAAAAAAGAGGTCGTAAGGGCACTTTTGAAAAAGGGTCCAAACTTGGAGGTCCTACGGGTACGTCGCCTCAAATCCGTTCACCGTTGTTAACTAATTTGTGGCGTACTTCAACAAGTTATATATCAATTTGCGAGATCAACCCAACAATTTGATCACTACTAACAGATGTCAAATTAGGTTGTAGCGACAAATTGGCGGTCGAATGTTAGTTAATTTCGAAATAGTTTGTCAAAGACCGAGGTACAATGCCACATTTCATTGTTTGTTGCCTCGTATTGGATAACAAAACGGTTAGGTATCACTATTATTAGTCACTTAAATAGTTTTAAGATTAGCTTTATATAAAACACTAAAATCACGAAAAGAACGTTATTGGGTAACAAAATGGTTATCATTATTATTAGTTATTTAAACAGTTTTAGGATTAGCTTAATATAAAACAATAAAATCACGACAAAAACGTTACTGGCTAACAAAACGGTTATCATTCTTATTAGTTACTTAAATAGTTTTAAGATTAACTTTATATAAAACACTAAAATCACGAAACAAACGTTATTTTATAACAAAACGCTTAGCACTTTTGTGTAGGTACTTAAATAATTTCAAGATTAGCTTTATATAAAACAATAAATTCACGAAAAAAATTGTCAGGACCCATTGATCTCCTATTATAATATTCCCCCTGCAAATAGATCCATCCAAAGATTGTCTGACAGAGATCGCTCTTAGGGATAAGAATGCCCTGCTGTACCTGCCGTATTTTAGTCTTAAAATTATTTGTAAATCATTCATGTGTGTACAATAAATAATATTCTATCTTCTATCTATCCATCTATCTATATTATAGATTCGCACCTTGTGCCCACTCGTTCTCTCAAATTCCATTCGTCCTTTGGTCTGCTCTTTATAGTTTTATTATACAAAGAACATAACTATGAATGAATATCTCTTACACAGTAAATTAAACACACAGATAATCTTATTGAAATTAATTACTTTGAGGTTTTATCATTCTCTCATTGACTGTACCATTGAATGTCTATTTAAAACTAAACAAAGAAAGAAAAGATTCTTTATGAAAGTTTATTCTAGTTTAAAATTATTCAAAGTAAATTAATAAATACTGAATTGATATAGTCCGTCAAGCTGAGGGCCACCACTGTAGCATTATCGGTGTATGTAGTCAGCTTCTGTAGCGTAGCGGTAGTGAACGCAGCCACTGCCCAGGAGGCGCGGGTTCGATGCCCGCTCATTGCAAATATTTGTATGCATGAATATGAATTTGCATTGTTCTGGTCGTGCCTCGGAGAGCACGTTAATCCGTCGGTCCCAGTTGCCATACAAACATCAATGGCAGTCGTTAAGGGTAGTTAGAGCCCTAAAAAAGTTCAACAGCAACGGTCTAGCTGCAATGCTTCGATATCGTCTAATGTCAGAAGGGTTTGTAGGTCAGATATCAGTCGCTTCACGGAAAATATCGAGGTCCAGCTAAATCTGCAGTTAAGACTGGTAAAGCGGACTCCAGGTTCCGAGGTGAAAGCTTTGGATGCGTCTGGGATTAACGCTAGGTTGAAGAAGAATGAGGTTGAAGAAGGAGTAGTGGTGACCCCTGTCCTGAGGCTTTACCTTTAGCTTACCATCAGGCGAGGTGAAATCACGTGTCACAAAAATCAAACAATGGCAAAGTAAATGTAATACTAGGCACAGTAGCAAGTCAATTTAATATCAAACTATCAATTATTCTAACAAACATATCCAATAATAAAATATGTCAAACACAAAGATCAGTACGATTATCAAATAATATTATGCCGCATAACTGAAATGAACAGTTTACGCAGGCAGCTTCGTACCAAGATACCCTTCAATGTAAAATTGGTAGTCGCAATCACTATTGTTTGAGCACAATGTAGCGATAATGACGATGATAAGTGTATATTGTGGTGCGGAGGTGTATTACAGGGAGTACTGTTTATTGTGGAATATTGAAAAAGGTTTGGTAACAATGTGAGCGGCCTCCATGCTGAATAGTTTTCAATTGGATAATTGAATTGATATCTATAAATAGATTATAATAATCAACAGAGAATAGTTAAAATAGATGTATTAGTATGCATTTATTTATTTGCAAAATTCACAAGTCTTAGATTTAAAAAAAAAGTCTGGTTGACGACTATAGGCCCGTTTTCTACACATAGGTCCGAGAATGGCTGAATACTTTGCTATAAAACATTAAAAAAAGAAAGAAAATTATAAAATACCATAAAATACTACACCATGATTCCATGACAATATTCTGTGCTGTAAACAAGGATACCAAGGTCTCCTGCATCCAGGGTAGGCAGCGCGAGTGTGCCCCGGGAGTCGTACACCTCCAATACACAACGTTGACAGCTTGCCATCAGGTGAGCCGTGTGCTTGTCTGTCAAACTTTTTTATATATTTAAGAATAATCGTGTACATCAAATGTTTTTTGATCTATGGTATCGTTCAGTGCTTTTTTTTACATAAAACGCCTTCAAAAGCACCCCACCCTTATGTTGAAGCTTCGATCACCATGTTTATGTGTTTCCTATCGCTGTGTATCGAGTCTTAGTCAATGAATAAGTAAGCGGGTCTCATTGCCCGATGGCGGGTCACTGGAGTAGGCACACACGCTTTTGTAAACATGATTTGCATTATGTGTTGTCATGGGTTTGGTTTTATTTGTCCGATGTAGGCCACGTATATCGCTAGATAATATACCTAAGGCCACGTTCACACGGCTACCATTCGATTCGATTTTTTCACGTATACGGTTTTACCGTATACGATGCAATTGTTCACACGGCAACCATTCGATTCGATTTTCGCCGATTCTCGAAGCGAGATTTCGGGCGAGTCGTGTGAACGAGACAACATGAACATAAGCGCCACTGCGTGTCGTATTCGATAAAATCGTTTCGAGACGCGGCGTTCCAGTGACAACTTCGCACGGTATACGTTAAAATATATTTCTCGAACACGGGATTTTCCCGTATGAACGCCGTGTGAACAATTTTTAAGTTTTCATATAAATATATTCTATTGTCACTACTCTATTCGATAAAATCTCGTATACGGTATACGGGAAAATAATCGCCGTGTGAACGTGGCCTATGTGTGTCACAACACAATATTGATTGATTAGACAAGTGCTGTTTGGTATTTGATACCTTTTATAGGAAGTATGCGAACTGTTGTCATTAATTAGTTAATTAGGTACGCAATATGTTGAACGAGTAGGCGAAAAATTTGGTACTCAAGGCAAATAAGAAATGCTTAACATTATGAAATATTAGCTGTTCCCGCTACTTACCGTGTCCTACGGGAACCTGTTCCCGGGATAAAAAGTAGCCTATATTATGTTATTCCAGACTATAATGAAATCTATTTCTGTACCAAATTGTGGCACTATCGGTGTTTGCAATGGTTACTCCCATTCCAGAGACTTTGCCTCAGCTTACCATCAAGTGAGGTAAAGTCATGTTGACGTGACCGACATAAAAAAAAATTCAGCGAATAAATTTTCGCCTTTATTATTATAAACGCGAAAATTTGTAAGAATGTATGTCTGGATTGTATGTTTGTTACTCTTTCACGCAAAAACGGCTGAATGGATTTGTCTGAAATTTGGTACCTACAGAAATAGATTAGTATAGTCTGGAAAAACATATAGGCTACTTTTTATCCCGATAATAGGTTCAAGTAGGACACGGTGGCGGGAACAGCTAATGTTTCATAATGTTGAGTATTTTTTCCTATTTGTTTTGAAGTAAGTACCTCATTTTTCGCCTAATCGCTCTTTCTTTCTTTAGTAGGATTCTATTTATAGTTTTAGACAGATAGGTAAGCGTCTATATAGACAGTAACAACGCCATTGAACTACTTGTCAAAAGTCTAATTATGCACTACACAGAATATAAACTTCCTGGTCTTAATGAAATTTTAAAGCAATTAGTATACTAATTAATCCTAATGATTTTTTTTGCTAGAATCTGGTCTAGCTATTTAGCTATTTGTTTGTTCTTTAAAATGAAATGTGTGCCAATAGCCTACTACATATTTTTGAAGGAGGCGATTCGCACACATATAAATTAACTTCGTGCGAATCGCCTACAGAAAATAAATAAATATTTAAAGGAGTCAATTCGCATGTTCCGGGCGAGTTCAATTCGTGCGAATCGTCCAATAAGCCAAAAAATGCACTTGCTGCCTTGCAAGTGGTACATTCTCGAACAATTCTAAGAATCAAGAATTATACAAGATCTTTGCTATTGTAATCATTTTTGAATAACTATTTAGTTTTAATTAACACCTAGCACTAAAAATGTATGAAAACCTGCTGTCCTCGCTTGCCATGAACTAAGATATTCATAGCATATGATGCCCTTACAGAAGGTTAATAATATTACACCCCAAAATTGTTGCCTGTATTTTTTTATACTACTGAGGTGGCAGACAAGCACATGGCTCACCTGATGGGAAGCGATTACCATGACCTACGGAAGTGTACAAAGCACTAGGGGTGTCACACTCACGCTGCCGACCCTGGAGGTATCTTTCGGACTTTTTTTTATATTTTTTTTTATATTAGGAGAGATATAGACAGTTATAAAGTACTCTCTTTTTACTAACCAACTTGGGTGCACTCAATTTGTCGTTATTGATATAAAAAAGTTAATTTACTTTTCAATAGCCCTTTAAAATAACATCACAAAATTTATTGCAGTTAAAACACGATTTATTGGACAACTATAAAATTACAAATGGCTACAAAAATCAAAAAGTTATTACTATATTAAGTTAAAATTATGAACGAAATAATATCTTCAGTCTATTTTATTTAACAAACTTTCTTAATTAGTTCACCGTGTTAAATAAAATACAACTTGGCTTAAAAGTTTACTTATCACACTAAAGAAATTAAATAGTTTTAATTGTTCATAATAACCAGAGCTTAGTGTACCCCTCCTTCCCCGCACTCCTTCCTAGCCCCTCCGCCAGCCCTTCAGGTTAGGCAGCGCGTGTGTGACACCCTTAGTGTTGCACACGTTCATAGGCCACGGTGGCCGCTTTCCATCAGGTGGGCCATGTGCTTTACTACCACCTACGTAGTATAAAAAAAATGTATATTTAAACATATGTAAATGGCAGTGGACTGTATCATTCTTGAACTAAAACTAATGACATCTAAAATTTTTGCACAGTACTAAAAATATTTCGTCCGTATACTCATTATATTCGCTACAATATGGGGTTCTTCAAGAAGGGCATTAGAAGGTTTTTGCAGGGTCGGCAGCGCGAGTGTGACGCCCCTGGTGTTGCACGCGTCCATAGGCCACGGTAACCGCTTTCCATCAGTGTGGGCCGTGTGCTTGTCTGCCATCTACGTAGCATAAAAAAATGTATATTTAAACATATGTAAATGGCAGTGGACTGTATCATTCTTGAACTAAAACTAATGACGTCTAAAATTTTTGCACAGTACTAAAAATATTTCGCCCGTATACTCATTTACCTTTAACAAGTCGAGAATGAATAATATATTCACTGTAAGTAATGAAAATTGGCTACCAATCGATATAGTCGTACAACCGTTTGAACCGCTGCAATTTGCAATCCATATATATAGGTACCACTGCGCCGGGTACTGCCGCACATAAACTACCCGGACTAAAATCCTTTCGGACCATTACGTTGCTTTCCTCAAATGGTGAATGCCATAAATTCCAAGAATTACAGGTTCACTTCCATCTATTACTATCATAAAATTGTAAATTGTCTAATAGTTAGTTATTTAAAAGCAAATACTCGGGTTTCTGAACACAAAAATATTTACTTACTTAATAAAAAATTTAATTCTTATCTTTGTTTTTCGCTTCTTTTGTTTGTTTCATCTGTTTTTTCGCGATGGGTATAAGGAACTACTGGATTGGACTGAATGGATTTTCATACGATTTTTTCTTAGAAAGGTCTTGATCAAACTTAAAATCTGCCGTAGGTATGTGTAATTGCTATTGGTAAAGTAGAACCGGAGATATATAAATATTTTTTTTAAGTTTAACGGTTTTAAATAATTGTATTGTCATCAGAACTACAGATTTCTACCAAATACCAGACCAATCTGACAACTGAAAGAGGGTCAAATTTCAATTTCTAGATTTGACCCAAGCAAACAAACAGGTCAAGTTAAATAAACCTACAGAACACCGCGGCCATAATAACCATCGTGTTGTGTTCCCGCCGGTAAGTAGGGTAGCCAGAGCTCACTGTACCCCTACTCCTCCCATCCCTTCCTAGTCTCCCCACCATATATATAGGTATAGACCAAAAAAAAACAGCCCGCTGAGTTTCTTGCTGGAGTCTTCTCAGGTCTGGGCTGCGTTTCGAACCGGTGGTCCATTTGCTTCTAGTTTTAAATATTTATAATTTGACGTTTTGTAAGTGCCGCTTAAAATGGTCTATACAGAATAAATGATTTTTGACTTTGACTTTGACTTTGACCCCTTCCCAGCCCTCCCCTCTTCCCTTCAGGGTAGGCAGCGCGTGTGTGTGACACCCTTAGTGTTGCACACGTTCATAGGCCACAGTGACCGCTTCCCATCAGGTGAGCCGTGTGCTTGTCTGCAAAAAAAAACGTTTCGTAATAAATATGATAAACGACCTCAGCGTGGGAGAAGCCGCTGGCATAAACTAGTAAAGTCTGTATAGTATGTCTTAGAATATTTATATTTATATTTCTTTAAACCAATCAAACACTTCTTATTGAAATGCGAATGCAGTCAAGTTTGCATTCTAAACTGAGTTACAGAGATTACTATTGTGTTGCATAGCTCCAGTAAAATTGTAGCCTGTCGCGTCCGTGCGTCGCATGGCAAGCGCGCGGTATTGAATATTGTCGCCCATGTCACGTCGTCGTAGCCTCGTCGTCGCCTCGTCGCCTGCGACATTTAACTGAATATATAATGTACACTTCAAAGCGTATTGTTAATATTCATTTGAGATGGCAATTTTATAACTAACTGATTCCTACCGCTCTACCCGCTTTTGGTTATATTAGCTACGCTTCTACTTAACCAATTACAATAAAATATATGGCAGATTATAAGTCTGACCAAGTGCCGTCGAATAGAAGAAATTACATCAAAATTTGTTAGTATTTTTTTGCGATGGCGAACAAAAATACCAACAGACATTATTTCCAAAAAAGAAAATTATGGTTTCAGTATCGTTCATTTGACAATTACCCAAGTATTTTTTACAATTTCTCGAATATAATGCAACTAATTTTCAATTGTATATATAATAGTAATATATTAGATTCAAATTTTAACTAAGATATTGAAATTATTATAACAGTTAAATTGAAAAACGAGTCTACGAGAAATTAATAACGCTTTGTTTATTAAATTTAATTAATAGAAGGCGTTAACCATAGTTTATATGAATGTTAGAGAGCAATACTCTGACAAGCAATTCTGCAAGGTCTTTGCCGTTAAAGATCTTTCCAAAAAAACTCATACCGAACTTATACTCTATTCAATCGGACAGGAATCTCGGAATACGCGATAACATTTACGGAATTTAGTACCACTTGTAAATGGGTGTTTAATTTAATAGTTACTTTAGTAAAACACTATCTATAATATTATATTCGTAGCTATATTTAGACGCAGTCCAGTCTACGTGTTTCCTTCCTCCTACAGTCCGGGGTCCTTTAAGCGGGACGTGAAAAAGTATTTGATGAGACCGTCAAGTTGAGGCCCACCTTTATGGACTGTCGGTGTATGTAATGGGTACACCCTTCTTGAGACTTTACTTTTAGCTTACCGTCAGGTGAGAGGAAGTCATATTGACGTGACCGATATAAAAAAGTCATTTTAGAAAATAGCCAATAGAACAATTCCATCGATAAACGCCTTTATAATCAATTAGCTGATCCACCCCGGCTTCGCCCGTGGCGTATTTTGAACCCCGATGCACCCTTTTTAACTCACATAAAATGCTCATAATTTATCAGTTTTCCTTAAATGTATGGGAATCTACCGGAATTGTTCACATTTATGATTATTGATCCGCTCCCTTGGGCAGTAGCGTGATGATATTCAGCCTATGACATTCACGGATACTGTGGCTTTCTATTGGTGAAAGAATTTTTAAAATCGATTCAGTAGATCCCGAGATTACTCCCTAAAATTTAACAAATATACAAACACACAAACTTTACTTCTTTATAATATTAGTATAGATATTTGTTATCAGAATATTTATTATTGTTATCCATATTATTATGTCTGCAAAGTTTATGTTATGACTATATTTTATGTTAATAGAAGATTTGTATCTAACACAAATATCTTCTAAACAGTTATCATATAACTGAAATATACAACTAGCCTCATAAACGGGCAGCCTTTATACCCATCTAGAGCTGCAATAAAACAGTCAATATCTGTATCGAAGGCCATATAAATTCCGTTTAAAAACAAACAGGGGATTGCTAAAACACTTCGCGCGGAGACATAAAGCGCAGCTCTATCAGGAGCGCTATAAATCCTTGTGACGTATGTGTACGTAGGGCGGTGTTGCTAGAGGCGGTCGCAAGCGGAGGTGCCAATGATGTACGAGAAATAATGGTGTTCTGTTGGGCGCTGATTGTTCAACTGTTTATAAATCAAAGTATTTATAGATTTTTTTTATTTCATTCATGAAGTTGTCGTCTGAAAACTTATTTAACTAATAAGTGCCGCACCATAAAGACTTGGAATTCTTTACCAGCGCATGTGTTTTGTTTCTCCTTAGTCCCGGGTCCTTTAAGCGGGGCGTGAAAAAGCATTTGATGAGGCCGTCAAGCTGAGGACCGCCACTGTAACACTACCGGTGTATGTAGTGGTGATCCCAGTAATGAGACTTTACATTTAGCTTACCATCAGGCGAAGTAAAGTCATTTTGAATACAATAAAAAAAGTAATATTAAGAGTAACTAGCATACTTAGATATTCATTAGTTCACAAAGTTATAGTCATTAAAGTTAGTCTAGTTTCCAACATAATAATATTGAATTGATGACAGTTGTTATGCTTTTTTTGATAATCTGAATTTTTATATAAAAAGTGGCATTTAATATAGGTAAATAAAATTAAATCATGCTCCCATGTATCTGGCTGAAATTTGGTAGGTACAGGAATAGATTATAGGCTGGCTACTTTTTATCCCTCGTATAGTCTACCATAATTAAGTAGTGGGAATAGAATTATCAGTTAGCAAATTTTGAAATTTAAATAAATAGTTAAACTCTATAAAATTTTTGTTATCTTTACAAAATAACAGTATGAGGCTAGTCCCCATAACTCCTCCGCCCTCTATGCGCCAGTCCCGCTCCGGTGAACTTATGTCCCTCTCGGGACTCACTCCGCTGTCGCTGTACCAACTTTTTTTAACTCTCATTACGTATTTACGACCAACTCATATTAAAAACTTTTATAAAAAGATTTATTACAACTTTGTAATATTTAAGCTTTAAAATCTGATTGCTGAATAACCTTCCATTATTTTACGTACTTACATTTATATATTACAAAATTAATTAAGTTTATATAAGCACTAAGCTTTGACCGCTGCTGCACTTGATGATGGAGCGCTATTAGGTACATCTAAACCCTAAGTTTGTCCCGTAATCCAGTTAAGTACGGAACCCCCAGTGCGTGAGTGCGACTCATACTTGACCAATTTTTTACCTGTTTCAGTTATCATCAATCATCAACAAATGTTTGTAATGGTGACTCCCATTCTAGAGACTTTAGCTTTAGCTTACCATCAGTGTTGCACGCGTCCATAGGCAATGGTGACCGCTTCCCATCAGGTAAGCCGTGTGCTTGTCTGCCACCTAAGTGGTATAAAAATTTACATTTTATCTCAGGTACATACATTACATTACAACGAGAATGGGATAGAATTCTTTATTGCTGCCCATCCCGACAAGCACATTAACATACTACATAAATATTAACAAGTAATCCCCAGAGGTTACTGTCCTAGGTATATTGTACCTTTCGACGATCTGTGACCTAGGTTTCAAATTCTTTTTTTGTTTAGATGTGACCTTTTTTGCGTTTAACAAGAAATATGTCTTTTTCACACTTGAATTTGTTTAGAATGATAAAAAGATCTTGAAATTGTATGTGTGAAATGTGTTAGAATTTTTATCAATCATAGGTTTTTAAGTTCAATCATTTTTATTATGCATACTGGTAAAGAGTGGAATGCCCTGCCTAAGTCTGTGTTTCCGGAAAGCCACAACCTGGGAGTCTTCAAGTCTAAAGTGAACAGGTAACTTCTAGGCAAGCGCGCTCCACCGTCAACCACATCATCACTTACCAACCGAGAATGTGATCAAACGTGTAGGAAGTAGGACACGACGGTATCTCCCGTCCGAAATGAGCTGTCCGACTGGGGTAGTGCCTCCGTCCTACAGAACACCGCGGCCATAATAACCATCGTGTTGTATTCGCCGGTAAGTAGGGTAGCCAGAGCTCACTGTACCCCTCCTCCTCCCACCTCCCTTCCAAGCCTCCCCGCCCCTTCCCAGCCCTCCCCACTTCCCTACTGGGTAGACAGTGCGTGTGTGACACCCTTTATTGTTTCCAATGATTTTCTGATCGGAAAAAATGATCATCCAGGACGGGACTTGAACCCGTCCTGGATGATCATTTTTTCCGATCAGAAAATCATTGGAAATAGTTAGCATGCAATTGCTTAAAAAATTTCATTCAACCCTTAGTGTTGCACACGTTCATGGGCCACGGTGACCGCTTCCCATCAGGTGGGCCGTGTGCTTGTCTGCCACCTAAGTAGTATTGAAAAAAAAATGAGAGCGAGGTGGAGTCATTTTGACGTGTCCTATATAAAAAAAAAAAAAAAAAAAAAACAATAAAAAAACGTGTGAAATAGACATAAAGTTGATTTTTTGATGAATGAAAGAATTACTTGTAGGTTTCAGAACTAAACCTTATTCTAAGCCTCAAGCAGTCCAATAACTAAGTTTTAATTCACCTTAATACCAACATGGTACGCACACTTAACTAGGCGACAGGCGACAGCGGCAAATGGGCATCTAGACACGACGACAGGCAGCGGCAGAGAATTTCATATATTTTGTTCCAAGCGCCGCACACTTGGCGTCAGAGACGCCGAGTCGCGACGACAAGCTAGGGGAGTCGCCGCGTCTAGTGGCGCTATGAAATTGTCGGCCACAGTCTGTCGTCGCGTCTAAACGCCGATCTGTCGCTGTCGTCGGCATCTAGACGCCGAGCTGTCGCTAAATATGCGCCTTGGGTTAAAAGTAATTTATATAACAATTGCATAAGGCATATAAAATATATTATTATCTCAGTTCACCCTTTTCTTATAAAGTTTAATCGTAACTATTCTCCATTGTGGTACGCATTAAGTAAACAATACTTAAATAGTATTTGGTTGAAAATAATAATGAAAAGTTTGTAGAACTTTCTTCAAAGAAAAGCTACTTTAAAAGAAATTAAGTGCTCAAGTTACAGTTTGCCAACTAGAAGCCTATTATGTAACAAAGCCGGGGTAAAAGAATTGTCACGCGATTCGAAGAAATACAGCTTTGCGATAAATTAAATTGGTATTTATTGTTGAGCTCTTACCACAAAACTTCAAGATTCTATTAATAATTGAATGAAATTTTAAAGCAATTGTATGCTAACTATTCCCAATGATTTTATGATCGGAAACATGATCAAGTCCCGTCCTAGATGATCAGAAAATTTTCTGATTAAAAAATCTATTAATAATATATTTTTTTAAAGTTCCATTTGCATAAGTTTCTGACAGTACTTTATTGTCATACATCGTAAAAGTTACTAGCCTAAACTCGCGGCTCCACCCGCGTGAATGTCGATTATCGGGACTTTTGGTCATAATCTCCACTACGTACTCAACCAATTGTAATCAAACATACGGCAGATTTTAAGTCTAAACAAACCTTTCTAAAAAACCGATTAAAAATTCGTTAATTAGTTTTTGCTCCTATCGAGAACAAACAGACAAGAATTCCAAAAAATATTCTTGTGTTCAGAATCATTATTTTAACCGACCTCAAAAGGACGAGTTTCTCAATTCAACTGTATTTTTTTATGTTTGTTACCTCAGAACTGGGTGAACCGATTTTGATGATTCTTTTTTATTTGATAACTTACGCTTTCCGTGTAG
Source organism: Lithosia quadra (assembly GCA_963576445.1). Classification (NCBI taxonomy): domain Eukaryota; kingdom Metazoa; phylum Arthropoda; class Insecta; order Lepidoptera; family Erebidae; genus Lithosia; species Lithosia quadra. The sequence goes on along the minus strand of OY754891.1, from coordinate 282,396 downwards.
TGCTATTACAATTTTTAAATGTCTTCAATGTACAGGCACAGCTCATTTATAATTATATTGTAACTATAAATTATGTAATATATTATTTTGTATCCCATCTGCCCCGGTGACTTGGCCCGGTGCCGGGCCACATGGGAAAAAAAAGTTTTAACTGGCCCGTTGATATGTTTACCGGGCCAGATGACACAAATCAAGTGCCATCGTCCCCGGTAAGGGAAAAATAGAGGATACGCCTCGTAATTTTTTTTATATATAGGACGCGTCAATTTGACTTCACCTCGCCTGATGGTAAGCTGAAGGTAAAGTTACCATCAGGCGAGGTGAAGTCAAATTGACGAGTCCTATATACCTATAAAAAAAATTACGAGGCGTATCCTCTATTTTTCCCTTACCGGGGACGATGGCACTTGATTTGTGTCATCTGGCCCGGTAAACATATCAACGGGCCAGTTAAAACTTTTTTTTCCCATGTGGCCCGGCACCGGGCCAAGTCACCGGGGCAGATGGGATACACCCTAAGCATCTAGTAACTATATAAAATGTGTACTATTTTACTCTTAACTATATAATGAAATAATTTCTCAAAACAACAATGAAAACGCTTTATCATCGTGCTAACCGACTGAAAATGTTTTCGTGTTTCTAAATTAACACGTTCCCGTAAACATCTGGCTTGTTTATCTGTTTGTACGTAGCGTTACTTTAATCTTAAGTAAGTACTCGTGTGTTAGGAACAATGAGACTGCCGTGCAGGACTTGGCTAAACATCGTTAACCTACTACATGTTCAAAGTGGAATGTAATGATTTATTTAGCTACTTTTTTGATAACTTCTTAAAAGGCTATTCTATTTTTAATGTTTTCTCTTTGTTGGAACACGACTGTGGTTATATCAACAGATAATGAAATTTGCTCAACTTTTATATGTTGAAATAGTCCTGTATATCGTTCAGCAATATCTTAATAAAATGATTACATATGTTTTTGAACAAAAAAATGTTTGTTGACTACACGAGTTACTGTCAGTCTATATCTGTCACTTACCATCATCATCCACCTGCCCTTGTCCCAACTATTTAGGGTCGGCGCAACATGTCATTCTCCTCCATACATTCGACCTGTCAGATGTTATCTCCTCAGTCACTCCCTTCCTTTCCATATCGTAGACCACAAATTAATAAATTCTGAATTCTGAAGTCCAGACCATTCCAGTCTAAGATAGACTGATTGCTTAATTAAGCCAAATTGGTCACTATATTTTCTTCGAAAAAATGTTCAAGATTATTTTTTCAATTACCAATTTTATCCCACAATATGTGAATCAAGTAAATTAATTTTTGGTAAACCGTTTAGTTTACCAAAAGCGCATTGCATAGAATTGTAGAGATGCTAAACTAAGCAAAAAGAATAGTCCTCTAACTTGATGTAACACTGAAACATTAAAGTCTGAACTATGTAATTTACGTTTGCAAATTACAAGCTGAAATACTGACTCGTATATATAAAGGAGCCCTTGAACAAGTTAGTTGAAATAAATTGGGGTCCGCGGGAATGTTTATTTGTTTTTATTAAACACCAGCGAATCGCGAACCTTCCAATAATTTAAATGGGTTATTTTTAGAGAATGAGTTTAAATAGGTACTGTGGTAGCAAACATTTATAAAAACTGATGCTCTGCGTGCACGAATTAATTGATCTCGTACTCGCAAACCTCAAAAACCTGTTCTGAGTTGAAAATCTTGACGAGATTTCTATTTTTTTATTCTTGTTTATTAAACTTTGAAAGTTATTAGTTACATGGCGTTTATACTAGATATCTCGTAATTGATAGCAACCCAATTATGTCCTACTGTTAGGCAAGAGTCTCCTCTCCTCTAACGAGAAAGCTAAAGGGTATGGACCTTAATTCACACACGCTGGCCTAATGCGGTTTGGTAGATCGGACATGTGCTTAGAATTTCTTCTAGGACATGTAGGTTTCATCACGATGTAATTCCTTCACCGTCAGCAGATGGTAAATCATGTGATTTGTACATTGGTACTGTCCGGCTGGATTCGAACTCGATGCCTCTGAGTAGAGGCCACGTCCTTATCCATTCAGCTACCATCGCTTTCTTATCTCGTAATTATTAGATATAAATTCATTGAATTTATGTACCTACGATAAAGATATAAATCTGCTGTATGTAAAAATCCAACGTTCGCAATATATATTGGCACCGGCATTAATAAGCCGTTTCCCAAGATTTACTGCCCCTACTGCGATAAAACCGCACTAAAGAGTTGCTTTAATTATTTTAAAAGAAAATTAATGGCATAGAGTGCATAATGCGGTTCGGTTGCGGATACTATGTAAACACATTAATTTGCGAAAAAGAATCGCAGCTGTGCCGCAATCGCGCCGCAGTGACCGCGCCGCTGCGCCGCAGACGCACCGCAGCCCGTGTGGATTGACGTCGTCGGTAATTAACGGGATTTAACGATTAATGTTGTTTTGGTGTGTCGCGGTCGCCGGCAAGCGTGATGAGCGCGCTCGGCTCGCGGGAAACAATTAAATTACTTGGTAAATGAAAATGTCTACCTAAATAGATGTGCGTTAAGTTCGAGGGCGTTTTAAGGTTTTGTGAATAATGTATGGGTAGTACATCTTAGTTAGGTACATCTTAAAACCTTGCTCATAAATAAATCCTGTAACAGATGAGACGTGTGTACACTGCAAACTGTACTTAGTTCGGTGTGCTTATAGAATTTGTCTCACAACATTTATTTTGTCAGGTTTCCTTACTATCCTAATAATTATATTATTTATTGAGTGACCGAAACAAATTAAAGATCTAATTACGTATTTAGAGATTGAGAAAAGTTTTCTACCAAGTATCTACTCACCTAAATGTGTAATGATCAACCACGATAATATATCCTCAAGAGATTATAGTACCGACTTCTGCAAATAAGGCATTGATTATACTCGTATATAAAAAACCTACAAAGATACAGTTTCGAACTAAAGTAACATTCGAATCTGTCTTCAATCACTCATAAGTAGTTATAGTATTATATTTATTTTGCAAATTCAACCTTACACATGATTTAAATCTCTTTTTACAAAGCAGTGTACATAAACATGAGCGATGCGAGACTATTTGAAATGAGTTCTTTGGCACTCATTTTATGCGGACGGTTTTGACATAATTGACTGTAGGTTTTTGTAAATCAATGAAATAATGTAATAAAAAGTACCTGTAATATCGGCGATAAAATATATTATTCGTGTAATTATAAACATCTCGAAGTCCAAGATGATTACGACACCTTGATTGCAATGTCCCAACTACGAACAAACAAACAAACAAGCTCAAAGTAGCAGACATTTTGTCGATCCAGTGCCTCGCAATCAACCCGTCCTAGATAAAAGACCAACTTGGCGGGAAATACTGCATTTAAATATTGAAAGTAGACAACTAAAAACAGTGAATTTTGCACAAAACGTGGAGCAATTTTAGTGAAACTGCATGAATATTTTTGATGAGCTGTGAAACTTGAGATGTTTTTTACTTCATGCATTTATTCATTGAAAGTTATTTGACAATGCTTTTATCGCAATCCTGTTGATTAATCTCGATAATGTTCGACTTTTGTATGTTAAATAATGATTGTACTATACTTTTTTTTTTTTCTCGTGTGGCAATCCCCACTGATTCTCCCCCCTCCTATCACAGGAACAAGAATCGTTTCAAATTCAAATTCAAATTCTTTATTTTTCAAAATAGTGTAACATAATTACATCTTTTTGACGTCAAAAACTACTTAATACTAAGTTTACCACCGCTTCCTAGGCGCTAGTGGAGAAGAAACGGCGCAACAAACTCACTGCTGCATTTTGAGACGTCAGGTTATACATAGATATCTTAAGACTAAATATGGACGAATGTACATTTTTGTCTCGTGTCAATATAAATAAAGGTATATAAAAAAAAAGATATATTGAGTTTGACGCGAGCGGCTGTGTGACGCAAGTTATTGTATACAAATTATCAGTTTGTTCACACTCCAATAGACCTGGAGACGTATTTTATGTCGTTAAATATTCCTGTATTATCCCTAACATATCTGAGTAGCTTAGAACAGAACTCAACTACAACACAACAGTTTTTTTTATTCATGATAGGCTTACATTTGACCACAATCCCATCTGATAATGTATATTCCATTAACTATTAGTACTCGTAGTACCTATTACTAATTATAGTGGGTGTGCGTTGTTTTATAGCTTATTTTTTTATAGAATTTCGTTTCACATAAATTTTTACCCATACTTTCGTTTCATAGAATAATCAATACACAGAATACATAGGTACTTTAAAGATTTTTAAATCATTGATTTTTGTTTAACATTCAAATATTCTTTTTTATTAGATTGTTTATTTAATATAAAACACTCAAAAGATATATTATTATAAAAGTTATTTACGCCAAGGCAATTCGATGGAGCTCCACTCCGCGGGGCTCCTATTTCTGTGTGGTTTAAAAAAACCATGAAGGCTAAGGCGCTTCGCTTTCTTCCTTTCTTTTCTTTCATTATTATAATTTAAGCTTGCAGTCGGTCAGACTAATCTGACCATCAATCTAACCAATGGGAAAAACCCGTTTTATCTTACTATCATGTATTTTTAGCACTAGCACTCTACATGATACCTATATTTAGACATTCTTTTTATAACAAAGGGGCTATAGAGAGAGGCGATTAACAAACAGGTTAGCTGTATCATCCAACGCCGCACGTCTCCAAACTGAATTTAGTTTCGCGAGCAAATTGACACGAATTTAGGAGTCTTGTTACTTGAATGTTTTTCCAGGTAGGTAACTAAAATGTTGTAGTATTTTATTGATTTGAAGCTGAAGTACACATCACATCTTCCATAATACATTTTCAGATTTTATTATGGATACAAAACTTGAAAATGTTTATTTTTATTTTGATTTTTAAAAATAGTATAAAACCTAGTGTTACAGAGTATATAAAATGTGGACAAAATTTTTTAGATTGGATTTTCGGCGCCAAAATGACAACATACATCTACCTAAGATGTATGTTGTCAAAAATAATAGATATCCTACTCGATAAGTAGGGTAGCCTTCTACCCTACTTATCGAGTAGGATATAGAAATTAGAAAGAGATTACAAAACTAGACACATGGAGTAATGTCATAATTTAAACGTACATAATAAAATAAATGATAAAAAAATTAAAAACTCTTCTGCTGTTGAAAATACCCAAACAAGTTTGATAGCAGGCGGTACCCATTTTTGCAGAAAATGAATGGGTACCGCCTGCTATCAAACGGTATTTCACCTCTATAATATAATTCACTCTATAGTTTTTTCAAACTTCACAAGTCTTTGATAAACGATCAAACTACAATTGAAAAAGGAATAGTTATCCATATACAACATAATCATGAGTCAAAAACCGTAGAAAGCAAACTAGTCTATACATATATTATGAGTTCGAATTTAGCCTAATATAGGAAGAAGTGTGACGTGCTCGCGAGCTAATAATAACCCCATAACCCCAGCGTGAGAGACGATTATGGGATTATGAACGGATGGATGCACAGAATTATCCACGATTTTACTACAACGCGCTATCTCACCTCCTACCTCCAGTAAGCTGCCAGTCAGTTGTGAAGATGTTAGCTCACGACGGGGACGCGTGATTGATGGTGCGTGAGCGATATTTGCGCACCTATTCTGGATACGACGATTTATTTAATTGTAATTTAGATAATTAATCTATACTAATTTATAAAGAAGTAAAGTTTGTGTGTTTGTATATTTGTTAAATTGTTAGGGGTAATCTCGGGATCTACCGAATCGATTTTATAAATTCTTTCACCAATAGAAAGCCACATTATCCGTGATATCATAGGCTGAATATCATCACGCTACTGCCCAAGGGAGCGGAGCAATAATCATAAATGTGAATGATTCCGGTAGATTCCCAAACATTTCAGGAAAACTGATAAAATATGAGAATATTATGTGAGTAAAAAGGGTGCATCGGGGTTCAAAATACGCTACGGGCAAAGCCGGGGTGGGTCAGCTAGTATTGTATAGGTAGTTATGTTAGTTTTATGCTTGATGGTTTTTGACACTGATGTGGAGGTTAATCTTAGCGAAAAGTACACGCTGAGTTGAGAAACATCTTCAAACGCGCCTGATGGTAAGCTAAAGGTAAAGTCTCAGAAATGGTGGTCACTACCAACTTACAATAGATTGTATGTTAACAAATGGAATCACAAATTAGTGACGAAATAAGTACCTATATTAGTAGGTACCTACAATTCTCCAGGATTTTGAAGGCTGGTGTGTGGGCCGGAATTTTCACGCGATGCACTCAGGTAACGAAGGCAGCAACGCCTCCCACTAACAGGGGTGATGCTGCTCGCCTTGTACCCACTATGCCCTCTGCTAGTCAGAGGGACACGTGGAGAGCCTCGGAGCAACCCAACCGCACTTCGCCTCCGTTGCCCGGGTATGAGCGATACTGCACCCTGCGGCAAATGCTGGCCGAGCGGCAATCACAGTAGAGGGCACGGTCACACACATACACACACACACACACACACACACACACACACACACACACACACCCACAAAGGGTTATAAAGGCGTGAGTTTTCGTATAACCTGTTAGTAGTCCCATCGAAGGGTTTAAACAACGCCTGTAATGAGGCACAGTTTTATTTTATTGTCATTTTGTGTACGAAACGCCGAACAAACAAACTCTGGCCTCACATGTGTACACAGTGGGACCACAGAAGTTTTAAATTACAGATACTACAGTCCTTTGAAATACGACTATGAGATTAAAACTTCTTTGTGATTTCATGTAGATATTTTAAGACTATAATTATGTTTTTGTGATGGAGTTATAGCATTGTATGCTTAGAATTTAAATTAATTTGATGACAAAATAACTTCATGAGCAAATCGAAAAAAAAAGAGAAAATAATTGAAACAAAAAATAAAAAACCAGACTAGTTGTGCCCGTGTTTTTGCCCGCGTGTTCTTAAATCTGATATCATTTTCGCAAAACCCTTACTTTTTTTTCTAAAAATTAAAGTAAGCTTTAATACGCCTTGTAGTAACGTTTCAGAGATTACGTTTTTCAAACAGACGGAATGACACAAAGATAAAAGTTTAAAAATAGCTTTGTTATCTAATGCACTGTACAATTTGTACATACACATTATTTCAAACCTTGACTCTTCAATATAATCTATTTGAATAGAAGATTATGAGGATCGTTTTATGTGCGTCACATCTGTTTCAAATTCTCTTAATCTATGGCTCATCGCAGTGTCCCTGTAATTCACGGTGCGATGAATAATTCACCGTCCGAAAGACCAATTGTTTGCCTGCTCCGGCGGCTGCGTGCCGCACTATCTGCATTTATATTAAAGAATCATCATCGCCGGCGCAGTCTTCAGGATAATGTTACTTGTCAAATTATAATTCATATTATGTGAATGTTAAAAGTAAGGAGCTATTTTTTTAAAAGAGGAATTGTAAAGTATTATGTAATCCATACTCATCTTCAACTTCAAGCTAGCGTTAATCCCAGTCGTATCCAAAGCTTTCACCTCGGAGTCTGGGGTCCGCTTTACAAGTCTTAACCTCGATATTTGCCGTGAAGCGACTGCCATCTAACCTTCACAACCTAATGGTGATATTAGGCGATATCGAAGCATTGCAGCTAGACCGTTGTTGTTGGACTTTTTAGGGCTACAACTACCCGTAACGACTGCCATAGGTGTTCATATTATGGCAACCGGGACCGACGGCGTAACGTGCTACTAAAATTATAAATTCGCAAGCAACTCTAGTGTATGTCTGTCTGCGGTAATCGACATCCACGCATTTTGTACTTCAAAACTAAATAACAAAATTTAAAAAAATGCAATCTTGACTTAATAAAACGTCAAAAGTTTCGCTCAGCGCTCCACCTCAGTTTAAGACGCAGGTCAGGGTTTCAGAATGGTTTTTATGTTACTAAAAATATTATTATGTCCCAAGCAATAGAAAATTTGATTCGATAAATCCATTTACAACAATTTCTTTACTAACTCATATGTACGAATCGCTTCGGCAATACGTTCATTATGCGTACAGCTAAGGAGTGGAATCTGGAAGTCTTTAAGTTAAGAGTGAATAGGTTGCTTCTAGGCAAGCGTGCTCCATTGTCGAACACATAATCACTTACCATCAGGTGAGGTTATGGTCAAACGCAAGCCTATCAACAATATAAGAATACATTGACTTTTTTGATAGCACGCATTTACCTTGAAAATTCTTCCACAGACCCTCTAAGAGAGGTTGTATAGGTTTAAAACGAGCACCAAAACATTCAGCGCTCATATTATACACTATTTCGCAGCCTTAGACAAAGCACAGTCCAATCTAAGCTCGCGAGGTGCCCGCATAAAGGCAGCACTCGTTTGTCGCGGGACTCTCAAAGACTTTCCGTCCCGCCTTCATTTGCATATTACATACTCTATCGAGTAGACAAGGAACGCTACATTACACCTGTACCTCCTGCAATTTTATTGTCTCTACAAGACTTTAAAGCGAGTTTTAGAGTCAATATCTGTGAGAAAGAGTTTTAAATCTGACGTCAGAATAGAAAATAATAGTTGCCTAAAATAAAATATATCGCCTAAGGCGTTAAGCAGACGGAAGCGCGCGGCGGTCAAAATGACCGCGACGATGCATTTTTATTATTACTATCATTAGATCGCATTTAGCCCGCGTATGTATAATAAGCGACATGAGCTATTGCGTGGACAAATTCAACCTTACAATCGTACAAACATTAGATCGCATTTAGCCCGTGTATGTCTGACAAGCGACATGAGCTATTGCGCAGACAATTCAACCTTACAATCGTACAAATAAGAATACGTCACGGTCATTTTGACCACCCAACCCTGCCGTCGGCTTATCGCCTAAACTGTTGCATAATTTATATTTTATGACGTCAATACAACATATTTATGATTTATTTTGTTTCCTAACAGAAATCAAAAATAATTTTCTGAATACTTTCCATTTCAATGGTGATTCAATACATTTTATCTTACGGAAACGGTTGATACATTCAATGTATATCTAAATTGCTTTCTACGGAGGCAGGTAAAATGCGTAAGCAAATGAAACAGCAATGAGTTATGGTTCGATATAAATCAGGACAAGAACGCGTGAAACCGTTATTGTAAGGCTGTATTCTAAGGATCGATGATTCGACGGCGACGGGGAGTGCCACCAAAGGCGGTAGACTACAACATTTATTTCACTTTACGTATATTTTCTGTGCGCTTTTAGAACTCTTGTTGTATTATTTTACATTTTTTCCTAAAATCATCTTCAGGGTTTTTTTGTACTACTGAGGTGGAAGACAAGCACACGGTCCACCTGATGGGAAGCGTTTGCTATGACCTATGGACGTGTGCAGTACTAGGGGTGTCACACTCGCGCTGCCGACTCTGAGGGGCGTTTTGGAGGAGGAGATTGGGGGGGATGGGAGTAATTGAACTCTGGTTAACATTTCTGTAGTCCAATTTAGTAGTTAAATTTTAGTACATCTCTATAGTATCACTTCTCAACAACTTTGCTTCCCAATTTACTTTTAAGTCGACCTCTATTTAATTGTAAAATTAGCAAGACTACCAAACTTTTGATAAGTATTCTCGTTAACCCCTCTGGCAAAAAAAAATGCTTTTGTGACGAGTGAGTTCTGAACTCACTCGTCACAAAAGCATTTTTTTAACTTTAACTTTTTCTCTGAGATTCGTACCCATGAGGTTTCAATTGTAAGTCTTATAGTGTGGCTACTGCTGCTTGAAGGCCATCATGAGTTGTTTTCCATTTGTTGAAGCAATTTATTGGTATTGTTTTTTGTTTCATTATATTAAATTTGTTGTACATGTTCTCAGTGTGTCGCCAGCCTTAGTGCGAGATTGAATTCATGAGCCAGGGAGATTATTAATCTCGCCCTTGCAGCCTTCCTGTAATGCTGTATTTCATTTAATAATATGGAACAAATATTATAATACCAATAATATTTGTATATCTGCTCTTTTTTACTGTGACTACCGAAGTTCTTAATATCAAAATAGTCATGTTTAATTTTTGGCTTGGTTCCACTGTTTTAGAGCTGATGTTTTTGTTTTTTAACCAACTTCAAAAAAACAAAAACAAGGTTCTCAATTCGACTATATTTTTTATGTTACCTAAGAACTTTCAACTTTAATGATTTCCATCAGGTGGGCCGTGTGCTTGTCTGCCACCTACGTAGTATAAAAAAAATGTTTCTTTTTTATTTGGTAGTTGAAGTCGGTACCTAAGCATTTCATTTTTTTATGTCTCAGCAATGCTATGTGATATTTTTTGCTCATGAATATATTTTTTGTCCTTAAGGCTTGTATATTATATATTATAGGGTTGTCAATTAATAAAAAGACTTTAACAGTTTATTGAAAAAATTCTCAATAACATAAATTAAATGAAAAGAATAAAATTTTCTGTACCCCTGATAGCATGTATGTAATATTGTGTTATTCGTGATGATCGTTCGAGTAGTTTAGGCGTAAAATCATAACAAACAAACAAACAAACAAACAATGTACTTTCACATTCATAATATTTTTTAGGATACTATGATTTTTTTTTGGTGAAATTAGTATGGAATCCTTAAACTTTTAAAACAATTTTGTTTTCACTTAGTTTTATGTTAGAGCAGTTTATCCCAATCATTGCTAATGCCATCTTAGCCGAAGATTTTTCAAAGATGTACACTTTAATCCTTGAATTTTCAGAGTTTTTTATTTCTATTAGGACTTTAGAACGTGATTCCATTAGTTGCTGAGTAAAAAGGTCATGCTTCATAATGTAAGTTCATCAAATATATCTATGGCGTAATAGCAAAAATAATAAAAAATGTCTTTCGTGGTATGTTACATTTTAAATACAGTATTTTTTTACAGTCGAAATAAAAGTGTTGCTAGAGTTAGTAGTCTCTTGTGTAAACCATACAAGGAATAGAGGTGGCACTCATAGTAGCATCGCATCGGTTGAGTAGAACCGGTGATAATAATCAAAAAATGCAAAAACATGGGCGGGGTCGCAGGCATAAGCTGGCAGTAGAATGTTAACGTTATGTTTTGGCATTTTTTTGACTGTCGAATAATGGATCCCGACTGGTGGACAGTTGTCATGATTCTAGACCACAGGACATTTAATTGCTTGTTTTTTTTTTCGTAGTCGGGTTTTTTATTTTTTAATAATTTATTTTATTCATTTCAATAAGTACTTTGAAAACATGCTGGATTATTTCAGTTGGGTGTCGAAGTGATTACACTGTGAATCCATTCATGGTATAAACTTACTGGTGTAAAAAATCGATCAAGATTGACTTCAAAGTGTTTTGCAAGCCCTCCAAGCGCGACTCCAACGATATTTTCATCTACTAGTAATGGCCCGCCTGAATCTCCACTTAAAGCGCTTTGCCTTATTGAACACCTTGGTGATACACAAATAACTCCTTTCACAGGGTTATCGCACAGAGTGACAACACCTTGCCCTATTTGTAAGGGACGCTTCAAATCAAGTACAACTTGTTCTACGATGTCAACGTTGTGATTCGCAAAGAACGTTTTTCCAGTGCCAGCATACTCTACGGCAAGGCCCGGTAATGTCAAGTAGTCTACCGCAGAAATAGTTCCATAACTATCCATTTGCACGGAAGTGTTCACAAGTAATAATCCTATATCATAAGCTAATGTAACTTCATGATATCGTGAATGTGGTACACATCTAACCACTTCAGCCTTCGAATCGGCTAGACTAGGCAGAATTGAAAGATTACCGTATTGTATGTGTGTTATACCAGGCACGCAGCAATGCGCTGCAGTTAGAACCCAATATGGAGTTATAAGAGAGCCGGTACAGACACGAAAAATATCAATTAGTATCAAAGTGACCACGTAGGGATATTTCATAGTGACGTCATCGACACCCTGGTACACGCGCAAATCGGCCTTGTTTTGAACTCGCCTGGCGTCCAATGTGTGCGGCATCAACGCTGTCGCAACCAGTGAAGCGGTAAGTATGTGCACGTCGACTATCGCTGGCATCATGTTCCTGGATACGATGTGATGTCACTGCTTCGATTGATATAATATTATCTTCTTAAATTTTTTAATTTTCTATATATGTGCTAAGTTTAATTTTAATATATTTAAATTTTTTAAATGGTGAAAATAATTATTTTATAACAATTTTTCGAATTCACAACTTGAATTTCATAAATAAAATATATTATAGGCTGTATGATTTTATTATGTGTCGTAAAAACAGTCGAGTAATAAATCTAACAAGCCTTTTTATACTTGGATATTTTTTAAAGTTTTCCAATGCAAATAATTCGTCCACGGTGCCGTGAGTTATGGTGCAACGTAAAGAAAAAGCAAGTTAGTACCAATATACTAGTAACTATCGAAACAAAAAAATTTCTGTTTTATGTTGCTAATAAAAATATTCGTAACGTAAAAGATGAAGTGATCAGCATTTGTACACGCCAGTAATACCTATTTACAAAGCAAATAAATAAATATTCGAACTATAATTTGGCGAACAGTGCAGTGCTTAAAGTTATTGACCCCAGCCCAAGGAGTACTTAATCCTGGCGAGTCATTAGAGAATGTCTGACTCTGTTATTGGACCGCTGTAACCTCTGCGTTGCGGACAAACTAGCGACTAATACTCCGCCTTGCTAAATTACATAGTATACGTATATGTTATGCGCCAGACAAATTATGAATATCTATGACTTGTTGTTTTAGTTATGTTAAGACTGTATGAGTGGAAGAATTTACTGTTACGGTTTTTTTAATGTTAGACACCCCTCCTGATGGTAAACTAAAGGTAAAGTCTCAGGACCGGGGGTCACCATAACATACACTATTAGTGCGACAGTGGCGGCCCTCAGGTTGACGGTCTCTTCAAATGCTTTTTCACGCCCCACTTAAAGTACCCGGGATTATAATAGGAGGAAGGATACACATGCGCTAGCAAAGAATTCCAAGTTTTTGTGGTGCGGTAAAGAAAAGAGGCACTGAACCGCTTGGTTCTTGATGAAATTGATTGCACTATGTGAGGGAGATACCTCAGCCTGGCACATAATATTTCTGTATAGAAAGGGAGAGAGCGGGCAGGGGGAAAGTTTCACGGGCAGTTTGTACATGTTTTTGGGTAATTTATTCATTTATTCAGCATACTTAAAACTACTAGTTAGTTTCTAATAAATTACAATTTATTAGAAGACTCAGGCAGAACATTCTACTATTTAGCAGAACGCACGATGAACGTATTGCTAAAACGTCTTGTGTGTATGAGTGGGATATCTACCATGTATCGTTGTATATACTTCAAGTATATCATGGTAAATCGCTTTTTTTATATCGCCATCATTTGAGCATCCACAAAAGTCAGGGTGTAGTAACCAGGTCTAGTCTAAGGGATTAAATTCAGACTTTCTGCTCCTGTTCACAAATAATCCCTTTATCTTCTGTTATTCTTTTCCAGTTTAATATAACGAGGCTTTGTTATGATATGACACAATGTCCAGGACGCAATGTATCGATCAATACTCAAGTGGTTATACCAAAACTGTGGTAAAATTGAGTGCCCATCAAAAAACGCACCGAAAACAACAATCATAAAATTTTATAGCCACTGTGCTCACAATAAAACTATAAGCATCTCCCACACTTGTCCCCGAAGCCAATTTAAGAGGCACGCATTACTCCCGGATCAACAATCGTGCAAATGGCGATCACCCACTATCAGCTCAAAAATATTGCTGCAGAATAGCCCGTTGAGGGGCCCGAGCCGACGCAATCGGGAGGTGTGGACAGGGAGCCATCCTCACGGTATCAATGCCTTTATTTATATTTATCGGAAGGATACGGTTTAGCTGTACGGTTGGACGTGATTTACGAGTCTATTGTAGCTACTCTCGATCCGATACGGTTATCATAGCACTTGCTATAATCGTTATCCAGAGTTATGTCATGTATCTCAAGGTATACAATGGTCCTTGGGGATAAAATTAGAAATACTCATTTGTATATTTAGAAAAAAATACAATGCATTGGTACATTATCGCTTCTTGAATAAGTAGATTGGTCACCAAATAGTTCGTTTTCAAAAGTTATCCCTTTTAATGCGATTCGGAAAATTTTAATATTTATTCTGCATGAATATATTTATTTCATCCAAATGTAAAATAAATATTGAATAATAATTCTTTTTAATATGCATTTTTGAATTATATTGTATAGATACACTTGACAGTATTCATTGATATGTTTCATTTTATAAAGAAGTTCAACCTTTTTAGGATAAGCATTTATCATGTACGGACATTTTCAATCTGGTAGCTACAAATATATATTGTATCTTACAATCACACATACAATACAGACTAAGACATGATCAAAGCGATATATATCATGTTCGAAGTAAGCTGACTCTTCGTTCAGTGATATTGAATTTGTAATGACAAGTGCAACGCGACAGACATGCAGATTTATAAAATATGTTCGTTTTAATATAGCGCGCCTTATTGTAAAGCTTTGCTAGGGAGAACATGAGTGCCACAGCTTGCAATGTTAGGGAGGATACACAAGTATAATATGTATTTGCAACGTATGTTATACGATGTACCTATACGATAATAGTGCTTGGAGAAATGAAGTGGATGTATTTGTGGAAGCTGTTCCTCGCGAAAGTTGCTTGTGGCTTTTCTGATTAGTATAGTTTGTAGTTTATAATCGGTGAAGTAAGAATAGATGGTCTTTCCAGAATACATTGGCTACACTTTGGAGTCTGGAAACTCATATTCTTCCATGATTTGGTTTGATTGACTTTTACCGCCCAATTAAAGTAACAGTAAGTTACACTAAGTCTAAAAGCAGACGGCGGGGCGGGGCGGTCAAAATGACCGCGACGCACTCTTATTTGTACGATTATAAGTTTGTATTTGTCCACGCAATAGCTCCTGTCGCTTGTCAGACATACGCGAGCTTAATGCCATCTAATGTTAGTAATAATAAGAGTGCGTCGTGGTCATTTTGACCACCCCGCGCTTCCATCTGCTTATTGCCTTAGGATTGAGAGAGTATTCTTTTATACTACTTTGGTGGCAGACAAGCACACGGATCTACGCTTTTGCCCACTTATATTTTTCTGCCTTACCATAATATTACGTGCCAGTGATATTATGTACTGATAAAAATAATATTTATGGTATGGTGATAGCTTTAGGTTGAGAGGGTAAAAATGATTAATCTTTATCTCATGACACACATGGGTCGCGTTGACACATAACTATTCACTAAGACTACTGGAATTAAAAACCAACGACCACGTGGGCGGGGTCGCAGGCATAAGCTGGCAGTAGAATGTTAACGTTATTTTTTGGCTTTTTTGGTTTTTTTATACTACTTAGGTGGCAGACAATCCCACGGCCCACCTGATGGGAAGCGGTCACCGTGGCCTATGAACGTGTGCAACACTAAGGGCTCCCGCACACGGGCCACCGGCCACAACCACAAAACGCCGCCACTGGCATATTTCCTGTAATTTTCATACATTTTATATGGACTCGCCGCACACGGTTGGCGCCGGTGGCGGCCACACGCCACAAATCGCCGCAGCTAGCTTCTTGTGGCTCGCACCTACCACTAAACGCCGCCACAAGAAGCCGCCACACGCCACTCGCGCGATTCCGCGCCCCTCTCTCCCTTACCTCAGTTAACCTGTTATAGTACGATTTTTAATTCTAGTCAGTAAAATGACATTTTAAGTATTGCAGGTTTTTTGTATCAAATAAATAGTGATGTGGTTGAATCCAGTTTTGCAATTATAAGTTAGTCGAGATTATATTCTTTTATTAAATATCAAACTGCGTTTATTTAAATAAAAATAGGTATGCAATTTACGGTAATTGAACAGAAAACTTACACGGTAAGTAATTAAATCTATCTATATACCTATATAAAATAAAGTCGGGTTTGGTCTATGGACAACAGTTCTTTTATCGAAGACATGTTCCGTGATGATGACGAGTGATACCAAATTATAATAAACACATAATAAATAAATACAAATACCTACGTGTTTTATTTGTTAACTAGCCATTCTCTAGTAGAATAAACAATGCAATTGTGCCCCATGGGTGAACTATCAGAAATCCTATATTAAAATCGGATCAGCGGGCGGTCTAGGTGTGTAAGTGTAACAGACAGACAGACAAACAGGCCTAGATTTTAATGCGCAGTTATAATAATCATAAGTTACTAGTGATTATAAATAAAGTATAGATTATTTTATCATAGTGTTCTGTGGAGTTTTATGCTAGTGATTATTTCCACTTACCTTAATGTGATAGCTAGTCTTTCCGCTGGTGCGATGCTTTTCCGCATGTTGGTGTCGTGTTGCTTTAATCCAGCATAAGAGCATGTAGTTCCCAAAACGTACCTATACTTAAACGAAAATGTTTGAAAAACTTTTTTGGATGGTTTAGAAGATTATCGAAATGTTCGTTGCATTTGTGTACATTCGTTAATATTGGATGTATCCAATAACTACGGTTTCGTCTTCTACGACGAAGTCTTTTTATCAAAACTAGCGCAATTAAACCTTCTTCGTCGGAGTCCATTATGATACTGCATGCCAGGGTTAAAAAGGTAGCAACCACCGACCGCATTGTGTCGACCATCGGCCACAAGTGGCTGTCGCGCGCTTCAGCTACTTTTGTGGCCGCTTCTTGCCACTTGTGGCGGCGTTTGTGGCTGTGGCGTGTGGCCCGTGTGCGACGACACTAAGGGTGTCACACACGCGCTGCCTACCCTGAAGGGAAGGGGGGAGGGCTGGGAAGGGGCGGGGAGGCTAGGAAGGGATGGGAGGAGGAGGGGTACAGTGAGCTCTGGATACCCTATTTACCGGCGGCGGGAACACATCACGATGGTTATTATGGCCGCGGTGTTCTGTAGGGTGGAGGTACTACCCCACCGACCCCAGTCGGACAGCTCATTTCGGACGGGAGATACCGTCGTGTCCTTTATCGTCGTGGTTTATGATTGGTTTGGCTTAACGTCTTTTATGAAAGAAACTGCCGTCTGATCTGCCAACGCTGAGAGGGAATTAAGCCTGTGCCAGAGCCTAAATTGTGAAACTATTTCTGTTTAAGCACTTAGATGTCCTCTGGTTTAGAAAAATAACAACTTAACAGTTGGGATCCATTGAAAAATTTGATTGACTGTCGAATAATAGATCCCGTCTATTCAGTTGTTATGTTTCTAGATCACAGAACATCTAAGTGCTTGTTTTTTTTGTTTTAAGTTTGTTTCGTAGTCGGGTTTTTATTTTTTAATAATTTATTTTATTCATATATTTTAGTCATCAAAATTCAATAAGTACTTTGAAAACATGCTGGATTATTTCAGTTGGGTGTCGAAGTGATAACACTGTAAATCCATTCATGGTATAAACTTACTGGTGTAAAAAATCTATCAAGATTGACGTTACGGTGTTCTGCAGGCCCTCCAAGCGTGACTCCAACGATATTTTCATCTACTAGTAATGGCCCGCCTGAATCTCCACTTAAAACGCTTTGCCTTATTGAACACCTTGGTGATACACAAATAACCCCTTTCACAGGGTTTTCGCACAGAGTGACAACACCTTGCCCTATTTGTAAGGGACGCTTCATATCAAGTACATATTTTTCTAAGTATTCTACGTCGTCTTCTTTGTCAACGGTTTGATTTTCTAAGAACGTATCTCCAGTGCCAGCATACTCTACGGCAAGGCCCGGCAATGTCAAGTAGTCTACCGCAGAAATAGTTCCATAACTATCCAATTGCACGGAAGTGTTCACAAGTAATAATCCTATATCATAAGTACCTTCATAATATCGTGAATGTGGTACACATCTAACCACTTCAGCCTTCGAATCGGCTAGACTAGGCAGAATTGAAAGATTACCGTATTGTATGTGTGTTATACCAGGCACGCAGCAGTGCGCTGCAGTTAGAACCCAATATGGAGTTATAAGAGAGCCGGTACAGACACGATAAATATCAATTAGTATCAAAGTGACCACGTAGGGATATTTCATAGTGACGTCATCGACACCCTGGTACACGCGCAAGTTGGCCTTGTTTTGGACTCGCCTGGCGTCCAATGTGTGCGGCATCAACGCTGTCGCAACCAGTGAAGCGGTAAGTATGTGCACGTCGACTATCGCTGGCATCATGTTCCTGGATACGATGTGATGTCACTGCTTCGATTGATATAATATTATCTTCTTTAATTTTTTAATTTGTATATATGTGCTAAGTTTAATTTTAATATATTTAAATTTTTTAAATGGTGAAAATAATTATTTTATAACAATTTTTCGAACTCACAACTTGAATTTCATAAATAAAATATATTATAGGCTGTATGATTTTATTATGTGTCGTAAAAACAGTCGAGTAATAAATCTAACAAGGCCTTTTTATACTTGGATATTTTTTAAAGTTTTCCAATGCAAATAATTCGTCCATAGTGCTATGAGTTATGGTGCAACGTAAAGAAAAAGCAAGTTAGTACCAATATACTCGTAACTATCGAAACAAAAAAAAATCTGTTTCATGTTGCTAATAAAAATATTCGTAAAGTAAAAGATGAAGTGATCAGCATTTGTACACGCCATTAATACCTATTTACAAAGCAAACAAATAAATATTCGAACTATAATTTGGTGAACAGTGCAGTGCTTAAAGTTATTGACCCCAGCCCAAGGAGTACTTAATCCTGGCGAGTCATTAGAGAATGTCTGACTCTGTTATTGGACCGCTGTAACCTCTGCGTTGCGGACAAACTAGCGACTAATACTCCGCCTTGCTAAATTACATACGTATATGTTATGCGCCAGACAAATTATGAATATCTACGACTTGTTGTTTTAGTTATGTTAAGACTGTATGAGTGGAAGAATTTACTGTTACGGTTTTTTTAATGTTAGACACCCCTCCTGATGGTAAACTAAAGGTAAAGTCTCAGGACCGGGGGTCACCATAACATACACTATTAGTGCGACAGTGGCGGCCCTCAGGTTGACGGTCTCTTCAAATGCTTTTTCACGCCCCACTTAAAGTACCCGGGATTATAATAGGAGGAAGGATACACATGCGCTAGCAAAGAATTCCAAGTTTTTGTGGTGCGGTAAAGAAAAGAGGCACTGAACCGCTTGGTTCTTGATGAAATTGATTGCACTATGTGAGGGAGATACCTCAGCCTGGCACATAATATTTCTGTATAGAAAGGGAGAGAGCGGGCAGGGGGAAAGTTTCACGGGCAGTTTGTACATGTTTTTGGGTAATTTATTCATTTATTCAGCATACTTAAAACTACTAGTTAGTTTCTAATAAATTACAATTTATTAGAAGACTCAGGCAGAACATTCTACTACATATTTAGCAGAACGCACGATGAACGTATTGCTAAAACGTCTTGTGTGTATGAGTGGGATATCTACCATGTATCGTTGTATATACTTCAATTATATCATGGTAAATCGCTTTTTTTATATCGCCATCATTTGAGCATCCACAAAAGTCAGGGTGTAGTAACCAGGTCTAGTCTAAGGGATTAAATTCAGACTTTCTGCTCCTGTTCACAAATAATCCCTTTATCTTCTGTTATTCTTTTCCAGTTTAATATAACGAGGCTTTGTTATGATATGACACAATGTCCAGGACGCAATGTATCGATCAATACTCAAGTGGTTATACCAAAACTGTGGTAAAATTGAGTGCCCATCAAAAAACGCACCGAAAACAACAATCATAAAATTTTATAGCCACTGTGCTCACAATAAAACTATAAGCATCTCCCACACTTGTCCCCGAAGCCTATTTAAGAGGCACGCATTACTCCCGGATCAACAATCGTGCAAATGGCGATCACCCACTATCAGCTCAAAAATATTGCTGCAGAATAGCCCGTTGAGGGGCCCGAGCCGACGCAATCGGGAGGTGTGGACAGGGAGCCATCCTCACGGTATCAATGCCTTTATTTATATTTATCGGAAGGATACGGTTTAGCTGTACGGTTGGACGTGATTTACGAGTCTATTGTAGCTACTCTCGATCCGATACGGTCATCATAGCACTTGCTATAATCGTTATCCAGAGTTATGTCATGTATCTCAAGGTATACAATGGTCCTTGGGGATAAAATTAGAAATACTCATTTGTATATTTAGAAAAAAATACAATGCATTGGTTGTATTTTGCAATGCACCTACATTATCGCTTCTTGAATAAGTAGATTGGTCACCAAATAGTTCGTTTTCAAAAGTTATCCCTTTTAATGCGATTCGGAAAATTTTAATATTTATTCTGCATGAATATATTTATTTCATCCAGATGTAAAATAAATATTGAATAATAATTCTTTTTAATATGCATTTTTGAATTATATTGTATAGATACACTTGACAGTATTCATTGATATGTTTCATTTTATAAAGAAGTTCAACCTTTTTAGGATAAGCATTTATCATGTACGGACATTTTCAATCTGGTAGCTACAAATATATATTGTATCTTACAATCACACATACAATACAGACTACTAAGACATGATCAAAGCGATATATATCATGTTCGAAGTAAGCTGACTCTTCGTTCAGTGATATTGAATTTGTAATGACAAGTGCAACGCGACAGACATGCAGATTTATAAAATATGTTCGTTTTAATATAGCGCGTCTTAGCTTTGCTAGGGAGAACATGAGTGCCACAGCTTGCAATGTTACAATAGGGAGGATACATAAGTATACTATGTATTTGCAACGTATGTTATACGATGTACCTATACGATAATAGTGCTTGGAGAAATGAAGTGGATGTATTTGTGGAAGCTGTTCCTCGCGAAAGTTGCTTGTGGCTTTTCTGATTAGTATAGTTTGTAGTCTATAATCGGTGAAGTAAGAATAGATGGTCTTCCCAGAATAGGTACATTGGCTACACTTTGGAGTTTGGAAACTCATATTCTTCCATGATTTGGTTTGATTGACTTTTACCGCCCAATTTAAAGTAACAGTAAGTTACACTAAGTCTGAAAGTAGACGGCGGGGCGGGGTGGTCAAAATGACCGCGACGCACTCTTATTTGTACGATTATAAGTTTGTATTTGTCCACGCAATAGCTCCTGTCGCTTGTCAGACATACGCGAGCTTAATGCCATCTAATGTCAGTAATAATAAGAGTGCGTCGTGGTCATTTTGACCACCCCGCGCTTCCATCTGCTTATTGCCTTAGGATTGAGAGAGTATTTTTTTATACTACTTTGGTGGCAGACAAGCACACGGATCTACGCTTTTGCCCACTTATTGCCCATATTACGTGCCAGTGATATACCTATGTACCGATAAAAATAATATTTATGGTATGGTGATAGCTTTAGGTTGAGAGGGTAAAAATGATTAATCTTTATCTCATGACACACATGGGTCGCGTTGACACATAACTATTCACTAAGACTACTGGAATTAAAAACCGACGTCCACGTAGGTGGGGTCACAGGCATAAGCTGGCAGTAGTATGTTAACGTTATTTTTTGGCTTTTTTAGTTTTTTTTTATACTACTTAGGTGGCAGACAATCCCACGGCCCACCTGATGGGAAGCGGTCACCGTGGCCTATGAACGTGTGCAACACTAAGCGTGTCACACACGCGCTGCCTACCCTGAAGGGAAGGGGGGAGGGCTGGGAAGGGGCGGGGAGGCTAGGAAGGAATGGGAGGAGGAGGGGTACAGTGAGCTCTGGATACCCTATTTACCGGCGGCGGGAACACATCACGATGGTTATTATGGCCGCGGTGTTCTGTAGGGCGGAGGTACTTCCCCACCGACCCCAGTCGGTCAGCTCATTTCAGACGGGAGATACCGTCGTGTCCTTTATCGTCGTGGTTTATGATTGGTTTGGCTTAACGTCTATGAAAGAAACTGCCGTCTGATCTACCAACGCTGAGAGGAAAGCCTGTGCCAGAGCCTAAATTGTGAAACTATTTCTGTTTAAGCACTTAGATGTCCTCTGGTCTAGAAAAATAACAACTTAACAGTTGGGATCCATTGAAAAATTTGATTGACTGTCGAATAATGGATCCCATCTATTCAGTTGTTATGTTTCTAGATCACAGAACATCTAAGTGCTTGTTTTTTTTGTTTTAAGTTTTTTTCGTAGTCGGGTTTTTATTTTTTAATAATTTATTTTATTCATATATTTTAGTCATCAAAATTCAATAAGTACTTTGAAAACATGCTGGATTATTTCAGTTGGGTGTCGAAGTGATTACACTGTAAATCCATTCATGGTATAAACTTACTGGTGTAAAAAATCGATCAAGATTGACGTTACGGTGTTCTGCAGGCCCTCCAAGCGTGACTCCAACGATATTTTCATCTACTAGTAATGGCCCGCCTGAATCTCCACTTAAAACGCTTTGCCTTATTGAACACCTTGGTGATACACAAATAACTCCTTTCACAGGGTTTTCGCACAGAGTGACAACACCTTGCCCTATTTGTAAGGGACGCTTCATATCAAGTACATATTTTTCTAAGTATTCTACGTCGTCTTCTTTGTCAACGGTTTGATTTTCTAAGAACGTATCTCCAGTGCCAGCATACTCTACGGCAAGGCCCGGCAATGTCAAGTAGTCTACCGCAGAAATAGTTCCATAACTATCCAATTGCACGGAAGTGTTCACAAGTAATAATCCTATATCATAAGTACCTTCATAATATCGTGAATGTGGTACACATCTAACCACTTCAGCCTTCGAATCGGCTAGACTAGGCAGAATTGAAAGATTACCGTATTGTATGTGTGTTATACCAGGCACGCAGCAGTGCGCTGCAGTTAGAACCCAATATGGAGTTATAAGAGAGCCGGTACAGACACGATAAATATCAATTAGTATCAAAGTGACCACGTAGGGATATTTCATAGTGACGTCATCGACACCCTGGTACACGCGCAAGTCGGCCTTGTTTTGGACTCGCCTGGCGTCCAATGTGTGCGGCATCAACGCTGTCGCAACCAGTGAAGCGGTAAGTATGTGCACGTCGACTATCGCTGGCATCATGTTCCTGGATACGATGTGATGTCACTGCTTCGATTGATATAATATTATCTTCTTTAATTTTTTAATTTATATATAATATATGTGCTAAGTTTAATTTTAATATATTTAAATTTTTTAAATGGTTAAAAAATTATTTTATAACAATTTTTCGAACTCACAACTTGAATTTCATAAATAAAATATATTATAGGCTGTATGATTTTATTATGTGTCGTAAAAACAGTCGGGTAATAAATCTAACAAGGCCTTTTTATACTTGGATATTTTTTAAAGTTTTCCAATGCAAATAATTCGTCCATAGTGCTATGAGTTATGGTGCAACATAAAGAAAAAGCAAGTTAGTACCAATATACTAGTAACTATCGAAACAAAAGAATTTCTGTTTTATGTTGCTAATAAAAACAAGATGAAGTGATCAGCATTTGTACACGCCAGTAATATCTATTTACGAAGCAAACAAATAAATACCTATTCGAACTATAATTTGGCGAACAGTGCAGTGCTTAAAGTTATTGACCCCAGCCCAAGGAGTACTTAATCCTGGCGAGTCATTAGAGAATGTCTGACTCTGTTATTGGACCGCTGTAACCTCTGCGTTGCGGACAAACTAGCGACTAATACTCCGCCTTGCTAAATTACATAGTATACGTATATGTTATGCGCCAGACAAATTATGAATATCTACGACTTGTTGTTTTAGTTATGTTAAGACTGTATGAGTGGAAGAATTTACTGTTACGGTTTTTTTAATGTTAGACACCCCTCCTGATGGTAAACTAAAGGTAAAGTCTCAGGACCGGGGGTCACCATAACATACACTAATAGTGCGACAGTGGCGGCCCTCAGGTTGACGGTCTCTTCAAATGCTTTTTCACGCCCCACTTAAAGTACCCGGGATTATAATAGGAGGAAGGATACACATGCGCTAGCAAAGAATTCCAAGTCTTTGTGGTGCGGTAAAGAAAAGAGGCACTGAACCGCTTGGTTCTTGATGAAATTGATTGCACTATGTGAGGGTGATACCTCAGCCTGGCACATAATATTTCTGTATAGAAAGGGAGAGAGTGGGCAGGGGGATAGTTTCACGGGC
This sequence comes from Lithosia quadra, assembly GCA_963576445.1. NCBI lineage: Eukaryota > Metazoa > Arthropoda > Insecta > Lepidoptera > Erebidae > Lithosia > Lithosia quadra. The sequence goes on along the minus strand of OY754891.1, from coordinate 258,039 downwards.
AGTTTGTACATGTTTTTGGGTAATTTATTCATTTATTCAGCATACTTAAAACTACTAGTTAGTTTCTAATAAATTACAAATTTTTTTTTCAGGCTCACAACAGACTCAGGCAGAGCATTTTACTCTTTAGCAGTACGCACGATGAACGTACTGCCAAAATGTTTCGTGTGTATGAATGGGATATCTACCATGTACCATTGTATATACTTCAATTATAATTATGGTAAATCACTTTTGAGCATCCACAAAAGTCAGGGTGTAATAACCGGGTCTATTCTAAGGTATAAAATTCAGACTTTCTGATTCTGTTCATATTAATCCCTTTATCTTCTGCTATATACTTTTCCAGTTTAATATAACAAGGCTTTGTTATGATATGGCACAATGTCCAGAACGAAATGCTCATGTGGTTATACCAAAACTGTGGTAAAATTGAGTGCCCATCAAAAAACTCGCCGAAAACAAAGATCATAAAATTTTATAGCCACTGTGCTCACAATAAAACTATAAGCATCTCCCAACACTTGTCCCCGAAGCCAATTTAAGAGGCACGCATTACTCCCGGATCAACAATCGTGCAAATGGCGATCACCCACTATCAGCTCAAAAATATTACTGCAGAATAGCCCGTTGAGGGGCCCGAGTCGACGCAATCGGGAGGTGTGGACAGGGAGCCATCCTCACGGTATCAATGCCTTTATTTATATTTATCGGAAGGATACGGTTTAGCTGTACGGTTGGACGTGATTTACGAGTCTATTGTAGCTACTCTCGATCAGATACGGTTATCATAGCACTTGCTATAATCGTTATCCAGAGTTATGTCATGTATCTCAAGGTATACAATGGTCCTTGGGGATAAAATAAGATATACTCATTTGTATATTTAGAAAAAATTACAATGCATTGGTACATTATCGCTTCTTGAATAAGTAGATAGGTCACCAAATAGTTCGTTTTCAAAAGTTATCTCCTATAAAATGTGATTCAGAAAATTTAAATATTTATTCTGCATGAATATATTTATTTCATCCAGATGTAAAATAAATATTGAATAATAATTCTTTTTAATATGCATTTTTGAATTATATTGTATAGATACACTTGACAGTATTCATTGATATGTTTCATTTTATAAAGAAGTTCAACCTTTTTAGGATAAGCATTTATCATGTACGGACATTTTCAATCTGGTAGCTACAAATATATATTGTATCTTACAATCACACATACAATACAGACTACTAAGACATGATCAAAGCGATATATATCATGTTCGAAGTAAGCTGACTCTTCGTTCAGTGATATTGAATTTGTAATGACAAGTGCAACGCGACAGACATGCAGATTTATAAAATATGTTCGTTTTAATATAGCGCGTCTTATTGTAAAGCTTTGCTAGGGAGAACATGAGTGCCACAGCTTGCAATGTTAGGGAGGATACACAAGTATACTATGTATTTGCAACGTATGTTATACGATGTACCTATACGATAATAGTGCTTGGAGAAATGAAGTGAATGTATTTGTGGAAGCTGTTCCTCGCGAAAGTTGCTTATGGCTTTTCTGATTAGTATAGTTTGTAGTCTATAATCGGTGAAGTAAGAATAGATGGTCTTTCCAGAATACATTGGCTACACTTTGGAGTCTGGAAACTCATATTCTTCCATGATTTGGTTTGATTGACTTTTACCGCCCATTTAAAGTTCAAGCAAGCAACATTATTGATTAATCGACGACACACATATTTAGGGACACTAAGGCTGAAAGCAGACGGCGGGACGGGGTGGTCAAAATGACCGCGACGCACTCTTATTTGTACGATTATAAGTTTGTATTTGTCCACGCAATAGCTCCTGTCGCTTGTCAGACATACGCGAGCTTAATGCCATCTAATGTCAGTAATAATAAGAGTGCGTCGTGGTCATTTTGACCACCCCGCGCTTCCATCTGCTTATTGCCTTAGGATTGAGAGAGTATTTTTTTATACTACTTTGGTGGCAGACAAGCACACGGATCTACGCTTTTGCCCACTTATTGCCCATATTACGTGCCAGTGATATACCTATGTACCGATAAAAATAATATTTATGGTATGGTGATAGCTTTAGGTTGAGAGGGTAAAAATGATTAATCTTTATCTCATGATACACATGGGTCGCGTTGACACATAACTATTCACTAAGACTACTGGAATTAAAAACCGACGTCCACGTAGGTGGGGTCACAGGCATAAGCTGGCAGTAGTATGTTAACGTTATTTTTTGGCTTTTTTAGTTTTTTTTTATACTACTTAGGTGGCAGACAATCCCACGGCCCACCTGATGGGAAGCGGTCACCGTGGCCTATGAACGTGTGCAACACTAAGCGTGTGACACACGCGCTGCCTACCCTGAAGGGAAGGGGGAGGGCTGGGAAGGGGCGGGGAGGCTAGGAAGGAATGGGAGGAGGAGGGGTACAGTGAGCTCTGGATACCCTATTTACCGGCGGCGGGAACACATCACGATGGTTATTATGGCCGCGGTGTTCTGTAGGGCGGAGGTACTTCCCCACCGACCCCAGTCGGTCAGCTCATTTCAGACGGGAGATACCGTCGTGTCCTTTATCGTCGTGGTTTATGATTGGTTTGGCTTAACGTCTATGAAAGAAACTGCCGTCTGATCTACCAACGCTGAGAGGAAAGCCTGTGCCAGAGCCTAAATTGTGAAACTATTTCTGTTTAAGCACTTAGATGTCCTCTGGTCTAGAAAAATAACAACTTAACAGTTGGGATCCATTGAAAAATTTGATTGACTGTCGAATAATGGATCCCATCTATTCAGTTGTTATGTTTCTAGATCACAGAACATCTAAGTGCTTGTTTTTTTTGTTTTAAGTTTTTTTCGTAGTCGGGTTTTTATTTTTTAATAATTTATTTTATTCATATATTTTAGTCATCAAAATTCAATAAGTACTTTGAAAACATGCTGGATTATTTCAGTTGGGTGTCGAAGTGATTACACTGTAAATCCATTCATGGTATAAACTTACTGGTGTAAAAAATCGATCAAGATTGACGTAACGGTGTTCTGCAGGCCCTCCAAGCGTGACTCCAACGATATTTTCATCTACTAGTAATGGCCCGCCTGAATCTCCACCTAAAACGCTTTGCCTTATTGAACACCTTGGTGATACACAAATAACTCCTTTCACAGGGTTTTCGCACAGAGTGACAACACCTTGCCCTATTTGTAAGGGACGCTTCATACCAAGTACATATTTTTCTAAGTATTCTACGTCGTCTTCTTTGTCAACGTTATCATTCGGTAAGAACGTAGCTCCAGTGCCAGCATACTCTATGGCAACGCCCGGCAATGTCAAGTAGTCTACCGCAGAAATAGTTCCATAACTATCCATTTGCACGGAAGTGTTCACAAGTAATAATCCTATATCATAAGTACCTTCATAATATCGTGAATGTGGTACACATCTAACCACTTCAGCCTTCGAATCGGCTAGACTAGGCAGAATTGAAAGATTACCGTATTGTATGTGTGTTATACCAGGCATGCAGCAGTGCGCTGCAGTTAGAACCCAATATGGAGTTATAAGAGAGCCGGTACAGACACGATAAATATCAATTAGTATCAAAGTGACCACGTAGGGATATTTCATAGTGACGTCATCGACACCCTGGTACACGCGCAAATCGGCCTTGTTTTGGACTCGCCTGGCGTCCAATGTGTGCGGCATCAACGCTGTCGCAACCAGTGAAGCGGTAAGTATGTGCACGTCGACTATCGCTGGCATCATGTTCCTGGATACGATGTGATGTCACTGCTTCGATTGATATAATATTATCTTCTTTAATTTTTTAATTTATATATATGTGCTAAGTTTAATTTTAATATATTTAAATTTTTTAAATGGTGAAAATAATTATTTTATAACAATTTTTCGAACTCACAACTTGAATTTTATAAATAAAATATATTATAGGCTGTATGATTTGATTATGTATCGTAAAAACAGTCGAGTAATAAATCTAACAAGGCCTTTTTATACTTGGATATTAATTTTTAAAGTTTTCCAATGCAAATAATTCGTCCACAGTGCCGTGAGTTATGGTGCAACGCGCAACGTAGAGAAAAAGCAAGTTAGTACCAATATACTCGTAACTATCGAAACAAAAGAATTTCTGTTTTATGTTGCTAATAAAAACAAGATGAAGTGATCAGCATTTGTACACGCCAGTAATATCTATTTACGAAGCAAACAAATATATATTCGATTCGATTCTATAATTTGGCTTACAGTGCAGTGCTTAAAGTTACTGACCCCAGCCCAAGGAGTACTTAATCCTGGCGAGTCATTAGAGAATGTCTGACTCTGTTATTGGACCGCTGTAACCTCTGCGTTGCGGACAAACTAGCGACTAATACTCCGCCTTGCTAAATTACATAGTATACGTATATGTTATGCGCCAGACAAATTATGAATATCTACGACTTGTTGTTTTAGTTATGTTAAGACTGTATGAGTGGAAGAATTTACTGTTACGGTTTTTTTAATGTTAGACACCCCTCCTGATGGTAAACTAAAGGTAAAGTCTCAGGACCGGGGGTCACCATAACATACACTAATAGTGCGACAGTGGCGGCCCTCAGGTTGACGGTCTCTTCAAATGCTTTTTCACGCCCCACTTAAAGTACCCGGGATTATAATAGGAGGAAGGATACACATGCGCTAGCAAAGAATTCCAAGTCTTTGTGGTGCGGTAAAGAAAAGAGGCACTGAACCGCTTGGTTCTTGATGAAATTGATTGCACTATGTGAGGGAGATACCTCAGCCTGGCACATAATATTTCTGTATAGAAAGGGAGAGAGTGGGCAGGGGGATAGTTTCACGGGCAGTTTGTACATGTTTTTGGGTAATTTATTCATTTATTCAGCATACTTAAAACTACTAGTTAGTTTCTAATAAATTACAAATTTTGTTTTCAGACTCACAACAGACTCAGGCAGTGCATTTTACTCTTTAGCAGTACGCACGATGAACGTACTGCCAAAATGTTTCGTGTGTATGAATGGGATATCTACCATGTACCGTTGTATATAGGTACTTCAATTATATGGTAAATCACTTTTGAGCATCCACAAAAGTCAGGGTGTAGTAACCAGGTCTAGTCTAAGGGATTAAATTCAGACTTTCTGATCTGTTCACATTAATCCCTTTATCTTCTATTATACTTTTCCAGTTTAATATAACAAGCCTTTGTTATGATACAATGTCCAGGACAAAATGTATCGATCAATGCTCATGTGGTTATACCAAAACTGTGGTAAAATTAAGTGCCCATCAAAAAACGCGCCGAAAACAACGATCATAAAATTTTATAGCCACTGTGCTCACAATAAAACTATAAGCATCTCCCAACACTTGTCCCCGAAGCCAATTTAAGAGGCACGCATTACTCCCGGATCAACAATCGTGCAAATGGCGATCACCCACTATCAGCTCAAAAATATTGCTGCAGAATAGCCCGTTGAGGAGCCCGAGCCGACGCAATCGGGAGGTGTGGACAGGGAGCCATCCTCACGGTATCAATGCCTTTATTTATATTTATCGGAAGGATACGGTTTAGCTGTACGGTTGGACGTGATTTACGAGTCTATTGTAGCTACTCTCGATCAGATACGGTTATCATAACACTTGCTATAATCGTTATCCAGAGTTATGTCATGTATCTCAAGGTATACAATGGTCCTTGGGGATAAAATAAGATATACTCATTTGTATATTTAGAAAAAATTACAATGCATTGGTACATTATCGCTTCTTCAATAAGTAGATAGGTCACCAAATAGTTCGTTTTCAAAAGTTATCCTACTAATATTATAAACGCGAAAGTTTGTAAGAATGTATGTCTGTATCCCCGAAGGGGTAGGCAGAGGTGCTAGCACCCACATTTCGCTAGTTTATGTTTAGGTCCCAATGTAATAGGTGGCGAGCCTATTGTCTTTAACCGGGCACTTATAAACCTGCGATAAATACACACATAACTTCGAAAAGCATTGAAAAGTCATTGGTGTGTGCCATGGTGAACCTGGGATCGAATCCGAACCTCGTCTCAGCAGTCCATTACCATGGTACGTGGTCTGGCCACTACTAATATTATAAACGCGAAAGTTTGTAAGAATGTATGTCTGGATGTCTGGATGTCTGGATGTATGTTTGTTACTCTGCCGCACAAAAACTGCTTAATGGATCTGGCTAAAATTTGGTACAGAGATAGATTATAGTCTGGAATAACATATAGGCTACTTTTTATACAAGCTAATATCGCGGCTCCGCTCGCAAAGTCGATCGGTCGGGATTTCTAGATATATCTTTGTTACTCTTTCACGTAAAAACGGCTGAATAGATCTGACTGAAATTTGGTAACGAGATAGACTAAAGTGTGGAATAACATATAGGCTACTTTTTATACAAGCTAATACCCGCGACTCCGCTCACGGAGTCGATCTGTCGACCCACGGAGTAGATCAGTCGGGATGTCTGGATGTATGTTTGTTACTCTTTCACGCAAAAACGGCTGAATAGATCGGGTTGAAATTTGGTATAGAGATAGATTATAGTCTGGAATAACATATAGGCTACTTTTTATACAAGCTAATATCGTGGCTCCGCTCGCAAAGTCGATCGGTCGGGATGTCCAAATATTATGTTTGTTGCTATTTCACGTAAAAACGGCTGAATGGATCTGGCTGAAATTTGGTACCGAGATAGAGTGTAGTGTGAAATAACATATAGGCTACTTTTTATACAAGCTAATACCCGCGGCTTCGCCCATGGAGTCGATCAGTCGGGATATCTGGATGTATGTTTGTTACTCTTTCACGTAAAAACGGCTGAATAGATCAGGTTGAAATTTGGTACAGAGATAGATTATAGTCTGGAATAACATATAGGCTACTTTTTATACAAGCTAATACCGTGGCTCCGCTCGCAAAGTCGATCGGTCGGGATGTCCAAATATTATGTTTATTGCTATTTCACGTAAAAACGGCTGAATAGATATGGCTGAAATTTGGTACAGAGATAGATTATAGTCTGGAGTAATATATAGGCTACTTTTTATACAAGCTAATACCCGCGGCTCTGCCCGTGAGAGTCGATTGGTTGGTAATCGTTTTTTGGTCATATCCCCGGTTCTACTTAACCAAATGTAATCAAACATACAGCAGATTTTATGTAAAACCAAGACCTTTCTAATGAAAAGGCGGCATCAAAATTTGTTCAGCAGTTTTTGCGTCCATCACGAACAAACAGACAAGGATTGCAAAAAAATTGATATTTGTTTTTATTTTAATTTTTTTCTTTAATAGGAAAACATACAGTATTTTACAATTCTCATTTACGCTATACCGTAATATATCTGTAAACTATTTACCAGTTTTCGCATATTTTTTTTTTCGTTTTCGCATTTTTATTTATTGTGGTCAACATAACCAAGTTTTTTTTTTTTCAAATATCGATTATTACAACTAAAAGTACTGTTATAAAGGGATATGATTTCCACACTGTCGCCTTAGGTGAACCCTGTAAAGATGGTGTAAGGGAAACCAATAAATAAGGAAAAAAAAACTTTTGGTCGTATCTCCAAATTTTAGGTCTGTCCAAGAAAACCGCACTGAAATCAGGTTAGTACTTTTTATCCGAAAGGTTTTGGCTAGACGAGTGGAGTGGAGAGTGGAGTGGAGAGGAAAGTGGAGTGGAGAGTGGAGTGGAGTGGAGATTGAAGTGGAGAGTGGAATGTAGGGTGGAGTCGGGAGAGGGGATTGGACAGTAGAGTGGAGGTGGAGAGTGGAGTGGAGTGTGGAGTGGAGAGTGGAGTGAACAGTGGAGTGGAGTGAACAGCGTAGTAGAAAGTCGAGTGGAGAGTCGTTTCATTCAAATAGACTTGGTGGCAATACCGTATTCCACGCGGGCGAAGCCGCGGGCGGAAGCTAGTCTCCTATAAAATTTGATTCAGAAAATTTAAATATTTATTCTGCATGATAATAATTCTTTTTAATATGCATTTTTGAATTATATTATATAGATACACTTGACAGTATTCATTGATAATGTTTCATTTTATAAAGAAGTTCAACCTTTTTAGGATAAGCATTTATCATGTACGGACATTTTCAATCTGGTAGCTACAAATATATATTGTATCTTACAATCACACATACAATACAGACTACTAAGACATGATCAAAGCGATATATATCATGTTCGAAGTAAGCTGACTCTTCGTTCAGTGATATTGAATTTGTAATGACAAGTGCAACGCGACAGACATGCAGATTTATAAAATATGTTCGTTTTAATATAGCGCGCCTTATTGTAAAGCTTTGCTAGGGAGAACATGAGGGCCACGGCTTGCAATGTTAGGGAGGATACACAAGTATAATATGTATTTGCAACGTATGTTATACGATGTACCTATACGATAATAGTGCTTGGAGAAATGAAGTGGATGTATTTGTGGAAGCTGTTCCTCGCGAAAGTTGCTTGTGGCTTTTCTGATTAGTATAGTTTGTAGTCTATAATCGGTGAAGTAAGAATAGACGGTCTTTCCAGAATACATTGGCTACACTTTGGAGTCTGGCAACTCATATTCTTCCATGATTTCGTTTGATTGACTTTTACCGCCCATTTAAAGTTCAAGCAAGCAACATTATTGATTAACCGACGACACACATATTTAGGGACACTAAGGCTGAAAGCAGACGGCGGGACGGGGCGGTCAAAATGACCGCGACGCACTCTTATTTTTACGACCATAAGGTTGCATTTGTCCAAGCAATAGCTCCTGCTTATCAGACATACGCGGGCTAAATGCCATCCAATGTTAGTAATAATAAGAGTGCGTCGCGGTCATTTTGACCTCCTCGTGCCTCCATCTGCTTATTACCTTAGGATTGAGAGAGTATTTTTTATACTACTTAGGTGGCAGACAAGCACACGGATCTACGCTTTTGCCCACTTATATTTTTTTGCCTTACCATAATATTACGTGCAAGTGATACATGTACCGATAAAAATCAATATCTATACAAAACACATTTTGCTAATATGGTATGGTGATAGCTTCAGGTTGAGAGGGTAAAATGATTAATATTTATCTCATGACACACATGGGTCGCGTTGACACATAACTATTCACTAAGACTTCTGGAATTATTGACACTGTGACAATTTAGCAGGGAGGTTTGCTCGCAAGGGGAATGTGAATAAGACAATATTGTCTGGCGAACGTTTGACCCGAGATAAATATTGCCATTACGGCTCCCTTTCTTACTAATCGTACCTGTATTGTTCTATCCCTTTCTCTCTCACATCTAGCAGTGCTTAATGGAGAGGAATGTGGTGTACGAGACTTACTTAAACGACGTAAATAAGTGTTGACAGTTGAAATCTCCCGAGTACTCCCGATACTTTATTTTTCGATGCGCTTAAAGACTTCTTTTGTTTTGAGACCCCTTTGAGAGTAACGTGTTGGTTGCACGAGACATAAACATATTTTCGATCGATTTGGAGAGAATTTTAATGGATAAAAGTTTTGTATAGTAAGTCCTCTGATAAAGAAAATAGTTCCGTGATAGGGTATACCGCAGAATGTGAAAGTTATCTATGGCGCTCGACAGTTTGTAACGATTAATTAGTTTTATGTCGACGAACACTGAATAAAGCGAAAACTAATAACAAAATAGGCTAACTGCCTCATCGTCGCGGTCTCGACTCACGACACAGATTAGCCGGATCAACTTCAATAACTTAGTTTCAATTTGGAATCAATGTAGGCTATAATTTGATTCACTGGAAAAAGAATAGAAGTAACACGACGACATACGATGCTCGTATAAGTAACAGAAAAACTTGACAGCTCGGCGTCTAGACGCTGTGGGCGACAATTTCATAGTGCCACTAGACGCGGCGACTCTCCTAGCTTATCGTCGCGACTCCGCTTCTCTGACGCCAAGTGTGCGAAGCTTAGAACAAAATATATATATGAAATTGTCGGCTGCAGCCTGTCGTCGCGTCTAGTCACCGCCTAGTGCGCGCCTAGTGTTACAACGTCTATTTCGGCAATGTCAATTATACCTAATATTAATTTTAAATTATATGGTTTATTTATTAGTGGCGAGTTTCCAACTATTAGAAAGGATTTAATTCAAACATGGCTATGCAATGCCCGAAAATTGGTTATGAATATTCGTAAAAAATTGGGTGCGGTTTACTAAACAACTGATTATGGATCGATTTTCTTGACCGAATATGGCATTATGATTTTCTTTTGATCTAATTCAGAATTTCGGAAGATTATTGTTAGATGTTATTGATACAAAAATGCAGTAAAAAATAAACATCTATTTTTAACAATGAGTGCCGGCTGAGTGTGCTATAATGTAGCAGCTATTTATTTTTTGTAACCTCAACCTACCCTTATTTACCTTTGAATAGTATCAACATGAGCTCAAGGCATACAAAAGAGGCGTTACACCCAGGCTAGTGACGTCAGAGCCTGATGCTGACACGTGATGAAAGCACAAAGGCTATCGTTCACACTTTTTACTGCTCTTTGCTTTTGTGGATCAGTATGTAGAAACTTGTAGCGAGCTTGAGTGTCAATACCGGGAACACAGTGTTGGGTTGTAAAGAAAAAATATAAGGCCGTAAGTACAGCAAGGCCATACTTAAAAAAAAAAAAAAAAAACTAACTACCTAACTAAATTTAAATACTTTTAAATTAAGTGTCTGCTAGTTAAAGTAGATCTTAAATGAGATACCGTTTTAAATAGAGGTCCGGGGTTTAAATTCCAGCTAATGATAATTCTGCGTTTGCAAATTTAAAGGTGAATAATATGGCTACTAGGACAAGTCATACTTATCCTCAAGGAAACTGTATGCCTGTTTGCCACTTTGTTCATGAAGTGTAGTACCACACCAGGCCTTTAGTTTGGTTACAGTAATAAAAGGTAATGAGTACCTATTAAATATATTATTAATAGCATTTTTTTATATCAGTCACATCAATATGAATTCACTTCGCCTGATGGCAACCTAAAGGTAAAATCTCAGGACTGGGACATACACCGATAGTGTTATAATGAAGTCAGCTTGTCGGACTCAAAATTGGCGGTTTTATAATAAAATTCTCGCATTTAAATAAGGCTATTTTCAATTTCTAGACAAATAATACCCAACAGTTTTGTATGAATCTTGTTCTTATAAAGCTTAGTATTTTTATCTCGAAGTAACTGCAAAGTGTTAACATCGCTTAGTGATAAAACTATTCAAAGCAGTTCAACTCCGAGACGCCCTCCCCTTTGCTATTAAAATGTCGTTCGTGCTAGGAAATTAATTATCATCTACGCTACAGCGAAGGAGTAGCAGTACCTATAAAATTGCTTTGATACCTGTGACAGGAGAAACTTAAAAATATTTGATGCAGAACGGCGAAAAAGTGAAATAACTGTTTTCAGAAAGCTATGATTTGGGAGTTTTCAAGTCATGAATAGCTTGCTCGCTCGTTGACCACATCATCACTTACCAGCAGGTGAGATAGTGATCAACCGCGGGTCTATTTTGATCGCCCTCGCCGTGAAGCAGGGATATTTATGTCGGAGTCGAACCGACTAAAACCGCACGGTATCTCGTCACATCGGCCTGCGTGACCGGGGAATTTGGTGCGCCCTAGATGATTTTCATATTTTCCCTATATTTTTTGCCTATATTTAGTATAATTTTTATATCCTATCTATCCTATAATTAAAATAGGAATATTAATTCCTATTTTAATTTATTATTGAATCATTTATGTATTAAGATTTCTCTCTCTTATAGCATCAATACAGTACGAGACTGTTAATAAAAACAATAAAATAAAAGAACAGAAGTTACTGCAAAAATTATTAACGTCAAAGGCGCAAATAGGTTACACTACGGTAAAATTGCAACAACTCAAAGATGCAAAAATAATACATAAAATGCCACACGAACACGAATCCTTTCTCTAATACTTTTGCAAGTAGACATTTATTCTGACAAAGCGTTTAAGATTTTATTCCAACTCAATTACTTGGCCATTGCGTTGCGTTTAGTCGGTATTTCCATATTTCTTACTGCGCAACTCAACAAATTGCATCCTTAGAATAAAAACCGCTTATCCCGATGTTGTTTGCGATAAAATTGTTTTGCAAGTTGGTAATTTCGTTTTGTGATATTAATGATATTTTACGATTAGGTTTTCTATTTGCAAATATTTTTCAGCTACTTTAAGTATGTTTATCCGCATTCTAAAACCCATAACACAAGCTAGTTAAACTATGCTTAGTTTAGGTCTAGAGAGCACTGTGTAGGATGTCGTACATATATACATACAAATCTCGCTTTTTTCCTATTGGGGTAGGCAGAGACAACATCTTTCGACTTGCTACGATCGTGGTAGGTATAGGTACTCCTTTCGCTTCTTCAACTTTCATTAAAACATTCAAAAAAAAGTATTTCAGTATGATTTATACAAATAAACAAACAAAGTCTTCAACTTTATAATTAGTACAAATTCGCCTCTCTGCGTTATTATACTTTATCCAGAAAAGTAGGTTTGTTCCCACTTATTCTACTGCATAGTTCTACGGTAGAACTAGTAAGAAAAAAAAATCCCGTTAGTTCTACCGTAGAACTGTGCAGTAGAACAAGTAGGAACAAACGGAAAAGTATAACACTTTGAATTCTAGCAATAGGATACAAATCTCACGACAAGTGATGGATAAACAAAATATGGAGGGTGTTGTATACAAGCAAATGTTCACTTAACGGTGGTACGTTTTCCACCTACAGTTCACAATGATTGTACGTCATACAAATATTGAACATTCGCTCAACACTGTGCAAACACAGATCGAAGTTTGTATTGTCCGGTGCACTGAGCGCGTGTACAGTACACACCTAGTTGAAGCTGTAATGTACTGATTGTGCTCTGAATTTCGATGAATTATTGCTCTCATTATTGTGAGAGTGGATGAATGTCGGTCTGGTGCTTTAATATTGAGTTGTTCGTGTACTGGTAGACAGTGTGTACTTTACAAATTAATGAACTGGTTTCTTTATGGGAGTATTCTGCTACAATATTTTTTTACACTGCCTTACTGCCTTCTATTTAATGTATTATAAATTATACTAATTTTTTATATTATATGTATAGTAATATTTTTGCCTGTAACTTACCATCAAGTGAGGTGAAGTCATGTTAACGTGTCCAATATAAAAAACTTGGGTTAATGTTAAACAAATTATGAAGACAATAAAAAATTATTAAAGTTCTATTCTGTTGGTCTGTTTGTTCGTGATGGACGCAAAAACGACTGAACATAATTATTTTGATACAGTCTTCGAAAATTCGACGACCACGTGGGCGGAGTCGGGGTCTAGGCTATAATAATATTTATTTTGATATGGCTGATGTTAAGTAATATTAGAATCTTGGTATACCGGATAGATTCCCTTTTGATTCGGTCCTTATGATTGACAATATCGATGATAAAAAAAAAATATCTAAGCATGTTTATAAATCCGCATTCTAAAACCTTTAACACAAGCTAATCCTAGCTTAGTTCGGGTCCAGATAACGCCGCTGTGTAGAATGTGGTAGAATATTTATTTATAATAAGTGTTTTTTTTTCAATTGTAAAGCTTTAATCAAATGTGTAGGGTCCACATTTAAAGTGAAAATGAACATCTATACAATTGTAAAATGCCGGACTGCTCTCTCGGCTCCCTGTGTAAGTTGAACTTTTTATTGAGCGCTGGTGTTGTAAAGTGCCAGACCCTCATACACGCCACATGTTTGGGTCTAACGGACTCCTATTCAATAATGCCGATAAAAACGACAACCTTTATATCGAAACTTTGGGTTATTGACCCTCATGCCTTTGTTTAATTGCGTACGCTTGGACACGAATAACGTATTGTATATACTTCTATTATTATTATAGAAAATCCTAAAGTAGCTGCGTCTGTATATTGGAGACATTTTAAAAATATATGAACGATCCTGGATACAAAAATATTTTTCTGTTTAGTGCGCGAAAACTATAAAACGGATTTTGATGTGATTTTTTTAAAGGTCTTAGTCAGACTTAAAATGTTACGTATATTAAAATTTGATCACAATTATTGGTTGAGTAAAACCTAAGATATATTATAGTCAAAAAACTCTTATATACCTACGTATATACGTAGTGTAAAAAATTAAATTAAAAATTTAAAAAATCCCAAACACAAAAAAGAACCTGCAAAAAGTAAAAAATAACTATTACATTATGACCTATCTACCCTAAGTATTGAACCTTTATTATTATTATAGGTAGTTATATAAATTACGTGTTCATATTTTTCACTAACAGTTTGTCTCGTCGGGGACCGCTCACCTAATCAATGCAACGATTTGTCTCGCAAGATCTAGAGCGGTCCCCCCGCTCTAGATCTTGCGAATGGCTAAACCGATTTTCATAAAACTTGCGGTATCGTGATGTATAAGTTATGACCTTTCATTTGATACCAAACACGGGTATATTTGAACACATTCAATTTTTCATCACCACTTTCACCCCTTATATCTTTGAAATGGCTTAACCGATTTTTATAAAACATAGCTAAGAACACTCTCCCCTAACCCATCTTTCAAACAAAAGAAACAGAATCAAAATCGGTTCATCCGTTTGGGAGCTACGGTGCCACAGACAGACTTACAACACACACACACACACACACACACACACACACACACACACACACACACACACACACACACACACACACACACACACACGTCAAACTTATAACACCCCGTTCGGGTTTCCGTCGGGGGTTAAAAAGACCGACGCCGTTGCGGGCGGAGCCGCGAGCATAGGCTAGTTAACTAATATACCACCTCAGCTTACCTTCAGGCGGGGTGCAGTCGATCCGGTGGCCTAAATATAAAAAATTGAGGCCAATTTTGATATCAAGAAGTGGTTCAAAAAGAACTTACAAGATTTGACGCATATTAACAAACTAACAAACAACAGTGCAATTTTAAAGTAAATGTTTTAAAAATAAAACAACGTAACAATGAATTTTCATACACGTTTGTCTCCTCTCTAGTATGTTAACAATTAATTTTCATACACCTTACTCTCTAGCATAATTCTACGGCAGTTTTCCGCAACATCTAACGTCATATATTTCTATTTTAGAACATATAATTTTGAAATTAAATAACAGCTTTAACTAGACAGTCACATACACAAATATAATGTTAGTACTGTACCATCACAACTACAGAATTGTGACGCAATCTCAAAACCAACAGCTGTGCGGTGAGCACGAATTTCCTTTCGAATCGAGTTCGTAACGTCTGCGATAGAAATTATATGAGATTTGTAAACTTCCTTTTACACACGATAGGGGTGCTGTACAAATTTAATACAATTTTTTTCGCACACGTTACGAATTCGATACGAAAAAAAATTCGTGCTTACCCCACAGATCCACGTTTCTCGTCGTTAAAACTATATCACGTACAACAGCCGCATTTATTATTCACCTACAGCGCCGATAATCAGTGCCATTACCTGATTTCTTTCACTGGGGTAGCGCCCTTCATTCACTCCCAACTCAATTCAGAACAACCTCTATCATGGCTAAATAAAGTTTAATTTCATTTGCACGTGTTACTCTCGCCAATATATCATTTGCAGTCATAAACGGTATTACTACGTTGAGTTAAGGTTAATTTTAGCTTGTGCTAAATGCTTTTTTGATGTGTATTTTTATCATGACGTATAAAGGTAGGACCGGACGCATCGGGCCCGATGGGAGCCAACGCATCTGGTGCTGAAATTCGCTTGAAATATTGTTTCATGTTCGCACGTTGTTGAAATGGGGAGAGTTGGGAGATTTTGAGAGCTCTTAATTGTCTCGAGAATTAAATAATAGGGGAAGTAGTTCAACTTGTAATTTGTTAGCGATTCGACAGTGATTCATTGCGAAAATTTGTAAAATATGTTATCATTTTGCGCACCTATCTCCCCGTTGTGCTTAAGCAGACCACGGGTCTCGACATTTATTGCTATGATTTTGCTACCAAAATCGCAAGCTAAGATGGCAATAAACAACGGTTGCGAAACGGTTCTTGCGTCAAACAGTAGTCTGTGCATTTGGAATGGTCAGCAACATGATATTCGTTGAGATAGCGACGAAAATCGTTAGTTTGGAAAGTAGAGACTAACAAAAATCGGTATGTTTGCGTCGCTACAAGTTAGCGACCGAATTCGGTAGCTAAATCGTTGTCGAGACTGCCGCCCTTGATCTACATAGATGCAAAAAACCGGTGTTGAACATAAACACGAATGAAGCCACTGCCAAAAGCTGTTTTTATATACCTAAATACATCATAAACACATGAAATTCATGCAAGTCGACGTAAGGTCTGCAATGTAAAGACTCTAAACCAATAACTACTAGCGGAGTAGTAAGGGTAACTTCATACGGAAAAGTTAAACTCCAAGCAGGTCTCGAACTTTTACAATATCCCAATAAAGTCGGAGTACTAAGTTCTATCTCAGTAGTTTTGGACGGACATACGTCCTTTAGGAACTAGCCATGTATTCCCGAAATGCAGTACCTACACACTTATATTTACATGAGTACAACCATACTATAGTCAACAAATGTATACCTATTACTTTTACTATGCACCATTTAGTCTTCTGCGGACTTTTCTTATATAATTAGCGCGTCAGATCAAGTGTAATCCACCTGATGGTAAGCTGACCTGATGAATTTATTAAGACGTATACCTAATAACAGTTGCCCGACCCCAGAATCTTTCGGCCTTACCAAGATCTTTGAAGCCCAAGCCAACTTCACTTGCAAGCTGCCAGCTGATCAACGGACTGCTCTGATGCAGATTTCTTTTCAGCATTGGGAGGTAAGATAACAGTTGCCCCTGTTAAAGCCTAAATTAACCAAATCAGTAGGAGAAAGTCTAGGAAAGCGGACTCCGAGCTCCATTGTCCAAGCTTTGGATGAAAATAGAATAATTGCTTGGATGAACCGTATACCTAACCCGAGAATCGAAGCTCAAATCTCATACACATCTATTCTATACCTACTGTTATGATACCGAAAGAGAGATGAAAGGTTTAGATAGCAGATGTTTATTATAAAAACAATCAAAAAATCGTTAAAGTCAATTTATTATCTCAGGGATAATTCTTTTGCATGCGATTGATTATTATTTGTTTATTGTTTGTCTGGTTATAGTTTTTCTTCTTATAATCAAATTATAATCATAATAATGTAATTGTTATCAAATTTGTACACCATATTTCATGGTAGGACATAGCGCACTTGAATGTAACGTAGAATTAGAACTGTACAAACCTATGTTCCACAAATAAATAAATTTGAATTGAATTGAATTAAACACAATAAAAATCAAAATGTTATCTCTATACACCAATATGTCGGTAACCTTACAACTCTTTTGTGCCCAGTGTGTCACTGCCCTCGTACCCGATTGTTGGGGTGAGTAAATATGAAAACTCAACGAGTTGTTTGTAAAAAAAAAACAATAAAACTGTTTTATCGAGATTTGGATTTATTGCGCCCCGTTGTACTTGGTTTATGTAGTACCAGGAGCTCAGCGGTTAGAGATGGTGTGCTGAATAATGATCAATGTAATTGGTACAAACTTTTGTTTCAGTTCTGTTTGTGGGTTCAACAAAGCTCTGCTGTTTTAGCAATACCTTCGTTTGTTGGATTGTTAGAAGTTAGGTACTTAGTATATAAACTGAAATTGGCAACTTATATAAGGAACTAGCTGATGCATGTGGTTCCGTGCGGTGGTCCGTTATCGTTTTGTGGTCATATCTCCGGTTCTCCTTAACCAATTGCAATTAAACATGAGGACCACCATTATAGGCCTGTCGATGTAAGTAACGGTGTTAGTTAGCTAGTCAACCATGCTAATTACTTTACAGGAGGAGCGTTCTGTATCTCGTGACCAGGACTAATCAAGATAGCAGCTCCATGACACTGCCTACCGCTAAGTGAGAAATTAATATTCGATTCCCAATGGCCACCGCTGGGGGCGATTGGGAACAAATTGAAAATTTTATCACAACGAGCACCCGGTGGGAGACGTTGTGGCGAAGGCTCTTGGGAACATAAATTGAAGAAGATATAGGTACATAATTATGTACATACCTATGTGTATATCTTTTTCAACCTAGCGGTAATCCCAGTCGCATCCAAAGCTTTCACCTCGGAGTCTGGGGTCCGCTTTACCAGTCTTAACTGCGAATTTGGCTGGACCTCGATATTTTCCTTGAAGAAACTGCCATCTGACATTGGTGACATTGGGCGATATCGAAGTATTGCAGCTATACCGTTGTTATTGGACTTTTTAGGGCTCCAGCTACCCGTAATGACTGTCATAGATGTTTGTATGGCAATTGGGACCGACAGCTTAGCGTGCTCTCCGAGGCACGACCAGACCAATGCAAATACCCATATTTATGCATAAAAATATTTATACTGAACGGGAATCGAACTCACGCCTCCTGCGCAGCGACCGCGTTCACTGCCGCTATGCCACAGAGGCTATTTATATTGTTTTGAAATGGCTCTTAAATCGACGTCTTCTATAGTCTTTGACCCTTACATCTTGTACGATTGCATTCCTATCGCAGCTGCAATCTTTCAAGGTTTTATTTCCAATTCAACACTTAATACCTCAAGATAAGCCTGCAAATCAGAAGCGAGGGCCATAAACCGGACTGCGGGCGTAAAAATGGCACTAAACCATTTTATAGTCGGTAGTGACAGTGACTTTCCCATTGCCTAAAAGCTTCCACTAAAACCTATCTCACAGAACAATCTCACGAAGTGGGGTTCACATCTTGAAAGTATAATGAACAGCCGTTTTTATTACCTTGAAACCTTCACATTTTAACCTTGAGGTATCCCGAATATATTAGGGAACACTGAAAGAAATAATGTTAATTTCAATAGGAATTGTATTCCAAATAACCGTTACCCTGGATAAGCATTCACTTGGATATGCTTAATAACATTGAGGTAGGATATGATGGTATCTCCCGTATGAACTGAGCATTTCGACTGGGGTAGAACCTCCGCCTTACAGAAGACCGCGGCCATAATAATCATCGTGTTGTGGTCCTGGCGGTGAGTAGAGTAGTCAGAGCTCACAGACTCCCCCCCCCCATCCCCACCTCCAATCCCCCCTAAACTCTCCCCTCTAACTGCATAAGGACGCGACCTCTACTCAGAGGTATCAAGTTCGAATCCGGCTGGACAGTACCAATGTGAATTTCACATGACTTACCATCTGAGCTAACAGTAAAGGAAAAACCCACATGTCCTAGAAGAAATTCTAAGGACATGTCCGATCCACCAACCTGAATTAGGCCAGCGTGTGTGGAATAAGGTATAAACCCTCTCAGCTCTCTCGTTACAGGAGAGGAGACCCGTGCCCAGCAGTGGGACATAAATGAGTTGCTATTATTATAAGAAAGTTTGAAAGCTAGTAGTTATTCTTGTATTGACATTTTCCTTTTATAGCTGTATCAGATAGATGTTGGGAGCGTATGTATCTGAATAAAGCAGTCTTCCAAGAATGGTTTATTTATTCAAAGTAGCACACATTGCTGAGACGAGACCGAGGCATCGATTGGTGAGCGATTACGTACACTGACCTAATGCAGGATGGTACGACGGGCCGCCTAATGGATGTCTTCAATAGCACATTCTAAAACTAAGTAGAATCACTTTAAAATTTAAATAGAATTTGATGTTGACTTTAACGAGCAAATCTAGCTCGTAGACAGACAACGTATTTGTTTTTTTTTATCGGTCACGTCACTATGACTTCACCTCGCCTGATGGTAAGTTAAAGGTAAAGTCTCAGGAAGAGGGTCCCAATTAATACACCAACAGTGACGTAATGGTGGCCCTCAACTTAACGGCCTTATGAAAGAAGAGGTGATTGTCGTCGCAGCACTGCGTGACAAAGCGCAGATATTAGTTTAGACTACGCCAATACTCACTGGTCCCACTAGTGCTGCGACAACCACCACCTCAAGCTAAGCTTTTGATGATTTGATATCAGCATCGATTAGCATACTCGCCATAGTTTCAACACTATAGTGTGTTGAAACTATGGTGAGTATGCGAGTAAGACCATAGGGTCTTCTCATGAGTTCATCAAATAGCATGGACTTGACGTTCTACAAAACGAAACGTAACTTTTCACCCTATGTAGTTTGTAAAAATCAGTGTCGACGCGACATCAATTAGCAGCACTTTTAAGGCTTAACTCTAAATAAGTAGTTGATAAATTACAAAAAAAATTAAAACAATAGCAAATAATAGCTTTAAGTCTAATACTGCATCACATAAGTACCTCTGTAAAATCTATAATTTAGGATTTTAGATTGACATGGTCATTTAAATCGCTGGTATTATAGGTAATAGTTACGGGATATTCACCATTCATTTGTTTTACTGAGTATTCGATATTTCGGCGCTGTTGCAAACGCCATGATCACGGATCATCGGAATATTAGCTACTCAATAAAACTAACAAAACATGGTAAATATTCCGTTAACTATTATAATACCAGTGATACAGTAATTATCTAGCACTTCTTGTGTCTTTGTGTTTTATATAGTCATGTTTCTCACAACCAAGAGATTGTCACTGAACAAATAAGTACTCGCACATACGTAAACCTGGCTGGTAGCAAAATTATTTAGATTACTTGGAAATGTTGGAGATCCGTTAAATGATGTGTCAATTTCAGGCAGCCATTTAATAGCGATCGAAATTCCAGGCACGAAAAGTGGCTTCAACCTTTTTCTAGGTACAAAAAATAAAGCTAATGGCGTCTCGTAGTCCTTTGAAACAAATTACATCTCCTATCGTATCACGTATGCGATTCACTTGAGATTTTTCTTTTTTGTTATTCTTTATGTTGTCTAGAAATTTGTAATAAGGTCGCTTTGATAACTCCATTTTTTAGTCTTCCTTTTTTTATACTACGTAGGTGGCTCAAGCACACGGCCCACCTGATGGGAAGCGGTCGCCGTGAGTATATCTCATCTGCCCCGGTTGGCCTATAGACGTGAGGGTGACATACACGCGCTGCCTACCCTGAAGCCAAGGGGGGAGGGCTAGGAATTGATGAGGGGAGGAGGGATACAGTGAGCTCTAGCTACCCTACTTATGGCGGGAACACAACATGATGGTTATTATGGCCACGGTGTTCTGTAGGGCGGAGGTACTACCCCAGTCGGACAGCTCATTTCGGACGTGAGATACCGTCGTATCCTATAATATTTACAGGGGGTTATGCGACTTCTGTCTTTACCAAAGTACCTGGTTGATGATAATAGGTTATTTACGTTTTATATGTCGCTTATACCTACCCAACAAAGATATTATATAGGCGTGGATGGATAGGTTTAATAGCGTCATATCGAAATACATCTATTTGAGGATTAAAAAAAGATAACACCACAACTAACACTTATTCTAATAAATGCTTTCAAAGTAAATCTTTTCTGATAGTTTTTTTATAACTAAATTTAAGTAAAATTACCTTCCATTAACATTGTTATTAGTTAGTATTCCCGTGATGCGTAGTTGCAATTCTCTTCAAAATTATTGTATCTCAGTTAACCTGGAATTCTTTACCAGCTCACGTGTTTCCTTCCTTATACAGTCCCGGGTCCTTTAAGCTGGGCGTGAAAAAGCATTCGATGAGGCCGTCAAGCTGAGAGCCACCATTGTGGCACTATCGGTGTTTGCAATGGTGACTCCCATTCCAGAGACTTTGCCTTTAGCTTACCATCGGGCGAGGTGAAGTCATGTTGACGTGATCGACATAAAAAAACGCTTTGCAAAAGTTGTTTAGTAGGCTATCATCCTTCGTAAATAAATTGAACAAATATAAGGGGAATGGCCCCCTAGGGTTCACAAACACATTCAGTCTAATAATTGCGTCGGTGCATCGGGCGACAAAGTGCCACACCCTACCCGAATACTGCATAGGGTGATCGCAATGTTTTAATCACATAAACCCTTATCCTACACGAGAGATCGACAGATGTTGTAGCTTGTTTAGAAATTATCTCATCGTAATTATATTAGTGTATTTGCTCTCGGCACTGTTTGTATGGAATTTGAAACACCCCATGAGATTTAGGTACTACTTAGATTGCAGACAAGTACACGGCCCCCCTGATGGGAAGCGATCACCGTGGCCTATAGACGTGTGCGACATCTGGTGAGTCGCACTCGCGCTGCCGACCCTGGTGGGGAGGGGCGTTGAGGAGTTTGGGGGGGGGGGGGAGGGTAGAAGATCGAGAGGGGCGGGGATTGTGAACTCTGGCTACCCTACTTACCGGTGGGAACACAACACAATGATTATTATGGGCGCGGTGTTCCAGTCGGACTGCTTAGTTCGCACGGGAGATACCGTCGTGTTCTAACTCCGTAATACCTACCAAGCTTCAGTTTACTTCAATTGCTTGTGTAGTATAATTATCAAGGGCTGTTCTGTCATAGATTCAATTATCACTGCTTCGAATTCGAGAAGCAATTTTTTTTACACTGCTTAGTTTGCATACAAGTAGGTACACGGCCCACCTGATGGGAAGCGGTTACCATGGCTTATCAACGTGCGCCACACCAAGGGCATCAAACTCACGCTGCCGAAGTACACGGCCCACCTGATGGGAAGCGGTCACCATGGCTTATCAACGTGAGCCACACCAAGGGCGTCAAACTCACGCTGCCGAAGTACACGGCCCACCTGATGGGAAGCGGTCACCATGGCTTATCAACGTGAGCCACACCAAGGGCATCAAACTCACGCTGCCGAAGTACACGGCCCACCTGATGGGAAGCGGTCACCATGGCTTATCAACGTGAGCCACACCAAGGGCGTCAAACTCACGCTGCCGAACTTCAAAGGGTAGAGTGGGGGAGGAAGGTGGTTTATAATTCTCCATATGTTGTAATAATAACTTTAAAACTTCATCTCTGTGGGTCCAGGTAGCTCAGTTGGTCAAAGTATTCCCCCTGTAAGGGACTCGTCACGGGTTCAAGTCCCGTCCTGGATGATCATTTTTTCCGATCAGAAAATCATTAAAACTTCTCATTTATAATGTTTCCACTACGAAGCATTACCAAGTCGTGGGTTATTTGATTAACAAAACAAGACTCCTAGTAATTAGTTGCCAAGTTTTCGGAAGCAAATGCGTCATTGTAACAGCGTTTATCGGATTCTAGTGATCGCTTGGTTGCCTAAAGAGGTCTTGTACAAAGTTAGCGTGAACCCTGGAGCGGACTAAACTTCACTAACGGATACATTCACTTGGAAATTTTAGACTTTATCGGTTAGTTTTCGGTTTGATGGCTTTATATTAAAACAAGAAACTGAATTTGAGTTTCCAGAAAGCCGGGAGTCTAAGCAGTAGTTCTAGGCAATTTTAAAGCTTTCACCCTGGAGCTTGAGACCGACCTTTCCACTCTTTCTCCTTCCTCCACTTCACCATTTTTATGCTTAGGTAATTACTATCTTTGTATAAAAAGACCTTAGATGCATCAGATTCACAATTAGATACGATATGAGGCGTTGTGTTCAGTTCTCAGAATTTATTGTTTATAGAAGTGCGTTTGTATGATCTACACTTAATACTTTTGAATTAAATGCCGATGTTGCAATCGACTTTTGTCAACAACATCTGTCGAATCTTAGGGCTGTTTTAGTAGACTAGTCTTCTTTTATACCAGTTAGGTGGCACACAAGCACACGGTCCACCTGATGGGAAGCAGTCACCGTGACCTATGTACGTGTGCAACACCAGGAGCGTCACTCTCACGCTGCCGACCCTGTAAAAACCTTCTAATGCCTTTCTTGAAGAACCGCATATTGTAGTCGCTAGGGAAAACCACGGCAGGGAGATCATTCCACAGACTAAGCGTGCGCGGAATGAAATTTCTTTCATACCTTACAGTGCGCACTGTAGGCGGATGCAATGTGTGAGGATGAATGCCCTGCCTGTGGCGAGCGGTGCGATGATAAAAAGTGGCCATTTTTGACCTTTATTGGCAACAAATTAGGTATGTCTTGATAAACCTAAACATACACACTAAAGATTTATGCAGAATATTATTCTATCGCCGTTCGACAAGTCGAGCAAGCCTGTATTGCCGTATAACAAGGTGCCGGCGGTCGGCCATTGAATCAGTGCGCAGCGAACCGTGGCGTTCCTACGTGCCGCCCGCTCTGTAGGTGACATCGTGCATGCGTCAAACAACACTACAATATCATTGAACTACCTACCTATAAGTATGTATAGTGCTGCGTGCTTAAACAGCGTGATTTTATAACAGATGCCGGCACGTAACTTGGCCAGGTTTTGGAGTAGTGGGGGTAAGTTCGCGCATCGTGCATTTTGAGCCAATCAAATGATTCAAAGTACGAACGAACGGAACGTTGATTCGGTACAAGACGTCTCTCGGAGACATAATCGTCTGTCCGTCACTTGACGAACCAATCTTATGTCCGCGACGGCGCAACCGCGTCTCCCGCGACCCGCTCATACCTCAAAGGGGACCTAAAAATCGACCTTTGCGCATATGACGCGTCTGGCCAATTTACGTGCCGGTATCTGTACACTCGGAATAATATATACCATTTTGACATGTCAAATTGCTGTACGAGTTATAACAAAAAAAAACTTTTTCTACTCTTTTTCACTCGTTTGGGTAAAAACTTTTACTAGAGCTTCGATAAAAATTCGCTGTCAATTTTTAATGAATGAATGTGATGTGCGCTCACACGTATGTTTCGAGTCATGAAAAGTCGGTGCTGGTATTGTCGCGGTCGCCTGGGATGCTTTGGGATTGGTCAGTGTTCGATATTTTTATAAAATAAATCTAATTTTTAAATTAATGGTTCCAATCAATCCTGTTATCAAAACTGTGTCCAAAAAATATTTCGGTCCAAAACGACTATAAAATCAGCGTGTATATGCCGAAATAATTCCATCAAGAACCAAGCAGTTCAGTGTCTTTTTTCTTTGCCGCACCATCAAGACTTGGAATTCTTTACCAGCGCATGTGTTTCCTTCCTCCTACAATCCCGAGTCCTATTATAAGCGGGGCGTGAAAAAGCATTTGATGAGGCCGTCAAGCTGTAGGCCACTATTATTGTAGCATTTATCGGTGTATGTAATATTGACCCCATTCTTGAGAATACACTTTTTGCTTAACATCAGGTAAGGTGACATTCTCCCACGTGGAATTAAATTCACGTTCTCGCTATTCATAGGAGAGGAGAGAATAAATAAATAAATAAATAAAATAAATAAAATAGAAACCATTCCTTCGTAATAAAAAAGTAGCCTATGTGTTGCTCTGACAAAAATTTGGTACAGGAATAAATCATAGTTTGATCCCAATTTTTATCGCAGAAATAGGTTCCCATAGGGAATGGGAACGTTACAAAGTTTTGCAAGTGGAGCCGCTGGCAACAGTCAGTACTACATCATAATTAATAACTAAAAAGTTTAAAACATGCTATACAATTTAAATGCCGCCACCTGACTAGCGTCGCGGGTGACAGGTGACCTACTCCTAACATATTTATTACCGCAATGAACAATTACTCTATTGTAAACGAAAATTAAAAAATTATCACCAATTATATTCAAATTATATTGTAGTAACATTATAATGAGTTTGTAGAAATGATTGACGTGTGTAATACGTTTATTAATTGTTAGGGTTCCGTGGCAACGGAACAGTTTCACTACGATTTATGTAATCTATCCATTCATCTATATCTATATCTAATTTATATATTGTATATATTTATATAAAAGAAAGTTGTGTTAGTTACACTATTTATAACTCAAGAACGGCTGAACCGTTTTGGCTGTAAATTGGTTGGGAGGTTGGTTGGGAGGTAACTTAGAACCAGGAGACGGACATGGGATACTTTTTATCCTTTTTTTAAAGTGAAGAGTAGAGTGGAAAGTGGAAGTGGAGAGTCGAGTAAAGAGTCATTTTATTGATAGCGATACCGACTTCCACTCGGGCGAAGCCGCGGGCGAAAGCTATTTATATTATAAAGTGGGCATTGACTAGTTAGGTCCCATTATTATACTGGTCCTAGTTGTCAACAGGGGACTTGAAAGTCTACTTAGGGCTATGAAATGGTAATTTACGTTAAGCTCAACAAATAAATCTTCAGTAAAACAACATCGTACCTACTTATTATTAAAAGCTCTGCAGAATTTCTAACGAAGCTCTCTAAGGACTTTGGGATCTGTTCCTGAAACCAATACGGAAAATGAATTCTGAACTTACTTAAGAAAATATCGCCTAACTATGCAGCATTCTAAACTTATTGTAGTAGTAATTTTAGTTTAGACTCTTACCTTGTCTCTGCCTACCCTAATGGGAAAAAGACGTGATTTGTATGTATGTAGACTCTTACCTGCATAATCCGTGAAAGAATATGGAGGAGTATATGCATTCCTAT
The DNA here is from genome assembly GCA_963576445.1 of Lithosia quadra. NCBI lineage: Eukaryota > Metazoa > Arthropoda > Insecta > Lepidoptera > Erebidae > Lithosia > Lithosia quadra. The sequence goes on along the minus strand of OY754891.1, from coordinate 231,382 downwards.
CTGCCCATAGCAGTTTATAATATGACTACGAGTATAACCACACGCCGTCTCCTGTTTCGAGAAGCTCCTCGATCAGTTTCGAGTTTAGAAACCCCTATGTTCCCATCTTGCCCCCCGGAAAGGGAATGGGGAGGCACGCTTTCGTACTGTGCCGGCTTGGCGTATTTCTGCCAGGGTAACAGGCGGCACCACCCAATATTCACGCGGGCGTAGACACCAGTATAGGCTAGTTAAACAAATATTATAATTATGCGTAGGTCAATGATGTAATCTCCTAAACTATAGACATAGACAACGTAATACCAAGATGGAACTTCTCAAAGGTCACTTCCGTATTAGGTGCGTGTGCGCATATTGAAGAGCGAAAGTACACCCACTTGCGTTGGCCTCAACAAGCATTTGAAAGTGAATTTGGTAATGCACTTGTGGCGTGAGAAGTGAGTCTTTGGGTTCACCTACATCAATTTTTCTTGACCTCTTAGAGAAAGTGTGATTGATGATAAGAATTCGTCAAAAAAGTGTATTAAACGGTGTTTATTGATCATTAAATTTGATAGGTGCTTAGGAGATTCGAAAATCATCTTTGTACAAATGGTATAAGTGTAAAATATTTTAAACCTTCATATTAATTTTATTAAAAGCCGCGGTAGCCTAGTGGTTTGGGTAAAGGACTGCTGAGACGAGGTCTCGGGTTCGATCCCAGGTTCACCATGGCACACACCAATGACTTTTCGATGCTTTTCGAAGTTATGTGTGTATTTATCGCAGGTTTATTAGTGCCTCGGAGAGCACGTTAAGCCGTCGGTCCCGGTTGCCATACAAACATCTATGGCAGTCGTTACGGGTAGTTGGAGCCCACAAAAGTCCAACCAGTCTAACTTGGAACTTCGATATCGCCATTGGTCATTGGACCATTGGTTGTGGAGGTCAGATGGCAGTCGCTCCACGGAAAATATCGAAGTTCAGCCGCATCACAGTGAGACTGGAAAGCCGACCCCAACTGAGTTGGGAAAAGGTTCAGAGAATGATGATGATATTAATTTTATGTGATGAAAAGTAGCAAAAGAAAATAATAGAAATATAATAATGAAAATAATATATTATGAAGTACTCAATTTACATTGAGATGTAATAAAATACATGTATTTAATTTTCATTGAAATATATTTATTTGTTTCGCTAACCATTTTCTAGTCGATAGTACATGCTGGAAGTCATAGTATATTTCTACGTAGCGGTAACTACTAACCATCGGATGTTTCATGTATTTACCAAAACGCCTTACCTTCAACGAAAGTCAGAATGCATTTCCGTATAAATTGATTCAAGTAATGGTAGTCAGAATATTTATGTTGGGGTCGTGATAGCAGGATCACCGCTAACAGAACGGTTAGGGAGAAGAGGGTCACTGATCGTACCGTGACAAGACATATCGAAAACAGCGATCCTTGATGAATAATGTAAGAGACTATTGAGGAATAAACTTTCGCTAGTTCAACTGGTATCTCTACTGAAAAAAATGACCAAAGAACAATCTCGTCATGAAAATATGTTCAAAATTCGGTCTCAGTCTAGCCTCGATCTCATGTCGATCTCCTAAATGTCAAAAAAGATATTCTTTTGTTTACTATAATTACCTTTTTTGAAGATGAAAGAGTAGGACAAAACGTATAAAAGTATTTTTTATATAGGTCACCACCAGCGCATGTGTTTCCTTCCTTCTGCAATCCCGGGTCATTTAAGCGGGGCGTGGAATAGAATTTGATGAGGCCGTCAAGCTGAGGGCCACCACTGTAGCACTATTGGTGTATGTTGTGGTGACCCCAGATCCTGAGACTTTACCTTTAGCTTTCCATTAGGCGAGGTAAAGTCATGTTGACGAGTCCAATATAAAAAAAAAAACTCAAATACATTCACACAATATTTTTATTTTATTTTACGAGTGGTTCTATTAAAGTTTACAATTATTAATGGGGTAAAGGTATGTTAAACATTTTGACGAACCAAATGATCACATAGATAACCTTTAACGATCAAAGTGCAGATTCTTCTCGTTCAGTGTTCACCCGAGATATTATTTCAAACTTTATTCCTCACTAGTGATGTTGCAAGCAAAGTGCGGGCTACCGAAGTAAATATTTTTACTGCCACTCAAATTTCTTATACGCAAAATATACCGAGTTGTTTAGAGCTGAATAACGTATAACTTCCACCTCTATTAACTTTATTGGTCAAACACGGCGCGTAAAGATTTTGTTTTTACTGCCTTATCTATACCAGCAAGCGAGCTGAACAAGTGTGCTTATTTTGCGTACCAAAGACAACACTGTTATACTTTAGTGCAAAGATAATCTGAAGTATTCATAAGTAGCTTCATAATTTATGAAGGTATTTATAAAAAATCAGTGATTTGTACTACGTAGAGGAGGTAGGACACGACGGTATCTGCCGTCCGAATTGAGCAGTCTGACTGGGGTAGTACCTCCGCCCTACAGAAGATCGCGGCCATAACCACCTTCGTGTGGTGTTCGCAGCGGTAAGTAGGATAGCCAGAGCTCACAGTCCCCTCCCCCAGTTGAAATAAGTATTCAATGTTTTATGGGCCGTAGTTTTTTAACTTTAATACAATTCAAAAATGTTGAGTATCGCTATTTTTAAGGTTAATTATGTAATAAAAAGTTTCATTTTAAATTTTTCGATAAAGTTTGACTGAGAAAAATTTTAATTAATATTCAACCTCTTTTAAAATTCACTGTTTCAAATATTAATGTTAAGGTATGCAGAAAAGTGTTTAGAAATAGAAAATTTGCTTCATTATTTTATTTTCATCGTGTAAACGAACTTTATTAACTTACACTTTCTTATACCGTAGGTGGTAGACAAGCACACGGCCCACCTGATGGGAAGCGGTCACCGTGGCCTATGGACGTGTGCAACAACAAGGGCGCTGCCGACCCTGAAGGGAAAGGGCCAGGGTAGGAAAAGGTGGGGAGGCTAGGAAGTTGTGGGGGAAGGAGGGGTACAGTGAGCTGTGACTACCCTACTTACCGGCGGGAATACAACACGATGGTTATTAAGGCCGCGGCGTTCTGTAGGGCGGAGGTACTGCCCCAGTCGGACAGCTCATTTGGGACGGGAGATGATACCGTCGTGTCTTACCTCCATTATCTGTAGGGCGGAGGTACTAAGAAAATTTAATTATTGTGTGAAAACTGACTCCATTTTTCAATGTTAATTTTATAAAACTCTTCTTGTCTAAAAGCATATGTCCTGACTGATGGTAAGCGATCACCGTAACTCATGAAGGATTACAAATATAAACATCTTTCATACAGCCTTACAATACAAATTTATATTATGATGATGAACTCGCATTTGCCTGCTATAGGTTTAGATAGAATCTACACCTATAGGTGTAGATTTAGCAAGCTATAGCAAGCAAAGAGGGCGAATAATATTATAATTAGGTATAGTATTTTTAAAAATCTACTTGAGGTTTAACCTCATTAAATATACCCAGTTAACTTTGGATCAAAAATTAAGAATTGGAATTCATAATATTTTTTCCCTTAATTAATCTTTGCATTTTATAACAACGTTCCTAAAGCTGGCCTATGTAACTTATAATTAATTAATTGCCAAAGATTTTTGTAAAGTACACAGGCTACGTACCGACACTTCAGGTAAATACAATCAAAAGAATCAGATGCTATTTGGGACAGAAGGATTATTTTTTTATTACTATTTTTTATTTTTTTTTCTACATGTTCAGTTCGTAAAACGATGACAAAATTCATCATGCTCATTCTTATTTCTTATCAAATACTCGAGCGATACAAACACATAGTTTTCGTTCTTACTACATCTACTTGTATCGTATAATTCGAATCCCATTTTATTACAAAACACGCCATTCAGTGATAGAATAAATATTCCAATAACATCTATATTAAGGTCCCAGGCGTCCCATGTTTCTAAATATTTAATTTAACAGAAAATCTCCGGAATGTATCTGGCGGTGGCACGTACAGAGACTGATTTGTATCAATCCCTCTACACTGTCATCTTGTACGCACTTCGGCTTGTGTTCCATTCGGTGAGTCTTTCCTCAATTCCGGCGCTACGCAGCGCGGGCTATCTTGTCTTTTTTAAATGAATATTTGCTGTGGATATAAATGTATACGTATTTGTAAGATAAGCGGAGTTTCAATTTAATAAATCTTGTGAAGCTCAGCTTTGTAAGATTATGATATTATTCTTTGTAAATAGCAATCTCTTTTATACGAACCTAAGAGTTGAAATTGTTTTTTTTAAGATTATATTTCGTTTACAGTGTAATCATAACATTTAATCAATAAATATCATATCCTACTTCCTACCCTTCCTACTAATAGGTATTATAAACGCGAAAGTTTGTTAGACTGTATGTCTGGATGTTTATTACTCTAACGCAAAAACGACTTAAAGGATCTGGCTGAAATTTGGTACAGAGATAGATTGTAGTCTGGAATAGTGGTGTAGTAATTGGTTTCGCGGCAATACTGTTACTAACGGAGAGGGCCCGTGCATATTTATCGCTCTTCGAAAAGGCTTACTATATTTATGTGAAGTGTCAAGGCGTTATTTTGATGAATTTTCAAACAAAATTCAAGATGGTAGCTACATCTCACATACCAATCACGTTTTATGATGATAACTAATGCAAGTAAATAAACAGTTTATGACGCTACACCGCGCCGGGTTTCACGCGCCTCTCAAATTATTTGGCAGAAACAAAACGAGTACGTCGATGGACGTCGTAAATTGTATCCAGAGTAAGGGCTAAGGGCTGTCATGTTTGTCAAAAATATTCTGTATATACGTCACAATCCGACACAAATGAATAATGATTTATGTTGTATTTCAAAATGTTTTTCATTTTTTAAACAAATGTTGCAAATAAAATAAATTTTATTATACTTTTTTTATAATATAGGTAAAGTGAAAACTTTACCTGCGAGTTGGTACACATGCTGATTGATGGAATGAGGCTCTAGCGCAGATATTTCTAGCAGGGTTAGTAGGTCAGACGGCAGTCGCTCCCATAAATTTAAACAAAAAAAAAAGAAATGAAATAAATGGAACCCCGGCTCCAATAGACGATAATAATAATACTAGAAAGGAGGTAGGACACGACGGTATCTCCCGTCCGAATGAGCTGTCCGACTGGGGTAGTACCTCCGCCCTACAGAACACCGCAGCCATAATAACCATCGTGTTATGTTTCCACCGGTAAGTAGGGTAGCCAGAACTCACTGTATCCCTCCTCCCCCTATCCCTTCCTAGCCTCCCCACACTTTCCCATCCCGCCTTAGTGTTGCACAGGTTCATAGACCACGGTGACCGCTTCCAATCAGGTGGGCCGTGTGCTTGTCTGCCAACTACTAAGTATAAAAAAAAACTAATAATCACGAAATTCACGAAACTAAATATTTAGCTAACACTTGAATTTATATCATTTTGGCAACCCTATTATCTTAGAGGCGTAGTTGTGCGGAGGCCGAAATCTTAACTAGCCCCAGGGGCTCCGGCGGTGGATTATCGGCGCTGCTAAACAACGCAGCAGTCGCGTACTGCCTATAAATATACCAGGCTTCAGAACAAGGTTATCAAACAAAATATGAGATTAAACTTCGACTGATACCTTGGTACTCCACTATCATAAGTTTACTATAGTAATGAATTTGGTTTCAGAACAGGATAGATGTTAAGGTGCCATAATAACCATCGTGTAGTTTTCCCGCTGGTAAGTAGGATAGCCAAAGTTCACTGTACCCATCCTCGCCCCACCCCTTCCTAACCTCCCCACCCCTTTCTAGCCCTACTCCCTCCCTTCAGAGTAGGCAGGTGTTTCTCTGCATTTTCTCCATTTTTTCCTCTGCATTTTCACCAAGATAATTATATTTCACTAAAATAACAATTTATTTGCAGATAATAGCATGGTTCAGTGTATTTGTAAAACTCGTTTAATTGAGCCATTATTCGTTATTAATTGTTAATGATAACTAATGACTCCATAACATTAATATTAATTTTAAAAAAATGTTATTATCATTAAAGGTAGGGATGGGATGATGTATTGAAACAAGAGATCTTTAAATTTTCCATCTCTGAATTCTTGTGGAACAGTAAGTTCACATGGTATGGTATGCAAAGACTTAAGGGCGAACTACCCGTGTAGCCCTGACTATCAATGGGCATAAACGTTGACTATGAAGGTCTATGACGAATACCTTTATAAAGATCACGTACGGAAGGAAAACCTCAATAAAAATTACATGAGCAATTCGTCGTGGCCTTGACAAAGTATCCTTGAAGGTATTCATATGGAAAAAGTAAGAAATAAACCATGGGACCCGTGGACAATAGAGGTAACTATATAAATCGGACAATTTGCGAATATTATACAAAAATACTCCTAAGAATAGCCACAGTAATATTCACTTAAAACCAAGGTAGCCTAGTTCAATACACGGATGAGTCTTGATGTGTTAAGAATGATCACCCATCCTAATACTGACCTGGCTGGCATTGCTTAACTTTGCAATATGATAACCTACTCAGTTACCTCTACAAACCTGTCTCTACATAGCCTAATATTATTATAGTAAAGGAATCCCAGGCATTACACCAATTGAATATTCAATTATCGTTTTGATAATGTTTGATGAACTTTGATCGTTAGCGATCGGGTGAACATGAGCTCGGTATACTGTTATGATAGTCGTTTGGCTCGGATTACCGAATATATTAATTTGACAGATTCATACTTGTGCCAACCCTGAATAGATTTTCTGTGTAATAGAACAATGCTATTATAACAGTATTGTATTTCAACATAGTACGCGCACACCCACTCAATCAAGTCATGTTTGATTGACTTGGCAAGTCGGGAAGCGCTGACAGTAAGCGATTGAGTGAATTTATATGGATGAATATAAAAAAATACCTGGCACCGACTCTATAGCCACTATATACCAACTTCAACAGAAAAGTCTAAAGGGTGTCACACACTACGAAGATACGGTAAGATCCCTTTACGCGTGTTATATCTTTTGAATTACATTTTTCATTCGGTTATTTTGATTTTGCAATGCTTTTTTATTTTTGAAGTCAGATTTTTGTTATTATTTTTTTATACTTACATATTATTTTATGATTGTTCTGAATAAACGTGCTTGTCTTTAAGTCCAAGTAAAATTGAATAAATTATTATTCTATTGTGACATTATTATATTATCCATTATTTTAATACCTTTAACATAGGTCATAGATAACACAACTAGTTGCCATCAAAGGTAAAAAATTCTTCCCCCGCAACTGGCTGCGAATCACAGTTGCGATGGCGACCGAAGGGGATTTTTACATAAAACTGGTTAGTCATATGGGTTTAGCAAAAAATAATTGGCCAAGTCTAATAAAATAAACTCAAATGTCTGACCTGAATTCACTGGTATCATGCCGGCTAATTTTTATTTCTCTCTCTACATCACTATTTTTACAGGATTACCATAATACAATAGTGTGGTACCTTTTATAATGTAATACTAAATACTATAACATAATATTACATGCAATGTCGCTTTTGTGAACTCATTCAGAGAACAATTAAAAAGGTCTGTGCTGTCTGCCACTTTGTGTAGTACCTACTTGTATTGTGTGTATGTAATGATATTAATAGTCTCTCTGCTTCGTTTTTATTGATCACCAATTAAATACTGTGGGCAATATTCTTCAAAAAATTACTTGAAGGTTGAATTAAGTAATCTTATCAAATCAACATAGAATACTTTCTGTAAAGGAAGCCTTTGAAAGTACATTTCTTTGAATTCCCATTGATCACATAATTGCTGGCAACTTGTCGCTATCCTGATCTTGATTTCTACGATTTTTGTTAACTTTTGGATGGATACCAAATACGAATTGATGAATACTGACTTTTTCCTTTGGCTTCCACTTCGAGGAAATTTCGAGGAACTTTTAGCATTTTAATCTTCTTTATGGGATTTCTTGTCAACGCTCAAGAACCATGTGCGTGAGTGTTTCGCCCATAGTGTCGTACATTTCCATAAGTTACGGTGACTGCTTCCCACCAAGGTCCACCAAGGAGTGGAATTCCCTGCCCGAGTCTATGTTTCCGGAAAGTTATAACCTGGGAATATTCAAGTCACGCGTGAATAGGATCCTTCTAGGCAAGCGTGATTCATTGTATACCACATCGTCACTTACCATCAGGTGAGCTAGTGGTCAAATGTAAACCTATCTTGAATAAAAAAAAGGTCAGTAATCATCAGATAGGTAATTTGCTTGTCTAACATTTAAGAGGTATAAAAAAATCGGTGCACCGAAATGAACGTTAATTCCGTTTTTCCACAAAACCTATGTTTAAAATCTCACGATTGGACTATCTAACATCTAAAAAACTATATACATTTCAAAATGCTGATAACGTGTGTAGATTTGTTTATCCTAAAGGAAGGCAAAAAGGTAAACGTGTACAAAAGGTACTTCAAGAAATACGATTTTCAGGTCCACCGATAAAAGGGCTAAACCCGTTTATCTACCATATTAGTGGTAGCCGTATCCACTTGAGCGGACTATCGAGAAAGGTGCGAACTAGCGAAGCCCGTAGCGTAAAATTACATTCGCACAATGTATTATATTCATTTTGAGAGGTCTAAATTGTCACCATTTTAAAAATCACTTCGGTTACCTACAGAGAGTATGTTACATAAACAGTCGCATCTATTTCAATGAAGTTTTAAAATATGCGTTGATTAGTTAGAATTTGAAAGTTTTATTTTCTCAAATTAATATTTTTATTTGTCCATAACAATTCATTAATGTATCTACGGTATCTACTTTGTATATTGGTCATATCAATATGACTTCATCTCGCCTGATGGTAAGCTAAAGTTGAAGTCACACTCATGCTATCCTTGCAGCCGCCAAAAATTCTACAATGATGGTACTTACTTTGACGGCCTCATCAAATACTTTTTCATGTCCCCTTTTTAAAAATCTTTATGGTCGCTTGGTTCTTCAAGAATATAAACAAATTAATTAACCAATTCAGTATAGTGCGTGGCATCTAACGTGGCCAGATTTTGAAGTTATGTGGGCCCCACTACTCCAAAACCTTGCCAAGTTAGATGCCGTTCACTAATACTTGTTTCTAGGCGACGCATTTTGCCACAAACAAGTATAGTGTACGGCATCTAACTTGGCAAGGTTTTGAAGTAATGGGGCCCACACTACTCCAAAATCTGGCCACGTTAGATGCCGTGCACTATACTACCTTCATTCTTACAATTTTCTGAGCACCAAGCCACAAAAATTGTCTACGAATTTATGTCATTGGTCTGGCTGGGGTTTTTTGTCGTTGGCAATTCTTGTTGCTAAGTCGGTTAGTATAATTTGGAACACACATAAAACTGTAAGTTTGCAGTGATTCCCGGGGAGGCCACCAGCAGTAAGTGGCACGTCCCAACTCACATAACACTAAACCTTTATCGCGAACATAAGCGCAGCCGATAACCGCGGCGCTGGTTGTACTTAATTTACTGTAATTGCGCTCACTATGGTGGAGCTAGTTGCGATATAGGGCTGTCACAGCGCGGACTATATAGCTATCTAGCAAGTTGTTTGTAGGTATTGAAGCTATGGACTAGTAGCTGCTGCTACTGTACGCTTTTTAAGATACTCCCAAGCGAAATTACAGATTTACATGATTGTTAGTAAATTTAAAAATGTTGTTAAAAGAAAACTCTCCCAAAAAGCGTACTATGAAATTCAAGATAATTTAGATGATTAAATGAGCAAACGAGTCCTAGAGTGGAGACCGCGAACCGGCAAACGTAAAGTAGGACGCCCCCCAGCACGATGGACGGACGACCTGAAAAGGGTAGCTGGGATGGACTGGATGCGCAAGGCGGAGGATCGGGTGCTATGGCGTACATTGGTAGAGGCCTATGTCCAGCAGTGGACTGCGATAGGCTAATTGATTGATTGATTAGATGATAAAGAAGCTTGGAAAAGAACTGTTCACTCAACTATGTTACTCAAACTAACACTGTATCTAGATTAAGGAAATTATTGTAAGTAGACCAAAAAAAAACAGCCCGCTGAGTCTTAGGTCTGGGCCGCATTTCGAACCGGTGGTGGTCCATTTGCAGTCCAGTGTCCAGTTTTAAATAATTTTGATTTTGACGTTTTGTAAGTTCCGCTTGGAATGGTCTTTGTGTTTATCTTCCGCTTATGAAATTCTGCCTGATTTGGATTAAAATTTTTTTTTTTATACTACGTAGGCAGAAGTCAAAAAAAATCAAAAATCATTTATTCTGTATAGACTATTTTAAGCGGCACTTACAAAACGTCAAAGACATGCACACAGCCCACCTGATGGGAAGCAGTCACCGTGGCCTATGAAATTGTGCAACACCAAGGGTGTCACACACGCGCTGCCTACCCTGAAAGGAAGAGGAGGGGGCTAGGAAGGGGTGGAAGGGAGGAGAGGTACAGTGATATCTGGCTACCTTGCTTACCGGCGCGGCGGAAACACAACATGATGGTCATTTACTTATAGCCGCGGTCTTCGGACTGCTCAGTTCGGGCGGGAGATACCGTCGTGTCCTGCCTCCTTATTAAGAAATTTTCAGTGGTAACGGCCTATTATTAGAAAATGGTTCACGGCAATAAGTGACATCGAAAACTATTTGCAAAATTACTTTTACAACAATTATACCGTATATTAACCACGTTTATTAATTGGTTCGATTAACCGATAGTATCCAGTAAAAGACACGCCCAAACTTCATCATCTTACATTACACACTAGCGACCGAATCGTTTGATCATTTTTAATTATGCTAATAGTTATTTATGGAACTTTCCTTGACATTTAAATTTTCATTAATATAATTAAAATTAGTCCTTTGCTAAAACACTTCACAAATATAACTCATGACCTTGGTGTTTGCATAGTTATGTTACAAAAGAATAATTTTACGTATTTCGTAAATAACTCTAGAATTATATTTTCGTGTAACCTTTTGATATTTGCTCAACAACTTAATAGGAAGTGCTTATTATCGGAATAGAAGTTATCGGAACTACTAATGAAACGATTTATCCGATATTGATGACTAAATATACGTTCTCATTCGATATTTCGTTAATATTATATTCAGAAATAATATGAGCAACCCTATAATGTGGAAAAAAAACTTGATGTACCTCTCTCAAGCAAGCTTGGCCTAACGATTATTATAACGTTGAAGGTATATTGTGATGCAGGATTTTAAGCTACGAGTTGATTCAACTTGACTTTTGGCATTTGAAATGTACAATAAAATTGTCAAACGCCTTTATAGACTCATCATCCCTCTTTAAGATTAACAAAACATCGCCTTTTAGTATATGTTACATTTTTTTTTTTTATACTACTTAGGTGGCAGACAAGCACACGGCCCACCTGATGGGAAGCGGTCACCGTGGCCTATGAACGTGTGCAACACTAAGGGTGTCACACACGCGCTGCCTACCCTGAAGGGAAGGGGAGAGGGCTGGGAAGGGGTGGGTACATTTTTAATCCTAGTCTGGTCTGCCTAAATTTTTAGCCCGTCTACTTAGTGCTCCTAACTATATTAAAAACACAATTGTCACCTCGTCTATTTGTCTAAAATCGTTCGCTCTCCACAATCGACAACTATTTGTGTGATTCACCTAAAGTTCTGAGTTTGTGTACACCAGGGTACACACACTTTGTGTGCCTTATTTATAATAATAATAATAATAATATATTATATATATATATTATAATCGGCGTACCGTGATCGAATGCTGCCTTTGTTTCAGGTACTTGAACCAACTGTCAACGTCTCGGCACAGCGGCTATCGGATCAAGTGCGGGCCATCCAACGTTGTCATTTGTTGGACGACTCTGTGCTTGAGAGGCTTCGCTCTAATGAACGTAGTAGCCCGGGTACCATACCTTCTTCACAAACGGTGAGACAACCAGACACGGTGACCTTTAGTGAGGAAGTGATGGATACCGGGGCTATAGACGTAAGTACCGATTACAACGAACAATTAAGGAGCGCATTGGAATGTGCTGTTCTAGAATATCGATCAATACCACCCGCTCATAGACCTCACCTACCGCGTTTGCCTATGCATAAAAAAAACATTGCGCTAGTGTGTGCCCTGGATTCGTTATTATCAGAGTATTTTGATAATAGCGAAAATCTCGGTGATACACATTCAATTCTGTATTGTGCGGCCGTCGCAGTATGTCGAGTTGCTAATGTGCAATTTCCAAAATGTGAAATAGCAACTCGACCGAAATCTGCTGTGCCGGCTTGGCAATATAGAATTGAGCGCCGTATTGCCGAGACCAGGGCACTCATTGGAAAGCTAATCTGTTTCAAGGCGGGCAATACACGCCCCAGAGTGATGAGCTTTGTGAGTCGAGCATTCTCGGGGACTGACATAAGGCCTCGAGATTTTATGGCTCGAGTCACAGAGCGCATCGACTTCCTGAAACAGAAAGTTTATGCGTGGGCAAACAGGATTCGACGGTATAAAAAAAGAGTAGACCGATATTCGCTGAACCGCACATTCCAAAGGGACCAAAGGTGGGTCTACCGTAATTGGGAGCGACCTGATTCCAGCGTGGCTGAATTGTGTCGACCAGATGATGATAGTACAAATACATTTTGGCGTAATCTCTGGTCGATACCCGTCAGTCATACAGAGGGTGATTGGATACGGGATGTCGAACGATCGTGTGAGCCTATCAAGACCATGAATACAGTTACCATCCTACCGGAGGATGTAACTGATGCAGTCCGTCGGTTGCCTAATTGGAAGGCAACGGGACCAGACGGACTGCATAATTTTTGGTTGAAATGGCTGAAAAGCTCACATGGTCGTTTGGCATCTCAATTCCAATCATGCCTTGAGTCAGGATCGATTCCCAATTTTATGACCACTGGTACAACCCACCTACTATACAAGTCCGGTAGTGCTACGGACCCTAAAAATTATAGACCGATTACATGTTTACCTACGGTCTATAAGCTTCTTACATCTATTCTGAGAGAAAAAATTTCTTCACATTTAACTGATAATTCCATCATGTCAATCTCTCAGAATGGATGTAGAAGTGGGGCTCGTGGCACTAAAGAACTCCTTATAATTGATATGACCATTTGCCAACAGGTACGCCGTAATCGTAAGGACCTGGCGACATGTTGGATAGACTATAAAAAGGCCTATGACTCCGTGCCACATACGTGGCTCTTGAGGGTGCTAGAGTTGTATAAAATAGATACAACTCTATGTACCTTCATGAAGGCATGTATGGGGCAATGGAGTACGGTCCTTTCCTATCCAGGATGTCGACGGGACTGCGAGAACGGCGAACCAATAAGAATAGAGCGGGGTATATTCCAGGGCGATAGTCTTAGTCCATTATGGTTTTGCCTGGCACTGAACCCTCTCAGTCACATGCTGGAGAGTTCAGGGTTAGGTTATCGATTGCGGAGAGGTGGTCGAGTAATATCTCACCTCCTTTACATGGATGATCTTAAATTATTTGCCCCCAACAATTCCCAACTGATAGCGTTATTAAAGGTTACCGAAACCTTTAGTAACTCTATCAGAATGGATTTTGGTGTGGACAAATGTGCGGTCATGCATGTGAAGAGAGGTGAGATTTTGGAATCTGATGACGTTGAGCTCTCAGATTCCACAAAACTCACGTCTCTCTCTGCAATCGACACCTATAAATACTTGGGTATGTCGCAGGCGTTAGGCATTACAGAGGCCAGTATGAAGCAATCGTTACAGGAGCGTTTCTTTGGTCGCCTGAAGAAAGTCCTTAAAAGTCTTTTGTCGGGTGGCAATAAGGTGCGTGCTTGTAACGGTTGGGTCATGCCGGTCTTAATGTACTCCTTCGGCATACTCAGGTGGACTCAGACCGAACTAGACGCTCTGGATAGGAGAGTTCGTACGCTTCTTACTGCATACCGAATGCATCATCCGCGTTCATCTGTGATGAGGTTGTACATACCGCGGAAATGCGGGGGACGTGGCTTTTTAAATGCCAAGTCCCTCCATAACCGTGAGGTGTACAACCTCAGGGAATACTTCCTACACAATGGCGCTGATATGCATCGTGATGTAGTAATGGTGGATAACGGACTCACCCCGCTCGCGCTGGCTAAAGAGAACTGGCGCAAACCTGTGGTACTAAGTATTAATGACCGCAGGGATGTATGGAAGAGCAAAGAGTTGCATGGACGTTTCTATCGGGCTCTCCATGGGCCTGATATAGATTTACCAGCATCTGTATCTTGGCTACGCTTCGGTGACCTATTTGGGGAAACTGAAGGGTTTGTTTTTGCAATTATGGACGAAGTGGTGATGACGAATAACTATCGGAAGTATATTATAAAGGATGGTACGGTTGACATTTGTCGGGCGTGCCACCGTCCCGGGGAATCCCTTAGACATATAATTTCTGGTTGTTCTCATCTTGCCAACAGCGAGTACTTGCATAGACACAACCAAGTAGCCAGGATCGTTCATCAACAACTTGCTCTGAAGTACAAACTTGTGGAATCAGAAGTACCGTACTACAGGTATGTGCCCGACCCAGTTCTCGAAAATGGTCATATCACGTTGTATTGGGATCGATCTATCATCACTGACAGGACTATTGTAGCCAATAAGCCTGATATAGTGGTGATAGATCGATCAGAGCGCCGCGCAATAATCATCGACATCACCATTCCACATGACGATAATCTCGTGAAAGCTGAAAAAGAAAAACAAATGAAATATTTGGATTTAGCTCACGAGGTTGTCGACATGTGGAATGTGGATTCGGCAATTATTGTGCCGATAGTTGTATCAGTTCACGGACTGATCGCCAAGAGCCTCGACCAACATCTCAAGAGGCTCACGTTAGGCAGTTGGATCAAGGGCTTGATGCAGAAGGCGGTACTCCTCGACACGGCACGCATTGTGAGGAAGTTCCTCTCCCTGGAGCCCTAACCACCGGTGGCTTGGTCCCTGTACCCGACGCCGGTGGAGCACTATTTTTTATATTTTTAAATGTATTTTTTTTTAGATATATTTAAAAATGTAATTTATATGTATATATTGAAATAAAGAGAATAATAATAATAAATCTCTTTATTGTACACCAAGGACATAAGAAAAAAAAGAAACACAAGTTAGAGGTACAGTTAGTGGTACGTACAATTGGCGGCCTTATCACTCCATGGCGATCTCTGCCAGGCAACCATAGGATGGAGAGAGGTAAAATTTTACATGTTTGTAAAGGCACCACTACAGGGTGCAGTAGCTGTCTTTACGAAATATTGTCGCACACATGTAAAATAGTTTGTTACCTTACAACTTTAATGCACTATTTTATGTTATCAGAAAATTGAAAAAATTGTGCTAGAGAAAGATAAGCTACAAATAACTTCACAAATATCACGGATTTTAGCTGCTTCCTGGGTGTATTTATCGCGATAATAACCAAGAATTATATCAGAGAATATAGCAATTATAAATCACCTTAGATATTATAATGTTGAACACAGTATTTCATAGCACATGTTGACCTATTTTAGCTAGCTCACAGGAGCCACAGAGTAATAAATAGTAACCAACAATGCATATTAAACAATTTCCTATCTAGACTTACTACACTCTGGATTTTCACCTCAAAACACAAGAAACAAATTCAAGCAAAAGTATGCCAATAGTTTTAACGAAACAGCGGAATAAATTCTTCAAGTTAACTACATATTTGGCAGCAGCCCTGCCGTTTACGGGCCCCTGAAGCCACATTACTTGTGTGCGGAACCTTCGGCCCTCCGCCGAGCGTTTTTGTCATGACGGACGGGTAATTCTGCGGCTGAATTTCGCCCGTTATACCCGGCAAGGTAAGGCTAGCCGGATTAAAATGTTCCGCCCTCAATATACAGTACTAGGAGCTTTTTGTTTTGCTGCTCGTACGGGTTCGGAATAAAAATGTATTAGTTAATGTTTTATTAAAAAGGTATGGGAATAAAAAATAGGGAACTATTTGTAGATCGTTTTCGTATATTATTTGACCTTTGGTTAGGTAGCGTGCTTATAGAGCGTACATTATTGACTTTGAATATACACGTAAACTTGAAAGTGAGTTCAGTAATATAATACTGTAATCCACCGTTTATATCTATCTATTTTCTACATACATAACATAAACTCACGCCTATATCCCCGAAGGGGCAGGCAGAGGTGCTATATATAAAAAAAAAATTAGCACCCACATTTCGCCAGTTTATGTTTAGGTCCCAATGTAATAGGTGGCGAGCCTATTGCCATTAACCGGGCACTTATAAACTTGCGATAAATACACACATACTTTCGAAAAGCATCGAAAAGTCATTGGTGTGTGCCATGGTGAACCTGGGATCGAACCCGAGACCTCGTCTCAGCAGTCCATTGCCCAGACCACTAGGCTACCGCTATTTACTATACTATTATAAAATTGTTAAGTAGTTGTGTCTGTATATTGTAGATATAAAAAAAACTTGAGTTATGTTATATGAACAATAAATTTTGCATACAAAAATATTTTTGGAATACTTCTCTGTTTGTCTGTTAGTTCGCGATGGACGCCAAATAGTTATCGATGTGGTTTTTTCAAAGGTCAGGCTGAAAATCTTGCGCATGTTTGATCACAATCAGTTTAGTAGAACCGGAGATACAGTCAAAAATCGCGAAAAGCAACATCCCCGCGGGCATAAGCGAGTTATTTATGTTTTAAACTTCTTATGATTTGTATAAAAAAGCGGGCTTGGGTAGTAACCAGATTAATTTCCCGCAGTCTTTACAAACAGTTTCAAAAGGGTCAGTGAACGATAATAATGAAGCAGTAAATCTTTCTGTTCATAAGTTTTACTTTACAAGTTTAAAAAAAAATATTTTAAGATGAAAGTGTATAAGTTATTCTTGTTCCCAGAATAGGCGAGATGAACAGGGTTGAACTAGTATTCAAATTAGAATTAGCAATTCAGAATAAACTCAATAAACTAAATACAAAACAGTACTTTTCACTTTATTACTTAGATATTTTATTGTGCTTTTAACCAACTTCAAAGCTGGTTCACTGTCTGATTGAATTATCATTTTTTCTATTTTGGACACGTCAACATGATTTCACCTCGCCTAATGGAAAGCTAAAGGCAAAATCTCAGCATCGGGGGTCATCACTACATAGGTACACCGATAGTGCTACAGTGGTGGCCCTCAACTTGATGGCCTCATTCTTTTTCACGCCCCGCTTAAAGGACCCGGGACTGTAGGATTCAGGCTTCGCATTTGGTTGAACCGATTTTGATATGATTTACAGAAAAGTACCTATTATTTTACATTCTGGAAAAGCTTTTAGTATACTTAGCCGACTTAAAAAGGGGAAAATCAGTCCTATTTTTTATTACATGTGGAACGATCTCCCTGCAGTGGTTTTCTCTGGCGGCTACAAAATGGGGTTCTTCAAGAAGGGCATTAGACGGCAGAGTCGGCTGCGCGTGTGTGACGGTGACTGCTTCCCATCAGGTGGGCCGTGTGCTTGTCTGCCACTTAAGTGGTATAAAAAAATGTGCTTAGAAGAATCTGCCACCAGTAAGTTCAAGTCTTAAGTACTTGAAGAAAATGAATTAAAGCAGAGAGGAAAACGAAAGTGTGAGGAACAAGGAGGGCCCAAATGAATTCATGCCTCTCAGAGGTTCACTCATTCGTACACAATGATCATTGATAAGTATAAGGAGCATAAGTGGGAAAGTATAGGAGTGCTTAGTGAATAACACGCCGAGTGTTTAAGGCGAAAGGGAGTAGGCAGTATAGGCGGTGCTATTTTTTCTTTCTTTTTTTTTACCACCGAGGTGGCAGAAAGAAAGCCTCTGTGGCGTAGCGGTAGTGAACGCGGCCGCTGCGCAGGAGGCGCGGGTTCGATCCCCGCTCAGTGCAAATATTTGTATGCATCAATATGGGTATTTGCATTGGTCGGACGGTCCCGGTTGCCATAGCAACATCTATGGCAGTCGTTACGGGTGGTTAGAGCCCTAAAGAGTCCAACAACAACGGTCTAGCTGCAATGCTTCGATATCGCCTAATGTCACCATTGGGTTGTGAAGGTCAGATGGCAGTCGCTTCACGGAAAATATCGAGGTCCAGCCAAATTCGCAGTTAAGACTAGTAAAGTGGACCCCAGACTCCGAGGTGAAAGCTTTGGATGCGACTAGGATTAACGCTAGGTTGAAGAAAAAACACACGGCCCACCTAATGTGAAGCGGTCACTATGGCCTATAGCCGTGTGCAACACCAAGGGCGTCACACTCGCGCTGCCGACCCTGTAAAAAGCTTCAAATACCCTTCTTGAAGAACCCCATGTTTTAGTGTAGGGCAAGAGCTAGTTACATATAATTTAATGTATGTATGTATGTCTGGATGTCTGGATGATGTATGTTGGTTACTCTTTCACCTCTGTGGTGTAGCGGTAGTGCATGCGACTGCTACGCAGGTGGCGCGGGTTCGATTCCCGCTCAGTGCAAATATTTGTATGCATGAATATGTCTATTTGCATTGGTCTGGGTGTTTATATGTATAATAAGTATGTATTTACAAAAAAAAAATATATGTATGTTTATCAGCATTCTAGAACCCATAACACAAGCTAGTTAAACTAAGCTTACTTTGGGTCTAGGGATTGATGTGTAAAATGTCGTAGAATATTTATTTATTTATTTATTTCACGCAAAAACAGCTGAATGGATCTGGCTGAAATTTGGAACTGGGATAGATTATAGTCCGGAATAACTTATAGGCTACTTTTTATACCGGAAACATGTTCCCATGGGTAGCGGGAACAGAATTTCACGAGCGGATCCGCGGGAAGATGCTAGTGAAATATAATTAAATATAGCGGTGGCGTGTCACTATGAGTCTGATTATGCGTTTTTGAAAAGGCCTTGGATGTATAAAGTTCTGCAATTCCAGCGCACACTCTCCGAAATGCATTCAATAAAATGTTATGCTTCTTCCTTGGCTCACAAAAGCAAAATTGGTTAACAATTTTACCTAGTAGCTATTAGGTAGTAGTATAGCTGCAGTTGCAATATTTAATTTCAATTACGCAATTAAAGATCTGCAGCAGATGTGTACTGCACGTACTGAAGCTTTAGCAATTACACAATTATATACACTGCGAGATATACACAAGAGAACCAATTTAGAAGCATTTCGGTTGAAAACACAAAGGTAGAAGGTAATTAAAACGTTTCTGAGTCTACACAATTATAAAATTGAAAATTAGCTACATAAAAAAAATATGTCGGTCACGTCAATATGACTTCACCTCGCCTGATGGCAAGCCAAAGTCTCTGGAATGGGAGTCACCATTGCAAACACCGATAGTGTCAAATTCTTATTTGTATGTCGGTTTACCTGTCTGTCCGTTTGCTTGCGATGGACGCTAAAACTAGGTACTGAATGGATATTGATGTGTCTTTTTATTAGAAAGGTCTTGGACAGACTTAAAATCTTCTGTATGTTTGATTGCAATTGGTTAAATAGAACCGGAGATATGACCAAAAAAAGAACTGGCCACCGCGTGGGGGGAGCCATGGGTGTTGGCTAGATAAAAATATTTTTTTGAAAACCATAAATATAATGGATTACTTTGTCATATGTTATTCGAAGTAATATACCTACCTACATACAGATAAAAAAAAATAGTAAAATTAATCAAAAACCTGGCTTCTATCGACTGACAATATTACTCTAAAATATTCGGCCCAGAAAAGACCCTTTGACCTTCAGATGACCCATTTTTATTCCAACACAGCTACAGCCAAAAGCAACGCGACTGTAACCACCGTGATATTTCCAATTACTTTTAATCGAGTATTTCTTCAAAGCATCGACCGAAATGCCAAACACTCCGACATTTCAAATAATATTGAAAGACCTGGAGTAAGGTCGAGAGAGTAATTTCATTTACCTATTCAATTTGGAGTAGAAACACAGTTTGAATCGCCTAAAGCCTCGGCCAAATCGGGTTGTATTGGAACAACGTTTAAAAATACACATTTACATAGAAATAGCATTTCCAATATCAGTGATCTTGATGTAGAGAGGCTTTGGTCGGATCCAGCCGTCGCATGGACCGACCGTCCGCAAACCGGTCGGATCCCGGGCCTCGATTCTGCTAAAGGCAAACCATTGATATGTCACTGACTCTTAAAAAATGCTATTTAATTGTAAACTTTAGTGTTATCTAGTTAAAGTCTAAAATCAAATGAAAATAATTCATTGAAATTTTTCATTCGCTCTACAAAATATCATTTAATTTTAGACTTTAATATAATGATAACAATAAAATCTATAATTAAATGGCATTTTTAGAGTGTTAGTGGTATGACAATGGCTTGCTTTAGCAGTATCGACCCGGACGGCAAACCGGCGATTGGGCGGGAAGAGACGCGGGAAAAATAGCGCTTTGGAATAGAGTTGGCTTTCACGAGTTAACTTAGTTTGAAATGGATATAATAGTATTAGTGGTTGGCCGTGACTCCGCTTGCGTGAATATCGGCTTGCGAACAAGATTTGTTTGCAAAACATATCATAGAAGGAAAGATTGAAGGAAAGAGAGGAAGGGGTAGACCCAGAAGAACGTTTATGCAGCAAGTCAAGGAAAAGATACAAGTTAGGTCGTATCAGGAGGTGAAAGGATTGGCAGAAAGGAGAGAAGAGTGGCGATTACTCCACCGACAAGAGCAGTGCTCTTAAATTAGAGAGAGAGAGAGAACAAGTCATAAAAATTATTATTTGCCTTTGTTTCATCTCCATACACGTTGAATGCTCTATGGCATTATTTATTATCAAGGTACCTCTAATAATAGTTACATGGTTTTATCTCTGAAAATGGTCAACTTTAGCCCTCTTTTTGAACCCATTCATTTTTTTTTCACGATAAAAGTATTTTGGTCTATATCCTTTTTTATTAGTAATAGGCTCGCATTTGACCACAATCTCACCTATTGGTAAGTGATGATGTAGTTGACGATGGAGCACTCTCGCCTAGAAGTAACCTGTTCACTTTAGACCTGAAGGCTCCCAGGTTCTTCTTCTTCTTCTTTCGTGTCAATGATTCACTTCTTCAAATTATTCGGCCATAAAATTCAGCCATCTTAACCGCGCTATCAGGTTGTCGATTTCCTAAACTTTTGTCTATCTCTTCACCAAATTTCATCAAAATCAGTTTGGTAGTTTTAGTACATGAAACTGTAGTAACTAGTTTATTTTCGTAATTCTAATAATAGTGTGGATAAGTTTTATTATAAACACCCTCCTCCATTCGTGTTGCACACGTCCATAGGCCACGGTGACAGCTTCCCATCAGGTGAGCCATGTGCTTGTCTGCTACCTAAGTGGTATAAAAAAACAATATTTTATTTGAGTAGCATAATGAGACATCAAACATAATACTTTTGTATAAAACTACTTAAACATAACCGATATTGTTTATATTGAAGATCTTTCCTCGTTAATGCGTCCCCTATATCATCACGCTATCTATCACCATCATAACCCAAACTAATAATGCACAAGTGACCCACGCTGACCTCAACGACCCCGGGCCTTCGCTAAATATTTCCCTACTTCATTAGTTCCGGGACTTTCCGGGACCAAGCACATGTTTATGTTTACCCGGTTAGGGTACTTAAAGTTACAAGGAGTAAAGTACGCTTGGCATTCCGGGCTGTGTACAATTGTACAAGGTTTATATAAGCTTCGGGTTTGAACCTATAAAAGTTGCAGACGGAACGCATTGATTTATACATATGACGTCTACTTTTGCTATTTGCTTATACGTACCTACAAGTCGGCACGCACACACTCACATACTATTCAGCTACTACTATTTATAGGTATATAGGACTCGTCAATTTGACTTCATCTCGCCTGATGGCAACTTTACCTTCAGCTTACCATCAGGCGAGGTGAAGTCAAATTGATGTGTCCTATATATAAAGAAAATTACGAGGCGTATCCTCTATTTTTCCCTTACCGGGGACGATGGCACTTGATTTGTGTCATCTGGCCCGGTCAACATATCAACGGGCCAGTTAAAACTTTTTTTTCCCATGTGGCCCGGCACCGGGCCAAGTTACTGGGGCAGATGGGATACACCCGAAATAATAGTATTAAAATTTTAATTAATCAAAAATATTTTGTACACCATAAAATGTGGTAGAATATCGAGGACATTCTAACATTATAAGATCTGTACAGTAGGTAACTAGCCTATGTTCCACGACACAGTCTTCAGCGCGTTCTGTCCGGAGGTTTTATAAGTTTACAGCGTTCGAGTATGTACATAGCGGAGATTATATAGGGAGCTAGTTTGTTGTTGAGCAGTTGGCTAGCGAGAGAGTTGTTTTGTTACACATATTTACAGCGATGATAATTTATTATCTGCTAGATTTTGTTATGTATAGTTTCCACCATTGTTGCCGTATAAAATATGGTTGTGTTAAGATGTGATGTTTTAAACGAGGAACTGAGCAGTCCGATCGGGGTAGTACCTCCACCGTACAGAAGACCGCGGCAATAATAACCATCGTGTTATGTTGCCGCCGGTAAGTAGGGTAGCCAGAGCTCAGGTACCCCTCCAATCCCTGTACTAGATTGTTTAACTTGGGTTAAAATTTATTATATCTTTTTTTTTATATACCTTTATATATCAATATAAATAAAGGTATATGTAGTCAATACACGAGACAAAAATGTACATTCGTCCATATTTAGTCTTAAGATATCTATGTATAACCTGACGTCTGAAAATGCAGCAGTGGAGTTTGTTGCGCCGTTTCTTCTCCATTAGCGCTTAGGAAGCGGTGGTAAATTTAGTAATAAGTAGTTTTTGACGTCAAAAAGATGTAATTACGTTGCACTATTTTGAAAAATAAATAAATTGAAATTGAAATAGATTTCAGCCAGATCCGTTAAGCCGTTATAATGTAATGGAAGTACCTAGTATACAAACATCTCCACATACTTACTTTTATTATACTACCTACCATAATATAAATATTTGTTTAGTCTGTCTGTGGCATGAAACCAGTAAAGAGATAATGGTTGTTATTGGAAGTTGAATATTTTGTAAGTTTAAAGCATTTTCACGAACCTAACCACTGGTTTTAATTAATTTTGTTGGCAGACAGTTTAATAAACTACCTACTCCTATACTGAATATGAGTGAAGATTATCTAAACTTGCTATAATTAGTAAACTATATGAAATACTGGCTCAGACAAAAGAGAGCAAGACAGGCAGTGAAGACAACCGCTAAAAAGTCGTATTATTTATTATTATTTACTTTGGGGATGCCGTTTGCCGGACGGGTGATCAGCTGTGGCTGATCACCCGTCCGGCAAACGGCATCCCCGTGTGCGCAAAGGTGTGCCTTTGTTGGCCATTTTACCCAAAAAGACGTAACGCAGATCAAAATAATATCCATCCTGGGATCCTGGTGGCCATACCTAATTATAAGTTTAACAATTTTTCGTTTGACTGTACTGTTTTTGATCTTTTTTATGGGTGGTCCCAGTTGCCGGAAGAAAAATATTTAAATTTAATAAAACCGGCAACTGGAACCGCGGTTCCAGCTTTAGCGGTCCCAGCCGCTGGAATCCTCCTCCTACAACTATAGTGTCCTAAGCTTCAATTATTTAATTAGTTTGAGGGCTCTATTGAAATAAATTGACGTTTTGATTTAAATACTAATTAATAATTTCTTTCTATTTTTCATTTTGAAATCCTCACTCTGACTTTACCTTCAACCCCAATTTTTTTATATAGGTAGGATATATTAAAATTACTTCACCTCGCCTGATGGTTATGATTAAAATGATGTCTATGTATATTAAAAAATTATAAAGTAGCTGTGTTTGTACGTCAAAGATATTTAAAAAAAAACTTGGGTTATGATATATAAACGAGTCTGAAAACGAAAATAGGTATTTTTTTTTTGGAATTCTTGTCTGTTTGGCTGTTTATCTGTTTGTGCGCGATGAACGCAAAAACTGCTGAACGGATTTTGTTGCGTTTTTTTTTTCAATGTCTTGGTTAGATCAGACTTAGAATTTTACGCAAGTTTGATCGCAATCGGTTGAGTAGAACCGGAGATACAGTCAAAAAATGTGATAACTGATCGCCGCGCGGGCGGAGCCGCGGACGTAGGCTAGTAATAACCAAATTTGTTGCGCCGTTTCTTCTCCACTAGCGCCTAGGAAGCGGTGGTAAACTTAGTATTAAGTAGTTTTTGACGTCAAAAAGATGTAATTACGTTACACTATTTTGAAAAATAAAGAAATTGAAATTGAAATTTTAAAAAATCAATATGATACTAAAACGAGAGCCAGCATTTTCCATTTACCTAAAAAAGATTTGCAATTAAAATGAAACATTTACAGTGAACACGAAAGCGGTTTTAGTAAAAAAAATATTTCTAGCTCTCATTTCGTACCACTGCATTCTTTTAACACGAAAAGGGGTATGAATTTTTAACATTTTCGCTACAAAAAGCACTCTACGTAAAATAAATGTTGATGCGAACAGTTTGTTTCATTTGGGAGAGGCTGAAACCTATATCGATATTATATGAACAGTGAATATAGCTATAGATATTTTTATTAATACAAAATATTCGTCTGAGTGGGCAACCAAACCGTGACCTTCTTTTGATGGTTTACATCTATCTATACTAATATAAAATTGTAAAGTGGCTGTGTCTGTACGTTGGAGACATTTAAGTGACGGGTAAGACATTTTTTTTTTTGAATTTTTGTCTGTTTGTCTATTTATGCGCGATAGACGCATGAACTACTGAAAGGATTTGGATGTGTTTTTTTTTAGTTTGAAAGGTCTTGGTCAGGCTTAAAATATTACGTATCTTTAATCACAATCGGTTGAGTATAGCCAAATTTACGACCAAAAAACGTAAAAAATGGCGTTCGCACGGGGGAAACCGCGAGCATAGGCTAACTTTGCGATGAAAGGGAAGGTGATTAATTTAACACAATGGTAGTTTATACCTAATAACTATATAATATGAACAAGGGAAATAGTAAGAGTCTTCATAAAAATTAATAAGTGGTACACAGCTTTATGATGGCACCTGTTCACGACACAATATCATACAGTAATTTATTGCGATGTTAATGTTAATATCAATCAGATATTAATACAATACGAGTGTATCGAGGGAACCCCGGGCCCCGCAGTGTTACCCGAGTTCGGTAGCGTCTCCGCGTGACAGTGTCACGCTAGGCGTGGCGTGACATGTGTCATACACGTTATATTGGCTTAGTATCGGCACGCACACAATATCCACATAAAGTGCTATGAATTTGATAAGCAGGCAGGTAGGTGACACACCGGTGAAGTAAATGGGGCAAATCAAGAATTAAAGTTAACACGAATAAGGAATGTGGGGCAGATAAACGGGACGAATGCGGAAAAATCCAGAAAAAATCAAAAGAAATTCTTAGTGATTATGGAACGGTGAAATTATATAATCAGATTTAAAAAACAAAGCCAAATTTAAATCACCTACCAGTGAACATATAAGCAAATGATTTTGCTGCAAAGATATAATTTTCGTGCAGGAGTCTTGAAAAAAAATTGTAAAAGGATCACCTCATTCTAAGTATTTATATTGTAAGTAAACATTCACTTCTTGAAAGAAAAATGCGTTCAACATAACATAAAAAATAAACTCACGCCTATATCCCCGAAGGGGTAGGCAGAGGTGCTAGCACCCACATTTCGCCAGTTTATGTTTAGGTCCCAATGTAATAGGTGGCGAGCCTATTGCCATTAACCGGGCACTTATAAACCTGCGAAAAATACACACATAACTTCGAAAAGCATCGAAAAGTCATTGGTGTGTGCCATGGTGTACCTGGGATCGAACTTGAGACCTCGTCTCAGCAGTCCATTCCCCAGACCACTAGGCTACCGCGTGTAAACAAAGATGTACACAATACGACTTCTATTAATTTCTAAACGATAAAGGGCAGCCAACAATAACAGATAGGACACTTCACTTGAGCTATAAACTCTTTGTGTCGGCCGCTAACAAGCGTGTAAGGCGACACTGGGGTCCGCCGAGCCCGCTAATGAGCGGAAGTCCACGCGCCCGCGCCGCTCTAATTGTACCTCGCCGTGTTTCCACTGCTGGCGTTTACTTATTTATTGGAAATAGCTGCATTTCTTGTTTTGTTTTGTTTGATCCTTTTCATCTGATAGAAACATTTGTTGACTTGAATTGTTACTATAACTTAATTTATAGAAATGATAAATTATAACCAAATGGTTGTTTCTTCAGTCATTTGGGTGATCTTGAATACAATATGGTCTAGTAAATTCTATACTATTTAAAGTTGAAAATAAGTCGTGTCTGCAGATCTGCAGATAAATTAAAAAAATACTTGATAACTTTGAAATAAAATATTCTGAAAACAAACATTTTTTTTGAATTATTTTGTTTTTTTTTCTGTTTGAATAAACGCATTTTGATGCGATTTTTTCTGTTGAAAGGTTTTGTTCAGATTTTAAATCTAACGTATGTATTTCTTGAAAAAAGTTACAATAGTTATTGAATAGTAAATTATGATAGTTCTCTATTGGCCATCATTCAGACTGGTACTTAAAGTGAAACACTCTGTCTTTGAACGTCAAGAGAGCGAGTACAGACAGTATAAGTGACACTGATTTGTATTTTGATTGAATATTATTTTTCTTTGTTCTCTGATGAATGATCGCAGTTTGAAAACGTGTGCGAGAATAATGTAAATAAGAATTTGAAGTATAAAAAATGTTGTTTGAAATGTTTAGAATAGAAAAGTGTGTTAATTTCATTTCAATAAAATTGCATTCAAAATCATTCAAAGAAATCCACAGGCATTTGCTTGCAGCTACAAAATCTTTCACGTATAATTAAAGTAAATTCTTAGTTACTTTAATCATGCATACTAGAGTGGCTCTGACTTTTCGTAAAGAGTTCCAGCTGATATAACTTTTTAGGTTATAAAATAAATTACTATTATTATAATATAGGTATAAGAGAAAAAAAAATAGAAAACATGCATAAAGTAAACTTATTCCTACTAACATAACGAAATACTTGCCTAGTGTCGGTACCATACTCGTAGTTAGTGATGTAATGATTATCGATATGTTATCGACAAGCGACTGTCGAGGCGATGGCCGTCACTAATAGCATGATATTGAATACTGTTCAGTGAGGGGACGATATTGTTATTGTTACTGCGTATTGATCGCACCTTTGCTTCACTTTGCTATCAACTGTATTATTTTGAATAGAGAGAAAATAGTAGCAATACTTCAAGTGATCACCTAAATTCATAAACTCTCATCAAGTTGAATAAATTTTGACGATAAATTGTTTTATTAAAACAGTGAGGAAATAGTGCGTAGTGGGACAGACAAAGCTTTCGCGCGTCGTGGTTATTTTTTTTATAACTGTCCAGAAATAAAAGCCTTGTAAAGCAAAAACCATTTATTGGTAGTAAAAATCAGCGTTGGAGAATCATCAATGGTGCTAACAGATGGTACAGATAGTGCGATGCCAAAAAATTTCATCTAGCTTTTTTCTGGTAAGCATTTTTAAAACAGAAACCAAAAATAATGAATTTTTAGATTCTCATATTGGATAGTAAAAAAATTAATATTTTTGCTTGTAATCATTAAAAAAATAATCATTAAAAAAATTGAGAACATAGTTTATATATAATTTTTCGGCGATAACAAATATATTATAAATAAACCTCTTTACATTGTTTCGTGATCCAATTTAGGTAAAACGTCTATAATTACGAAACTCAACGCAATTATTTAACGACTGATTATTAATAGGTAACCCTTTTGAGATTACTTGGTAATTCAATTTAAACGAAATATCAACTATTTTAGGTACAAACATTGTATACTAAAACGTTCAAGTACCTTGATTATTATATTATGAAGAAGGTCGAACGGACTTTAAAAAAAAGAGCCCTTTTTTAAATGGGGTCAAAACTTGGAGATCGTACGGGTCTATACCCTGAAAATATATTTATTGGATAAATCAATAAAAAGAAACATTAAAAATTAAATTAAATATAAAAAAAATTTAAAATTATTTACATCAACACCACACATTTCAATCATCTTAAAACCGCTAGGCCAAGTGCAATAAAATTATTTCATTATTTTTACGGATTTTTCCTAACGGTATAGTTGATGACTTAATACTTTTTACTCTGTAATAGATCTTTAATATGGCCACGCATCATTGGATTCGTCCGTGATTGGATTGAATTACGATTGCTTTGGCTTCACATTTGGATCCACTATCCACTATCATGAGCACTTCTATGACTTCCACATCCACAGAACTTTCTCCTCGTTCCCTATAAAACAGTGTTTCCTATCTCTCTCGCACTGAGAAACGGATTTAGAATTGGATAATTTGATTTGTATCAGTTACAAATGTAGGTGGATAATGAAACCTAACGAGTATTACTGCTATTATGTGTTCTATAGCGAGGATTTGATTACATGGCTAGTTTCGGACGTGCGCCGAATGTATTAGTTCTGGCAATCTTGTTAGTGATTCTAGTCTAATTATTTCCGAATACGCGACTGTAATTGATGTTTGAATAGGTTATGAGGAACTTTAACTTAGTAATTGAACACGTTATTTTGGACTTTAAGGTTGAGTTTCATTGTGTGCCTCTTGGTTAGAATAATTATTAAGTTAGAAGAAGGTATAAATAGGATGTCTACATACATAAATATCACGCTTTTTAGTAGGCAGGCAGAGATAACATCTTTCCACTTGCTACGATCTTGGCATACGCCTCTCGCTTCTTCAACTTTCATTATTGTTTTTATATATGCACGTCGGTTGCGGGTATTCTTGAACTGGCGTCTCCTCTCTAAAACGTTCTGGATCTGATTAATATGAATAGGATGTCTAATATCTCATCATATACTCAGCTTTCTTTAGCTGGTCCAAAGATAGATAGATAATATTGATTTTCTCTGTTACGTCAAGTTCTTTCTAGTAGCTTTGATAGAAAATGCGCTCTGGTACTGAAGTACAACTATGTAGTTCAACTAGTTGTACAAACGATACACTGCTCGAAAGAATCTGGCCGACCGTCAAAACTCCGAGTGGTCATTTTACCGATGATCAGTTTTACAAATTATTATATTAAAGCTTATTTCAAAATTATGACGTGAACTCATAAATAAATAAAATAGGTTACGGGCAAATTTGTCTGTTAGAAAGAAACTTTTCTCTCACATTAGGTTTCTGGTTGAAATTCATTTAAAAGATTTACTTCTAAACAAAAGGTCATTTAGACTTGGCTAATTCAATTAAGTCTAAGCACGTAAATAATTAAGTATCTGTACAGTTAAAAATGAAAAGCATATTACCCAGTAGGCCTATAATAATGAAGGAAATTCTGATCAAAGAGCTCGCTATAACGGGATAGTCAGAGTCGAAGTCAAAAATTTAAGTTTATTCTTTTTTTTATTTATTTTTTTATTTATTTATATATTGAGTAAACATTACAAAATAATTTAGTACCGGTAAACCGGAATGGTTTGTTCTTCTATAAGACTTTTAAACGGCACTTACAAAACGTCAAAATTAAAAATATTTAAGACTAGATAAGCAAATGGACCACCGCACTGGTTCG
Organism: Lithosia quadra; assembly: GCA_963576445.1. Taxonomy (NCBI): domain Eukaryota; kingdom Metazoa; phylum Arthropoda; class Insecta; order Lepidoptera; family Erebidae; genus Lithosia; species Lithosia quadra. The sequence goes on along the minus strand of OY754891.1, from coordinate 201,497 downwards.
AAATGAAACTCAGTGGTCTGTTTTTTTGTCTATTTACAATCATTTTCTTAATCTAAATAGGTACTTCATTTCCAAGCTTGTTTATCGTCTAAACTACATAAACCACACCTAATACCTAGAAGGCAGTGTGTATAAGCATAACAGATGAGTATGTACCTCATATTCCTTTGTGCTGTGTCGGTTAATTTTCTGTCCGAGTGTAGTTTGTTTTATTGTTGCGGCAACATCGAGCTCAGTAATTGTGCTAAAGTGTTACTTCTAGTGTACAAAGTTAGAATTACAACACATTACACCATGTTTTTGTCAGTTCAAATGAGTTGGTAAAATACTTACTATTGCCCGCGGCTCCAAAGGATCATTATATCACGCGGGTGAACGTGTAATATGATCTTGTTTTCTTTTTGATTCACGTTAGATAAAAATAGTACAATAGAAGATAATCAATATCTATGCCAAAATTTACTGAACTAGGTGTATCTGTAGGTCTGTAGGTACATTGGAGATTTATATAAAAAAGTATAATTCTGAACGCAAATTATTTTTGGACGCAAAAACTAATGGACGGATTTTGATGTGGTTCTTTTTTTGACAGATCTTGGTCAGATTTAAAATCTTACGCATGTTTGATCACAATCGGTTGAATAGAACTGGAGATATAGTCAAAAAACACGAACAACGACGTCCATGCGGACAGAGCCGCGAGCATAGACTAGTCTATACTAATATTATAAAGAGGTAAAGTTCGTGTGTTTGTCAAATAAAATTGTAAGGGGTAATCTCGGGATCTACTGAACCGATTTTAAAAATTCTTTCACCAATAGAAAGCCACGTCATTCGTGAGTGTCATAGGCTATATTTTATTGGAAAACTGGAATTTACACCCGGGCGAAGCCGGGTCCGGGTCGCTAGTAGTATAATAAAATTGTAAAATAGCCGGTATCTATTATTAAAAAACATGAGTTATGTAACATTACAGCGCTATGTAACATTGCCTTGAATATTGTTATTCAGATCACCGGGCGTGAAGCTGACTTAAATAAAAATAAAAAACAATAGAGAAAGCATAGTTTCACTCTGCTAAGTAATATTTAGATACGTATGGTGGGGATATGAGGTAATAAACAGGTTTCATGGCTGCCCGCCGCCGCAACTACTGCACGATCCGGTTATGCGTGCATTTGATATTCTATTTCTAGAGAGAGTTTCTACTTGAGTTGGAACATAAAAATATATTTTATTCTAAGAAATATTTACTACGAATTTGTTTTGTATTACATTCTCTTTTTTATTTCACTTGTGTATTATGAGATAAAACTACAAAGTTCTTCAAAGAAAATAAGTGACAAGAAAAATGTTTCTTTAAAGGGAACCAGTACGAAGCAAAACTTTATCGCGTGAGTGTAAAAACCTGTTAAGATTATTATTTTTTATATCAGTAACGTCAATAGGACTTTACCTCGCCTGATGGTAAGCTAAAGGTAAAGTATCAGGAAGGGAGTCTCCATTACATACACCGATAGTGCCATAATGATGGCCCTCAACTTGACGGCCTCATCAAATGCTTTCTCACACCCCGCTTAAAAGACCCGAGTTTAGTTTTAACTTAAACTAGTAAAAGGATTACTAATTAGCCTTATAATCAGTCCACAGTACCACCACATAGGTACTGATTTGTTTTCAAGTATAAATTGTCGTTTCCATCAACATAATTAATTTTTACTGTTTAGTACTCAGACATTAGCCTTTATTATTATTTTAATTAGCAAACTACCTCGGCTAAGAAATCTTCGTAACTGAATGTGCTGAAGAAATAACACAAAGTCTATGGTCTATGGTCATTTTAGCACCTTGGTCATTTCTCCCCGAAAGGATATTATGTGCTATTTTAATTTAGAACGCACTATCATGATTATCTTTCTATGGCAGTCAGGCATTGATTTAAAAAAAACCCAAGATCACAGTCAGGATGTCAAAACCGTTCGCATTAAATGAGTGCTGAAAAACTCATTTCAAATAGTCTCGCATCGCTCGTGTTTATATACACTACTTAGTAAAAAGAGCTTTGAATCATGTGTGTAAGGTTGAATTTGCAAAAAAAATATGTTTATAACATAACTTTAGCTACTTAAAAACAGCTACTTGAAAACAGATTCAAATGTCACTTTAGTTCTAGACTGTCAGTATCTAGGGCATTCTAGGGTTTTCATATATATCAATGCAGTCAGGTAACTCCAGCTTCAGATAAAAGTATTACATTTATTTTTCCAATCCAATTCAATTTATGATATGTTATAAAACGCTTAGCTGAGAGATGGGCAGAGTTCAAACAAGCTGAGCACACAAAGCATACTGTTTGCCTTTCATTGCATTTATTGAGCAACAATAAATTCCAAGTGTAGCGGACCGCTCTTAACTAACTTGAATAAACCGCAATAAGCTGATTCTGAACACGTATTAAAAAGTAAATGTACGAAATTCACCAGCATATTGCAAAGTTAAGCTATATTAGCCAGGCCCATTTTAAGGAACACCTATAATATTCATTTCAGGTTGTTGGAATCCAAAAAATCTAACAAGCTGGTCTAACTACAGAATTTTGATTATGGAATGTGGAACTCAAGATGGTAGGTGCTTCACAAAAAGTATCGAAGTTCACGCGTTTTAGCGTCAGTTAGCTTGATAACGGACAAAAAATTCAATAGGGAAAAGGTTCGGTGACCATATTAAGATGAAGTATAAGTTAATGTATAGAGTAAGATGTAGGCATTGTTAACACAAGCATAGTGTTATTTTTAATTTGTTTTATTTGTTCGTTTGTATGTTTATTTTTCATTAATAATTTACATTGTATCTGAATATCATGCATGGAAATTGACATACTTACTTAACAAAAATAAAAATTAAAAACTATACTACTTTATGAAAGCTGCGATGGGGCTGACATGGTTATTAAAAACCAGAAGCCTATAAAAAATAAAGATAGGTGTTGTCTTGTCTGCCACCTACGTAGTATAAAAAAAAGATACAAAAAGTCTTAGTATACTTTAGTTGGATTTAGTATTCTTATAGAACCTGTCGCCTTTTACAGTTTGAAACAAAATTTCCTGTTTTGTAAAATATTTCAATATAACTGGAGCGGATTCCGCAGATTTGTAAATAAATACATCGCCCTTGAAGCCGCAGGCTACGATTTCACCCCGTTTTTGGTGGAGGGCAGCGGGTCCATGGGGCTCTGAGGCCAATAAGTTCGTGGTCACTTTGGAGCACCGACTGCGGAGTGTAGGACTCATGTTCGGGTCAGTATCTAACCCAAAAAGTGTCCCTATGTATCCAACGGGGAAACGCTGCCAGCCTAAACGTGAATATTTGTTTGAGGGGACATCAATTTTTAACACATTTTTTTATATATCGATCACGTCAATCCGACTTTACCTCGCCTGATGGTAAGCTAAAGATAAAGTCTCTTACAAACTAGTGTGATTAATGTGACGGTGGCTCTCAGCTTGATGGCTTTTTCAAACGCTTTTTCACGCCGCACCGCGCTTAAGGGTCCCTGGACTGTAGTAGGAGGAAGGTAACACGAGAGCTGGTAAAGAATTCCAGGTCTTGACATGGCTTGACATTACGAAAAGTTTCAACACAACATGATGTATTTCCTATATAACTTTGTAATGCATTATACCTACCAGGGGGGTTGAAAAATCACAAATGGTCTAGTAGCAAAATGTATTATTGGCGACAACAAATGGGACAGAATAATGCTGCGGACAGAAACACCGGTAATGGCCAAGGCGTTGGGCTTACAATCGATGGCAGGTCGACTGCCTACGTCACACACACTATCAATATAAGTCATTTTAACTCAGACGTTTTGACGAACACTAAAAGACACATGTTTCTTTAAATTTTTATAAATTTTGTAAGAGGTAGGACACGACGGTATCTCCCGTCCGAAATTAGCAGATCAACTGGGGTAGTACCTCCGCCCTACAGAAGACCGCGGCCGTAATAACCATCGTGTTGTGTTCCCGCCAGTAAGTAGAGTAGCCAGAGCTCACTGTACTCCTCCTCCCACTGCCCCTTCCTAGCCTCCCCACCCCTTCCTACCCCTCCCTCTCAAAACTCTTTTTGCATATCACAGTCATATTACATTCTGGCTCTCATAAACGTAGAATCCAAATACACAATTATATTAACTAGTTATATTAATAACAGCTGACCTTCAATTTATATACCCAAATTGTCAAATGATGTCAGTCAGTCAGTATGACGTCACTGTTATGATAATAAACAGTTATTGAAGAATACATAAAATTATTCCTTGCTCTCCAAGGCGTTGGGAAAGAATCAAATAGCTTGTACAAAACTTTTTCAAATAAAAACAACAGCAATATAATAACCACGTCCATAATCGTATCATAAAATTATTATGACTTATTTGTTAACACTGTCAAAGTCTAGACACAAAGTAATTAAATATCAATGAAAAATTGGTTTTATGATAAATAGAATAACTGTAAGAGTGACAAATATTGTAATACTTGTCACTCTGTCAATTGTAATACTCGTTTAAACGGTTAAAAATAATGGTAGTAGAACTTAGTAACTAGTCAAAATGCATATTAAAATTCTATATCGGATTCTGATGTTTATATGTCCAGCCAAATCCGCAGCTATGACTGGTAAAGAAGACCCAGACTCCAAGTTGAAAGCTTTGGATGCGACTGGGAATAACGTTAGGTTGAAGAAGAAGATCGGATTCTGATGTTTAATTAATATTTATAATAAAATTATGTCAATCATTAAACGAATATGATTTTCTTATTAAAAATTTTAGCTGGTTAAGACGTATTTTCATTCTTGAATATATTGTAGTCAAACCCTCCACAAAGATTCGCCATTCTTTACAACAGAAATACGTAACTACATTCTCCTGTCTGCCTGTCCTCCTAAAACTTAGACACAGTAAAAAACTTACAAACTACGCAAGTTGTAACAGGTTCAATTTCTTTCAAAACTTCGCCACCAAAAAAAGGTTAATTAAGCAAGAAATCTGGAGCGCAGACGACACCAACTTATCATACTTGCGAATAAAGCAGGCCCCGGACCAAAGGCCGCAATAAAGCCACGAGATACCGTAAAGTGGGATTAAGTCATTTCAAAAATGTAACGGTGACCGGCGAATGCAAATAGCGACATCTCTCGGTGGCCCGCGGTTATTAAGTGCCTACATTAATTTATTCTCGTCTCGTTCATCTTAATTAAACTCTTGCACTTTTCAACCCCCGCTGTGGGCCATCAGGTCTACAAGTGCTACGTATCGCTACGCCGCTACGTTGCTACGCGGCTACGAAGTGTTTGCATTGTTGATTGTATTCAAATGGGTGTAGCGCTAATAGTTTTATAATAAAGGGCGTCTGTTTGAAAGAAAATTTACGTCCCTGAGATAAATTGTTCGAGCTTTACAGGCTTGTTTGGAAAATTGCAAATTAAGAACGGGGCGTATCTATTTTTCATCTGATCATCGCAGATTCAAAATGTAAACCAAGAAAAACCATACATGCTGTTCTCTGCATTATCAGAGGTCAAAATTTTTAGTCTAGGCTTATAAAGCTACTACAATATTCCTGTAAAGTATGACATGCCTATAACAATAATATATTAGAAAATTACTTATCTAGCTTTTTAATTACAAGTCACCGATTCGTGTCTAACAAACCGCTACGTTCGCAAAGTTGTTTAATATTTACCAAAGGGAACAAAATAAAGCGACGCACGCATTTACCAAAGTAGCAAGTAAATAACCGAGGATTCCCACAAGACTTTGCGAAAACAAAACCGTGAAATTGAAGAAGAAACCGAAGAAGTAACGAAGTTGACTTACGAAGTCATCAGAAGGTTCATTTATTAGAAGTCGTGTTGTTGCATGACTACACGTTAGATGCTTCGTTAGTGAAAGAATATTCCGCGGCTCACACCGGCGCTTGATTTAATTTCATGTCCAATAAAACGTCGGGTCTCCTTGGGGCGAGGCGGAGGGCGTGCGGTGTGAGGGGGGAGCGCGGGCACTCGCAGGCTAATCTCATTTGAACCGAGTCGCTCTGTACGCGCACCGATTTTGTTAAGAGAAACTGCTTTTATTGCTGGAATAAAAGCAGTTTCTCAGACGGGCATGTACTAGGGGTACAGCGGACCCAGCCGCTCGACGCACGCCTCCAAGTTTACGACTCATAGTAAAAGATTACAGTTTTAGTGCGAATTATATGTATGTGTTTGTGAATGGGGATAGGGTCGTTGATTGCTTCTTATACGAGGTTTATGATAAGAATCGATAGGGATTACGATTATCACTCTTGTGAACACAATGAAAGAAGTAAAAGACTAGTAAAACGTGTAGTAAAAAATATATTTTTCCTTATAAGCAACATAAAAAATCAGTGTATTACACATGTTACTGTAATGTTGCTGGAATTCTTTACCAACTCACGTGTTTCCTTCCTCATACAGTCCCGGGTCCTTTAAGCGGGGCGTGAAAAAGCATTTGATGAGGCCGTCAAGCTGAGATCCACCATTTTGGCACTATTGGTGTTTGCAATGGTGATTCCCATTGTAGAGACTTTGCCTCAGCTTACCATCAGGCGAGGTGAAGTCATGTTGACGTGACCGACATAAAAAAAAAATGTTAAAAGAGTAGGCATTCGTGATTTTATTTAACATTTTTTGGGGTACAAACTCCATGCGAATTAAAATAAAAATTATACTTTTTCTAATGTTTTTAATAAGAGCCCACTGTGCGCTCGGAATAATTAGGTTTCTTATGGCCTCTGTAATTAAGCTGTATGTACTTAGTGTCTGGATATAAATTCACCTCGGATGTGAGTAAGATTACTGCCTGTAACACAAACGGTCACACACTTGTTATTTTATATGGGGTCTGGTTCAATTTGTATAACGTTATAGGGTTCTTTAGTTAAAAAGTTAAGAATCTTACGTAAAAAATTAAAAATATTCATTGTTGTTTATGATTGCTTAATTTAATCATCGGGAATCAGCGTAAATAAGGGTTTTGCTCCACTGTACCCCTGGTTTATACCCCCGGTGGTAGAACGGGTAAAATTGGAATGCTCCATGGTTCCCTTCAGGGGTACAGTGGAGTAATGCTCTCGGGCCCCGACTGAGAGGGCTTTTCAGCGCATGTTTGGAGCGGGGCCAGTTTCCGAGACTGTGGAAGACGGGGAAGCTGGTCCTCATCCGAAAGGAGGGGCGCCCGGCGGACTCACCGTCCGCCTACCGGCCCATAGTGTTGCTCGACGAGGTGTGCAAGCTCTTTGAAAGAGTGATCGCGAAGCGCCTCGTCGAGCACCTCTCCAGAGTGGGGCCGGACCTGTCGGATGGCCAGTACGGCTTCCGGCAGAGGCGCTCCACCGTGGATGCCATCATGCGCGTGAAGGCTCTGGCGAAGTATGCAGTTGCCCGGGGTGAGGTGATGTTGGCGGTGTCCCTGGACATCGCCAACGCGTTCAACACCTTGCCCTGGAGTTGCGTTAGGGAGGCGCTCGTGTATCACGAAGTGCCTCTCTACCTTCGCCGCATAGTCGGGGCGTATTTGTCGGAGAGAGCCGTCATCTACCCGAGCATGACCGGTCTCGGCAGGCGGGAAATGTCGTGCGGTGTTCCGCAGGGATCGGTCTTGGGGCCGCTCCTGTGGAATATCGGCTACGACTGGGTGCTTCGCGGTGAGCTCGTGAACGGGGCAGCCGTCACGTGTTACGCGGACGACACGCTAGTGACGGCGTGCGGGGCGTCTCACAGCGAAGCGACCCTGAAGGCCACGACCGCGGTTGCCCAAGTCGTGGGTCGGATCCGGCAGCTGGGTCTCGAGGTGGCTCTGCATAAAACCGAGGCTCTGTTCTTCCATGGGCCTCGGAGCGTGCCACCAGCGGGATCCAGCATCGATGTGGGAGGCATATCCATCGGCATTGAGCCCCAGATGAAATATTTGGGGCTCGTGCTTGACGGCCGATGGGACTTTGGGGAGCATCTCCAAAGGCTGGCCCCCAAATTGAAGGGCACGGCTAACGCTCTGGCGAGGCTGTTGCCCAACATGAGGGGGCCGGATGACTCCTGCAGGAGGCTCTACGCGGGGATCGTGCGGTCCATGGCCCTGTACGGGTGCCCGATCTGGGCGGAGGCCCTGAATAGCCGTAACTGGCGCACGCTGCGAGCGCCACAGCGCGTTATGGCTGTCAGGGTCATCAGGGGGTACCGCACGATCTCCTTCGATGCGGCGAGTCTCCTTGCCGGGACTCCACCGTGGGACCTGGAGGCGAGAGCCCTTTCGCGCCTATATTGGTGGCGAAAGGAGGCGCAGGAGCGGGGACTGGACCCGGAGCCTCGAGTAATCGAGGCCATCCAAGCCCAGCTCCGCCGGGATACCGTGGTGGAGTGGAAGGACCGACTTGGGCAACCAAGCGCGGGGCACGCCGTTGTAGCGGCGGTAAGACCCGTCATGGAGGACTGGCTGGAGAGGCCTCACGGGGGCCTCTCGTACCGGCTGACGCAGGTGATCTCTGGTAAGGGGTGCTTCGGGGATCACTTGTGTCTGATTCGGAAGGAGCCAACGCCCGAGTGCCATCACTGCGATGCGGACGAGGACTCAGGGCTGCATACGCTGGCTGAGTGTCCGGCGTGGGAGGTGCCACGACAGGCCCTCCTGGCAGCCCTCGGGGTGGGAGTCCTCACACTGCCGGTGCTGATCGCAGCGATGGTGCAGAGTGCGGACGCGTGGTCGGCCGCCGCCTCCTTCTGCGAGCAAGTCATGCTCGAGAAGGAGGCGGCGGAAAGGGTTCGGGAGAGGCTGCACAGAGCTCTCCCGAACGGCGGCGGGCGCGCGTAAGCGCGCCCCCCCTATTCCGGGGGCATGACGGGAACCACTCGGTTCCCAAACCCGAGGGGGCCATCTCGAATCCGGAGATGGCCCGGGTCAAGCCGGGGTGCGAGGGAAATGCTCTTTGGGCCACCTTACACCCTGGCGTCAGAAGACCCTAGACGGCGTGCGGTTTTGGTCGGTAGGAGTCCGACATAACCTGCCCCGCTGGCCGCGGGGTGGGTATCTATGAGGATTTCCGCACGGAAAAAAAAAAAAAAAAAAAAAAAAAAAAAGGGGTACAGTGGAGTATACGTTCATAAATGTTGATGCATTTTTTTTTAAATAGTTTTATTTCAATGCATAATTTTTGTTTCACATCCCTATGTTAATTTATTCTAATCTAATCATAAATTAGATTTTTCTATTAAGTTATTTTTGAAGTTCTTAATACAACCCACTAGCGAAGCACAACACAGTGTAGGTAAGATAGAGCAGTCAAAGCCGACCTGAATGAGAAACTGTATCCGCTTCAACAAGATCACTTCGGATTACAGCAACAAACTGGAGCAAAGCCGCCAGTAGAACTTTGTGATTAAAAATATTTCGCATTAAAATGTTGTACCTATTTGTTTGTATAAGTGTTTACATGAGTCAGTCTAAATTCTTTCAACAGATTGCCTTAGAGGGAGTTCACTAGCTGACCCACCCCGGCTTCGCCCATGGCGTATTTCGAACCCCGATGCACCCTTTTTAACTCACATAATATGCTCATAATTTATCAGTTTTCCTAAAATGTATGGGAATCTACCGGAATTTTTCACATTTATGATTATTGCTTCGCTCCCTTAGGCAGTAGCGTGATGATATTCAGCCTATGACATTCACGGATAATGTGGGTTTCTATTGGTGAAAGAATTTTTAAAATCGGTTCAGTAGATCCCGAGATTACCCCTTACAATTTAACAAATATACAAACACACAAACTTTACTTCTTTATAATATTAGTATAGATTAACATAGCCTTCGAAAACACCCACGTGTCTACAATTTTGTGTTATTCATAGTAGGTAGTAGTTTAATGTATACATTTGTTAAATTTAATCAACATTTTGGATATTAGTATTTACCATTTGCATAAAAAAGCTAAAGAATTTTTAAACGTAACCTAAATCGTATTTTTTGTGATTTTGACAAAAAATTATGTAGCAAAATGTGGAGCTGGCCCGCGGCGCTGCGCGGTACGGCCTCGTTTAACAGTCATAATAATTTATTGGGGACATATTGGCGATGATAACGGAAAGAAACGTTAGCACCAGGCCGTCAAACTGATTGATTGCATCGTTTTCTTGGACCCAGCACTGATAGCGGTGCCCCACACTCACGACAGAATGGAGGGGCTTGTAACGTATATATTTTTCTGTTAAATATTCTTTACAATTGGTAAATTTAATGTGACTAAAGTAAACCGATTTCGTAGATGAAATTTGAGTTGAAATTCGTTTTGCAGCGTCTACAACCAGATAAATATTTTTGTTGGTTCGTGTTTTCCTTGTTTTAACGTACCGTTCATAATGAAAATTCGTCTTTATTGAACATACTTGTGCGCAGTTTCATAGGCGTAGTACAAGAATTGAAGCCGATAGGAATTTATTTTAGGAAATGATCCAGTGTGAATCCACAATGCAATAAAAAATTAAGAGTTACAAGAGAATATAATAATATTACATACAGAACATAGATAGGTCTAACACTTATCCTATTTTGTTCCATCGCAGTCGGCCAAGAGATAACACTTATAATGGTCCTGCACGTACCTGTTTCATCGCATAACTTCGGACATTAAGTAACAACTATGAATAGAACAGCCGCTACGAGCTGCTCCACAAAAGGATGACGTCGGCTCAGTGGGCAGGTTCACTGACCTATTTATGAATGAAACACTTGCTTTAACCACCAATAAGTAGGTGTAACTTAACTATAATCGTACTAATTATAGCAGTATATACAGTAAATAAAGAATAGAACCTGTTCAGTTGCAGTCAGTAAATTGCCAATTTGACGGCCTCTGTGGCGTAGCGGTAATTCATTCGACTGCTACAAAAGGCACGGGTTCGATTCCCGCTCAGTGCAAATATTTTTATGCATGAGTATGTCTAAGCATTGGTTCTATTTATGATCTGTATGTATTTACAAAAAAATGTATCCAAGTATGTCCAACGAGGGAGCGAGGGTTGGGAGAGTTTGAATTATACAAGTTCACTTTGCAGCAACTCTTGTATTCCGCGGTGTAACCAATATTGTTTCACAAAAAATCATTGTCAAAATGCTCTATATATATCCTGACCGGTAACGAAACCATATCGCGATTTAAAATCCTTATAAAGGCGCCATCTAGTTTACTTTGCGGTACTAATCAAATTCACATAATTTTATTCTTACAAAATTGGCGTTGCGTGTAGGTATCGTTACATAGTCGGTTAGACAAAGTATGTTTATTCGCATTCTGGAACCCATAACACAAGGTAGTTAAAACCAAGCTTACTTTGGATCTAGATAGGCTGTGTAGAATGTCGTAGAATATAATATATAATTCATACTTTAGTATCTTCTCACATTAACGAAAACTATGTAGTATGAGTAGAAACCAAACAACACTAAATAATTATACGCAAAAATATTCAAATTGGCGAAACTTCGACCACAACACGTGTAACACCGAATGTATGAACACACACGTGAACAAGTTGACAACAGAAAATAATAGTATTACAACAAGCGAGCTCGCTCTGCTAAAAATGTACAAAAATAGTATGAGCGTTTCTTGAGATCATTTAAGGTCTCAAGCTATAAGTTCAACCCCGGATTTCATCGTGCAATCTTTGTTCATACATACATACAAATCAAGCCTGTTTTTCTTTCCCCTTGCTACGATCCTGGCATACTCACAGCGTACATATATAATATATGCACGCTGGTTCCGGGTACTCTTGACCTGGCCTTTCTCCAAAACTTCCTGGATCTGACTAGAATATGTACGCCTAGGTCGGCCTTTACCGGGTAGTCCATTCACCCTCGCCTCATAATATCTGTTCCGTCAATCTTCCTTCATCCATCCTCTCTACATGTCTGAACCATACCGTAATGTTCCCTTATCACACTGTCCCTCTCTTGGTCCATCAGTTATACTCCAGCTAAATCTTTGTACTCTACTGGAAAATAGCTATGGATGATCTAAGGTAACTTCGCGCGTAAATTTCCTCACACTTGATATGTAAAAGATACAATCGAATATCTCCACATATTATATACCAGTTCAGAATTGCTGCATTGCAGTGAAATATATTTTACAGAATATAATATATAAGTGTCTCAACGGCAAAATTTCATTTCAATTTTATATCCGACACATCCACAGTCTTCGTAGATCACGCCTGCCCTGCAGCGACACGACGGGACCTCATCCTTCCCTCCCTTTCCTCTTTCACCACCACTTCCTCACTGCCTCTCTCGCCTCCCGCAATGAAGGCTATATTTCACGCAAGGGCCAGATGGATTGTCCACACACCTAACGAATAATCGGCGACATTTTAAAATGTATCCTTTTTGTACTTTGATACCTAAATATGTATTTCTGGATTCCATAACGTTCATCTACGCTGAAGAAATCATAGTTCCATTATTGATACAGGTCGGCATATAAACTGCAATTTGAATCTTGATCGCAATAAATTGAATTACAATAAATAAATTTAATTGAATGAAATTTTAAGCAATTGCATGCTAACGGCGCCCTAAGCCGTAGAATATATCGGAAAATTTCGATCATCTAGGATGGGTCCAGGTAGCTCAGTTGGTCAGAGCATTCCCCCTGTAAGGGACTGGTCACGGGTTCAAGTCCCGTCCTGGATGATCATTTTTTCCGATCAGAAAATCATTGGAAATAAATTTTACTCAATCGCAGTTTATTGCTGGATATTGGTCAGATCTGATCCCCTACATTTAATTGATCCCTGTTATCTTTTTCAGGTCGTCAGTTTGTTTGGCTGGATGTTTTCATCTTTGGGTTCACTGGGACTTGTTTGCGACCATTAGTTTTCGATTGCCGACCTATTGTCACCTAAGTTCATTACTCTACGAGCTGTAGCTATGTAAGTTTGACTCACATTTTATCATTTTAATATCTTAGGAAGTGATGATGTGGTCAACAACAGAACATCCTTGCCTAAATACACCTTGAGTATTCAGAAATAGCCATAACTAATTAATAGGGTAATTAAAAGTAATGATTCTTTATTGTATTCTAAGCCGTGTAAATGGACCATCAATAAAATGATTCGGAATAAACATGAGCAGGCAGGGCCGCGGGGTGAAGGTCAACACTGACAATCGACAATCAGTCATCATTTGCGGCGTCGGCGTCTCCCTCGGCTGTCAATCGATGGTCACAAATGATCACAGTGTAAAGCGGGTTTTGAGACAAAAATATTATCGATACGCGAATCCGCTAAAATATTTTTGGCATCAGAACATTTACTTCGGAAAGACGCCGTTTATTGGCTATTATTTCGAACAGTTATTCGAAAAATAGTCAGTAAACCAGGGTTTTTCTGACCTATTTTGCCTAGCCAGGTCCAAGGTCACAGATTTAACTTCTATTCAGTGTAAATATTTGTTAGGTGTGCCTAGGTAATATCTATTAGGATTCGTGTGTGTGTTTTTATGTATCTACACACTGCAAATTCTAAAATCTATATTATCTATAGGCTAGTTCAGTTATGCTTGCTATGGATTTAGATAGCACTTCGTTTGTGAATTTGCACAGAGATAAAAATTCAATGAAAATTAAATAATATTTACATTAAAATAAAAACTAAATAAAATAAATATTTACATGGCGTCATAAAATTCCTCCGCATCATCACTGACTAGTAATGTGCCCAGAAGACTGGCAGCACTTTAATAATATTAAATACTAACATTATATATTTACCCTAGAATATGCTTATTAAGATTTTCTTTCAGCATAGGAACATAGAAACAGTAATATTGCCGAGTCTCCTTCAATATATTCTCGACAACGTAACACGATATATGGTAGGTACATCTAGCAAGAAAGATATGACCATATTTCACTGTGAGATGGTAATTCATTACAAACGTGTACAACATAATATTAGCTATCTTACCGTTAGAACTCACTACTCATAGTTGCCACATAGAGAAAAACTTACATTTTCTTCATTATTTTAACTAAACAGCTGGCCATTATAATCCGTTTTTTTTTATACAAAGTAGGTGGCAGACAAGTACACGGCCCACCTGATGGACAGCGGTCACCGTGGCCTATGACGTGTGCAATCCTTATTTATCCTTATTATAATCCTGTTTTTAGGAATACTAGTAACCAAAAATAATAGTATTCCTGTTAACCCTTCCAACTACGCTACAGCGTTGTTGTTTCCTAACAACAAGAACTCACGTCGGCAATGGTCAGGATACGAAGTCAGGACCATGTAGTCCAAGTAAACCTTGCCAGCTAGCCGGTATGCCAACTGATTATCAACCGAGACTCTGCCCGAAAAGGGGCAAGAACCAAACCCCAGACTGCACAGTACAAGCTTTGGCTGTAATTGAGACTAACGATATGATGGCGATGATTTAAACCAATGCCAATTAAAATGCGAATTATGTTCAAGACTTATCTAGAGAATAAATAGACAACATTAATTACAAACTCGTATTTTGCTTTCCTAAACGACTTGTTGCTAAAATATTAATTTCCACACATACACCTCTGTACGCCCGTGTATGTACCGAGACTGTCTACGCAGCAATTTGCGCCCATTGTTATAGAGCGCACAAATCCACGTAATTGGTGCCAATGTGCGAGATTGTTCGTCGAGTAATTTAATTATTTGTTTTGGAAGTGGGCCGGGCTTGTCACCGCACCGCACCGCACCGCACCGTACCGCACCGCACCGCACCGCACCGTACCGCACCGCACCGCACCGTACCGCACCGCACCGCACCGCGCCGCAGCGTTACTCAAATATGATTCCGTCATTATAATTGAAGGTAACTATTAACAAACAAATCGTTTTGAAGACTGAATTCTAGAATTATATTTAGCCACTATTCGCTTCACACGTTCCAAGTAACCGACCATCTTAGCTCTAAAACTATACTTAGAGTAACAAACAAAAAAGATAAGTTTGTTTTCTGAAGATTACACAAAAATAATAATTATAGATCAATAAAATTGTGTTGATTTAGTTCAATTGTTTGAAAATTTATCTTTTAGCAATTTCCATGGACGACTGCACTAAAGATATTTTTTTTTGTAAATTAATTAAATAAAATGGGGATTGCAGCAGTCTGACTGAGTTACAGTTAAAATGAGACTATCGTAAGAGAGAGTTAATTGGTAATTACTGTAAAGTATTAATTAGTTTTAATCAACTGCATGAAACATAATTACATTTACGAGAATTAACGTAACAGGCCATAGCGAGTGCAAGCTGAACAAAATGTCAACCAATATCTGCATATTAATTGGAAGTCAATCTGAATAAACATAACTGTACATAATGTATGTTATACGTACATGAATAACAATTATCTCGCTCATGTACATTTCAAATTACCGCTTATGAACGTCAAGCACAAATGCTTGTACATTAAAGCCAGATTCACAAGGCAATCTGGTAGAAACGGTGTGGAATTCAATGCAAATACAATTAAAATGTAATTCAATGAGTATGGTTACGAATAGTATTGGCAAGCGAGATGCTGTGAATAATACGAGGAGAACGACAGAGACAAAATATCTAGACTATATTGATGATTTTTAAATGTATTTTTATAAGTTTTGGTATCTTGGTATGTAGATTCGTTGATAGATTAAAAAATCTTTAGAGTTGATAGTAACTTTTTTCTCAGGTGGAAATCTCTACGGATACTACCACTGTGGCCAGAGGGGGCAGTTATGTCGGAATCGAACCAACTAAAACCACACGCCATCTCGGGTCTTCAGACGCTAAAGTATACTCGCTCGTACTCCGGCTGGCCCACGGCCATATCCGATTACGAGACGGCTCAACAGAATTTTTCATTTTTTTTATTTCAGTTTTATGATTTAAGTAAAAATAATATTATGCCCAAATGGTGAAACATAGCTAGCCTCATTATCTTGTAAACATCCTTTGTACCTATGCTTCACAATAATAATTTGAATTTGAATATTCAATCAATCAATCAAATTAGCCTGTCGACGTCCACTGCTGGACATAGGCCTCTCCCAAAGTACGCCATACCACCTGATTCTCCGCCTTCCGCATCCAGTCCATCCCAGCTACCTTTTTCAGGTTATCGGTCCATCTGCCCCACCTTCCGTTTGCCGACTCGTGGTCTCCACTCTAGGACTCGTTTGTTCCAACGGCCATCGGTCCTTCGACAGATGTGGTGAATATTACCAATCCATAATGATAATTTCTACTTTATGAACTTTCTGGCCACTCTAAGCTTAGTACTGGGTGGAGTATTGGTTGCGGTTGCGGTTAATTAATGTACATAATCAGTCGGAAATCACTACACCTGGTCGATGTGATAAATAAACAGATAAACAGAGGTAATACTATCTCGGAGCTTATCGGTAGGTGTGGAAGTAATCGACGCATACGGCACTCGGGGGCGCCATTCCCTTTGTTTGATTGCGCCATGTTTATCCTTGACTCGAGCCGAACGTGCGCCATCACGGCCTGCCACCTACCACAGATAACTGCACAGATGAACACATGAGCTGACAGCTGTCAGTTTAAACATGGAACATAATATGAAACCGTTACAAACAGAAGTGTCGTACATTATGGTGAAGCATACTCGTAATTCAAATTAAATAAATGTCAACATTTTTTTTATTTCTTCCTGATTCGTAACATAAGGTTCGTCGTAATTAATTTTTGGCCCAATTTTTATTCCTATTTTGTTACGAATAATATTATAATTTTACAGGTAAATTTCATATTTTATTCTTGTTTTATCCCAAATAATTAAAATCCATCAATGGATCTGAGTGTACTAAAAGTTCACTTGAATCCATCAATGGATTCTACCAATGGATCCTAGTGGACGGAGGGAATATTTTTATTCTTAATACTTTTATGTACCTACCTATTTCATATTGGATCGATAAATTCGTACTGCAGTTAGTCTAAAATGTCTTCTTTGACCGGTATTTTAATCCTGTTTCGTCCCATATATAATATTATTGATAAATAGAATTTTATTACTCTTTGTTCTTGACTCGTCCTGTGTAGTAGTTTCATGTATTTTAAAACAATTCTGTATGTGTTGCCATTCAAATCTTACTCAATCGAACTAATACCTACTAAATCCATTGCGATTTGCTAGAGAGTTCCGACACGGTTGACAGATTGTTCATTGTGTGAAAATGTATGGAAGCAGTTTCTTAGATGACCCTATGTGATCAACGTTTGTTGGGCGTGTCGCCAATATCACCATTTGTCAGCCTCGGGCATATCATTTCTGGTGATTTTCGTTTTTTAACGGCAATTTACCTACTTATAAATATATCGAACAGAGTGGATAAAACCACAATAATTTGCTTAGCAACACGAATTGTAAAATTTCAAGTGTAGGAATCCGCGCTAAAGATTTAAAATTAATTTTGTCCCACGTTTAGAATACAGCTAGTACAACAATAAGAGTTGACAATACCACTTTTCACAGATTCGAGTGCACTACATTATTTATTGATATATTTTATTTCTCATGACAAGCATCCCGTAGAAACAAAAGAATAAACGTTTGAATGGAACACACGAGTTAGTCTACCTGTGGCTTTCTAACTCATCAATCACTGTACCGATATTTGTTTTATGTAATGGACTGGTAACAAAAAATTCCAACTACTGAATGCAAAAGCTTTTTTATAACATACAGACAAGCTCATTGCCCATCTGATGGGAAGGCGGGGCATCACACTCGCGCTGCTAACCCTGAAAAACCCTTATTAACCTATTTGTGTCTTGGGAAAACCACAGCTTATGGATTTACGTAGAATTATAAATGTATATTTTGTATAATAATCTCTCACAACAAAGGAATATGGAGACCACAATCACTTCAAACATTTCCGTTAACAAATAAATTGACAGTCCAACACTACAGCTTCACAATATTTGTCATTTTCAACCTTCAGAGCGTTTGTCCTAAATCTTTAGTCGTACTCTCCTAACTAATGGCATATCACCAGCAACACATATTAGAAATAGTGAGGAGGCAGGCATTTAGTTGAAATGTGGGGACCAGGAAGGGGAAGGGGGGGGGAGGGTAAGGGAGTAATGTGATGCTATTATTCAGGACCGACTCTCTTAGAGCGGAATAGTTTTTTAAAGGCACTAAAGTGGGTACAGTATTACGAATTGTTAGAGTAGGTACTTGGAAAAACATTTTAAGTTTAGACAGCTTAAGATTTTTTATAGGAAAAGATATGAATACAGAAAATTAACGAAAGACTTGAAAAGAAAGTAAAATTTTAGCAAATATTTGAACTAGTTCCATGAATTTATTATTTTGTTCCTGAATAGATTACAAAACAATACTACCGTACTAAATTTTGGACTTTCATGTTGCAGGGTATACCCAGCTGCAGCGAATTACATAGCTCAATACTTATTATAATTTATTTGTATTATAATGGTAGCACCAGAACCATACTACGTCACTCTAGCCCATATTTTTGTATTTAAATAGGTACTTTGTATCATAGTCAAAACGTATACTAATATTTAAATCTAAATTTAGAATTTTCTAAATAAACTCTTTACCAATTTTAATTTGCAACTTTTTTAAGTGCAGCAAGCGAGTTTTCTCAGACGGCTTCAAAAACTATTTCAGACAAAACTAAGCTGTTAAGTATTTTGTTGTTTAAACAAATCTATTAAATAAACATGTAATTAAAACATAACCTATAAAATAAGTCCTACCCTAACAAATAGACTACCTTGTAGTATTTTAATCATACCCGCGGTGCATTTTCATAGTCTCTTCAATTTGGAATATTCATGCTGTACCAAGAAACATAACAATGTTCATATTTTCTTGAAATTACTTTCAAAACCTTATAACTAGTTGATCTCGCAGTTCAACTCGCTCTGTACTTTGTGTTTGTGCTAATAATATATATTCCTTAAGCAAGGAAATAAATGTTTACAATTGTTTTATAACTATACCAAAACGTGTAGTCAAGTAACTTTGAACTTTAAGTTGTTGTTATTTGAGTATTGTTCGTAATTAAATTAAGACGAAAATATAAACTAATACATGTCAATTTTATTATGAGAAAAAATATTATTGATTTCACGAAAATTATTGCTAGTAACTTTTTAGATGAACAAGTGTTTAACTGCCAGTATTTTTTTTAAACACTAAGGTGGCACACAAGCACACTTTATTATACCAAGCGTAATTCTTTAGCTTCAACAATAGAAATCAGTCACCAGTTTAACAAATGACCTCTTAAAAGGTTGTAAATTAAGTTTTATTGCGACCATGCGCGTCGGCGCCCGATGACTTATTTTCGTAAGCACTTCGAACGAACCTATTTCTTTCGAAACTCGAATGAATACTGTAAGTAAGGTGACCCTAGTAAGGGATAAATTATTCTAGTCTAATATGTTTAGGATACTATGTATGTGATGTGAATAAAGATCGCGCTGACGATGGGTCCATTTTTTAAATTTTGTATTTTGTATTATAGCAACATTTGACGGCCTCTGTGGCGTAGCGGTAGTGCATGCGACTGCTACGCAGGGGGCGCAGGTTCGATTCCCGCTCAGTGCAAATATTTGTATGCATGAATATGTCTATTTGCATTGGTCTGGGTGTTTCTATGTATAATAAGTATGTATTTACAAAAAAAGTATATAAGTATGTTTATCAGCATTCTAAAACCCATAACACAAGCTAGTTAAACTATGCTTACTGTGGGTCTAGAGGGCGCTGTGTAGAATGTCGTAGAATATTTATCTATTTTATTTATTTATTGCAATAGTTTTACACTATTTTTATTAATTTGAATAAAAAATACAGAATAATCATAAACTACCACATTTTGTGTTTATTCTGTTTTTTTTATCTACATAAATTTCTTATTCTATAATAGTTAACTCACACAGTAAGTTGTTACCTGCGAACTGAGTCCACAGAACTGTGAACTGTTTAAACTGATATAAGAGTTTCATTTTGCTGGGAACATAATAATATTATAGTAACAAGGATAAATACAATTTGGTTGGACTCGGGTGCAAGCGGGACATAACCCTGACATGATATATGAAATGATAAATACAATGCAGGTTACAATCACGCCTTTACCCCAGTAGAGTAGACAGACGCCGGCAATATTGAAAAAATAATGTTAAATTATGGTCAATCACGACCATCAATGCAGGTTCAATTTACTCGTACTTTGACAGATTGAAACTTAAAAAAAAAAGATCCACGTACATATAAAACAGAAATGTTTGGCAAACCAAAGCTTTTAAAGAAAAGTTAGCAGGTTTATTCAACAACAATAATAATATTGTATTCGACGAATATGGTAGGTTAGGGTAGCCAGAGCTCACTGTACCCCTCCTCCCCCGCTCCCCCTCCTAGCCTTCCCATCCGTTCCTAGCCCTCCCCTCCCCCCCTCCCTTCAGGGTAGGCAGCGCGTGTGTGACACCCTTAGTGTTGGCACACGTTCATAGGCCACGGTGACCGCTTCCCATCAGGTGGCCGTGTGTTTGTCATCAACGTGTTATAAAAAAAATATAATTCAACATTACATCCAAATACAACGTAGGTACCCATAAGTAACTGGAGCAACTAAAGGTCAAAATAATCTTATCATTGAAGATTCATCAAAATAACTGAACGCCAATTTTCCATTGATCGCGGAACATCATTGTATTGCATATAGCGTATTGCATAAATGATGTTGACCATCAAATTGGCAATGATAACTAAAATGCAATCTTTAGCTTACAAGCAACCATTTTTTTTTTATTTATACCACTTAGGTGGCAGACAAGCACACGGCCCACACTGATGGATAGCGGTTACCGTGGCCTATAGACGCGTGCAACACCAGGGGCGTCTCACTTGCGCTGCCGACCCAGCAAAAACCTTCTAATGCCCTTCTTGAAGAACCCCATATTGTAGCCGCCAGGGAAAACCACTGCAGGGATTTACAAGAATCATACAAATAAAATACGTGGTTTTCTCCTTATTCTGCATCTAGAGTATTACTGAGAAACGCACATATCGAACAACGGACATCTCCTTCACATAAGTGAGTCCGTGTAGTTAGCTGCTCAAGTATGAGCCATCGCTATGTTCAGAACGCTCCTCACAAGACGCTCCGAGAACTATAACTGAATACCGACAGCAGATATGTTATCTTTTATTATTAAATTAATGATGTGTTTAAAATAGACAGGACAAAAGCACTCGATACCGGCTTGTAGAAAGGTTTAATGGTAGTTGAAGAAGCTAATGAAGTATGGAAGGACAGACAGATGGCGGGCTGTTGTCTCTGCCTACTCCGAAGGGGAAAAAGCGTAAGTATATAACTATAATTCTTGGCGCGGTGGCCAAGAATCGCACTAAGCGCAAATGTATACGTGCAAGAATGATGAAGTATAATTTAAAATATACTTGATGTTATTTTTATGAACTATAGAATTATCTCTATTTTGAAAACAGATATATACCAGTTTGACTAGTTTGATAAGTATTATGTTCCATTACGGTTATTATAGTGAGGCGACGGCAAGACGTGGTGAAAAATTTCGCCTGATAATACTATAAAATAATAAAAAAAGGTTTATTCTAACTAGTCCTACTAACAAACCTTTTTATACTCATAATTTTACTATCTTAAAAAGTGCTAAGTTTTAAGTATTTTAGTCTTCAAAATACTTGAGTTCTAGTGACTTAATCTCCAATCACATTTACTAGCACTCTCTTATTTATGGTTTCAAGATTATAAAACTTAGACTTATTTTATTAGTTTTATTATAAACGAGCTCTTGTCCGCGGATTCACCCCATGGTATTTTGATCACGTTCCCGTGACCCACGCAAACCTATTCCCGGGACAAAATGAAGGCTTTGTGGTATTCTAGACTATCATCTATCCCTGTACCGAAATCCAGCCAGATCCGTTCAGCCACTGAGCTAGACCATCTTCACAAACTTTCACAATTTGTGTATTTAATAGGATACTTCTTATATGAGTAGAAAGTCGGAATTAGGATAACAATTAAAAAAAGAAAGAAAGATTCCCTTTTTCCACTCCGGCCAACTAAAACTGATCAACTAAAACTAATCAACTATTTTTATTCCTAACGAATCAACTATTCAGTTGATTCGTTAGGAAATAAA
This sequence comes from Lithosia quadra, assembly GCA_963576445.1. Lineage (NCBI taxonomy): Eukaryota > Metazoa > Arthropoda > Insecta > Lepidoptera > Erebidae > Lithosia > Lithosia quadra. Next base: position 179,180 of record OY754891.1, on the reverse strand, counting down.
CGGGTCAACTCTTTTTAGATTTATCAGTAAACCTGTGAAAAACACGTACTAAGGCTAATGAACCAAAATAGGGTTGTACCTTGCAAGCAAAAAGAAGTAAAATGAACAAAATTTCCAATTTCATTTTTCCGTGTGAGTTAATGAAAAATAAAGTAAAAAAACAAACAGTACATTATCATTTGGTGTATCGTGACACAGGTCCTCCGTGAGTGAGGTCTGGCGTTATCAGCGCGGACTTGATTACCTCCCCTCCCCTCCTAGCTGTGCAACCCTTAACCTCTCTGGAACGCGACCTAAACAATGAGTAACGTTCGTGATACAGAATACGGCTGTTTGTTATGTACAAGTAATTAATGATGTTTTGGTCAACTTTGCTTTTATTGGGACTAGCTGAGCAAACATTATACCACAAGGACCGTTGCCTACCGTTTTCTACATTGAATAAATAATAATAATAATCCAAGTAATAATCGCCTTTTCAGTCATTTAAACTTTAGTTGAAAAACGTACCCACAAAACATACTTATTTTTGTAAGTAAAATATGATGTAGGATAACTCATCCTACATCATATTTTAAGAGAAAAACAGTTAAGTATATATTATTTCAATCATTGTATTTAGTATGCACCATCAAAACCTGAAATTCTTCACCAGCTCACGTGTTTCCTTCCTCCTACAGTCCCGGGTTCTTCAAGCGGGGCGTGAAAAAGCATTTGATAAGGCCGTCAAGTGGACGGCCGCCACTATAGCATTACCGGTGTTTGTAATGGTGACTCCCATTCCAGAGACTTTACCTTTGGTTTACCATCAGGCGAGGTGAAGTCATATTGACGTGACTGACATTAAAAAAAGAGAACAGTAAAATAAATATTAAGTACTGACATGAGTGTTTAATAATATCGAGTGGGAAACCGTTAGCCGAATTGTAAACATTGTCAGTAATTAAAGAGCAGCAGAATTGATTAAAAACTTACAGAGCTGTTCCCAATATTTACCAAAGTGATCCGCTTACTAAGAGCGAAGTGTGCAACTTGTATAATGAAGTGAAACTTTTGTTATTAATACAGAGAATAATCTTGCAGATTTTCATTGATCAATGTTTTTGTAGGCCATTTATTTAAATGGCTCATTGAGATTTTTTTCTGACCGCTAAGTAAAACATATCACTATGTGCTAAAATAAACTAAGGCTGAGCGCTCATTAGAGAGCCAGACTATTTAATTTTTGTACTAACTTTTGTTGAACGAAGGTTAGGTGGACGAAGAACCTGCTACCTCATGGTTCGACGATGGAGGGTGTCCACGGCTGAGCCAGTCAGCCTGTGACCACGGCCGGTATAAGGTCGAAATGTCAGGCATTCCTAAGGTATGTATATACCTATACCATGATCACGTTAATTCCCGTTAACATTTTAGTATAATTAAATTTATATAGACGCAAATGAACGTGGTACATTCCAAACAAAACTGTCAGATACCTACAAAATCTGCATCGCAACAAGTCTGTCTGGTGTCTGATCTGTGGCAGCCCTAATATTTCTTTAGTGAAAATGCGTTTGAAACTGCTAGCTTATTAGAGGCGGCAGAAAAAAACAAAAGTAATTAGTATTACATGTTAACGAAACACTTTTTTTTTGTGGCAACACTACGGCTAACATCTGATTGCATTTCGTCCCGTATTTATTTTAATTTATAATTAAATATTTCTATATTTAAGGCTAAAACTCATCACAAAACACAATTATACCATCACAAAAGTGTATTTAGATTAAAACGTGTGTGTAAAAGTGATATAAATCAGTGAAAATTGCGCTCAGCTGATTTTGTTCACCGGCTAAAGTCAATGACACCGCATATTCGAAGTTATTTGTTTTTGATTTTGTGAACTTTGTCATCTCTTTATTACAGTTTTTCAGTGATTCTTACACAGGTAATATACCAATAACTACTAAATTATCATATTAGTTTATATTTACAGCGTACTCGATCAATTTCGTTTTGAGGTTACATATTTATTTTGTCGGGTACCTGCTGATCAAACTGCCTTTTGGTATTTATTACGCTTTAATTTTATAAAATCACAATGCCAGCCACGCGTAGCATGACTTCTGCACGCCGTGATGAGGCTAAACTAGATAATATTCTTAAAAAACTTGAGCTGACTTTGAAGGAATTAGAAGTATCCAAAGCGCTGGTTGAACAGTTGTACAAAGAAAGAGATGACAATGAAAAGGAGCTACTGGATAGTTTAAATAAATACGACTTGGTAAAAAAGCAGTTGACTGAGCTGCACACTGAGCATAGGTTAGTGTTAGATGAGCGGGACAGATTGCACAATATTGTGGATGGGTTTAGGGAGTGCAGCGACGAGTACGAGCTCGGCCTCAAGCGCATGTCGGTCTTAGAGCAGGAACTGCAAGAAGCCCACGGCCACATTACCCACCTTGAGGCTGAGAAACGTGACACCGTAGTATCCCATACCCACAATTTGTTCCATGAGTTAGTCGGTAGTGTGCCCAGCCTTGTTTCAACTGAACCTAACTTAGATCCCACAATTACTATTGACTTAACAAAGGATGATACCTTAATAGGTTATACTTCTAACCCCAAGATGGGCATAGTTGAGTGCAGTAGGAACAAACTTAAGAAATATGTGAAAATTAATAAATATATAAGAAAAACACAGAAACTTATCAAAAGACAAAAATGTATGTACAAAAAAGTCAAGTATATTAAAGAAAGAAGGCAGCTCGGCGATGAGCTTGATATGTATTCCTTATTAATAGAAAATAATATTTCAGATTATAATAATAACATATTAAAGTTAGAAACAGAAATTAGTAATTTAAAAAAAACACTAGACCTAATGACTGTCAAGTATTGTAATGTTAAAAGTGAGTATCAGGAATACATTCTGGCCATGAAGGATCTGATGACTCCTAATTCCACATTACCATCAAAAGATAATTTACTCAGTCCTCATCCAGCCTGTATGTCCTCTCTGACTTCACCCAAAAGCTCTTCACTTGAGCCAAATAAAAAGCCCAGTAGCTCCTATGCGGAACTAAATAATGTACCATCTGAAATAGTGATGTTTTGTGATGAAATGGGGAAATCAATGGGTCAGGTACTAAGTTCATATTTAGAACAAAAGATAATTAACCATTGTATGCCGGGTTTAACTTATTGTACCATTATTGAAAAAATTAAGAATTACCGTTTAAACAGCCACAATACACTTTTAATTCTAGTGGGAGACAGGGGAAATGCAAACAGAAATGAGCTTATTAATTGTTTTGAATCACTGAGCTTATTAAATGTTAAAAATATAATTTTATTCACGCTTCCATATAGCCGTAGCTTGTCACAGGTAGAAAACAATATTAGATATAAGCTCAATCAAACACTGCATACATTGTCATATCATAACCCAAATAAATTCCACTTGATTGATATAAATTTATATTCAGAAAATAAATTATTATTGACAAAAAATAAATTCTATTTGAATAGTTCTTTTAAGAGACAGATAGCATCTTCGCTATCATATTATATTAAATATTCAGCCAAGAACTTGGCTAACCAACCTGCTTTTATTGAGCATAAAAATGACAATGTTTGTCTTGCGACCTTGGAATCTGTTCCAAATAAGAGTGACAATGACAATCATTTAAACTTAATTCTAGGACAATAGAAGAAATCTCTAGCAATTTAATTTTAGCGCCAAAGAATAAATCTATGTACATGAATATTATTCACCAAAATATTGCTGACTTTTCTGGCAAAGAGTTAGAACTGGAATTATTTTTAAATGAAATGCATATTCATGTACTTTGCTTAACTGAACACTGGTTAGAAGAACATGAACTGTTAGTTAATATTGATAATTTTAAAATCATTAGTTCGTTTACTAGAGATTCCGCTATAAGAGGTGGATCATTAATTTTGATTAATGACAATTTAAAATCTAAAGAAAGAAAAGATATAGTAGCACTCTCAAGTGAGCGAAATATTGAAATATCATGTGCAGAGCTCGAGCAATTCATTATTGTTAGCGTCTATAGACCTCCCTCTGGAGATTGCCACCTGTTCTTATCTATTATGGAAGATATCTTAAAAAAAATATGTAAATGTAAGAAGTCGGTAGTTGTATGTGGCGATTTTAATATTGATATTTTAGAAAACACTCAGAACGCGGTAAGGTTCCTCAATCTTTTTAAATCCTTTAACTTACAAAATCTCTTTTGTGAACCAACTCGCACTACATCCACAACAGCTACCTGCTTGGACAATATTTTTACTGACGGCAATGTAAGTGAGAAGTCTAAAATAAACTTCATAAAATCAGATCATGAAGGTCAGTTAGCTAGATTTGAGCACCAACATGCTCCATTATGCAAAAATATTGTATGTAGACCAATCACAAATTATCGATTAGAAAAATTTAAAGAAAATATTGACAATAAAGTGCCTCTTTTGGAGCCGCGTAATGATGTGAACCCGAATGATCTTTACAAAGATCTGTTCGGAGTGATCCAATACGAATTTGATAATACCATTTGATATTACCACTACAAGTAAATTGAATTCTTCAAAAAATGTAGCCGCGTCTCTTCTTGAAACTAGTGTTGAAAAATGTAATGTTAATTTTGATTTTCAGTACATTGACCCTGTAACCACTCTTAAAACTTTTAAAGAACTAAATATTAAAAAAACTGAAGATCTTTAGGGCATTTCAACCAATATAATAAAACCAGTAATGCCCACTATTGCGCCTTATCTTGCATTTATATTTAATCAATGTATAGATGATAAACAGTTTCCTACTCTCATGAAGTACAGTAAAATCATTCCGTTATTCAAAGCAGGGGAAAAAAGTGATCCATCAAATTTTCGGCCTATCTCCATACTCCCAGTCCTCAGTAAAATTTTTGAAAAAATAATATTTAACCAACTGCTTTCACATTTTACGTGCAATAAGTTACTTCATGATAAACAATTTGGTTTCACTAAAGGTAGAAACACAACGGATGCAGGCGTTGCACTCATTAAACATATATTTGATGCTTGGGAGGAGAAGCAGGATGCCATCGGTATCTTCTGTGATCTTTCGAAAGCTTTTGATTGTGTTGATCACGAGACTTTGTTATTAAAATTAGGTCACTATGGTGTTTCGAACGGTTCACTTGGCTTGCTTGAGTCTTACCTCACTGGCAGAGTACAAAAAGTCAACATTAATGGCACCAATTCATCTGGTGCCCCATTAGTCATGGGAGTACCCCAGGGCTCGATACTAGGACCCCTTTTATTCTTGATATATGTAAATGATCTTCCTTACTTCACTGAAAATCTTTGTGAAATAGTATTATTTGCTGATGACACATCATTAATTTTTAAAACTAACAGGCAAAAGCTAGTATTTGACGATGTAAATAATATTCTCTCTGAAATATTGTATTGGTTCACAAGTAATAACCTGCTACTCAATGCTAAGAAAACAAAATGTGTAAAGTTTACGATGCCTAATGTAAAACAGGTAGATACTCATATTGTAATGAACGATGAAACTGTTCAAATAGTCGATACCACAGTTTTTCTTGGAATCACTCTAGATAGTAAACTGCAATGGGGTTCTCATATCACAGCCTTAGCAGGAAGACTCAGCTCAGCAGCCTATGCGGTTAGAAAAATAAGATCACTAACTGATGAGGAAACGGCACGATTAGTTTATTTTAGCTACTTTCATAGCGTAATGTCGTATGGTCTGATGCTGTGGGGCTCAGCTGCAGATATTGAGACCATTTTCATATTACAAAAACGAGCGATACGAGCTATCTATGGCCTCAGACCCCTTGACTCGCTGAGAGAACTATTTAAAGAAATTAATATTTTAACAGTTGCTTCTCAATACATTTACGATAATATCTTATATGTACGCAAAAATCTAGATCTCTTCCAAAAAAAATCGGACGTTCACAATTATAATACGAGAAATAAGAATAAACTTGTAGTGCCAATGCTAAGGCTTCATAAGGTTGGTAATTCGTTTGTAGGTAACTGGATAAAAATGTTCAATAAAATTCCTCAGGATCTGGTTGACATGCCACTTAATAAGTTTAAAATTGAAGTAAAAAATTGTTTAATGAAAAAAGGTTATTATAAATTAAATGAATATTTTGATGATAAAAATGCATGGTCATCCTAATCTCTTGCTCGCTCGCACTTTAAAAATTGTATTAAATAAAAACATAAAAAAAATATAAAAATAAATAATGGATAATCGTGTTCACTGAGTTTCTTGCTGGTATCTTCTCAGTAGAACCAACATACTGAACCAGCGAAAGAATCATTTTCTAATGATTATTATTTATTGTATTTATATTTCTTGACATATTTTTTTCTTACTGTAAATTTTTGACGTTCATATGTGCTCCTTGTGTGCCTAAATTGAATAAATGAAATTGATTCTTTGATTCTTTGATTGACTTTACAAACTAACCCGCTTGAGTAGTTGTGATATTTTTAGCCCACGTTCATGAATATTCAGCTTTTTCATTTTGTAAGAGGTAGAATAAGCTTAATATTAATAGTGTAGTGTAGACACTATAAATCATTGTTGTTTTAAAGTTCGTAGGTAAATTGCTATCGTATATTATATCGTTAGTTAGGTAGAGATTTCTCAATGAGCCCTTTATTAAAAATTGTTGAACTTTTTTAAGCAGTACTAGTAAGTGAAAATATTAGTTTTTTCCGGTAATCCCTCCAGCTAAGTTAAACTTGTTTTCAGTGTGAGTTCACGGCGCCCAGTGTATATTATGTCGCGAACCCGGGACCGCAACAGTAAGACCGACTCGTTAACCAGTAAGTTACTTTTCCGTTGCCCATGGGAACTTATTCCAGGAATAAAAATTGGCCTATATATGTTATTCCAGACTCAGATCTATCCCAGTACCAAATTTCAGCCAGATCCGTTCAGTCGTAAAAGCGTCATACATGTATGTGTATTATGTAACAAACATCCAAACATCTTCACAAACTTACTTTCACATTTATAAAAAGTAGGATTAGTAGCATACTAGGGTTAAAATCTGTGCTCTCTAAACGATACACTTATATAAATATCTAAGAACAAATTTACCGAATACATAAACATGTATCACACTCCGAATGCATTTATTGCTGGTTTACACCGGTAAACTTCAAGGTACCATTCCGGAGTGTGCATTCTACAGGTGTGTATAAATGGATTGTGTCCGGATATTGCAGAGTCTTTGGGTGTGGGGAGAAGGGGGGAGGGGGGGGGGAAGGAATCGGATTCCTTTGTGTTAGCATGGGATATCGGTCCACATTGTGTGGTGTCCGCAATGCGACCTCTTTTGATACACGAACTTCGCCTTTGTCCTTGTCAGCCGCGGCGCTTTCATCCCGCCTATTACGTGATGCAAGAATTTTGTGAATAAAGATGTTGATAAGATGTTTTTGTTGTACTCTTATTGTTGGTATTGTTTGAATATTAAAAAAGGTTCTCAAATCTAATGGGTTTGATCCCTAAGATGTTTCATTCTATCTTTTCTTTTGATGTAAAATAGACAATTGTATAAGGTCAACATTTGTAGACTAAGTAAGTCTTACATTGCAATTTTTATTGAATTTCTTTTTGTTCAAACCGTCGAATAAGATCAATTGATTAAGAAATATTCTTAACTAATCGGTGCCCGCGACTTCGATTACTTAGCTCCTTTTCTGGTTGTGTCGGCGATTTTACCCACGTGAATATAGATATTTAAGGTTTTAAATATTTTCCAAAATTAAAATAAACTATCTTAGATCTTATAAAATTACATATCTGCGAGCAAAATTCCAGTCTAAATCAATTCAACCATTCCAGAGATTACCTCTTTCAAATAGATAGAATGATAGACTGACTAAAATTTCAAAAATTACTTTCCTAATATGACATGTGACTTCACCTCGCTTGATGGTAAGCTAAAGGTAAAGTCTCAGGACCGGACTTTTTTGTTATAGGGATCGTACATACACTCATATACACAGATTTAAACCTGTTAGTTTAATATAATAAACAAACATTATAAATTTTATTCAAAGATAGAAGAAGATTAAACTGCAGGCTACAGAACAGTGTTCCCATACGAGTACATACGCTACATACGGGTACTCTCCATGTATTTAACTTGTGTTTCCGTGATCGCCCAAAAACCTGTAATATTTAAATCCAAGTGTTTGTTGAACAGACACAACACCGTCCCGACGCAATCACAATACCTCCACAAAGCGTTCTGGATTGAACTCACAGGAACTTTTGCAAAGCGTTTATACTTGTAAGCCTTATTAAGTGTTGTAATATCGAACGCTGCTTACCTACTTTAGGCAGACTACAGATGATTATAAAATGTAATATAATAATGTAAGATGATGTACGCTTTACTTGTGCTATTAGAATACCAATAACCTATGTACTGCTGTGAATTTTTAAATAGTAAGTAGTTACAAAAATTTAATATAGACTTTCTGACATCTTTTATTTAATTTTTATTGGTAATAGGCTTGGGTTTGACCACAATCTCACCTGTTGGTAAATGATGATGTTGATGATGATCGTTAATGTTATGTTAAAATGGAAAAAGGAATTGAAATTAAAAGACAAATCAAATATCGCTCTCTGAACTTTACCATCATATGCTTACATATCTATGAAGGATTCTACCCATGTTATAAAAAATACACTTTTTTATACCACTTAGGTGGCAGACAAGCACATGGCCTACCTGATGGGAAGCGGTCACCGTGGCCTATGGACGCGTGCAACAGCAGGGGCGTGACACTCGCGCTGCCGACCCTGTAAAAACCTTCTAATGCCCTTCTGAAGAACCCCATATTGTAGACGCTTAGGAAAAGCACGGCAAGGAGATCATTCCACAGCCTACTTAGTGATGTTTGAACTTTTTGACGTGACAACGTCTTATAAATTGGTTTGCCGGGTGACACTTCAAGAAACTGCGTTACGCTCCGCTCACGTTATACGCTCACAATGAGAGCGAGTGAGAGGCACGCGTCCCTTCCACTCGGGCATGGTTAGCCCGCCTAAGAGCGAGAGAGACAGACATAAAAAGTGAAAGGCACGCGTCCCTTCCACTCGAGCACAGTTAACCCGCCTAAGAGCGAGAGAGACAGAGCGAGAGAGAGAGTGAGAGAGATAGGCATACACATGTATATAAATACGTATGTATGTGTAAAGGTAAAAATAAAATTTTGTTAATATGAAATTCAGTGCGAGATTCTTTGTATAAATTAATGTTTTAAATATAATTCTTTGTATAAATAAATGTTTTAAATTGTTACTATTATTTCATCCTTCTTCCTACTATAGTACTATACGAATGAATATTCACATTAAAATTATTTTACCACTCAAAGTCGTTGTCACGTAAAACTTTCGCCCGTATACCGACTTTACAGGCAACCAATTTTTTTAACCCCGGACTGACCTGAAATTTATTTTCATAATCAGTCCCTTATTTATCATAATGAAACTTAAAGAACGAAACCTAAATATCTCAACTTTCAATCGTATTTTCCAAAATGTTTCATGAATTGGATCATTAATATCGCAATGTGTGCGCTCATCCTAATTCGGAGCGTGCTATAATATCTGGTTCGGCCGAGATTCCATTAGCGGCACAAAGGCAGCTTGTTTAAGTTTCATATTTAAATGATTGTTTTGCCAAAGTTTTGCTGTCAAACTGACTACTTAATGATTGTGGATAATGACTGTTTAATTTTCATTTAGTTTTGTTAGCGAGATGTTCTTTGTTTGTGGATCTTTGTGGAGTGCTATTGTGTTTCTTATTATCAATATAGTAATTACTTAGTGTTCTGTTTTTTTGTTAACATTAATTTCAAATTCATCTTTTTAATAATATAATAATAATAATAAATAAGTTAGCCTTAATTACTGTTATTGTATGCTTTAATGTAAAACATTGTTGGTAGACCTGATAAATAAATAAATAATTAAATAAAATCTTTGTTAAAAATTTTATTGTGTGTGCATTAATGTTAAATACATAAGTTAACCCCAAAATGTTTACTGGTTAGGTTCAAAAAATTGGTCTAGTGCAAGTTGAATTCGCGCACTGAGGGTTCTGTATAAAACTGAATCGGAGAACAACCTAATGCTGTTGGAAAAATGACAAAAACGAATATGACTTGCAAAATAAACAAATTGAAGTGATAACAGGTCGGTTCGGCCGATTGACTCGTTTTGAGGCTCATTCTGTGTAAATAGTACAATCAAGAATTACATAATGTTCAGATACATTGAGATAACTTACAAATCAAATTATAAGACCATCACTATCTGTAGTCTTCGCATAGTTATCGGAATCAGTGAAAATAATAGAATGATGTCGGTCCAAATAAATCGTGGCATGAAACGACTTAACGCCCATTATAAGTTCAATAAAAATCCGTTAAAAATAGTTTTATTACAATATTTTCATTTCAATGGATTGTGCGATTTAAATATGAATGCCACCTTAGCCCGACTATTCTGCGAAGTTTATTCACACACCAGTTTATTCATCCAACATGAAAGGTTCATAGTTATAAAACTCATAAACTATTCTTCATAACCCTTAAAAAAGATAAGCCGTAAAAGTCGCAATATGGATTGCGTAAAACAGACAAGTAACACAATAAAAAGTATGCGTACGTACGCCGTACGTTGACCGTTAATATTGACAGTTGGTATAAACCAAGATGAACGAATGAATGGAACGATGGCTCATTTGTCACGAGCAGGCGAGCGGTTTACGATCAAATTACGAATGTGCGAATTTACGCTCCAATATCAACTTTTTTATGTCGCCGGTTCGAATTAGCACCCTGTTTTTGCAGATAAAATCAAATAACATTATTTGGCACATGACTTGGTCATTTGAAGAACATATTTTACGTCTTGTGTATTGAATATAACGTGATGAGATCTTTATCTATTTATTTTGGTGCGGTTATTTTGTACAGTGAGATGCATTTTAATGTACCTACTAATAAATAGTAAGTAAAATAATGCGGAAAATTTAAAGTTCTTAGATAATAAACAATATCGCTTATAAAATGGAATTGCCGGCATGTACTCAATCCTATTGCCTACTAATATTTTAATCCTATTAATATTATAATCGCGAAAACTTGTAAGAATGTATGTCTGGATGCATGTTTGTTACTCTTTCACGCAAAAATGACTGAATGGATCTGGGTATAATTTGGTACAGAGATAGATTATAATCTGGAATAACATATAGCGTACTTTTTTGCCGGGTCTAGGTTCCCGTGGGTCATGCGAGTGAAGCCGCGAGCAACAACAGGGTTAATATAAGAACAAAACCACACTGAGCGTCTTTTTAACAAAATAATGCTACACAACAGCAGGGCACGAGTACAAATATAGTCCCAAATCTAATTTTACCATAACATAATTTCCAAATCTGTGACATCTCACCGTCCTGGTGCGGAAGCTCTTCCTCATTCTACAGGTTTTTGTCATAAGCTGTTACTTTCAGTACGCGCGACCTGTCGCCCCTCATTTACACCACCTTCGTCACGTGTTGCGGTCCCTTGTGGGCCACGAGGTTATTATTGGTGCTAATGTTAATGCTTCTTCTATATTATGATACTAGCTGTTGCCAGTGGCTCCGCCCGCGGGGATGTCGGTTATCACGACCAAACATAGCCTATGTTCATTCTCGAGGTCTAATCTACTTCTATAGCAAATTTCATCAAAATCGGTTCAGCGGTTCAGGTGTGAAAGCGTAACAGACAGACAGACAGACAGACAGACAGACAGACAGAGTTACTTTCGCATTTATAATATTAGTATGGATAACAAGTTACGTTCAACCACTGGGGACCACCGACGTCAAGCAGTTCAGGGTAGAAATCTATCCTTATGAATATTTCCTTTTGGATCTACTTTTTCCCCCTTCCCAGCCCTCCCTCCTTCCCTTCAGGGTAGGCAGCGCGTGTGTAACGCCCTTTTAGTGTTGCACACGTTCATAGGCCACGGTGACCGCTTCCCATCAGGTGGACCGTGTGCTTGTCTGCCAATGTTAAGTGTAACTTTTTGTAGTTCAAAGAGTGAGTATTCTATTAATTCGACGTTTTTATCAACGGTTATTTTTGGGTAGAAATCTTATTCAGGATTCACTGCTTCTAAACTAATATATTTATGGATCACTAGCCATTCGCAATTGCTATGTAATTTTGTATGCACAGTGCCACCTGTCTCATATTGCTGAAGAACCGTCCTTCTGATCAGTTACCCGACACGGTACGAATTGGGGCAGCACCCAGTGCCTATCTACAATTTATATTCCTAAACCTACAGTGCGCTCTGCTAAACAGAGCTAAAGTGACCAATCGTACAAAAAAAAGTAATATCTACCTCCATTATATTAAGGGGAGAAACGTAGTATCAATGATGATGTAATCAAGGAGGTAGGACCCGACGGTATGTCCCGTCCGAAATGTTGCTCCAGCTGTCCGACTGGAGAAGTACCTCCGCCCTACAGAACACCGCGGCCATAATAACCATCGTGTTTGTTGCCGCCGCCAGTAAGTAGGGTAGCCAGAGCTCACATTACCCCTCCTCCCCCCATCCCTTCCTAGCCTCCCCACCCCTTCCCAGCCCTCTCTCCTTCCCTTCAGGGTAGGCAGCGCGTGTGTGACGCCCTTAGTGTTGCACACGTTCATAGGCCACGGTGACCGCTTCCCATCAGGTGGACCGTGTGCTTGTCTGCCACCTACGTAGTATAAAAGAAAAATGTTAAGTGATGCCTACTAGCAGATATTTTTTTCAAATAGACATTTTACATAAACTTTAAACTTTTTATGACCAATAAAATAATACGACATTTTTCAGCAAACTTTTTTATATTTGTAGTTTTATTGAATCACTTTTAACGTTCAGGTTTCAGAGATCCACAGAACTGACACAAAATCTTTGTAATATTTTCTTATTACCTTCGTACATGTGGCAAATAAATTTACTTGAATGACATATAAATACATAGTTAATGAAATGTGTGGCACAATGTAATAACGTATTGTACTGCGGGGCTGGCCGGCCGGTGTCTGTCGCTCGGCCGCATTGCGACAAACCCGTTATTGGTATCTCAGGCTTTTGACTCTGCGTGACATGAGACCACACTCCTGATTTATTCCCCACAACCCCAAATCACCTCCATCCGTCTTGTAGGTACACACGGAACATCTAAAAGCCTCGCAGAGACGCTGAATTATTGGCGACGATCTTTAAGGGTAAATTTTGCACGAGATACCTACCATAGTTACTTGTACATTATTTATACTACATTATAAGATAACAAATTCAATGGGAATTCGTTTTGGTGACTTGTCAATGCTTGCGACAACCTAAGTATCCATCGCACTGTATTAACTACAGAAGGGAAGATAAAGAAAATACAAGAAGATTAAAAAAAAAGCAATGCATCTTCATAAACCGTAGTAAATCAGCAAATTGTTACATAAATCACAGTCATAGCTAGATGTCAACGTATATGAAATTTATTTGAAATTATTGTCCATATCGATCGAAGTCGATCAATAAAATTCTATCTCCCACAAAATTATATTAGTGGTCAGTGGTCTTCCACTTTTTATATTTTATATTAGTGGTGGATTCTAGGTGCATCCCTTAGGAATGGTGACCACTATTTTTAGGACTGCACCTCAGCTTACCATCAGGCGGTGTGCAGTCAATCCGGCGGACTAAAATAAAAAAAATTAGATAGTAACCCTTATAAAATTATGCATCCGAATTTTTTTTATAGCACTATCTTAAACCAAGAAAGCCCTATCACTTGTATTGCAAAGTCTGTGATAACAACCGCTGCACTGAGATCAAAGCCTTGCCCTGTTGAGTAAACAAAGGGTATTATAGCTCATAAATGTAATACGAAAGCCATTAAGTAACAATTTACATTTAACTAGTTGTCATCCCCAAGTTGGAAATTGATTATTTTTCCAAGAAACCGATTACCTGGGTGGAAATATCTTTTGTCCAGTGTATTCAATGGTCTGTGTATTAAATTTCAGCTGAATCCGTCCCGTTGTTTTTGTGTAATTGAGGCATAAACTTATAATATAAAATATCAGATTATATCAGATACTCAGAACAATAATTCGTAAATATCTCTTTAACTCTAAAACTAGACTTATCTTTTTAAATTATAGTTATTAGAACTAAGATGTTCATAATGTTAAATATAAATATAATTATGACTCCTTTACTATTATATATATTATCATTTATTGATCTAGGATAAGTATAGGTATATTCAAATTGTTATTTCGATTATTTAACATTCTAAAGATATATCGAATTTGAAAGATATACATATACATTTAAATGAGAATCTCACCGCTAGAAAGGGTTACCGTACTAGACTTAGTGCCTGAACCCGGTCCGCATAGTTGACATTCGAGGTCCAGAAAGGGCGGGTTCAAGTTCCGTCCCAGTATTTATCTAATTTACATTTACAACATTTACATTTGCTATAATATACCTTTTAACTACATTTTTTATTTCGTTCAAACTACCTGTGTGATTTACCTGCAATATGGGACTATGGTTAATACATGGAAACTATGTATTCACTCTTGAAATTTGGCGTTGAGATATGTTGAAGTAATTTTTCACTTACTGATTTTTCCATACTAATTGCAAACTTTCAGCCAATGGTAAGCGATTACTTTGGCCTGTGAAAATAAAATACTTTTCCATTCAAATAAAATCGTTTCATAATGAGAAGCTGGCATGGTTAATATGTTTCTATTGTCCACTAGTGTATACTTCCCAATAAATGGGATTTTGTACACATAATAAAAATCGACAATAGATACATCAAATAGCCCTTATTGTACCTACTATTTTTTTTTAATTAATTAAGCCTGCATTTCGTATGAGAATGCGCTGCCTACCCTAAAGGCAAAGGGGGAGAGCTGGGAAGGGGTGGGGAGGTTAGGAAGGGAAGGGGGAGGAGGGATACAGTGAGCTCTGGCTACCCTACTTACCGGCGGGAACACAACACGATGGTTATTATGGCCGCGGTGTTCTGTAGGGCGCAGGTACTTCCCCAGTCGGACAGCTCATTTTGGACGGGAGATACCGTCGTGTCCTACCTCCTTGATTATTTTTATTTAGTGAGACCAGCAAACTTACCAAAATATAGGTGTTAAAAGAATAGCAGAATAGCACCAAAACTTGCCTAGAAATATAGTCCACAAAATATCAGTGAAGTGTGCCAACTTATCGGCTGACCGTGACCACATCGCGGTGCGGTGTACGGGTGTACGGGTGTACGGTGCTATAGCGCCGGAGGTTGCAGGCAGGGCGCGTGGCAGCCTGCCAGCCCATCGTCTTCGATTACAGCCGTTATCTATTAGCGGATGTGCTTGCTACTTTTGCTTTTTATTAAAAAGTGGGTCAACACAATTGCGGCATTAGACGAGGAATATCGTAAATAAGGAGATTTTAAAAAGTATTTTAACGTACAATTTCAGTTGACATTTTCTCCCATAAATATTGTAAGTCTGAAGTGTAGTAACCTTTTTAGCTTTACAGGATCGCTTAACTGTATAAGTGTTGCAAGAGTCCATTTGGTACTTTACCTATTAATTTGATAATTTATTTCTTAATATGGATAATTTTTATTTTATTTATTTTCATCACACCCCATCAGTTTAGTTCAGAAGTTCCTATGAACTCTCGCCAACTCCATCATCAGATCAGCTTCATAGTACCATAGTGTCGTATTGTCATCAAAGATACGCAAGTTTACCAAATTTTAGCTCAATCTGACGTCAAGAAGTGCTTCTTTATTGATTTCCAAGATTTAACCCAATAAACTCATCATTCTCTGAACCTTTTCACAACTCAGTTGGGGTCGGCTTTCCAGTCTAACTGTGATGCGGCTGAACTTCGATATTTTCCGTGGAGCGACTGCCATCTGACCTCCACAACCAATGGTCATTATGACCAATGGCGATATCGAAGTTCCAAGTTAGACTGGTTGGACTTTTGTGGGCTCCAACTATCCGTGACGACTGCCATAGATGTTTGTATGGCAACCGGGACCGACGGCTTAACGTGCTCTCCGGGGCACTAATAAACCTGCGATAAATACACACATAACTTTGAAAAGCATTTAACCCAATATACTACGAGTAACAAACAACAGAGCAAGTTAAACTAAAGCTTGAAAAGAAATCCAAATGACAGACAATCAAAAAATAGTGCAGACGTATCACTGTTTATTGACGCTTACGTGTCATGCATTTTGAAGTGTTAACTAACTCGTAAGTCTCGTAGCAGTATCTCTAAAAATCGGTAGTAAGGAATGCAATATATCTGAGATCTGAGTGTGGGTGTTAATACGTATCCAATCAGAGCGAGAGGGGCGGGAGGGGGAGGGCGATCAATCAGCTGGTGCCCTCCTCGCATAAGCCTACGTATAATACAACATTATAGGTGAACCTTTTGATAATTTACAGGGTCTCTCGTTCAAATAAATTAAATTTAAAAGGGGCAGACGTTATCCTTGAATTATGTAAACTGAATCAATTAAATATGTTGGTTTCGTTTCGAAAATATCTTTCCATCTGTATATCTACAGAATGTTAATAGCAGTTATATTGACATGACGAAATTCGACATTCGACAACGCATTTTTATATGAACAATCATATCCTTCGAGCCTTTTTCCCAAAACAGTTGGGGTAAGCTTTTACAGTCGAACTACGCAGTGGCGTAATTTGATCGGGACTTTCGCTAGCAGATAAATAATTTTATAAGGTGTAAGGCTACTTTAATTTTTGAAAAATGATTACAAGTACTTAGTTAAAAATTTAAATCCATGCGATAGGGCACAGCTAGTATTAAGAAATGATAATACTACCCGATTACTAACAGTCAATTCATACCAAAACTATGCTTACCTTGAGATATCGTGTGCACGTTGTTAACCCTATAATGCCTTGTAACACTTTTTGGAAGGAACTCCGTACTTCATAAACATTATATCAAAATCATCCTATAAGCTCATCATCTGCGCTACTATTATCCCCCCACATATTTCACCCCTTCTGGATACACACACACGCACGCACACATGCACACACTGTGATGGCCCATGTGTGCGTCACTCATCAATCACTTAATTAGACTGGGAGCGAATATCAAGGCCACGGGGTGAAGGTCATCACATGTACCCAGTTGGCAGTCGGGCGGGGAATGGCGTGTCAAATTTATTTAAATGAATTTAGCCCTTTAACAAACGTACAATACGCGATTGGGTTTGCTTGGTACGTCTTCAGCGCTCATAGAAAATTATATTAAGCTTAGCATAGAAGCTATTACAAAGGTCGGTAGTTAGAAATTTAAAGTACTTATAGTTATCTTTGTTCCGGCCATTGAAAATACTGAGTGTACTACACCATGAATAATGAAATTTTAATACTTTGTACAAAATATTTACACCACTCTCCGTTCGCGCTAAGCGGCGCTAAGCCAAGGCCGTCCACTTAATTAATAATGAAAAAAAAAATAAAGAAAAAAATAACCACCCTAAAATGTTAACTGAAAAATAAAAAAACATTTTTCTTTTTTTTTCAATGATAATACCTTAAGTTTCCATTACAAATCCTAAATGACTATAATCGGTTGAATGTTGAAAAACTATTCACCGGTAGAAAAAAATCGCTTGAATCTTTTTTTTTTTGAAGTTCGCACCGCTGACCCATGATAGCAACTGAGATATATCCTTCGATGGGCGTACTCTCTAAGGCCTAATAAGTCTTAGCCACCTGTCACCGACAGTCCTCGTAGTGATGACACGCGGGTATTGGACCCGGCCCTGCGACAGGGTTAACCCTTTGCTTTGAATAGATGGAGAGCGTTAGTGTATTGTGTTGAATCTAACGAATATGCTACTGCTAAGTATGACAATGTGCTTGTATCAACTTTTCTTGCCTATCTACAACTATATATCGCCGGAGGAGTAGAGCATTTTTTTTCTTTGGTTAAGCCGGGATGCGAGGGAAATGCTCTTTGGGCCACTCTACACCCTGGCGTCAGAAGACCCTGGACGGCGTGCGGTTTTAGTCGGTAAGAGTCCGATATAACCTGCCCCGCTGTCCGCGGGGTGGGTGTCCATGAGGATTTCCGCAGGGAAAAAAAAGGTACTAAATTTTCATCCAGTTGTTTTCCTTATAAAAAATGAATCAAGGGTTAAATTTCTTGTAGGTATATGTATTAATAAATCCTTTCAATTCATCTATGTATTGTATAGAGGTAGTCTGTATGAAGTATGATTTAATTCTGGTATACAGAACACACATAATATATCATGTAAATATATTAAGCCAACAAAGTGAGATCGCAATGTAATAGTCTCCTACTCGTTCAATATTTACTCTACTTGAAATTAGCGCTCGATTCCACTACTGTTGTTTACATTCATTTCAATGTCACGTCGTGCTAAACAGATCAATATTACCATCTCGATTCCCATATGGTGTTGTTCATGTTGTATAGATTCATAATGTCCAGTAGGCGTTATAATTAAAAAGGGAGCAAATAAACTGGTGTTAAGTATTATTTGATGTGGAAAGTAACGAATTAGACTGGCGTATGTAGTTTTTTTAAACAAAAATTGCTAAAAATGCGTTTTCATTTTGTTAAAATCTGAATGTTTGTTTTTGAATATGCCATAATATTAATTTTCTGTAATCAACCATCCTTTCACGCACGATTCTTTTATATTTTCTATATCAAGTAATTTTACTTTGTGGTTGGTTGCGGTTTTTATTTTTGATGTAAGCTAACACTGCGAATAATAAATTATTTAGATAGATAAAAATTAAATGTCAAGGGTTCGCCTAGTGATAACCACTGGGTTAGTACCTCCACCCTACAGAACACCGCAGCCATAATAACCATCGTGTTGTGTTCCCGCCGGTAAGTAGGATAGCCAGAGCTCACTGTATCCCTCCTCCCCCTATTCCTTCCTAGCCTCCCCGCTCCTTCCTAGCCCTCCCCCCTTCCTTTCAGGGTAGGCAGCGCGTGTGTGACACCTTTAGTGTTGCACACGTCCATAGGCCACGGTAACCGCTTCCCATCAAGTGGGCCGTGTACTTGTCTGCCACCTACGTAGTATAAAAAAAACAAAACTCGTTAAAATTGCAAATTTCATTCGCAAAATTTTGATGTGTAGGCCACAATTACATGAACATCCCCTTGCAAATAATTTAACCATATTATGAAACTGTGAGGTTTGAGTGATCATTGTGGCGCGACTACAATGTGGGGTTCTTGAAGAAGGGCATTACAAGGTTCTAGCAGCGTGAGTGTGACCCCTCAGTATTGCACACATTATGTAGGTCACGGTAGCAGCTTTCCATCAGGTGCACCGTATGTTTGATTAATTTGATAGTTTTCAATATCATCATACAATTACGTATTGATGCTTACTCCATAGCAAAGGTAAAGAAATACATAGCGGACATAATCAGAGACTATCAATTCAATCCATGCGGTTCTGGGCAGCAATTAAGTGACTAGGTGATATCGAGCCGGCGGGCAGTAATATTGCATTAATTACGTGCCGTTTGCAACCTGCTAATTGATTGCTACCTTGGAAAGACGGACAGGAGCCACGACTGCGCAGGTCAAAGTGTAAAAAGACTGTTTCGTTTTATCTGTGATTCAAAATTTGACATAGTTTTACTGTCTGGTTGTTATGTTGTGTGTTAAAGATATAATTATGGCTATAAATATAGATAGGAAACGTTTCTTATCCATATGTTTAAAAGTTTGTTTTATATCTGCCAGTCACAGCCCATTGATAGGATGAAAATAAACAGCTATGCTATCCTACTATTACTACTTTTAAATGTTAGAAAATTTATATGAAAGCTTGGGAAGATTTTTGTTTCTTAATTACACTTTAACGGCTGAACGGATCTAACTGAAATTCTGATACAGGTATAGGTTAAGAATAACACTGCTTTTAATCCATGGAAGAGTTTCCTATGGGCAGCAGGAACGAGAACATAATTCCACATTTTTGAAACCGCGGGCAAAACTGTAAAGCCTTAGAAGTCATACGGGTATCAAAGGACTGATAAAAATAAGGGTTAAAACCACTTTCACAGACCTTATTAAAATGGAAATATTGTTACAATTTATGAAAAGTGGAGGGTAATGACCCCAGTTACAAGTAAACTACTTATAGGTTACTGAAATTCCATTAAACTCTAATCGAATTTTAGCATGAATAAAAGATTCCAAGCTATTCAGGGGCTTCCTAAATTAGGTTTTCGCTGCCAACTTACCAAATAATAAAATTCCCTCACAAGATATTTCAAACAAAGATAAAGTATTTCGATATGAAAAGCCTTTGTTTTTGTTAGAAGATCATAGAAATAGTATAATTCTATGAATAAACAAGACCCACATCATGAATAATAGTTGCCTAAGTACCATTTGGAGATAATTCTTAGCGATGTTGCGAGTCTCCAATATTTTATGGTGGTATTATTGAGTACAGTTGCGGTCACATTTCTATTCAAATGTTGACATTAGCATCAAGCCGCATATACTTGTAGACTGTGTTCCTGTGGCCTTGACTTACGATTATTACAATTATATGGTATAGACTTGTTATTGATTCTATGTTTACTGTCATCAGAAGCATGGGGCTTTTGTTTAACCTTCATATACTTTGACAAATAGACGTAATAATCTATCTATACTATTACAAACCAGGTGCGTATTTACATTGAAGTTATTAAAAATTCTTGGGTTATGTTATTATGAACGATTTTGAACAAAAAATATTTGTTTTGAAATTATTCTTATCTGTTTGTTCTCGATGGATGTAAAAATTGCTGAACGGATTTTGATGTGGTTTTTTTATCAGGTAGGACTTGGTCAGACTTAAAATCTGCCGTATGTTTGATCACAATTGTTGAAAAAGAACCAGAGATGTAACCAAAAAACGATGACCAACCTCCGCAAGGTTTTCTGCTATAATCTAAGTATAGGTAGTTGGTTAAAGTATTACGTGATATTATATAGTAAGACTATGCTTTGCCCAGTATCGTTACCCGCAAAGTGTCGTATAATACCGGTTTAAAGCAGTTGAATGTTGTAATTGTACGCTTTGTGAGAGTGATGGCCTCACCGGGCTTCTTTTTTGCACTCTCCTCTTTTTTCTTTTGTTGTCCTTCTATAGGTAACGACGCTCTGGTATTGCAAGTCAGGCTGAGTACCTATTTATTAACCTAGTCATCCAAAAATGTATTTTCATTGTAGCCATGTAAGTAATTGTTATGTTTAGTTTTAAAAAGGTTTATACAGAAGCGCGATATAATGTAGATCTTCAGCCCAGTTACAGAGAATACCAATGAATTTATTAATAGGCCCCTTTAATTGGTAAAAATAACCCTTTGTGGCCGTTACCAAAGAGATGGGCAGAGGTTCATTAAAGCCCTATAAGTTTATAAGACGTTATCAAAAATCGTTTTATGAATGCCTACAAATTGTTATGCCTTAAATTATTTGACCCTTAAAATAGCAGGCTGTTGGCATTTTCCTTTATTCTACTAAAACACTCACATTTTTAATTTAAACTTTTCACTACTAACGCAGCATTTTAGCTTTCGAGGCGACGTTAATATAAAAAATAAAATAAAATGATATCCCAGGGAGGAGATAATTAAGTTAGCCGTTGTACAATTTAAGTGTTTTACCTGCCCGTAAAATTAACACGCCTGAATTATGGACGACAGTTAAAATGTAGCTTAAATATTAAATATTTACTTTACTGAGTCCGGCTCTGTGCAGGCGGAGGCGCCGCTCTGCACTGCTGACAACGTCAAATTAAAATGAGTTATTTACTTCTGTTCATGTTTATGCATTTGTCAATTTGTTGACATCGTTATTCAATTTTTATACATAACATCTTGAGTGAACGACTGTACCCCCGCGCTTAGTACCTATGTGGGTCTTTATTCATTAAAAAATGTTAAAGTTATTTAAGGAGGAGTGCAATAAATAAATTTTATTATCATCAGATTTCTATCTAATATCAAATCAATCCGTCAATAGAAAGAGGGTCAAATTTCTAAATAAATAAATTGAAATACTAAATTCAAATAGTAAATTTGACCCAAACAGACAGTTCAACCTAAATATAACATTTAAAAAAGGAAAAACTGTAGTGTACTCAGAGGACATGCGATTTGGATTATTGAAGACTATATTGGTCCACATGACGCTAGATACCATTTACATCGACCATAGTTCCATACATCTTTGGGTTGATTCAACATTTTTGATAAAAATTTTAAAACCGCATAAAAACGCATAAATCAGTGGCAATATTGCATAGCAAATGAGAATAAAATCAACTCTACAAAGCTTATAGAGCTTTATCGCTCAATACAGTTGTTTACTGCAATAACTACCTCTAAATAGCCCCAAGTACCTCCACACATACCGTCAGCATATTCAGCACATAAATTTTATATCGTTGTATAAAAGACTGCTATAAAGTCGCCGCCCTGCTAACGACTCATATATTTTAATAGCTGCTCAAATTGGTCGAGTATTTCACATATGCGCTTCGTTTGAATATTTCTTAATGAGTGTAATTGCTCACTTGTTAAAACTTTAACAAATATTCGAATTTACTAATTGAGTAATTAGCACAAATGCTTCTGTTGGCGAGTGTACCCCGAGGGCTGTAACAAACTGTTTGTTTTAAACACAGGGTTTTTGTAGTCAAAATTTTATATTATTTAGACTTGCCTTTTGACTTTTATTTAGGGTTGTGAAACATAAAAAATAAAGCACATTATGGAGTGATAATATGATTCAGTAGTGTATGAACATTAGATTATTTTATAGAATTTTTCAGAATTTTACAAAAGTTCGTAGAAGTGAAAAGTACCAATAAAAAAAATCTAGGACTCACATTTCAATCAAATTTAAGTAACACACTGCAACTCAAAATTCACTCACACACATGGTTAGCCGCCGCCATTTTTGTGACAGTGTCGTCGTCAGCTTTCTGTCCGTAGGTTGTAGGTATGCATTTCTCTCTAAAGAATGCTTTACAAAATCGAAGCAAACTGATGTTAACCGATCTCTCACTCTTTTTCCCAACATGCCAACCAAAGCTTCGCGTACTCGAATATTCCACGTTTTAGATATGATCTGAAGTCGTCAAATATCGCGAGCAATAAGTTAATTACGTAGTCTATTATAGAATCGAACTGCGTCGCCGATGATTTCGACAGCGCCATTGTTGTGCAAAATCAACTAATTCAAGAGTTCAACAAACATTTTATTAAATTTCGCTGCTTTATTTGGCGCGAAATAAATGATTGATTAAGTGATTGACCTTCTTTTATTGAAGGTTTGTGATTCCTCCGAGAGGGCATTGTAGCGTCTGGCGCAGATGTTAAGGATCAACGTCAGCGCAAATGGCTGGGAAGGTGGGAAGGTACGTCACTCGTACGCGACTTGACAAATTTATAATTCGAACTATTTTTATTTTCTTAGTACTTAGTACCAGTAGTCCCACAGAGATCATCAGTTACTAATAATTATATCTGCGCTTTGGATCCATGGAGAAAACAGTTCTCATGATCAATCAGGCTTTCTTTTTGGTACTAAGGTGGCTAACAACAGGCCCGCTCATCAAAAATTCCGGCTGATCTGAGTCATTAAATTAATCAGCTCTGGCCCTACAGTGCGGTATGGGCACCCCACGTATGCAGCCCTACACATATGTATGGGGTTGGCACATAACGTGTTAATTTGTTATCAGTGTCTATTAACACACACACATCACAGAAGTCACTCGTACATTCGCAATCAGTGTTAGCTTAACACATTTTAAGATACCAACCATATAGGTACAATTATGGTATATAGCTCAAAAAAAAGAAAAAAGAAAAAGTTTGAAAATTCTCCTTGGAAGATGGTTTAATTTCAATAAAAAGATCATTTTGTAAATTCAATACTGTTCAGAAATTTCTGTAGGTGACTGTACGTTGTTGAGCCATCCTTCTTTCTAAGAAGAAGAGCTCGGCTCCCTCTTAATGCAATACTACTTTGAACACATATTTGTAATCAACAATATTAGTCTTTATAAAGTTGCTGTTCACATGTTTAAGTTTAAACCTTTAGGTATCATTTAACCAGTTTGCACAAATTTTCATTTCAATGTTGAGTGCAATGTCATGTCCCAGAATGCAGAATTTGAAGCATCTATTGTACTAACTAATGCACATACAGTTGAGTGGTAAGCTCTATTTTTCCATACGCCATTGGTACGTTGTTCAATATAGAATAAATATTGTGCAGCATTTCCCCAAACGAATAGTGACATATTTTTAAATAAATAAATAATATGGGCCCGTAAGTAAACGTCCAGTTGAAATATTAATTGTAAATCTCAATTAAATTGTACAACATTTTAATTCACTTCAGTATTTCAGCGGTTTTTACAGCATTGTTGTGTGCAGCAAATATATGCCGCAAGTAAATAATTTGTTCGTTAACTAGAGCAGGCGTGTGAGTTGGGCTTGTTTTTACTGAATAGAATGTATTTGTCTAGATTCAGAAGTGAGAGTTTTCCCGTACTGTTTCATATTTCGATAGATTTACTTTAATGATTTAAATAATGGTTTTTGGAAATTGGTAAAATCATTTTCCCGAGAATCTATCTATTTAGTGAAATAACGGATCCGAAATAAATTACAAACAAAAACGGTTTTAACCAACTTGAAAAAATGAGAAGGTTCTCAATTCCATGATTGAATGTTATTAAATGTTAATGTTGTTAAAAATTTTGAATGTTATTAAACAACTTATAAGGGTCATTATCTCACATCGTTCCTACTCACATCTACTATGTTTAGTCTCATTAATCAAAACTTGTATTAATTTAAGCATACGTCCTCTTTACAAAATGTCGCGAACATCATAAGTTGGGACTCGGAAACTTGTTGTACTGCATTTGTCATTTAGCTAATAGCAAAGACATCAAACATGTAACTCCAACTAAAATACTTCTAACGAAATATATGCACGTTGCTGAATAAGTACCTTTCCTAAGAGTATTCTAGTTTCAAAAGCTTTATGAATATGATTTTCTGTTACTGAGAAAGACGCTTTCATAGCATTCTTGCGATAGTCTTAAAACTGCTTTGAGCGCTGCATTGAAGTTTGTAATACGAAGTTATTTGGCGGTATTCTCGGAAGACCTGTGCTCTCAAACTCTCGGATTAACCTAATTTTCCACAGACGTATAACGGTGCTCATCAAACAATAGGTGTTGAATTATTAGCCCGTCCCTTGACGATATATTATCCAAGAGAGGGTGTCTTATCCGTCCCTAATTAAAGGGGAATACATAATAGAGTTTTTGTCCGAATGAAAGTGATAAAAGGTCATTCGCTCACTCCCTCACTCACAGTTGAATGAATGAATGCTAATGTGTATGACGTAGGGGGCCGCGGTCTTATGTCCGCGTTGTCCGACATATCGCCGCGCGGGGTGGTTATTGTACTGTCGCATTATTTGCGTTAATTTCCAAGCTTTGTAATGATAATTGTATGAGAAGGTTTAATTATTGTTTCCTTTTGTTCATTTCGTAGTTTTTAATGTATTTTTGTGACTGAGTAACGTGTATTTGCTTGTCATTTCGATTGTTTTGGTCAGTTCTTTAGAGCTAATGGAAGAAAAATTTGTCGTATTTTTATCGGTAGAATGATTAAAGCAGTATACCTTCGTTATCTATAATCATGTAATAATGTTACTGATATAAATTTGCGATTTTTTTGGTTTTTTTTTAAATTTAATCATGCAAAAATGTGTAAACAAAAATTTGGCTATGTGGTACCTACATAATGATTTGTAGAATTAACTCAGAATTATTTTAAGCACCTCACTTTTTGACAATATTGTTCACTTTATTTTCTAATGGATTTTGGGGTGAATTACGAATTATAAATAGGTATCTATGTATTAAAGTGGATTGAGTTTGGGATGATGATGATAAAAATAAGGTGCGTTTTAGTGGGATGAATACGGAAAAGCCCAAAACCATTATTTTGCGTTGTTAATTTGCTGTTTTATTAAAACGTATTCTTGTTCTTAAATATTGCTTATTACAGAAGAGTATACCGTTGTGCCCATCTGACCTAACTTCGTTTATATATCGGGTAGGACGCGCCAATAGATGCTTCACATCAACGTTCCCAAAGTAAATCCATCTCGCAGCGTATCATAAGATACCCTGTGAATATAGCGCTGTACAAAATGAGAAAAATCGGTGAACTATTTGCAAGCTGCGAAATTACCACATATTTAGTACTTCTGATTTTGGAGGTCCAACGGGTTCTAAAAAAGAGGTCGTACGGGCACCGTTTTATTAATTTTTATTTTGGAGGTCGAACGGGTACCAAAAAAGAGGTCGTAAGGGCACTTTTGAAAAAGGGTCCAAACTTTGAGGTCCTACGGGTACGTCGCCGCACCAACGTCCCTCTACAGAGGCGTTCGTGTAGATCAAGTAGCTTACTGTGAAATACTTCAAACTAATAAAATGTGAAATATTTGTAACGATGTTTATAGCTCTACTTGCTCTTGCCCGCGGCTTCACCCGAATAAAATTCCATCGAAAAGTTAACCTATATTTTACACCCGTAGATAAACGGCATCAGAATTTCACGCGGGCCGATTCGCTGGCAACAGCAAATTTGAATCTGGTATTTGTTACTTTATGAAAAAGTTCTAAAAAACTGATAACACAGGCAGGCGAAAATATTAAGTATATCAGCAATACAAATTCTAAGTTAACGTAATTGCACGTGTTTCCTTCTGCCACAATCCCGGGTCCTTTAAGCGGGGTGTGAAAAGGCATCTATCTAGGCCGTCAAGGTAGGGACCACCATTTTGGGACGAATGGTGATTGGAATGGCGGCCCGTACCCTCTGGACTTTACCCAAGCTTCTTACAGTTCTTACCATCTAGCGGGGTAAAGTCAATTGACAGACTTAATAAAAAATATAAAAAATTGAAACGAAATACCTACGCTAAAGGCAGTTGAAACAAAAAGGAATAACTTCACCGTGCCCTAGCTCTAACACATTTGCTGACAATTTAAAATGTGTCCCAATGTAACCTTGCATTATTTATCAGACGAGGTACAGCATTAGCTAATTAGAAAGGATCGTAAACTCCATACCAAGTGTTTCATTATTTTCTTTCATTATTGCCAGCGAATCGCCACGGCCAAATTAAAAGGCCACATTAGTATTTAAATTCTTCAAGGAGAGGATTGCAGGTGCACACATGGGTACTCTTTTTATTTCTGTCAGATTGTACTTTTATGTAAGTTTTGGAACCCAAAGCCCTTATAGCAGCCGCCCTACAGTTGTATTGTCGCTCACGTTTGGACCGACAAATATTTTTAAAGTCACATAAAATAACCCAGTTCATGTTTCCATACAGCGGGCAACTCGACCTAGATCTAAAATGAAAATGCTATAATACAGTATTTTTTCTGTATCATTAAATCGTCTACGAATTCTTTGAAAGGGTTTTCTATTTACTTTTCAGCTGAATGTTGTGGAGCCGATCGCGTCGAAGTTGTTATTTCGCTTATTTTACGGTAAAATGTTGTTTGAAATGTGAGAGGAATAAGCGAAGAAAGCTTTTAAAAGGTTCGAGTAACAATTGTACGTTGTAAATAGCGTAAAGTATACTCTTCGCATTCACAACAACTAGTAAATATTGCAAAACTTAGATAACACACTACTGCAAACCTCAATACTAAGTCAATATACTAAGCATTTAAATAGGTACCTATAGCGGTAGGTGAATATTTTGCACATTGGCAATACTTTATCGTGGTTCGGTCGGGAGAACAGTAATAAAAAGTGATGAACTACCCACATTACGTAAATTAATGTTCTTTTTTTACTTTTCCATCGACTAAGTGATGTAATAATAAGTAAAAGACTGTCTTTGTGTGTGTTAATTTGCATAATGTGTAGTATAGAGCATATCTAGTTAGTGGTAACAGTGTATTAATAGCCTCGGGACATCCCTGAGACCGGTCACAGATTGGCGTGATTGATGTCCCAGCGCTGTAACATGTCTACACTGCTTACACGTATTTATTTATTGTTATATTGTCTTTTGTATATATGTATATGCTGTGTTAACAAAATCTGAATCTGAATCTTTCTCCTAATGGTACTTATAAATGATATTTACAAATAAAAACTTTTAATACGAATTAGCGTATTATTCGAATAAACTGTACAACTCAAAACAACTAAATATTTTTTAGACCAGCTCTATAGTACCAGATTATCGTATTGTCATTAAAGAAATGCAAGTATTCCAAATTTGAGTCAAATATGACATCAGTAAGTGGTCCTAATTGGGCTTCCAACATTTGATCCATGTTAAAAGATTACCAAAAAATTAAGCAAGTTGAAATATAGCTCGTAAAAAATATATATTCTACTTATACACATATGCCTAAGTACTAAACTCATATTTTAATCTCCTCTTACATGAGGGTAATGACCTCGCTTGACTTTATCGATTAATTCTAAGAAAATATACGCAGAGATAATTTATGGCGAGACGCTAAGGAGTCAAACTGCGTGCTCCCGTGGTACTCTTATTGCAAGTGTAAATATTTTTCCCAACTGAGACGAATCCTCACAATGTTTATCAGTAAATTTAGATGTTTATATACACCCAGTGTGGTTGTTATTAAATCTTTATATCAAAACCTTTTAAACTGGAATTTTTCATAGCTAGTCATGCTAGCTAGGAGTTTTAAATAAAGTATAATCACACCAATTCTGTGACTGAAACCTTCATACATATAGACGGCAAAACTTAGGACTCGACGCGCAGTTTTTTTTTATACCACGTAGGTGGCAGTCAAGCACACGGCCCACCTGATGGGAAGCGGTCACCGTGGCCTATGGACGTGTGCAACACTAAAGGTGTCACACACGCGCCGCCTACCCTGAAAAGAAGGGCGGAGGGCAGTTGATGTAAGTACGTACGCAGCGCCAGAATCAGTTAAAATCACCTCTTCTTACAATACTGTTATGTTAATTAGCAGTGGGTGCAGATCCAACGTAATGTGTACCCGAGCTGAGTCTGGACAATGCGACACAATACCGCGAAGATCAATACAGTAACCTACTGTAACATCAGCTGCAACAACAATAAAAACGTGACCCATTTAACAATCAAAAGTGAAACGAAACAAAAAGGTCCAAACGTAAATATGAAGGAAGTGTGTTGCCAGTTGCTGCACGCACTTGTGTTGGTGGAAAATATTGCCAACGGGAATAAAGCTTACATAAGGCTTTTAAGCTTTTAAGTTAGGTCTTAACTTAGTACGCACACCTGTGACTTAATTTAATTTAGGAAATTGAGTTGAAATGAACTAAGTTGTGAAAGATAATTAATTATGTTTTTCTTGAAAATGAAATCACTTCTAAATCCTAATTAGAAAGATATTTAAAACTAAAAATTTGACTGTGTAATCTGTGTATTCATTTTCAAAACGAAGGTAATGAAATAAAAATATTTTAAATGAGTGATAACCTACCAAATTGGAATTTTTCAAGAGGAAGGTGGTCACCACTGCTCATAAATGCTTGATATCATTTTCGTGATTCATACCCACTATAATATTTTCCATGCATTGATAAAATTTTCAGAAAACCATAAATTCAAAATATTATTTACATTGACATAGGGAGCGATGCTGATATTATAATAATAATACCTGTTCTAAATGCCGAGATATCGCAAATATGATTGCTATCAACTAAAATGCACAACTTAATTTGGTGGCAACATTGACATTAGACGTGACATAATCCAAATCAAAGTTAACACACGTTACCACCCAACTAGTCCAAACATCCCCCTCAAATAAACATGCATGATAATTGCAACGATGCCTACAACTTACCATAGCTATAACCGAAGTAATTTCAAGCTTCCGAAGTAACCATAAAACCCTGAGCCCTGCATATATTAATACTCTAGCTATTCGTGGTTTAAGTTATAATGGAGAATTGGCTTAATCGAGTAAATTTTGTGTGATCTTTCAACACCAACGTTGTTGAAGCGTTCGCGGCTCTTGTTAGGGTGGTCCCGAGAGATAATCCCGCTGATGCCGTCAGGTTGCGGTGCTCAATCGGCAGCGGATTAAATGTCTGATTGCACTCCTTATACGGGAATGACTATTACTCTCTGGGTGGGACATGGTTTTGTATTGTTGTACGATCGTAACGAATGCTTCTTAACTTGCAGTTTTCAATAAATCAGTAAATTTATGTATGTTTATCCACATTCTGTAACCCATAACACAAGGTAGTTAAACTATGCTTAGGTACTTGGGTCTAGTGATAGCACTGTGTAGATTGTCGTAGATTTTTTTTTATATATAGGACACGTCAATTTGACTTCACCTCGCCTGATGGTAAGCTGAAGGTAAAGTTTTATTTTGTTGCTCACGTATTAAATTAAGTCCTTAGTTTCATACATCCAACCTACAAATGAAGAGAAAGCAGTATTTCTCAATGTAAATTAGGTTACAACGCCAACTCCTGCTACAGCAAACTGTGGCAAAACATGACCTATTTGCTTAGAGTTGTATTCTAGAGGTGAATTGGGTCACCAGAACGAAAAACTGGTCAATTACGAGTCCAACTCACGCACTGAGGATTATAAAACTGGATTGAGGAATGACTTTAGGAATACAATATGGGGTTCTTCAAGAAGGGCATTAGAAGATTTTTCTAGGGTCGACAGCATGAGCGTCACGCCCCTAGAGTTGCACACGTCTCATTCATTCCCATTAGGTGGGCCGTGTGCTTGTCTGCCACCTAAGTGGTATATTTTTCCCAGTTGATCCTAGTCGTATCCAAAGCTTTCACCTCAGAGTCTGGGGTCCGCTTTACCAGTCTTAACTGCGGATTTGGCTGAACCTCGATATTTAGTCTGCCTCCTGAGTGGTATAAAAAAAATGGAATCACATCTCAAACTTACACTACAATGATACCTACTAAGGTAACATGAACAGTATTACAAAAAAAATGCTAGTCGTACATAATGTAGTAACACAGATCTCAATTCTCTTCAAACTCCCACAGATTATTATTTTCTAACTTGTCCGCAACTAGTACAACTTTGCCTTAAACTGTTCTAGATTATCTTTTCTTACAATGTAACAAAAAGAATCTCGGTTGCCGCAACGAGGGTTGCATGTTGATGTGCTCCACAGGACACAATCACATTTTCTATCAAGAATACAGTTCAAATTATCTTTTTATTGTCTATACTAATACATGTATATAATTATAATGTCTGCTACCTAAGTGGTAAAAAAAAATGAAGCTGAAGAGTTTGCTAGTTTGTTTGGTTGAACGCGCTAATCTCAGGAACGACTATTCCGAATTTGAAAAAATATTTTTGAGTTGAATAGCTCATTAGGCTATATATCATCACGCTTCTGTCTAGGAGAGCAGAGCAGTAATCATCGGGCAAATTTGCATACATTATTGCAAAACTTTTGGTTGAATAAGTGCCATGGGGACGAAGCCGTGTGAGACAGCTAGTGTGGTATAAAGAGGTATATAATCCAGGTATTTATATATCCAGACAGGCTCTATTCTCAGTGTAGATGACTATCAAACTCGAGCATTCGAGAACTACTATACCGTCTAGACCATTAAAAAAGACATTATATGATATTCCGCTGTGACCATGAACGATAACAAAATATTTACTTGTTTAACTGAGCCGTCCGCAGCCATAAAGCGATTTGACTATTCGTGACTGTGATTACCTAACGCCTCATCACTACCTACGCGTATTCTAGTGACATAGTTTCCAACTAAAAGTATTATCTTCAATGGAACTGTTTACAGAATTTTGAACAAAAGCTAGACTAGAATTACTATTATTGTATGTATGTCAACGTTTTCTAAGATAAACAATTCGTGGAATGAATTATCCACTTTAGTAGACCTTTATTTGAACTTCAAATAGGCTTACTTTTGCTGTTTAACACATTAAAATAAAACTGTTATTTTCATGAAGCGAAAGATTCTTAAAGAACTTGTTTTACCAAATTTGTTTTGCCCATATAGTAACCATATTTATTTCAAATGTTATACTAACTGATAACTAAGTCGCTAACTATTATTAGCCCGCGGCTTCACTTTCGTGGAATTCTGTTACCTTTCCATTTTTCCATGGAAATCTATTCCAGTGAGAAAGTAGCCTAATTTTTCCAAACTATAATCTATCCCTGTACAAAATTGCCCATACATTCATACTTAAGATAATAATAATAGAATATTGATCTCGTAAGTTATAATTCTAACTTAATTTAAACTTCTAAAGACACTTTAAACCGTTAAATAAATAAATTTTAAAGCTCACTTAAAACACTCTTTGTCAGCAACTAGCGCATACCAATTTCAAAAATAAAACTACACAACGTGAACTAGTTAGCAGTTGTGTGACATTCTGTCAACACGAGCGGCCACATTTGTCCCCTGTCGATTGAGTACGTTTTTTGTTCAAGTTGCGGGCGATCGAGTGCGGTCGTCGCGGCCGACGCGGCTCGCTACGCCCCCCGCTACTTGCGGGCACTTTTTAGACAGATCAGTTTGTAAGTTACGGGTTTTGAAGTCGAGTAGTAGACACCTAGAGATGCGATAGCTGGAACTTCCTTGTTAAACTAGTTTAAAGTGTAGTCTGTAATTATATAAAGACGATTTGAGCTGTTGAAAATAGTATTAATAGGATTGGATTTGACTTTTAAATACATTTTAAATGCACATACAGCTGTCCACATACAGCTGTTGGAATTAGTGTAATTAAAGCAAATCTAGATAGAGTTTCTCACAAGTTGACGAATGATTTGCACTGCAAAAACAATTAATCAAACCTTCAATGTAGAGCGATTAATATCTACACCACTACGCCAACCACGAAAGGTGCCAACTCTCACGAACCAGCGAGTTCTACGCACGGCAGTTGACAAATCTAGGCAACATAACATAACATAACATAACATAAACTCACGCCTATATCCCCGAAGGGGTAGGCAGAGGTGCTAGCACCCACGTTTCACCAGTTTATGTTTAGGTCCCAATGTAATAGGTGGCGAGCCTATTGACATTAACCAGGCACTTATAAACGTGCGATAAATTTTAATACACACATAACTTCGAAATGTGGCCCGGCACCGGGCCAAGTCACCGGGGCAGATGGGATACACCCGAAAAGTCATTGGTGTGTGCCATGGTGAACCTAAGCAACAAAGAATATAATTACCTATCTAACATAAAACACCAATTCTTTTCAAATAATAGCATTAATTAACAAAAACCGGTAGTATTTACAGAACTGATAACACAGTCCATCAGCATGCTATCCAGATTTGAGAACAATCAACGTAATTAGTTTCACAACGATTTCAAATGCGGTACAAAATTCTAAGCCAGCGAGCATCCTGCAGGTTCAGTACAATAATACATTTACAACAAAGCTGAGGCTGCCCTGAGACTGCAACGAGCATCAAGCATTGTGTGTCGGAGGCACGAACATAGTTTTAACTCTATCGTTTGCATTAGAATGCTTTCATGTGAAGTTGGGAGTTAAAAACTATTTATAAAATAGTACTTATTGAAAATCGTGAATAACACTGCTAACGATTTTAATTTACCGTTATAAAGTGATGACTAAAAATGTCATGGTGATTGCCAAATTGACACAGCGATATATATTTATTTCATTTATTTTTATTTTTATTTATTCTCTTAATTGCAAATACAGGTAGGTATATAAGATGTTATGTTCTGATGTTAAGGTAACACTGTACTAAGCCTTACGGCGTGCAGCACATTTTTAACATAAGTCAATAATTACTAGATTTTTAGTTAACATGTCAATAAAATATAATACATTCCAATAAGTCAATAAATATTATAATATACACTTGTAGGTACTTATTTTGGCATGCAATTGTGAGTTTGGATATTCTGTTATGTTGAAAATGGACTTGATAATATTTGGGAGTATAGATTATATTTTGATGGTAAAAATGTAGATGTAGTGATTCTATTTACCATTTCAACAACACAGGTCGGCATAATAAATATAAAAATGAAATATCCCCCTTTATTATTGTATAAAATGCAACTTATTTGCGACCATAAAAAACTCAATCAAAGCAAAAAAAAAAAACCAATAAAAAAAATCAGAAAAAACATCTACCAACTTGAGATTTGTTAACCGTCATTAAGTACATAAACCCACGTTATTAAGTCTATGGAAACATACAGTATTGTTTATTATTAACTTCACTGAAAATAGTACCTATGTCTCGCACATAAACATGCCAAGCTCAGACACCGCCTACTCACTTATCATTTAAAGAAATGTCAAAAACGCACTCGCCCCATCTGCTTTGGGATCAGAAACAAAAATAATGCAGTTCTATTTTGACTAGCGCTGTCAAGGGGCGTGCAAGCGGAGCGAGAAAGTAACCCTCACAATTACACAGATATATTTGTGCACGAGCTCGTCGCGACTACATTATATTATTATGTGTATGACTGTACACACGACGGGCTGCAGTGACGAACAAATTCCAAAACTAGTGGAGCAGTGACAATGACTGTACAAGTATAATGTATACCTACATATACAACAACACATACTATCAATAAGTCTCATAAGATTTTGATTATAGTTTCATACCAATTACACATTTTCGGGTAAGTACGATACTTTTCGGGTTTTAAGATACATACTCGTATTTTACTATAGTTTACATTCTTATGCAATATATTTTTATTTTTAATACTTATTCTGTTGAAAGGCAGCTAGCAAAAAAACTACTAGCAGTACATAGTTCTTTTAACCTGTATGTCTTTAATTACTTTCAATAATTACAATTCAAAGTCTTAACGTTCTAAATTCCATACAAGATCAAATCACCGTCCTATAATAGCTTGCTCACATCACCATCGGTATGTGTTCCGAGAGAGGTGTGCAATACATCGCGGGAGACAACTCAATTTACTGTTACATCCCTGCCTGCAAGATGCACTCCCCCTCACATCTCCCCCTCGCCCCTCGCTCGTCACTTCACCTTGATTAATATAAACAAACTTTATTACAACATCCAACTACACTTGCGTCTTGTAAACCCTCCGTATTATTATAATGTCTCAATGTCTGAATATAGCGGTAAAGTTAAAAGAGAAAGCTTTGGATTGAGACTATGCAACTTTGTCAACGTTGGTACAAATTTTGGTGTAATTAACTGGTATTAGTATTATTGTTTTGTTAGTGATGCTTGAGGGTAAATAAGCATAGCCTGTCTTACAATAATAAGGCAATCACTAAATTGGTATCATCGAAGCAATGTCAAGGTCAATAACAAGGAAACATTTGTTATTCTAATACGATACTTATTGGTAACTTAATTGGAATCAATAAACAAACTAGTATAATTATAGAATAGTTTTTCGTAAGTATCTTTTCCTGCAGGTATACACTTCATTCTTCCTTGGTTTATTCCGATTGTGAAAGAATATAATAATATTGTTGTTAGAAAGAAAATGTACAAAAAAAGCCTAGGGTTGTTAGTAAGTGTATACCAGTAAATTCAATCATTAACTTATCGCAATTCACTACCTACTCTGTACTCAAATATGATACTCACGTGATTTTTGCCCCACTAAGGTGTGACTGGTTACTGCCAGCGACTAAGCTAGCCAGAATTTTCATGATATAGAGTTTGAGCACTTGGT
Source organism: Lithosia quadra (assembly GCA_963576445.1). Classification (NCBI taxonomy): domain Eukaryota; kingdom Metazoa; phylum Arthropoda; class Insecta; order Lepidoptera; family Erebidae; genus Lithosia; species Lithosia quadra. The sequence continues at coordinate 143,186 of OY754891.1, read as the reverse complement.
GCAATCCAATGTTATTTTAGTAGTTCGTAGTTGCCACTAGGGAGTGTTTACATAAAAGGCCGTGACTCCTCCGGCTAATATAGCGAGTCCATTGCCATTTCATTTTACGAAATAAATCGATAACTTTAGCTCTTTGATAAAAACTACAAAGGACTGAATAGTCTTCACGTAATTGGTGAAAGGAACAAGAATACTGAAATAAAACGAGCCCGTAGCGTAAAGAAAAAAATATAAAGTACCTAAATAATAAAATTAAAAGACTCCTTTGAAAAAATTCCCAAGTTCTTTGAAGCCTCCGATGTTGACGAATATAATAATACCGCTAAAAGCCTGTCCGTAGGTTTCCGTGTATTGACTCGGCTTCATATAAAAGATAACTGAACAAAATGTATTGTTATATTTTCAGCAATTTTGAAATCTCGTTAAATTTTCAGAGCTTCAAGCAAAAACATATGACTACAGCAATTTGGACGGCGTCCACTAGTAAATTAGTTCCGAGGGAAGCCAGGCCGGAACTCATGCTAACCATAAATCTGAACTTAATGAATTGCGATGGGGTAAAAAAATTAATAATACAAAGAACAGCACTCGAATAACTTTTTTAGCTGTTATTAATTGGGTTAAGGGTGGAACAGCCCTCTGATATATGTTACTGTGAAGGGGTGACGGAATGTTTGTACGATGAATTGATACAGCCTAATGATACGAGACATGAATAAGGGAATCTAGTAGAGTACGATGCAACTTTGATAACTGAGAGGGGAAAAAGGAACGATTTTGTTATACTTGTCTGGTTATTTGGACATCCTATATAATAGTGATAAATATATCGAGACAGTAAATACAGTTAAAATACCTTTTTTATACTACTTAGGTGGCAGACAAGCACACGGGCCACCTGATGGCACGCGGTCACCATGGCCTATAGACGTGTGCAACATCAGAAATGCCACTCGTTCTGCCGTGCCGACCCTGGAGGGGAGGGGCGTTGAGGAGTTGGGGGGGAGGGATTGGAGAAGGGGGTTGTGAGTTCTAGCTACCCTACCGGCTTACCGGCTACTTAATTACCTTAAATCATTATAAAATCATTAAAATTATAAATTGGTAAGCAACGTATGATTTAACAAAATTGTAATAAACGTATTTTTGACCTTCAATATAGTAATTGAACGAGTTCCAACGATGAACGTACGTGAAATGAAAGCGATTAAAGCAATTTACTAGGGTTGGTCATTAAAATATTATTTTCTCCATATAATCGAATATGCCTTGTGCTTTATACAAACTGTCCATATAGACACTTTTAAATTGTGTTTAATCACTCTCCTTTCGTGTAAAATTGAACGTAAATATTGACTAAAAGTGATGGTAGCTGAATGGATAAGAACGCGGCCGGTACTCAGAAGTACCGAGTTCGAATCCGGCCGGACAGCACCAATTTGAATTTCACTTTGTGGAATTTATATGTGTTAATCACATGATTTACCATCTGCTGACGGTGAAGGAAAACATCGTGAGGAAACCCGCATATCCTAGAAGAAATTCTAAGGACATGTCCGATCCACCAACCCGCATTAGGCCAGCGTGTGTGGATTAAGGCCTAAACCCTCTCAGCACTCATAAGAGGAGAGGAGACCCGTGCCCAGCAGTGGGACATAGATGGGTTATTATTGAGTAAAATATCACTTCTTTTATTTTCAAAAGAATAAATCGGTATCAGTCTATTAAGTTACACGTATTAAAGCAATGTCATTTTGATTTAAAACACATTTACTTAAGCGTACGTGATTTAGTTCGCGCAGTCGCGACGTTCAATTGAAACGAAAATGATATCTTTAATCTTCATCTATCGGCAACTGTCCTGGGATGAAATTCACTCAGTTCATTTATTGTTAAAGTAAGTACTTAAGACTTTTTCTTTTGAATTCAATATAATCATCATTCAATTATTTTTTACTTTCTAGTACGCAGGTATTTATTTGGTTTTATGGTTTAATTTTATTATGGTCTAACTTCCTCCTTTTGTAAGTCAATGAAGTTTATACTAAAACCTATACTCCAGAATATAAAAAAATTGCATCAAAATCGGTTCAACTAAACGCAAGATAATCGCGACAAACATACATACAAACATACAAGTCAAACAGTGAACCTCATTTTTAAGTTGGTTACAAACTTGTAGCGATTATTATTTATTTATTTTTTATAGTCGATAGGCTCGCGTTTGACAACTAACTCACCTGATGGTAAATGACGAGTACGCATGCCTAGAAGTAGCCCGTTTACTCTAGACTTAAAGACTCCCAGGTTATAGCTTACCGGAAACACAGACTCGGGCAGGGCATTCCACTCTTTAGCTGTATGCATAAATTAACGTATTGCTGAAGCGATTATAATAAATATCAAATGTTCAGTAAGTATAGTTCGCATGTGATAAATTAGCATTTACTTTAACGTAAAAGTAGTAAGTAGTACGTGGGTAGTTTTAATCTCATGGCAACTGCAAGTAATATTTCTCAGTTACAGTGTAAAGACTACATAAACAAAACACACCGTTGTCGCCTCCGTAATCCCATAGCCACTACTCACCAGTTCCACCAACAAAGATAAAGTACTTCCAAACTACTATACCATAATATTATCCTAGTAAAATAAAAATAGCAGAATAATGAAAGCGAATTTTACGACAAATTCGCCAAGAGTTAATGGCGCGTTACACCATAACGTGCAAACGATATAGTGCACCAAATAAATGCATGGCGTTGTCTACACCATAGCCTCAGTGTGTTTATTGTAACCCCTCGTTTCCTCAATCGAGCGGAGTCCCCTCACATTGATAACACTCCATTCCCAAGAGATTCCCTCATTTACGATTCGCCATGATTAGTTCACGGGAAATTGAGCACTATGGCGTTCGGAATAAGTATCATAATGAATGCTAATGTCAAACATTGTGGTTATCGTATTAATGACAGTGTAATTGAAGGAGCCACGTTGCAATTATTGATTCGCCCCGTGTGATATCGCCTTTGATCCAGTATTGCGTCCCCGTTCGATCTATTTGTGTGTTAATCTATCCACAGGAGTCCTGTGTATCGGGTAATGTTACTTCATCAACTGGCTTTCATGGAAGTGGCTCATTTAAGCGACTTGGCACCTTTTTTGGTTGCCAACTCACGGTATATAAAAATGGATTAAAACAAAAGCTTTAAATAAATTGTTATTACTCGCCCCTTTTAATTGTATTTCTGAATAACATCTAATTCTTATAATTTCATTCATTCTCTGAACCTTTTCCCAACTCAGTTGGGGTCGGCTTTCCAGTCTCACTGTGATGCGGCTGAACTTCGATATTTTCCGTGGAGCGACTGCCATCTAACCTCCACAACCAATGGTCCAATGACCAATGGCGATATCGAAGTTCCAAGTTAGACTGGTTGGACTTTTGTGGGCTCCAACTACCCGTAACGACTGCCTTAGATGTTTGTATGGCAACCGGGACCGACGGCTTAACGTGCTCTCCGAGGCACTAATAAACCTAATTCTTATAGTTTAATATATAAAAATAATTCTGCATAACGTCAAGCTGAGGGCCACCACTATAGTACTATCGGTGTATGTAGTGGTGACCCCCGGTCCTGAAACTTTACCTTTAGCTTACCATCAGGCGAGGTAGAGTCATGTTGATGTGTCCAATATGAATGAAAACAAATTCAATAAAAAAACATTAAAAATCAAATTTGTTTTTTGGAATGTCATTCCACTAGAATTCATGTTATTAATAGTTTAGTAATGTAGTTTTATAGGGGACTCAAATATTAATTTGTGTTTATTAACAGAAAAGCATTCTGGAAAGATCGAGAAACAAAGGCCCTCTCACTTCAATCTATAAGTATTCCTTTCCTTTCACCCCTAGTTAACTGTTGTTTATCCTTCTAATAATGTAAGGGGAAAAACCCAGTTATATTTATAGGTAGAATTGTATGCGTTGTCACGTTTAATCAAAGGTCCGCCCCCTCACGGAAAGCTCTCCATCCCTCGACGAGTCTCAGGGGCCCCGTGAACATATTTCATACATGGACAGTGAATGTGCTAATTATGCAAACGACTGATGGAATTCTTGCTAAGAAATGGGATTCTGAACATTATATATATACCAGTTATAGTTTAACATCGTTCTGGAGTTTTAGCAATGTTATAATAGCATTCTATTGTGGTTTTGCCATTATGAGGCAGACTGTACGAATAAATTTACAAGAAGCCGGGTAGTTCTCAAGATATATTATTGTTTCGACTGTACCTAACAAGTATTCTCAATCAGAATCGAACAAGCAAGATACATTTAGTAATGAAACACAATAAATAACACAGATTTATTTTGTTTCGAATTGGGAATTTTTGTAGCAACATTTATTAAAGCTAAAAAATAGATGCTTAAATAATCCATAATATATCGCTATACATACATAAAAGGCAATGGGGCTTCATTTAAATACCTAGTAAGACTATTATAAATGCAAAAGTTTGTATTTATGTTTGTTACTCAATCACATCAGAATCTGAAATAATAAACATTATAATAGATATTATGGATAATAAGATAAACAAACAAAAAATGAACCGAACAACTTGTATTCACGATGGATGTGAGCTTACAAATCATAATTTCGCTGGTGTATCGATCCAATATAGTTTTATTTGTCTGAGAACAAACTTCAGCTATTACGAGGCGCATAACTTAAACACGTTAATAACTGCTGCTCGCAGCGATCCATGCCATAAATATTAGCTATACTTACTATAATAGCAACAATATATATTTTTAGGAACCATACGTATTTTCTATTTTGCGAAAAACTTTGATATTTTAATCCTGACTATAGTTTTAAATCTGAAATCTGTCTTTATCAGCAGTTTTAACATTTACATAAACCTTAGCAAACTCATCATAAATATAAGAATCAATAATAATTTACAATGAACATTGTTAATGGATAGTTTCGATATAAATAAATATGTGTGTGTGCGTGCGTGTGTATATGTGAGGGTGTGTATGTGTGTATGTTTGTGTGCATGTCTGTGTGCGTGCGTGTGGGTAAGTGTGTGCGTACGTGTACACGTGCGTGAGCGTGTGCGTGTGCGTTTGCTTTTGCGTGTGTGTGTGTGCGGGTGGTAGAATGACCTCGTTATATTGTACTCGTTAGTGATTCATTGTTCTTTTGTGTCTGAGATTAAGTTATCTTTAATGTAAATATTTTCATATTTGTGTATGTTTCGACAAAAATACAGCGTAAATTTTAATATTCATGTGTTACATGACGCGGCGGCATTGACTTACTACGTCAAAGGTCAGGGTTTGATGAGAGCGCGGTACAAATATAAGTTATTTTTTTATAGTCGATAGGCTACTTTTGACCACTATTATTAGGACCAATTAAATGTTGTATTTAGATATTAGCATTTCTGTTTACTGGTCAACTAAACTATTGATTAAATATTAAGGATGCACCAATGCCTGGCTCATCAGTAGCTCACACACAGTGATACAGTAACCTACTACTTATCGTATTGGCAACGCCATGATGGTCGTTTCAACCAATCAATCCAAACGATTTATATAACCGTTTGAATAACCGTTCTGATAGTGAGTGTACACAGAAAATCTTCAGTCGGTCGTGCAATGTGTTTGCGGGCTTCACGGTACACTCGGCTCAGAAAGGCTTTAGCCAGGGAAAATTGAATTTAATCCTTTCCCGGATTGCGCCAGCATTCCTGCTAAAGGCCACAACTTGCGCTGAGCGTGTACGAGCTTGTTTGAGTCCAGCGTCCGACAATTATATCGTGCGAAAGTGTCCAGCGTTCATTCGATTGGTGAATTCGATTTTCGTTCCATGTAACAGATTTGATAAATTAAATCCTTATAACATTTCGTCGATCTGCTCACAGAGGGAGTATCGTTAGATGGAAAGGGTTTACTGGAGATCTTTTTTATATTACTTAGGTGGCAGACAAGCACACAGCCCACCGGATGGGAAGTGGGCACCGTGGCCTATGGTCGTGTGCAACATCAGGAGTGACACACTTGCGCTACCGACCCTTGAGGGGGAGGATTGGGAGGTTTGGGGGTGATTGTAGTTGGGGATTGGGGGATGAGGCCCCCCTCATTGTGAACTCTGGCTACCCTACTTACCGCCGAAAACACAACACAACGGTTATTATGGGTGCGGTGTTCTGTAGGGCGGAGGCACTACTCCAGACGGACTGTTCAGTTCGGACGGTAGATACCGTCGTGTCCTACGTCCGTTTATAACACACTATCCGTGTGCTAGACCTCTTAGTGTGTGTTTGGTGTAGTTTGGCGCTAGATTGCGCTGTGTCTTAAAATATATTATTGTTAGTAGCTTCGTGCCCGTGAAATACTGATTCCATTCTATCGTCTTCCCATCCCGATTTTGTTATACAACGTAGGTAGCAAACAAGTACACAATTTTAAATCTTTCAAGCACTAAAAACGTGCCGAAAAGTGTGTGAAGTGATTGCAACAGTATTTCTGTTTCAGTCATAAAATTACAAAACACTATAAAAATTAACTGCCATCCAATGTGTTGTATTTACAAATGTTTGTGTTTGCTCAATCGTTAAAGTGCTGCGTAGTTTTTAATCGCGTTAAAATCCAAACCATTTCTATGCTAAAGTAATCCATACCAAATCCCTCTATAGTTAAGTTTCAAATGACAAATATACAAACAAAAGAAACTACAAAATTGACTAAGTAACTCATTTTGCGTTCCTAAATTCTTTTCAAATTCTTCCTTAAATGTCCATCAGACATATTTAAAGTAATAACAAACGAGATAGCTATGACAAACGTTTCTTTCTGTTCTCCGTATCTGTGTAATAAATGTCAGGCGATTATTGTGATTCCACTTGCGTTGTATCAAGTGAGTTCGAGTCGTTGTTGAGTTCGTTCGAGGAGTGGACTCGTGGTAGGCTCAGCGCGCACTACTCACAAGTTTACTACGAGTATAGTTCTTCTAGTTGCTTTATCGGGATGTTAATCGATAATCTGGTTCGTCGGGAACGTGTTCAAAGTTTGTGTTTGTGTTGTCTTACATAGTATATCACATTTCGAATTTATTGTTTGTTATGTATGTAGATCAAATGCTCCCTAAGACATAGTATCGAGGAGTCCATCATCCTTTTTCTTTTTTTTATCGTGTGGAAATCCCCATAGATATCGCCCCCGTCGGCCATCGGGGGTGTTTATATCGGGATTGAACTGACTAAAACCGCACGCCTTCTCGGGTCTTAATTACCGTGGTGTAAGATTACCCAATAGGTATATCCCTCGCACCTCAGCTGACCTCAGGCCATCTACGGTTTTAAGATGGCCCCCTCGACCCTGAGCATCGATTTTGCAGTTGCTCTATAGAGCTCGGGGTCTACTTATAGTTTTTATTGGTAAGTTGACCTTTCTGGAATCGATTGCTGTCTGACCTCCCAAAAACAAGAGGAAACTTGAGTTAGAGCATCATTCGTTGTTCAGGTGCACTAACAGGTGAGGTTGACTAGGGCCCCAAACATGTTAGTGAGGTCGTAAACCTCTCGAAGAGTATCTCATTTATGTGAGTACTCAACCGGTATCAGTCTAATATACTTACAGAAGTTCCATGTTTTTTTATACCATATAGGTGGCAGACAAGTTCATGGCCCACCTGATGGAAAGCGGTCACCGTGGCCTATGGACGTCACACACAAGACCAGGGGTGTCACACTCGCGCTGCCGACTCTGTAAAACCTTCTAATGCCCTTCTTGAAGAACCCCATATTGTAACCACGTTTTGGGTTTTTATAAAAAACTAACAAATATTATATAGGTATAATAATGGCAAAGCAACGTACGAATGCAATGTGCATATAAGCTCTGATTTACGAACTATTCCAAGCCAGGTTCCAGGGCGCGGCCCGCGGGATTGCTCTCCGTATGAAAAGGGTGCGACTGTAATCCACCTCGCTGGCTTCATGCGGATTTGTTAACTTCATAAACCTTCAGTACTTTTTCAGAAGTTACAAAATTTTGATTTCCAAGAATATGGCATGTTAACAGTTCAGCGAATACTGCCACTTGTGGTGCGTAGTGCGGTCCTAGGTATTCATTAATATGCCTTTATTACAGAATACCGGCACGTAAATTGGCCAGACGCCTCATATGCGCAAAGGTCGATCTTTAGGTCCCCTTTGAGGTATGAGCGGGTCGCGGGAGACGCGGTTGCGCCGTCGCGGACATATGATTGGTTCGTCACTTGACGGACCAATCAGATGTCTCCGAGAGACGTCTTGTAGCGAATCAACGTTCCGTTCGTTCGTACTTTGAATCATTTGATTGGCTCAAAGTGCACGATGCGCGAATTACCCCAAACCTGGCCAAGTTACGTGCCTGTACCTGTAGCTACAATTTAAATTACTGATTTAAGTAAGTAAATATCTGTATCGATAATCTTCATCCGTCCATCCCGGTCACCACATTTTCTACCATAACATTCTATCACCACGCCATTCGTCACTTCCTTGTTCGAATATTAACCCTCTAATTATACAACTAATTATTATACAGCTGAAAGCTACAACAAACCTCTTACAATACAAACACCGGCCGCTAGTCATTAGCGGCGCGGCGCGTGTCGCCGGCGATCAAACGATACAGCTCTCGGACGAGTTGGACATTATCGAACACAACACGCCATTACATAACCTATTATTACCTATAAATTATGAAGACTGTTATAATTTTATGTATACTGACTGATGACTAAGTACCCAAAGGGATAGGCAGAGATGTACTGTTACTATTTTTGACACTAAGCTTTAACGTAACTGTGGCTATAGACGGTCGCGATACTAGAGGTGTTGCTCCTATAGTATCACCTATAGGGGGATGGGATAGGAAAAATGGAGCACAAGGTTTATGGTAAACTAGCTTCCGCCCGCGGCTTCGCCCGCGTGGAATTCGGTATTGCCACCAAGTCTATTTGAATGAAACGACTCTCCACTCGACTTTCCACTCCGTTGTTCACTCCACTCTCCACTCCACACTCCACTCCACTGTTCACTCCACTCTCCACCTCCACTCTACTGTCCAATCCCCTCTCCCGACTCCACCCTACATTCCACTCTCCACTTTAATCTCCACTACACTCCACTCTCCACTCCACTTTCCACTCCACTCTCCACACCACTCCCACTCGTTTTCTTGGTCAGACCAAAAATTTGGAGACCCAAAGTTTTTTTTCCTTATTTATTAGTTTCACCTTATACCATCTTTACAGGGTTCACCTAAGGCGACAGTGTGGACATCATATATTATCCCTTTATAACAGTACTTTTAGTTGTAATAATCGATATTTGAAAAAAAACTTGGTTATGCTGACCACAAATATCTATATTTTTGCAATCCTTGTCTGTTTGTTCGTGATGGACGCAAAAACTGCTGAACAAATTTTGATGTCGCCTTTTCATTAGAAAGGTGGTGGTGGTTTTACATAAAATCTGCCGTATGTTTGATAGAACCGGGGATATGACCAAAAAACGATCACCAACCAATCGACTCCCACGGGCAGAGCCGCGGGTATTAGCTTGTATAAAAAGTAGCCGATAATATTACTCCAGACTATAATCTATCTCTGTACCAAATTTCAACCCGATCTATTGAGCCGTTTTCACGTGAAAGAGTAACAAACATACATCCAGATATCCCGACTGATCGACTCCATGGGCGAAGCCGCGGGTATTAGCTTGTATAAAAATTAGCCTATATGTTATTTCACACTACACTCTATCTCGGTACCAAATTTCAGCCAGATCCATTCAGCCGTTTTTACGTGAAATAGCAACAAACAATATTTGGACATCCCGACCGATCGACTTTGCGAGCGGAGCCGCGGTATTAGCTTGTATAAAAAGTAGCCTATATGTTATTCTAGACTATAATCTATCTCTGTACCAAATTTCAACCTGATCTATTCAGCCGTTTTTACGTGAAAGAGTAACAAACATACATCCAGATATCCCGACTGATCGACTCCATGGGCGAAGCCACGGGTATTAGCTTGTATAAAAAGTAGCCTATTTGTTATTTCACACTACACGACTCTATCTCGGCACCAAATTTCAGCCAGATCCATTCAGCCGTTTTTACGTGAAATAGGAACAAACATAATATTTGGACATCCCGACCGATCGACTTTGCGAGTGGAGCCGCGGTATTAGCTTGTATTAAAAGTAGCCTATATGTTATTCCAGACTATAATCTATCTCTGTACCAAATTTCAACCCGATCTATTCAGCCGTTTTTGCGTGAAAGAGGAACAAACATACATCCAGACAGCCCGACTGATCTACTCCGTGGGTCGACTGATCGACTCCGTGAGCGGAGTCGCGGGTATTAGCTTGTATAAAAAGTAGCCTATATGTTATTCCACACTTTAATCTATCTCGTTACCAAATTTCAGTCAGATCTATTCAGCCGTTTTTACGTGAAAGAGTAACAAAGATATATCTAGAAATCCCGACCGATCGACTTTGCGAGCGGAGCCGCGATATTAGCTTGTATAAAAAGTAGCCTATATTTTATTCCAGACTATAATCTATCTCTGTGCCAAATTTTAGCCAGATCCATCAAGCCGTTTTTGTGTGGCAGAGTAACAAACATACATCCATACATCCAGACATCCAGACATCCAGACATCCAGACATACATTCTTACAAACTTTCGCGTTTATAATATTAGTAGGATAACAGTTTTCATTTGATTTTACTCTCCGAACTGTCCCGACTGAAAAAACAATTAATATTTATGAATCTTCAATGAATTATAGGAGGACTACCTATATTATGTTTGAATAATATAGAAGTAGGTACTCAAAGCTGATGTGATTATAAAAAATTACACCATTTTATTGGACTTCTGATAAAGGCTTAGAAAAAAGGCGGTCATCGCTCGCGGGACGGCGCAGTTATTTTAGTGACTTATTCCAATAAACCGCATGAATATTCAGTGACGGAGTTATCTCGTTGGAATATGGAAATTGGAATTTAATCTGTTTTTTTATTATTACATCTGTGGAGATCAGCGACCGGCGGCAACCACTTTTTAGTCTTCATTTTATACAGTTATTTACATTTAACATGCACACACATACATACACACTGGACTTACATTGTAATGTAACAACCCTACAATAATAATTTGAGCGAGTATTCAAAATAACAATAAAAATTCCAAATTAAAATCTGTTAGTAACCCTAGTTAGTGACGGATGTTTAACCCTGCTAACGCGCGGGCTAAACTTATTACGAGGACAAGCCACCGCCGTTATCTGCTTACTGCACCTCATAATATGTATCGGCAGGGAGTGTGTGCTCAGGAAGGCTGTCGCAATTGTTCCCAAGTCGCCGCCGGCGCTTGTTCCGCCCAGCGCCACCGAAAGCTGTCTATAACCGCCTCGCTCGCGGATCCTGTTAATTTAAGTTCGCAGCCGGTCTTTGAGTAATTGCTGGAGTGTTTACTCATTCATACGGTGGTCGGTACGTGTGCTCGAAGCCTCCAGGCATTGTATGCCGCTGACGTTCGCGCACAATCGCCTCGATAATATTAAATGAAGTGCCAATTAAGATTCTGAATGTATCTTGGCGCAGTGTGCACTATGTATGCAATGATTGTGGATTGAATGGATTCGAACGTACGTGGATGAATACGAACAATAGCACCGGTACACGCGGCGCGCGCATGTTCCACCTGATGTCTTAGATATCCCCGAGACAAGCTAAGTTTTATCAGGTTGTCCAGAAACGTACCCGGTGGGTGAGACCAGTAATACTCTCAACACTAGTAATTTAGCTTATTTGAAGGGTTAACAAGAATGTTTGTATCTAACTTGTGTGGCTAGTAGACCTTCACAAAGATAAAACATTTATGTAAAGAATATCTTGAATTTGATTTTTTTATTACATACTAAACGTTCTTACTTTATTTGACAAAAGTTTCCAACGCACACACACGAGCAATTTAACTGTAGCGGGTCCATGATAAAGAAGTGGAAGATAATATGCTAGTTGATGGGCGAAACGCGGCGACGCGTCTTGTTCTTCAACAGACGAACAGTTGCGCTGTAATCAGCGTCATCTGCGGCGACAGAGGGCGCCACCGCCGCCGCCGCAGATAATGAATGGCGAATAGAAGAACGTTTAATATTTCCGAAACAAATTGACCAATAAAACAAAAAGTTGGCAAGTCTTGATTTCCTCGGAGCTCGAACTTGTTCAAAGTTCCAATTGTAGTCGGATTGTTTTTTAAAGTATTCTGCGAGTCCGTCCCGGGGGGCGCCGCAGGGCGAGCGCGGTGCTGAGGCACGGCCCGGGGGGGGGGGACAAGACGAGCAAAGACGAGGCAAGGAGACGCTCGCTTTACTCAATAAAAAATCAGCACGGCGTTGGTTACGGGAACGTTTTCATCCGCTAATCTCCGGGCGCGAGGCGCGGCGCCGACGACGACTAATCCTACGTGACGGACAGGCCCATGTTTATTCTATTCCCTTTCAAAATTTATTTAAGCCGAAAGGAATTCGGTTTGGACGCGAGCTAAGTTTTTAATAGAATTTGCCAAAGTTTAAATAAGTTAGTGTTATTGTTGGGGCAACTGACGTGGCGCCATTACTCTGTCAATATTACATCATTCCCTTGAATTAATAACCAAATCTTCTCCCAAACGAACTTTCTCACGCCTAATACTTACGCACCAAACGGCTGTTAGAATAATCCTCCATGTTTAAGTAATCAGTAGTGAAAATAACTGAGTAACTCATGCGCACAAGTCGATGCAAAAGTGGACCTAACGGCGCATAAGAAGACTCACGCGGCTGTATTGCGCAGTTAAGTTTATCCGTCAATATGTGATCGTATGACAGTTCTTCGATTTTGAAGAGCGATTTTCTTAACTCACACCCTTGACCAGAGCTTGCAAACAAAACACAAAGTGTCTGCCGTTTAGTAGTTAAGAAGTGTGCCTTACGACCGTGAGGTCTAAAGTTGAGATCTTGGTGGGACATCCACCCACTCCTAACACACAAAATAACTTTCACCTTTTTGGAGGTAAGTTAAAAATAAAGACATATTGTCAAACAAAAAGATAAAAGAGACAGTCAATAATAAGAAACAGCCAATATTAAATACACGAACAAATTTAATGTAAAATAAAATATAAAGGAAAAAGATGTAGCAATGTTCATAAGTGATGGCCTAATTTTCCGTATCATTTACATTCCAATTACCGCGCGCCAATCGAACAAGCGACGAATGTAACGATCATCCCAAACGTTCATTAATAAATATTAAAGTTACTACCAATCGCCCATTATCACACTCTGATCATATGACCGGAATTCCGGAGCGGCAAGTAAAAATAATGGCGCTCAAATATATGGTTTTCATTGTGCCCGCAATTACGTAACAATAGAGTTGAATTGAAAAGCACTCGAGCACCGAAGGATCCCTCCCCCTCCTCCTCACCCTCTACGCTCCGTGGAGTTAACGTATCGCAACACTTAAATTTTTCAAACTGAGTGAAAAAATGATGTCTCAGCACCTTGTCAGCGTATAAATGGCGCCCACAAATCTTAACAAGGGATTCAATAGCGTTGAAGAAATACGCTGAATTAAATTCCCAAGCGTAGCCGTTTGTTGCGAGCGCGTGGCTACGAGCGGGGACAAGCTACGACAGGCTACGCCGAGCTACGCAGGGCGCTACGGACCGCACAGCTACAAGTTTTTTGCACGTATAAACTTTAGCCGGCGGCGTATTGTTATTTTTACGTAGTATGTTCAAACTTTGTCAATAAAAATAAAATATCGTAGGTTTGTTGAAATCTCTATTAGCTCGCGTGATGTGCTCGATATTGAATATCTTGTTTAAACACAAATTAAGTTGCGAAGAGAGAGTTTATAATAACTCTGCTGTGCTCCGAGTGGCGTGAAATCCGAAATAAATTGTCTATGAGCCAGTCTCGGCGCTGAAATATTCTCGTTACACGAACTAGACTACTTGTAATTTAATTCTGTATCAACATCTATCAATAACCGTTATCGGGGCATCGGTGGCATATCAATAAATTTCCAAAATAATTATCGGAGCTCAACAAAGGAAACCCTCGTCGAATCGAATAATTTTCGTGCCCCCGACAAAAATTCCGATTCTCGTTATTCAAATACGAAACCGGAACACGATTCCGGAACTCATTCGAAGCTCGCGCCGCCACGTCGTCGAAGGCCGCTCAATCGAAAATTGAATTTCAATGTCACAACAGTGCAGATGTAAAAATCGTCGGTGGCTCAGCACGATCGTTGGGCGGCTGCGCGCGCAGGCGAGCGCGGGGCGGGGCGGGGGCGCGCGCGGTCGGGGGGGGAGGGGGGGGAGGGGTGCGCGCGCCGGGCCGCGGCGCCGGCGGCAGTGTCCCGGGCCGCCCGCGTCCGCCGCACGTGTCCGCGATGCGCGCCGCCCCCCCGCACCCCGCTCGCGCGTGATCGCGCCGTTCCGCAGTGAGTGCTTATGTGGACGCCTGCCCCCCACGCGATTGTGGCGCGCGGCGGCGCGACGCTCGCGCGACCAGTCGTGAGCTAATGCGATTTGTCGCGTTTGCGGATTTCAGTACACGAAATAAGTGTCGGTGTTGTCGCCGGACCGGCGAGTGCTGGTCGACCGCGAGTTTAAACTCCGTCTCCTGCAGAGTTTTTGCGAGTGAAACGTTTGAAGTGTGGCCGAGGACGGTCGCCCAGAGATTTGCTCCTGTCTGTGATCTCACAGCAGCCGAGGCGCGTTATCTCGCGCCGAGCCGAGGCCCGACCTGCTGGAGCCTCGGTCAGACGCCGCCGCTATCACTAGGTACTGGTCGAATTTGTGAGATATGGAAGTCAGGTCCATTGTTGATTTAACTATTACTTACCTTTAATAACTTTTTATGTAAGAAATTCTATGTGAAATTGTTAATTCCCTTCATAATTATTCATTAAAAGCCTATTAGAAAAAGATTGTACCTATACAGTCGTATATAGAAAAATTATGATTAGTTGTTTACAATAACTATGTTGAATACGACTCGGTGCGGTACGGCAGATGTTGCAGCAACAAAAACAAAAGTTTGCCGCGTCTTACCGAGTCGCGTCCGCCGGCTCATTACCGTACCGAGTCGCATCCGATGACTCTGTACCGTACCGAGTCGCGTCGGTCGAGGCCGCGACGTACCGTGAGCTACTCGCGTAAAACTTTATGAGCGGTTTAAAGCGGACATTAGCCACCGAGCGGCGAGCACTCGGCACAGATAACGCCGACCTCTGAATAAAACATTCAATCTGCGAGAGGAGCCACTCTACTTGATTAATGTCGTAATTACTCATATAACTTTACAGACGTCTCGGACCGTCGGAGAACATAAGTGTATAACCGATCCAATCACTCCGGCGACTGGAGCCCGGAACGAAACGATATAAAAAGCATTGAATAAAATATCTCACATCAAATTTTATTTGTCATAAACTTTAAGTGCAGCGCAAATCAGCATCGACGGCTATCTCTAGCTGTAGCTTAGTCTATTAAGCTACTGAATCATTACAAGTTAGTAATTTGCAAAGCGGTTAAATGAAGGCCCCGCAAACTGTCAATTTAATTCCTTTTTGTTAATCCGATGAAGAATACTAAACTTTTAATAATAAAAGGGCAAGCACAAATAATAGTTGTAACCTTCAAGAAGCCCGAGCCGCTGCCGTTGAGCGCGCTCTGGGCTACAGAATCGCTTTACCGAGGGTTGAATGGGATTAGCCCTTTTGAGGAAACTTGATAAACTAAAATGAGGGCTGGAATTGGCTTCAAATTACCCCGTGTAATGCGCAGTCCAGAATACAATTTCCCAGTTCACTAGTTACAAAGACAACATGTTTTGTAGACAAGGCACGTCAAAGTATCCACCCAGTTTTCATATTTTAATAAAATGTTGTTACAAGAATATATTTTCAAAATATTCTTAAGTTGTTGAGGCGAAATGAAATGAAAAATCCAATTATAAGTGGAACGAAAGCAGCCGCAACAAAGCAAAGTTCATAAAGAACTTTTTTACAACAATGTAAACTCGTAAAGACGCGATCAAACGAGCGCGCAAGTCGCTCGCTCGCCCGCTCGCCCGCTCGCCGTGGCACGCGCCGTCACCCAGCGACAATTAATTAGACGATGATTCGAGAATGGTAGATGGAGAGACAAATTGCGATAAGTGTTTAGGGCATAGCCTAATTAACGATTAGACAGAGCACAATGGAAATGAATAGAGAAAGATTGGAGTTGTAATGATAACGTACATAAGGTGCCTAATCTAATTGTAGTTACGAGTTTGTTTCGCCATACTCACCCCCTCGCGCGCATCTGTTATATCTCGCACATACTCGCGAGAGAGCGAGGGCGCTGAATAAATAACAATCACTTAATGCGTGTGCCGGCCGCGTACAAGTTTAAGAATGCTTGTGAATAATTAATTTAGTGCCGTTTTCATTAGATGAAACTATATAGTTCCGTTATTCACTACCATAGTGCGCTACGATAATACAAAAAAGCAAGTATTTCTGCTACATTAATACATGTGATATGGTTTGATCACTGTAAAATGTACCTTAACCAATACCGTTAGTACCTACTATAAAAACTACCTTTTACTTCAAAATAAGTCCGTTGAAGGAATGCTTGAAGTAAGCAATTAATCAATTTGACTGTTAACTAACGGGTATAGGAATAAAGATTGACACATTCACGAGCTAACACGACTAGAACAATAGCATGAAATGTTACTATATTAGTTGTGAAAAGCAATTAAATAATACTCTTGATTGCAAGAAATCAATGCATTTTAATAAATAATTATCAAATTTTATGAGAATTGTACGTTTTGTTTAGAAACCAATCTAATGTATAAATTATCATCTATATGATCACATGGTGACCTTCTTCTGTGCTTTAAAGATCCATTTCAAAATGGCATTTCATTTTCTTAAAAAAATGATCGCTGCATTTCGCAAGTTTGCTCGTTATGAAAAGTAAACACGTTCTACTCAAACTCAGTCTTACTATATTTTCCTGTTAAGGTGTATTATAACTATTAGCACTAGCTGAAATGAGTAAATCCTGAATAATCCAGTGAAGCGGAGCGTTGCGCAGCGCACTCGGCGGCGCTGGTAGTGGCGCCTCGATCGCATCGCTCCCCGGGGGACATATAAGCCAATCCCGCGGCGTTACATAAACCGCCACTATTTTATGGCGCGCCGTAACGACACCAAACCTCGGGCTAAAGTTATGTTTGTTGTCCGCTCTCTCTCGTCTTTCATAAGCTTCGTCGTCAAACTTGATATCTGTCAAGTTTGCAGATCCAATTATTCGTGTATCACAGCGGTCCTAAATCCCGCCCCGTCCAGCGCTTCACTGTAAATTAAATACCCTTTGGTTTGCTTTTTGATTATAATCTTATGGTGCAGATTTTTAAATCTGATTTAGAATTCAAACTACTATCTTACTTTCTTAAGGTTGCATGTAAGCACATATAATTCATAATGATAAAATAATATTATGTATATTAGCTTATAACAGTAACGTTTTCATTCTACTATACAGTATGTTCAATATATTATAAATCTATTTTATACATAATAATAAATCTCCAACTGATCGGTGTCTGTACATGGAAGATATATGAGAAAAAAAATATTAGGGGACTTTATGAATGTAATAGATTTTGTGCGCGCACAAATCAAAAACTACTGAAGGGATTTTGATCAAACTTGGTACGATTATAGTTCATAGTTCTGGGCAACATATATTACAGGCTACTTTTTATACAAACTGATACCCGTGGCTTCGCACGCGCTTCATTTTTAGGTAATTTTTGGTCATATCAGCGGTTCTACTTAACCAATTACAACCAAACATACGGCAAATTTTTAGTCTAAGTCAGACCTTCCAAATAAAAGAAACCGCATCAAAACATATTCAGTACGCTTTACGTCCATCGCTAATGTTAGACCATAGACTGTTTACTCATAAGATTCAAATCTGTGTAGATACAACGATGTGACTGGATTTATAGATGATTATAATAGTTTAAAATAAACACAGTAAGCTTCCTGACAACGCACGTATAACGAGCTCGTTACAGATCCTTGTGCTTAACATCATTTTCTTTGAGACCGCCGTCGTGGCAATAAATCTCGTGCCACGCTTAGTAAGTTCATTAGTGGCGGACAAACATTTACTTGTAGTGGCGATGGCGCTCGCACCGTCCGTCCGACAAATAGCTCTCCAGATAAAAAGGGTTTAATATCATTATCTAATGCTTTTATTGAATCTCTTTTCTTTTACCCATGACCGCGTTTTATCTTTGAGGTTATATTATTATAATATTATTGTTAGTGTGTCTTCGATACTGAAGTTATAGATTCAACTTCATTTTTGGTGATTCTAGTTTGGTATTTTTATAGTACCTGTACACTAGGTATGCGTTAACTAATATGACTCCATACGTCCAATATTATTCTGATCCACTTTGCTAAATTATTCTGACATAAAATTCTGCCATGTTGACCGCGATAATCAGTGGCCTTGTTAAGGTCGTCTTGGCTGCAGGGAGTAGGGCATGAGGGGCAGGAAAGCCTGAGTGATGAGTTAGTTTAAATTTGAAGACTTTACTAGAGCAACCATTAAAATAATATTTCAATCTGTTTTTGCTTTTGTATGAAAGTCTTACTTTGACCATTTTGAAATTATATATGTAACAGTAAATACCCTTGGTTATAATCTAAAGCGCATTAACATGAGGCAGTGTTTAAATGCCACTAACAGTAAATAATGAGTATCTGCGGATATGCTACGTGCGGCTCGTATGCTTCGTGCAGTATAACTTCAGAGTACAGCTAATAGAATACATTAAGTATACTGCATATGATCGAGGTCGTTCTGAAAGTGCTCTTATGTTATCATTATCTAGATTTGGAACTTCGCCCAATAGGTCACAAGGTGCCCCTCTCTTGTTTCATACCTATCTAGTAGACTATTTATATTTTACACAACAATTTAATACTCTGCATTTTATATTTAGAAACCTTTTCGTCTAAAATTTAAAGTACAAAATCATGATTTTATAGAATTTGTATTTCAAAATCGTTCACAGATTGTTGATTTCTAATATTATTCAGTGTAATTCCAATAAGTGAGGGTTCAAATGTGTTAAATTTGCGATGAATTTGAGCGAGATATTTAATATGAATCAGCTATTTGATGAAGCCAGAGGTTGAGCTTAGGCAAGTCATTACTTATCATTCTTAATTACATTCGACTCACCTCTATGAAAAGCCTGACATTTAATTCTGACATTATATTATTACGTAAGCCCAGCACACTCTACACTAAATGAAGTTTACTAATGTTTTGATCAAAAAGTAATTAAACTCTAGGACATTTTGCAGACAGAATTAATCTTTAGTCTACTAGTAGATTAATCGATTTAATCAAAAAACCACATAATCGTGTTTAAAAAACCGAGTGAGGAACAGTGGGATAAGGGAACGTTGCGGTATGATTGAAGATGTAGTGACCAAGATAGAAAAAGGGTTGCTTAGATGGTTCGGACACGTAAAGAGGATGGATGAAAGAAGATTGACAAAACATATAAATGAGGCGGGGGTGAATGGGCAACTCGGTAAAGGCCGATCTAGGCGTACATATTCTAATCAGATCCAGGACGTTTTGTAGAAAGGCCAGGTCAAGAGTACCCACCCGCAACCGGCGTGCGTGTATGAAAACAGTTATAAAAGTTGAAGAAGCGAAAGGAGTATGCCAAGATCGTAGTGGAAGTGGAAAGATGTTGTCTCTGCCTACCCCAATGGGGAAAAGGCGTGATTTGTATGTATGTAAGTATGTATGTAAAAAAATGGTGAAATATTGCTGTTGTAATATTTCTCAGTACATTTTCCTATTCTGTCTCCTCTCGTTCGTAATGTTGACTGTTATCCAATACTGGTTGCGTTCGCCTCGCCCATTTCATGATGGATCGCCGTCCATCGCGCGCCGAACGCCACTTTATTGGACATTAATCGGTGTGGTGTAGCGATGGTCACGCGACACCGCGGTACGGTGTCCGGTGTCCGGTGTTCAGTGTACGCGTCGACAGTTTACTGTGTACGCACATCACATCTATCACCACGATCCCTGTCCCATGTTTGTTATCAATTATTATTTCTATATTATATAAAGCTACACGCCCTCATTTCGCCTTGGCTTATGAGTTTTTTTTTACTCAAGCCACTTTAAGATTGATTATTCATACATGCATACAAAATTCGGTGTCTCTTTTCATATTAGTACAGTTTATACACGGAGAGAGAACGGACTCCGGACTCTGGAGATGTAAACGGGAACAACACTAAAATGATGATGATTATAACTATGCTATCAGATTGGATCGAGACTATAGCATATTTTGTATATTTTGGAATAAAGCGACTATATAAACATATCAAGGAACTTACACACTCATGAAAGGACCATGAGTGTGAAGCGAGTGTGAGCCCAAATTGGCAACAGATGTAGTATGATGAAAAGTTATCAACTTTCTCTCTATTTGTTACATACCTATTTTAAATATTGGGTACATCCCCAAAGGTATAGGCAGAGATGTATGACGTCCACATACTACATTTATTTTAATCCTATGTAAATAGTACTTTGATGGTGCAGCGGTTGTGAATAATACTCCTATGTATGAGGTAGCGGGTTCGATTCCTGGCAATATCTAGGCCTTACTGTTAAGGAAGTCCCAACAGTAGCGTGGAGTCAGGAAAAAAGCGATTGGTAGAAGGCAATAAGATTTGATCTCTTTATAGGTATGTTCAATGGGTATATAATTGATAGTATTATAAAAAGACACCACGCTGGATTAATTCAAACCTTCGTACTCTTTTAAGAATATTTACCATGGTCTTAGCACACAGAAGAACTTTTGATGACCCTACTTACGACTACAACACAACACTAAGCAAATAGTATCGTTACCCCGTGGAGGAACTTTCCCAATTGAGCAACATATTCGAATCGGAACTCCCACTAAGCCTCGCCGCCTCAAGTGGTGTAGCCCTTAGGCAATACATATTGAGCTCTGTTTACGAAAACACGAGTCAGTAATTAATAAATAGTGGATTGTTTGGCGTACAATGGCGATGTAATCGGTGCACGATTAATAACTGTGGGTACTATTAAAGCACGTTGTTTGTGTGAGTGTATTTGTGAGACGGTGAGGGTGTGAGGGTGTATGTGCATGTCTGAGGGGCTTATTGTGTGTGTGTGTGAACACGCGGTGCGTGTCGGTGTGCGTGCTTATCTGCCGCCTGACTAATGACCCGCCCTCGGTTATCGCGCACGGCTTATGGTAAACGTATTGACTACTTTCTGTTAATAAATCTACTAATTCTAGTGGCATTCATCTGATTTGTGAACTACTGCAATGATTCGATAGATCTGGATGAATTTTTTCATTTTAGCACAGATATAGGTATAGCTAATTTTATTATTAAACAGTTTTATTTAACTCAACCTGTTTGTTTGGGTCAAATCTAGTAATTGAAATTTGAACCCCTTTACAGTTGTCTGATTTGTCTGATATTTGGCAGAAGTCTTTAGTTCTGATGACAATACAATTTAAAACTGTTGAACTTAAAAAAATTTTTTCATAATTTATTTTGAAAATATGTTTTTTTCAATCATCAGTATTTCACGCGGTATATAATACACAACTTTTGTGCGTAATTTATGAGAGTCGCAACTTCACTGTTTATAGTTTCAAAGGACAAAGAACGAAGTCGTAGTTTAATTTTTGATATTTTGAGCTTAAAGATTGTCACCAAAATATCAGTGGCACCAATTAAATAGTGCACATATATGTAAGCGATGTGAGTACGAAGAGTGACAACGTCACTGGTCGTGGCGTGCGCCAAACCGCAGAACACCTACGGTGAGGTCGCTCGTCTGCGTCCGCCTTAGGGCTGCAATAATGAAATTAATTGCTTTTTTGTTAAAATTGTGCAGACGACGGACTTTATGTGAAGAATTCGTTTGTTTTGATAAAAGAAAGGTCGTTTATCCTATTGTTGATCCATCCAAATCGATGCATAAACCGACATACATACACACACACAAACAAATATATACATACATACGACAGACTTATATATGATTCTCAATTAAAATGTGGCCTTTGGGAATAAGCCAATAATACAACTACGAATACATATTTCACAAATTCCACGGATTGAAATAAAACTATATTTAACGAATCGGATTTATTTTGTGTTGTGTCATTATTTAGACGGAACCCCACGTGCCGGTGCTTTTCAGCGGCTTTTAAGTGTAAATAATAACATTAACCAAATAACCAGTAGTTTTGAGTCATTCATCAACTCGCTAAAAGAAAACTCGCCAAATTCAGCGGGTTGGCACTTTTCGATTTTACCTATTTTTGTTGTCGTCAACTCGCTAAATTAGATAAAGTACAGTCATAAACAAATTTGTACCGCGTGAACTGCCGAGAATATAAATTTTACGAATTGTATTATATGAAAACAAATAGAAATATTACATGACCGACGTGTGCAGCGAATGTAGCGTTTATTGCGACCTCTAAGGCGTGGGGTTCTCGCCACTAAACACGGTTGTAAGACGGTTTAACAATAGCTGAGACATGACATGTACGCCAACACCTTACATTTTTCATTGTAATACTTCGTTTCATATAAACGTTTTATTTTAAATTTTCTAAACCGGTATGAAAAGCAAAGTACTTTATTTCGTGATAAGTTGTCCCTCGCGGTTTTGCTCGTGACATATAGTACGAGATCCCACTGCAAAATCATGCATGAATCGAATATTTGGTAAGAACCAAATTTTACGCATATTTATGATTAGGAGAACATTTATTTACTAGGTTGCCTATCAAAATGTGGCCGCTATATGTTTAATTCAATTTTTGCTAATTCATTTTTCGGAAAAAAATCCATCACATGGTTTTTAAATAAACTATCATCCACGTCACGGCAATACACAAAAGGACTCTGAAAAATCACGGCTGCCGTTGCGCACTTCGCCGTACCTCTTCGCAGCCAGTTGTAAACAGGTATGATTTTGATACATTTATGCAATCATAACGGACATTTATTATTTTTATATCAAATTAAAGCTATTTTTTTTCTGTTTACTATAATATACGGTTGCCTAATTAAATCTGGCTGCAAATAAGGGTTGCTGGCTGTTAAAGATGGTAAATATTTAAGATAGAGTGAACGAGAGCTAGAGCGTAGCATCACTAGTCAGACGAGGATAGCGACTAAATAACGTCAGTATAGCGTTATCTCACTGGAGCTAGAATTGAGTGAGTGAGACAACGCCAAACGCGTGACAGTTGACAGCGGCAAACTTAGGGCGAGCGGGTAGTATATTGTTGTTTTATTTCTAAGAACTAACAAATAATTATTATACAGATGAAGGCGTGTTTTCTGTGTGAGAAAAAATCCAATGTACTTGATTTCAGTAATGCATCATTCAAAAAGTGTTCACTAATGTTATTATTTCGTCGTAAGAAAAAATATAAATATCATGACATTTTATTGACAATTGAATCTACTGATGATTTTGGATATCATACTAAGTGTCCAAAAAAAACTACAGGTCTAAAACAAAATGATAAAGAAGAATACAAACAATTTTGCAAAACACAAACCGTAAGTAAAATTTCAATTGAACTTAAGAATAATATAGGTTATAGTTACGATATCTATACTAATATTATAAAGAGGAAAGATTTGTTTTTTTGTTTTTTTGTTTGTTTGTAACGAATAGGCTCCGAAACTACTGGACCGATTTCAATTATTCTTTCACCAATAGAAAGCCACATTATCTGTGAGTAACATAGGCTATAATTTATCTCCAAGAAATTTAGGGATCCTTACTAAAACTTCAATAATGTAACCCAAGGTGTAAAAAAATGACCTAAACAAATTACTTACATCGCGTGCGCTGCGAAAACTATTGAAGATATAACAAAATAATGTACTGTGGAAATGTACAACTTAAAAAGGTCTACATAAAAGTCCGCAATAGCATATGTCTACCTAATAAGGGTAGCCCACAGTAACCATTTTTATCTTTACAAATTACAAAAAATTCATGTGTCATTTTCGAAGCTAATTTTAACAATACAGTATTATTTCTTATCCAATTAAATACGTTAGATACGTTGTACGTTTAATGCAGATCAAAATTGCCATTCACACTATATAATTACCATAAATAGTTTAAGAGCTATCGCAATATGAAAAATAATGCGCGGCGAAATAAATGCAAGTTGAAATGCGGACGTAAATCAAACCAATATACTTCGGGACATTATAGGTACGTAGGTATCTAAACTGTGCTCAAAATATTATGCTCTATACACGCAGTACAGTTTACTTGGGTGCCTTTGAGGATAGCATGGGTGCTACAGCACTGGACGAGCTCAAATTCACCAATCATGGATTATTGCAAAACAATCCGCTCGCGCCAGGACGTGATGTTTCCTTATGTATATCATTGTATTATCACTGCGATGCGGGCGAGGACTCAGGGCTGCACACGCTGGTAGAGTGTCCGGCGTGGGAGGTGCCGAGACAGGCCCTCCTGGCAGCCCTCGGGGTGGGAGTCCTCACACTGCCGGTGCTGATCGCGGCGATGGTGCAGAGTGCGGACGCGTGGTCAGCCGCCGCCTCCTTCTGCGAGCAAGTGATACTCGAGAAAGAGGCGGCGAAAAAGGTTCGGGAGAGGTTGCACAGAGCTCTCCCGAACGGAGGCGGGCGCGGACGCCTATCGCGTCGGAGGTCCGACGACCTCCGTCCTCCATGAGCGCTGGCCTGGGGGTGACGGGTGGAGCCGCCCGTCACCCTAGCAGAAGCAGGCCGAGGCGGCGGCGCGTGAAAGCGCCCCCCCCTCCCCTCCTATTCCGGGGGCATGACGGGAACCACGTGGTTCTCAAACCCGAGGGGGCCATCTCGAATCCGGAGATGGCCCGGGTCAAGCCGGGGTGCGAGGGAAATGCTCTTTGGGCCACCTTACACCCTGGCGTCTGAAGACCCTAGACGGCGTGCGGTTTTAGTCGGTAAGAGTCCGACATAGCCTGCCCCGCTGGCCGCGGGGTGGGTATCCATGAGGATTTCCGCACGGAAAAAAAAAGGTATATCTTTGTATTCCCATCCAAATAAATTATATCTTAATCAAGACTTTCAATAAAATTGTGTCAAAATTATTTAAAGACTGTTTGAGTTATTGAAATCGGACGTCAGAGGAGGGGATTGGGGAGATAGGGAGGGGGTTGTGAGCTCTGGCTACCCTTCTTACCGGCGGCGGTAACACAACACAATGTCTATTATGGTTGCGGTCTTCTGTACCCCCTGTCACCCCATCTCCTCTTTTCCGGGGTTCGGTAAGGACATCATGCTTTTTTTTATACCATTTAAGTGGCAGACGAGCACACGGCCCACCTATATGACCTATGCACATATGGACGTGCGCAACACCAGGGGCGTCACACTCGCGCTGCCGACCCTGCAAAATCCTTCTAATGCCCTTCTTGAAGAACCCCATATTATAGCCGCCAGGGAAAACCACTGCAGGGAGATCGTTCCATAGCCTAAGCGTGCGCGAAATGAAATTTTTTTCAAACCTTACAGTACGCACTGCAGACGGATGCAACATGTGGGGATGAATTCCCTGCCTGTGGCGAGCGGTGCGATGATAGAAAGTGGCTGTAGGCATCATAAATCAAACAATTCCCATCCCAGGGTCAACTGGGTAGCGCGGGATATGCTCTAAGTAATCTTACACCCCGGCAACTGAAGACTTGAGACGGCGGCGTGCGGTTTTTATCAGGTCTGAGTGAGACTTAACCACTCCTGCTGGTTGACAGGGATGATATATGAAGGAACTTCCGCACGAAAAAAGGCATTTGAAACAGAATTCGCAATCCACGCGGGCGGAGCCGCGGGCAACAGCTAGTAAATAATACAGTGCTAACTTTGAGGATTTTTTTTAATTCTTTAATTTAGACTCAACGCACATTCCACCGTGCTGGAAATCTTTGAATTGAAACAAAAAATGTTGCGGACAATCTTTGTTAATTCGATGTGGTTAAATGTCACTGAGCCGGATTGTATCAAGTTCAGCGCGGAAAATAATGGCTGGCTACTATTAGATGGTTTTCTAAAACCAACATGGTTCCTGGGAGACTCAACTCCAACGCAAGTTGAGAGTGTGCTATGCGAGTCAATGAACAAATCCTCCGATAATGACGATGATTTAGATATTTGTAGCGATGAAAGTGATAGCAGCGATGATAGTATAAGTGAAAGCTCCATTGATTCAGAATTTTAAATAAAAGTTAACATAAACTCATAAGTTACGAAAATATAATACATTTTTTAATTTTTATTTGCTTCAATGTTTAATTTTTTCAAACAGCACTTGTTCAATAAAATTTCCTTTTATATACCTAAGTAACCTTGGTTTTATTTTTCACCGATATTAATTTTTTTTGTAATATTCTTTGTCATTTTGAAAAAGAAGACATTTCTTTTGGAGTACTTATTTATTCAGTAGTCCCTATTACTGTTTGAACCGGTGGTTGAGAACCCTAGCATCCGACGCATGCGCAATGGTTTCAAAGCGTCATACAGCTGGCAATCGCTATCCTCGTCTGACTAGTGAGGCTACGCGCTAGCTCTCTTTCACTCTATCTTAAATATTTACCATCTTTAACAGCCAGCAACCATTATTTGCGGCCAGATTTAATTAGGCAGCCGTATATTATAGTAATCAGAAAAAAATTAGCTTTAATTTGATATAAAAATAATAAATGTCCGTTATGATTGCATAAATGTATCAAAATCATACCTGTTTACAACTGGCTGCGAAGAGGTACGGCGAAGTGCGCAACGGCAGCCGTGATTTTTCAGAGTCCTTTTGTGTATTGCCGTGACGTGGATGATAGTTTATTTAAAAACCATGTGATGGATTTTTTTCCGAAAAATGAATTAGCAAAAATTGAATTAAACATATAGCGGCCACATTTTGATAGGCAACCTAGTAAATAAATGTTCTCCTAATCATAAATATGCGTAAAATTTGGTTTTTACCAAATATTCGATTCATGCATGATTTTGCAGTGGGATCTTAGTCTAATACTTCACACCCGTGACACCTATTTGATCCATACATTTTATTATATAGGATACTTCAAAATGGCTTCACCTCGCCCGATGGTAAGCCAAAGGTAAAGTCTCAGGACCGGGGTCACCACTACACACATGCCCGTAACTTATTTGTTTTACAATAATGTATGAAAATCCTGATTTTTGACATATATTTATGATTACTGCTCTGCTTCCTTGGGCAGTAGCGTGATGATTTACAGCTTATAGCCTTCCTCAATAAACAGGATTTTTAACACACTTAAAATATTTTTTTTATCTCCTGAAATTAGCGCGTTTAACTGAAGAATGTTCTTTGGTTAAACACATACATACATACATACATACAATACAAATCACGCCTTTTTTCCATTGGGGTAGGCAGAGACAACATCTTTCCACTTGCTACGATCTTGGCATACTCCTTTCGCTTCTTGAACTTTCATATTTTTTAAAACAAACAAACTCTTTAGCTTTATAATATCAAGTATCAAAGTATAGATAAGTTTATCAACTAAAAGTGTCAAATTTATAACGTGACTATGGATTACAAATACCTCTGGGTCTCGATTCTGCTAAAGGCAAACCACTGTAATACCACTGACGCTCTAAAAAGTGCCATTTAATTGTAGACTTCATTATCATCAACTTAAAATAATTCATTTAACTTTTTTATTCGCTCTACAGAATATAATTTTATTTTAGACTTTAACTATATAACGGTAAAGTCTGCAATTAAATCACATTGTTTAGAGTGTCAGTGGTATTACAGTAGGTTTGCCTTTAGCAGAATCGAGACCCAGGTCCCAGGACTCACGATCGCTCACTGTCAAGCTTTAAGGTGTTTTCCAACATTTTTTGTTCAAGATTGATGACAGGATTTGTTTACTGTGTTGGGTTCGGTGTGCGTACGAGACAACAGTATTATAATAGTTCATAATTTATTGAATAGAAAAAGTTTGAATACAAAAAATGTAATATGTTGATGCCACATTGTTAAATTGAAGAATTTGTTATAGAAAATAATATATACAGCGCATGTGTTTCCTTCCTCATACAGTCCCGGGGCCTTTAAGCGGGGCGTGAAAAAGCATTTGATGAGGCCGTCAAGCTGAGGGCCGCCACTGTAGTACTACCAGTGTATGTGGTGGTGACCCCAGTCCTGAGACTTTGCCTTTAGCTTACCATCAGGCGAGGTAAAGTCATTTTGACGTGTCCTATATAAAAAAAATAGATATCATAATTATGTAATAGTACCTTTTAGCTCAGGAATCTCAAGAATATAACCCACCAGACTGGCTAACGGGGGTACTTACATTATACTCGAACCTACCAAAACCGCATGACGTATATAAAATATCTTACATAATATTAAGCGTTACTTTTGTCAACCCGTTCCTGCTATGTAACACAATATAACTTCAAGCCTTTCCTTTACTCTTAGCTTACCATTAGGCGGGCTAAAGTCATATTGACATGACTGATATTAAAAAAAGAAAACTCAGGTATTCTTACTTGTAATTTTTTTTTGCATTCGTTACACACCTTAGCACAATATACATAATATTCAGTTTTTTTACTCCATCATTTTCAATCATGGATATCAGATTGAAATTGTTTCACATTTTCATTATAAGTATACGCAAACGGTAGAAGCAACATCTCATTCAAAAGTTAAAAAGTAGGTAATCAATTCGTGTGTGTGTGTGTGTGTGTGTGTGTGTATGTGTCATACATACGTTTTACATTTTGCGATCTAATTAAAATGAACGTTCCCCTTCCTCTCATTAATATGAATGAATGTCAAATACATCGCATGAAGCGTTCAATATGACGATATAATCTTGTTTTTTGCTGATTATCCCTCAGGCTTTGTTGGCATACGATAATTTATTTCGTTCGTTAATTTATTTACTGTCCTGTTTTCCTTCTCTCTTACACACACTGAATACCCCTATCTTCCCTTCCTCCATACACCTATATTTATTGAGCTATAAAATACTCGCAATGTTGTGTTTATTTTCAATTACTTTTATTAATCACCACATTTCTATGCCTTGTGTTATTTATTGAAATATTCTGTTTTCTGTTAATCAACATCACGAAATTCAATTCTATCTGGTTAGTCAGGAAAGGTCAACTATGTACAAATTTGCATATTTATGCTCTCGGTTATACAAAATCAAATGTCAGAGTTAGGAACTATGCCTACATATCGAAGTGTATCGAGGAGTGCTTACAATATTGACAACATTGACAAAATAAGTCGCGACTCAGAAAAAGTTTCCATCGAACAAGCGAATATTGTTTCGTACAGAAACAAATGAGCAAGTGGGACGTGTAGGCTACATAAAATATAGTATCAAATATATTTGTTGATTCTTACTGTATATTGTTTACGTGAATAACTTTATGTTGATGGTAAGCGATTACCGCATTCTTGGAGAATGTGCTTTGCCCGAGAACTCAGTAATGCATAAAAAAGTTAATCCATTCACATAGCTATAAAATGAGAACTAAGAAAGACAAGAAGGACCTCTAGCGCTTCACGGTTTATATTTTAATTTATCTATATTATTATGAAATCTGACTTCGTAGATTGAACTGTAAATCATTACTTTATTTTCCTATTTCATCATACTTCCCACTATTTTAAAATCAACTCATTGGGAGATTATTTAAGTCCCACGCAGCGAAAACGTGGATAACGTTTTCTTACACTTACAATAAATGTCGTCAAGTAAGTGCAGTACGACAGCTTATTCAACCGCAAGCTTTTCAGTCAATTCTACGAGTATATGAGACAAAATATCCATTAGTACGCTTTTCAAAGAAGAATGACATGTTTCGTCTTTGTTTTGATCATCTGTATATATACTATCATAAAATTGTAAAGTAACTGTGTTTGTATGTACATTAGATATATTAAAAAAATGTTTAGTTGGGTTAGGTTAGAACGATTCTAAACACAATTTTTTTTTAAATTCTTGACTGTTTGTCTGTTTATGTGCGATGGACGTAATAACTACTGATCGGATTTGATAGGTCTTGGTCAGACTTAAAATCTTAAGTATGTTTCATAGCAATCGGTTGAGTAGCACCAGAGATATAGCCAAAAATTGCAAAAACCGACATCCACGCGGGTGGATCTAGCTAGCGATAAGCTAGTCAACTAATATTCCATCTCAATGTTGACACATTTCAAATGCAATCCACGTTATAATGCTCCGATCGCTAAGCGCCATGTTACACAAATTGGAACAAACAGTTCATGTTGCATTACAACCGCCGATAAGTAGGGTTCCGTGTAACACACGCTCATCCTATCTGATTAATAGGCTTTCACATGTCAAGCCATTATCACCATTAGCACTAAGCATTAGTAGCTAAATTAGTGTGCGTTTTACGAGCTGTACCGAACTGCAGTTATTGGCACTTTCTGTGCAATTATTCAAATCAGTAAGTAATAATATGTTGGTCATGTTTCAGTCTGCGGTCTTAGGATCTGAACTGTTTAATTTAAAAAGCCTGTGAATTTAAATTGAATATTAAAATGCAAGTTGATGTTTTAGTTTTGGCAATGTTTAGTTTGATACTAGCTTTTGCTTGTGGCTACGCCCATCGGAACCAAATCTAGGAATAAAAGTAACTTATATGTTATGCTAGAGTTTAAATCTATCCCTGTATCAAGACCCATTCAGCTGTTTGAGCGTCATTGAGCAACAAATATCTAAACACCTACACAAATATCATATTTATAATGTTAGTATCGAGCATTATCTGGCCATAATTTTTAAAACCAGCGGGGTTAAGTCAATTGACGGACTGAATATAAAAAAAAAAATGTCGCTAGTTAAGTAGTAGCAATTACTAAGTTGTACTTAGGTATTTAATTTCATCATTTCATAACTATCTATTTCAATAGATTGAGCGAACTAACTTTGTTTATTTTATCTTTGTGTTGAAATACTAGTTTTGTTAGTTTGAGCTCAAAGTTCAACACGAAACTCACGGTACACTCACAGCCCAGTGAAGTGAAATGAAGTATTGAAAACCATTGATAGAATAGAAATAATATTCGCCATCGTCTGCACCACAGTTTTATTCATTCGCCGGCAGTTCCCGCCGGTTCAATCCGTTTATAGTCCTAGTAAAAGATCCATCTAGACCCGACGACTGCCATTTGCGATCCAGAAATACCTTTTTATTATTCTCGGGGCGTTTAGTCCCCTATTTCTACATTTATTTGAAATCGATGTTCAAGGAAATTTATATGAAACGTTCAATAACGGCACAGCCTTTGATGTTATTACTTTGTAGAGTTGAGTTATTGATAATCCTGAGATATATTCTAAGGAGCGTAGTCGCTTAGTGATGCGTCGCAAGTCCACCGAGTTCTCGTTACAACTTGAGATAGTGAAATATAATGTTCTACGGCATTCTACACAACACTATCTAAACTATCCGTATGTCTTCGTGCAAAAATGTATTAGACGTTTTTTATCAATGGTTTATCGTTTTTAATATTATGTTTTTATTTTGGAACTAACAAAGTTTGACAAAACCATGACATAGAACCATACCGTACGACAGGGGGCGCGGGTTCGATTCCCGCTCAGTGTAAATATTTGTATGAATGAATATGTCTATTTGCAGTGATCTGGGTGTTTCTATGTACAATAATATGTAGATATGTATTTACAAAAAAGTATGAAAGTATGTATATTCGCACTCTAGAACCCATAACACAAACTAGTTTAAGTATGTTGACTTTGGCTCTAGACAGCGCTGTGTAGAATGTGGTAGAATATTTATTTATTTATATACAACTAGCGACCGCCCCGGCTTCGCACGGGTGCAATGCTGATACTAAATTAGCCTTAGTATATGATGCATGTATTATACATATAAACCTTCCTCTTGAATCACTCTATCTATTGGAAAAAACCACATCAAAATCCGTTGCGTAGTTTTAAAGATTTAAGCGCACATAGGGATATAGGGACAGAAAAGGCGACTTTGTTTTATACTATGTAGTGATATTAAGGTAAATATTATCCACCAATCTTGCAGTACAATGAGAGTTCACACAGAGTGAATACACAAAGGGGCGACGACCTCCCCGTGACCTGCTCCTGCTCACAATTGAGACGTTTTCACAAAAACGCCCATATCTTCGAGTGCTTCACCAAACTCACTTAACTCACCGACATCTCATTAGATTAAACCCACTGACGACTATTCAGCTTTTATTTTGATCCATATTCAACGTTAATCCTTTATTTATTTGTTGTTTCTCATGTAATACTGGGATACTAATAAGGATATTTTGTTAAATACTCTTTATATCGAATAGACTTTATGTGTCGCAGGTTTATAAGTGTCCAGTTAATGGCAATAGGCTCGCCACCTATTACATTGGGACTTAAACATAACTGGCGAAATGTGGGAGAAAAAAAAGTCCCATTAGTTCTACCGTAGAACTGTGCAGTAGAACTATCGGGAACAAACCCCTCTGCCTACCCCTTCGGGGATAAAGGCGTGAGTTTATGTTATGTTATATGTTAAATAATCGTAACATAGAAAAGAGTACCTTTGTAATTTGATTTTATAACATGATTAGGAATCTAATTTTGGATTGAAATTAGTAAACAATCTATTTAGCATGAACTGCAAAGACATAAAGTTCAGATTATACGAGTACTATCAATATTTACTGCAGTCTATCGATCGTACAAATAAACTTAGCTATACAACTAGCTTCAATGCGAATCATCGTTCATGCGGCTGATATATTCCTTACGCTATAGTTCACCAACAGATTATCGAAATAATAAACCGATGCCGCCTGTGAAGTCTGTGAGCGCGGAAAACGATTCCTCGCCGATGTACGCAGGAGATAAGCGGTTGTCAAGGCCGGGTTGTCTTCAGATCAGCAGAAATAAGGAACGGAGTGTTTGTGCTCCGTGTGACTGCATGACGCGTGCGCCCCCTCACGCCTAAATACGCTTAAAATGTACAAGACAGCCTGTTCGAATAATTTTATCGACTCGTTGGCAAGGCACGTCTCGCCACTTTGTTCTGTCGGAGGGTAAGGGGTGCGCGAGTGTCCTCACAACTTTGACAAAGAGTGTCAACCTCTTAGATGTCAAAATTTAGAACGTGGCAGGTACCTTGTGGAAATAATTAGGGGTACTCGATTGGCCCTCTCGGCAGCAGCCAGGCACCTCTCAGAGGGAGGCGAGGTGAGTAGTCGCGCCGCAGTAAACGTAACGTCTCATTGTTATCTTGTCGCTTCAAATGATTCAACTTTGGACAAGTACAAATTGTCCTTGTTACGGTTATTAAGTACGGTTTCGAACAAACGTTCGCAAACGTATAAATCTTGTGAGCACAATGCTCCGGAGATTTATACGTTTTATTTTTAAACTTTTCACGATTTCTTTAGTACCTCGGGTGAAACAAATATTTGTAAGAATACACCGTGACATAACCGCGACAAGTAGGTACTGTAAAGGTTGCTACTATTACCCAATCTTTTATTGTTGCTTATCTCAAGTAGTTGTCTGCTACATATTGAAGCCGATTTTCCCGAAGCCTACAGTACTTATATTGAACTGGTCATACGAATAGCATGAAAGATTAAATTATTCTTAAACTTGAATATTCATGGAAGCTCTACGTGGTCGATGGCAGAGTGTAACGGAGTTATAAAGCTCTTATTATAGTCGACACATAATTTCCTACTATTATTATAAACGCAAAAATCTGTGTGTATGAAAAGCGGACATTTCAGCGGTACCTAATAATCAAACACTATTTCAAATGATTCGCCAACGCCGTCTTCGTCCTAAATTTTCTCGATACGCGGCTCAAGACATACATATTTATCGGATGGAGATTAAACCCGCTGCAATCAGCATATAAGGTGAACGTTTCTCCGCGTCACTTAGATTCACACTTTTTAGAACTATTCTAAATAATTGGTTTTTCTAGAAAGGTTATTTGGATTTTTAGCATTTAAAATCGTCTGAATAAGGTCCGTATTTATTTTGTCTGACTGCGACTGATGTTTTTAAATATCTGGTGTCTACTAAAATATCTGAGATGAAAAAAGCATTATTATTAATACCTCACTCGTGAGCGCTAACTCACAACCCATAAATAATATTTGCGGTCTTATAGCATTCTCTGATAAATTTCTTCATTAAAACATTAAACTGTTCACAGTACCTTATCTTTTGTTGGAAATTTCGTTATTCATGATATTTCGTGAATTTTTTATGAGCAATAAATTGGGGCTAAGAGAAATTCACCAATTAATAATAAAGTAGCTTAAACTACGGTAAGATCGAAATGCTTTGACTGTATAATTATGTATTATGACTATTAGGCGACCTTACAGTTTACATTTATTGTAACTAAGTAGATGAAAATCCCGTCCTTCATTCTTAAGAAGTGGCTCGAGGCAAGTACCAACTGCCTCCTTTAGACCTTTTTTGTGTAACAGACTAGTTAACTCATCTCCACTGGACCATTACAGTAAGTTATTAATTCTTATTATAAATTATATTGATGATGTGATAATGGTACAAACGAAAATTTGATATTATGTACATTGTCCTGAATTAGCATTTTGTAAAGCACTCAAAGGCACAAAAATGAAACAAAGGTAAGGCAATACAACCGCGATGAAGCCAGTCTTGTTATTAGTTGGCAGCGAACAGCGCAATAAGATCCTAAATTGTACAATTTGGAAGTTCCAGCGGTCCTTGTAACGTAGGCTTTCTTCACCAACAGTCATTAATATGAGCAAATGCGCAGTGCTCACGACATCTCCCGAGGAGTACGGCAGAGTAATAAACATCAGTGAAGCAGTTTAAAAGAAGCTATTAAAAGTTGTACAGTTAAAACTCGCATACATTAGAATAATCGCTGTAGTCATTATATTGTACCGCGTGCCGTTACTTGTAGCCGCTTTGAGGTTTATATTACATTTGGTACGAATTTGCAGAAATTATTTTTCGTGAACACCATTATAGGTACCTATTCAAACTACCATTTCACACTAGTAAAGATGACCAGTGACAAGAATGAAATACTATTTACACTAGCTCTTATAATAGTATTATGATTTTCACATGTTTTGAAATATTTTACTGTAAAGTCAAATTGTTAAAAAATTATCTCTAAATTTTTTAAATTCTAATGTTTGGTTTTGTGTAAATTCGTGAACAATATCAATTTTAGTATTAAAATAAACTATATTGCTGTTTTAGAATGCATTTTAATGCTTATCAGGTATGGCATGCCTCTCATTTGTGTGTTGATGGTTTAATCCATGTGTTGCCGTCGGTGCGATACTGACGTTTTGAATCAAAAAACAACTTTTGAACCTAGAACCTGTAGTTAGGGTAGGTGTCTTATAATACAACCTAGGTTTGATAGCGACCAAACTATGATCGGCAAAAGTTTAATCAAAACTATATGATTTTCCTTTTTCGATTTGATTCAATTAAACTTATATACCGCGACAGACTTTCAACTCAAAAAAGATGTGACATTAGTCATACTCAGTCTGTCAAGCGTGTAATTGATTAGGTACCTACTACTCACACATTCTTGGAGTAGAATTCATTTAGCTGAACTCATATAAAAGTTATTTGTCGAATAAGGCTCGTCGCTCACCGCGGTCTGATTTAGATATTCACATCTAATGAATCTTTGGAATGCCGTGTAGTCATTAGTGCTGAAGTAGTAAATAAATAATCTATACGGCATTAGCTTGATATAAGCTCATGTTTAAACATACGATTTGGTAATTTATTAGATAGCTATTTCATTTTCAGTTGGACATTATTATTAATGATAGCATTTCAATAAGTATTATCAATATTTCACTTGACTTAATGGGATTACACGACTTGAACTACGAATAGTGCGGCTTATTTTAACATTTGCCTCGAATTATTTCAGAATAATTGTGTACCGTTTTTTCAGATTACGAACTAAAATCTTCTACAACCTAACGTTAATCCCAGTCGCATTCAAAGCTTTCACCTCGGAGTCTCGGGTCCGCTTTACCACTCTTAACTGCGGATTTGGCTGGACCTCGATATTTTCCGTGAAGCGACTGCCATCTGATCTTCACAACCCAATGGTGACATTAGGCGATATCAAAGCATTGCAGCTAGACCGTTTTTGTTGGACTATTTAGGGCTCCAACTACCCGTAACGACTGCCATAGATGTTTGTATGGCAACCGGGACCGACGGTATAACGTGCTCTCCGAGGCACGACCAGACCAATGCAAATACCCATATTCATGCATACAAATATTTGCACGGAGCGGGGATCGAACCCGCGCCTCCTGCGCCGCGACCGCGTTCACTACCGCTACGCCACAGAGGCTGTCACTGAACGAACTAAAATGACTTGGTGAAAATATTATCAAAAAGAGCGTCCTTTATACAAGTAAAATTATATTATTTTCGATACTTGTATACATATTATATTACAATAAAATAACGCCCGTGTTTCACCTCCAGTAGCATTTCCTTTGTTAGCCTTAGTTCTAAAGTATTAAAGTTATCGCTAATCTAATTCTACATCACGTAACAGGGAAGTTTGTAAAGGTTATTAGATTAGGCTTTATTAGCCCTAGTTTATTTATAAACACGCTTGAGTATTCCGAAAAGGCAAGTAAAAAGTATATTACCATTAACACCCACGCTCCAAGAACTGCCAGTGTGTTTAAGGGTTTATGTAATTGTAGGCGAGTTTGTAGCGAAAGCCTCGCCCTCGACGCCGCCAATTGCCCACTTTCACCAAGCTCCATGCCACTACTGAATAATTTTCTGACACAAAAATTGAAAAACGCTTTGCCCGACTTGGTAATCAAACCTTATTTATAGGAATTGAGTTCTTTGATGACGTAGTGATGGAGACAGACTCGTCTGCATCTGCACTGCACTGCATGACGCAGTCATAAAGAAGTCAATTTTATTAGTATTGAGTTAGCATAATATAAACATATTCTGTATATGAAAGAAACCGAACACGATAAGACAATCTAGTGTGAATTGCACATTTATTTTCATTACGAAATCCAAAAAAAGATACTGTAGTACCTATCATTATTGTCATTAATTCAAAGGAGAAAATAAGGGTATCAACATACTCAGGTAGAAAATCTAGGCGAGACTCAACTTGCTATTTGTTCGTACATGTCTCAAAACAACAGCAACGAGTATAAGATATTGGTTAACATTTGTTTCTTTTTTAATACATATTAATTGTACCGAAGACACACGAGCGCGTTGTCAGCTGATAACACTGTAGCTAAACCGTAACCATAACACCTCTAAAAGATGGTAAATAACCAATATTATGTAAATTATTTTAATGAATTCATATTATTCATAAAGATTTCAAGTTTGCTTGAAGTTTAATTAGGGATTCGAACTTGATCGTTTGCTGGGTTGGAGCTTGGAAGCGAACTTAGCGCACATACTTGTTCACAAACACTCCGCGCATTCAGTCGCAACTTGTGAGACAGCTGAGCAGGTGAACAGTTGACTGTCGCGAGCGATAATAACTTGTAAGCTGCACGGCGCGGCGCCAGTGTTCCTATAACTGTCGATGCTATTTATGCTGATGCTAAGTTGTGAACACCTACCCGAGTTGAACGCGACTTCAAGTGTTGGAAACTAGCGCAAAGCGGTCTGCTGCAAATTGTCATACTTCCTACTAATCTTAATATATACAAATCTCGTATCACAATGTTTGTCCTCAATGGACTCCTAAACCACCTAACCGATTATAATAAAATTCGCACACCATGTGCAGTTCGATCCAACTTGAGAGATAGGATAGTTTTTGAAACGGATTTCGACATCCACGCGGGCGGAGCCGCGGGCAACAGCTAGTAATATTATGAAAGCGAAAGTTTCTGAATATGGAAATATGGATGTTTGTTACTGTTTCATGCAATCACAGCCCAACAGATATGGATAAAATTTGGCACAGGGATAGATTATAGTCTAGAACAATAAATAGGTTAATTTTTCTCGTAAATGAATTTCTATTGGTTACGGGAACGAAAATGGGGTCAGAATTTGCATATAAACGGGAACAGTTAGTCGCATATAATTTTATTAACGCTTGCAATCGCATTGTACAACATTAAAATTTTTGCGTCGAAGTACTGATGGCGCTGCAGTACTACAAGACATGAGTCATATTACAGCTATCAATTACAGCAGTCTTACAAATAATACACTTCGCAACACGTCTCATTTAGAGAGTTTTTTGCTTATACTGTCAGCGTGATTTAAACATAAAACATTACCCTCCTTTCTTCGGCAGTCGGGTAAAAAATAATAAAAATTTAAAATTTTATATTTTTAATAATTGTATTTACTGCCAAAAAACAAATACAATATTCTGGTTAATTTAGTCTTGTGATTTAATAGGGATGTCCCAACTCTTAATATTTCTTGATTAACGAATAACGAATGAAATTGCGAGCGAAATTCAAATTCAATTCAAATCGAATAAATCTTCCCAAATACGTACAACAGCTAAGTATCGCCGTTGACAACTAGCCGTAAGTCATGTTCGTAGTAGTGATAAAGTTAAAAACACTCTTGTAAAAAGCTAATTGAAACATAAATAGTAAGTTGGTTGGTTGGCGCGATGGGCATGTGTCGAGTGTCGAGTGTCGAGTGGCGGACAGTGTCATGTGGTCGGCGTGATTATGCCACGACTCGCCGCGGGCGTGGGTCACTAGGGTCGCCAACTTAACGCAAAAATTTAATGCAGACTAAGGATTTGTTTATTTTATTTTACAAATAATTGATTTGACTGAAACCATATAATTATATGGATTCTTGTTACATGATGATGGCCCACGTAAAATTAAGGTTAGTTCAGGAACTTGGGCAAATCTTGGACACTTGTCGTTCAAAAAGTAGCCTCACCCTATTTTGAATGCGAGAGATGCTTTCTGAGATAGGATGATGTTCACATCTTGTCTCAGGGAGTTGAGCCAACAAACGTATATCCAAACATGATTCAAGATATATAATATTTCCGATTCCGCTGCTTTTGCTGATTCCACATGGATCAGGGAGCTTGGAAGCACAGCAAAAAATATACCTTTCAATATTTTAATCAAAACAACTTTCATAACTTGCACCTTTTTTTTTTTTTTTTTTTTATCGTGCGGCAATCCCCATGGATACCACCCCCGTCGGCCATCGGGGGTGGTTATGTCGGGATCGAACCGACTAAAACCGCACGCCGTCTCAGGCCTTAGTAACCGGGGTGTAAGGTTACCCAATGGGCATATCCCTCGCACCCCAGCTGACCCCGGGCCATCTACGGTTTTA
This sequence comes from Lithosia quadra, assembly GCA_963576445.1. Lineage (NCBI taxonomy): Eukaryota > Metazoa > Arthropoda > Insecta > Lepidoptera > Erebidae > Lithosia > Lithosia quadra. The sequence goes on along the minus strand of OY754891.1, from coordinate 103,452 downwards.
AGATGGCCTCCTCGACCCCCCGAAAGGGGGGGTGGGCGAGCATCACGCCACTTCGCTGACGGTGGGGTGTAGGGTGACAGGAGGCCGTCCTGTCACCCAACCGTCGGCGCGCAGACAATCAGCTCGCCCACCGCTCGCTCCCCACTGTGCCATCTGCTAGTCAGAGGGACACGTGGAGAGCCTCGGAGCAGCCCTCTAGAGGGCCACTCCCACCCCGGCCGGATTGGCCGCAGGCAGCAGCGTCTCCCGTGGCGAGTGGGAGGCGCTGCTCGCCTCCGTTGCCCAGGTGCACCACGTGGAGGTTCCGGCCCGCACCCTCATAACTTGCACCTTACACCTTTCACGATCAATCACCGTATGTCTTCTCGTCTACCCCTCCTTATTCCGTTCCCTTCGATCGTTCGGATCGTATAAACTAAACGTTCACAAATTATTACGCCTACAATAGCTAAACATAAACTGGCAAAATGTAGGTGCTAGCCTACCTACCTCTGCCTACCCCTTCGGGGATATAGGCGTGAGTTTATGTTATGTAATACTGAGCCCACATATATTTTATACTTAGGCGAAGTGCATGTGGCAACCCTGTAAAATAGCGTGCCATGTAAATAGTGCATTATGTCAGAGCGAATCACGAGCGTCACGCGCCCCGCGCCCAACTTATCTATTACAACTCCACTTTCAGCACTTAGCAATGCACACCTGAAACAGATTTTTTTTTAACCTGGAGCAAGTAATTCAACTGATTGATATAAGTTTCACTATCTTGGAATTTTACCATCAAGGTCGTTGCCTGTTCGTAGCGGTAGAGCTTTTGACTGCTACGTCAGAGGTTTCGATTTCCGCTTTGTGCAAATATTTGTGTGCATGAACACGAAAATTTTTATTAGTTTGGAAGCTGAATGAAATTTGACTGTAATTCTGTATACCCGTAGATTATGACCTTTTTTTATCGTGCCGAAATCCCCTTGGATACCACCCCCGTCGGCCATCGAGGGTGTTTATGTCGGGATCGAACACAAGTCCAAATGCCACGATAACCGCTTCCCATCAGATGGTCGTGTGCTTATCTGCTCCCTGCCAGTTTATATTATATGATTTACATCAATAAGTACGTACTGTTAGAGCTCTCGTTTTATTAATGTTAGCCCACTGACCCATTGTCCTCTCGCACTGCGCCTAACTGTCGCTATTAATATTAAAGGCTTCGTACGTATGAGGTAGTTCGCTCAAGGTAATCACTCCTGAATTCGATATGAGCTCCGGTCGAAGGCGTCCTGGAAGCTAATTGTTCATGCGGGCTCTGCAGTTGCATATCTAAGTGAATTAGTGCTCAATTCTGTGCCTCCATTATATAAATGTGTAATGTTCTCAGTTTAGTGCGTTATTGAATGTCTGTGAATTATTTTTGTGAATGTAGAGTACCTAGATATTCGTATGAGGAAATTTAAATGTTTTTTCCATTACTTTATCTATCAAAGCCTAGTGGTCTGGGTAATGGACTGCTGAGACAAGGTCTAGGGTTCAAACCCAGGTTCACCATGGCACACACCAATGTCTTTTCGATGCTTTTCGAAGTTATGTGTGTATTTATCGTAGGTTTATAAGTGCCCGGTTAATGGCAATAGGCTCCCCACCTATTGCATTGGGACCTAAACATAAACTAGCGAAATGTGGGTGCTAGCACCTCTGCCTACCCCTTCGGGGATATAGGCGTGAGTTTATGTTATGTTTTGTTATCTATCAAAGACAATGTTTGCAATATATGAGTGTTTTAGTAACATTTTAAAAAGAATCAGCTCCAATGTTGATTATATAATCATTTTATAAGACAAAATGTTACCGAACTAAATCCTGCTTATATATTTGCGCAAAATGGAAATCTTCTACCAGAATGCGAATACATAATTAAAAAAGCAAGATTCAGTTACAAATTAAGTTCTTAGAAATAAAAGTAAAGTTTATGCTGTTCAGGGGAGGTCATAAAAGTGAGCCAGTCTTAATGAATGGCTCGCCGCAGAGCGCTGCGGGCGGACTCGACTTGAGAGTGAAGCTTCCCTCAGTACCTCCTCGACGTCTTTATTGCGGCCCTCTCACTCTCGCCCGCCGCCTCGCCGCTATGTTTAACTATCAGATGTTACAGACGTCAAAAACACTTCCAATTTCCATTTTATAAAACTTGTTGGATAGTTCGGAGAAAGTTATTTCAACTGCTGCAACAGTGAAGTCAGAAATTGAAGAAAATACAAGGGATAGAATAGATATTAGAAAGATAAATTCTGAGGAAATTTTCACTACAAAATCTTGGTATTTTTGTAGTGTGTTTTATGGCCTGTGTAGAATGTTCTATACAGTTTGTTTCCAAAAAGACAAAAATAAAGTACGAAAGATAAACCGAAATAAGTGAAACAAAAAACTAGAATAATTTATTTTTACATAGTAAAAAAGTCTTATTATTCGTAGTTCAATCGTAGCACGAAACAAACATCTGCATACAGATGAGAGTGCCTCGCGGCAGTGCCTGTCATAGAAATACATTCGGTATTTGTCAGGTGGAAGTCGACGCTGGTTTTTGTTAGGAATTTGTAAGTAACAATTCCGGGACAAAATGTACTCAATTTTTGGCACTAAGCACGCGCCCTAATTTTCCGTAAGGCAATGTGTGCACCTGTACACCTGTGCCCATTGTTCTGGGAGCTTTCCATTACATAATCTAATACTATTGTTCCGAAGGGCTAATTGAAGCAGCGGTAGTCTAGTGGCTAACGCCTCAAACTTGCACTCCAGAAATCGCAGTCTCACTCCTAATACAATCAAATATTTTAGGATTTAAGAGGCTTACTAAGTAATTTTAACAGCAAAATTTATACATTTCGTTCGTTTCATTTTTGTATTGTACCAAGAATGATATAAAAATGGAGAAAGAAACGATATTGTACAAGGTAAATGGAGAATTAGAGTTGGAACAAGTGTCCTGTAGGTAACAATAACTCAATGTGTAGTGTTACATTACATCGTGTCCTTGGCAAAACATATTGTATGTACAAGCGTGTAGTGTAGGCGGTACAACCAGGCACAACTACAGAACAAAGGGCACTCGGGCCTCGGCGCACATCCAACTGTACTGTTCTGTGCCTTTATCTCTCTGTGCTACTAAGACGACACAATGTTACCTATGTTATTCGAATTATGTAAGTACATAAATATGACATCTTATTTCAAATATAACGAACTACTCAGAAACAGGCTTTTTTAGATGATGGAATCAGATTTCCTCTGGATATTCACAGTTTTATTTTATCGTTTATGATTGAAGCGATTACGAAACTCTCTCTACCTACATTTTTTCACTGACTTGCTTGATTATATTTGACGAGACCACCAAATGCTTTCATTTATACTTTACTTATACAAAAAATATCGCATTATACCTTAACTACAATAATATAACTTGCCTGGCTTGTCCGCTGACACAATTTTTGTCGTAATTGTGCGCAGTTGAAAAAACCGTTCGTCGCATTTTCCGCAAGAAAATATTTCTTTCTTTTCCATTTTAACGAGAGACCAGTTTTCGGTCGACGGCTCCAGCCTTCACTCACAATAACACTCTTTAATCAAATAAACTGTATTGTAACAGCACCCGTTTACATTATACACATTGTATTCGAATGCTCTTCACGTTAATATTTTCATGTTGTTGATTTTCGCAAAACAGCCGTCCCACTCAAACGTTATTCTATAAATAATTCATAACATCTATTTACGGAGTGTTTCGCATATTAAACGTCAAATGTGAAATGTTTATTTAAAGACATAAATGATCTTTAAGGAAGTTCTGCTTCGGTGCTCATCTGAAAAGCGATTGTCAAAGCCAATCTGGTCTTGAGGCAGATATTCTGAAGTTCTGAAGAACACAATGTCATTTGCTGTATTTTACCTTACATATTTGAACATCATACTTAGTATTTAAGGCGTTTAAATAGTACGTGGAATAATTCAAAGTAGAGTCGTCTATAACAGAAAAATTGTTTTTATTTTTAATCAGTAAATAATTTGTATGTGTTAAAATAAAATTCATTTCACTTTAAATTTGGATTCAAACAGGTCCAATGAGAGACCCAGGTAATAGTATCGTCAGATGCGATACCCAATCGATATGCTAGGATTTGTCTCATACAAACCCATGTTTGCACCTAAATGTTAAAGATATTATTTACATGTACAAATCCCTATAAAAACAATTCAAACTAATAAATAAACATATTCCCTCATTAATCAGGAGTGGGATCGGCCGCACGCCGGTGGACTCATTCCCCAAAGCGACCAGTAACAGCCCACTACAAGTAACGCGTGTACAATTAGCATAAACATACAATTACCACAACGAGCGTTCTCATGATGATGAAACTCACTACTGAGTACAATATCATTAAGAGAATATAATAAGGTTCCATACAATCGGTACACAACATCTTTTGTTAGGCTCTTGTAGTATGACTCCGTTTTAAGACTAAGAGGTGGTATAAGATATTCTATCTCACGAAGGCGGGTGAACAATTATATAGTAGTACCTGTGTCTTGTAAATACGCGTACATGTGTGTGCGAAAGTTCATGTCACGTCAAAAGAAATTCATGTAGCAGTTAGTAGAACAATAATTGCATTGCAAAATAATTCATTTTTAAAAGCAATGTGTATATTATGTTTTACTACAATGACAGCTAAACCGCCTTCGTGAAATAGAACATCTATACCTTACTAGATGTATCGCTAGTACAACAAAGGTATGCTATGTTTACTACTTAAGCTCGAAGCTCTAAGCGAAGCCCGTAAAGGCTGAACAGAACCCACTAACAACCGCTCGCTACCTGCGCCAAGTGGCGGGCGCTCGTCACACTCATTTATGCGAAAAGCGTTTACATCGACAATTTGCAATGTAAAGCGTGGCCGCACAACTTACACAGACTTTTTGGTAACGACTGCCTTTTCTCTTGAATTCATACAATTTTAGAACATGCTTATGATTTAAGCACTATGGTTTTTAAAATTAAAAGAAAAAGATTTTGTTTTCAACTCATTAGCTCACGACACTATTATAGTCTCTATAAAAATATGGTAATTATCTCCTTGGAGTATTTCTATAGACATTACATTATGGCCGGTCTAGGCAAAGCATGTATACTGACTAAACACAAGCTTGCTAAGTCATGCTTACTTCGGGTTTAGATACGAGTAGCACTGTGTAGAATGTTCCCGCACATTTTATTTATTTACTGCCCGGCTAGAACACACAGTGCTCCGTCCACTCCGAGCCCCTCCCCGACTTTACCTTCTACTTTATTTGATTCCTGTAATTATGTTTCCGACAGTATAATTATAAGGAAGTTTTCTAACTTTCTTTCACTAATTTGTTCAGCATATAAAATAAATATTTGATCATTCGTTTGAATGAAACTTCCGAACTAATTAGTTTTGAAATGTCACTCAAAGGAAACGAAATAATTTTATGTTTGAAATAAAAATGTCATTTAAATGAGGGAAGTAAAGTTAATTTGGGTGAACATTCAAACTGTGGGCTTAACAAGCTAGTAATGTATTTTGAGTCTATGACGAGAGCGCCACCTGCCGACGTTACATCAGAGCGACTATTTACACCACATACAATACCTGAGTTTATAATTACTGTCAAATAGGTATACTTAGCAATGAATGTACCTACAGTCAGACAAACGCTTGAGTTTACGGATCGCCCACACTCACACTTGACGTCATATTCATTCACGTATAGATACAATGTCCTATTTGCGACTTCCTGGTACGATTGTTGGTACACGGATACGCCGGATATGTGCTACGGAATTGACAATATATTATTGCCGTCATTCGATATTATTAGCCGTATGTATATGGTGAGTGATATATTTACGTTGAATTTATTTATATGCTACCCTGATATGAGATTACCTGACATTTTCAGTAGGTAAATTAACAGTAGCAATACGAAATCAGGGAATTTGCCCTGTAGACGGCGAGTGGTATAATCCCCATTACACAACCTAATCAGCATGAATGATATAACTTAGTTATTATCTCATTACATTTGATGTCAATACACTAGTTAACGTCTGCTCAATTAATCAAGATCTACACACAGAGATAATTATATTGTTGTACAAATATTGCTTGTATATCATTTTAGGGTTATATCAGTAGTAGGTACACTCTGGTTCTAAGACACGCGCGTTATTCCTTATCTATGAATGGTACTTGAAGTCAAATATTCTAAGTCTTGCTGAACTATGTAGGTAATTGTTTAAATACTTAACAGAATAATTATTATTGCAAAAGTTTACAGAAAATTATTTTTACCTTGTTTATTAAGTACTAGCTGTTGCCCGCGGCTCCGCTCGCGTGGAATTCGCTTATTGCATCCACTACCTACCACTCCTGCTCCCACTCCTGCTCCAGTTCCTACTCCCACTCCCACTCCCACCCCCGCTCCCACTCCCACTCACACTCCCACCCCCACTCCCACACCCACCCCCACGCACACTCCCACTCCCACTGCCACGCACACTCCCACTCCACGCACACTCCCACTCCCACCCACACTCCCACTCCCACGCACACTCCCACTCCCACCCCCGCTCTCGCTTCTACTCACACTCCCACCTCACTCCCACTCACACTCCCACTCCCACGCACACTCCCACTCCCAATCCCACGCATACTCCCACTCTCACGCACGCTCCTACTCCCACTCCTACCCCTGCTCCTGCTCCCACTCCCATCCCCATCCCCACCCCCACCCCCACTCCCACTCAAATCAAAATCCCTAAAAACTAATAACACCACTATCTACTCATAAAAAAACATAAGTTCATCTAAATAATTGATTTATTTATTCAATTATTTAATATTTATGCACACACAATGTTAATTAGTAAAGAAAATGGAAGGTGGAAAGAATAGTACAATTATTATATTATATTTTACAATTTAATTTGTACCTAGTGTGATGTGGTTCATATGATTATACTATTGTACGTCTTATCAGACATGCTACCACATGAATATCTATGGTACTGTCGATGCTACGGTGATACTTTTATGTAATTGACAACATCTTATTTACCTGTGACCTTTAAATGAATTTTGAATTTTGAATTTTGAACTGTGGGTGACGTAACCTACGACAAACTTATTATTTGCGGTTGGTACAGTAATCGGGTCTAGGAATTGAACCGCAAAATTAAATTTGTCTTTTATTGTATGTACTTTTCCGGGATAAAAAGTATCCAGTGTGCTGCCCAGGATATTGAAGAATAATTATACCAAGTTTCATCGTAATCGAACCGGTAGTTTTTGTGTGATGCCTGAACAAACAGACAGACAGACAGACAGACAGACAGACAGACAGACAGACAGACAGACAGACAAAAATTTTTTTAATCACATATTTGGGTTCGGTGTCAGTCTAGTAACACCCCCTGCTATTTTTTATTTTCAATGTACAGAATTTTCACTTCTACAGATTTATTATAAGTATATATATGATAAAAAGACAATGAAAATTAAATAATATTTACATTAAAATAAAAACTAAAAACTAAACAAAATAAATATTTACATGGCGTCAAAAAATTCCTCCGCATTATTATTATTTACATTGAAAATAAATAGTAAGAATTTTACGCTATTGTAATTTATAATGCAACTTAGATAAGTCTGGAATGTAGTTTTATTTATCAACATGTACATCTACCCTTGATATAACATCTTTGAACTTATCGCTTCCTAACATCAAAGTGTGTATTAAGCTCAATTACTAAAAAGGCCCATGGTCACATCTCGGCTACGGGAATTCAATGAAGTAGTTTCATTGTCAGAAGACATCATAATTATGTCATAAAGTCACCTTACAGACGGTAGGCTTTACAGCGTATAGGTATACTGCCCCAGTCCAGTAATAGTGACAGTACGACCTCGCATGTTGTAAAGCACATCGCTCGTACCGTAGTCTTCGTCCTATTTGTGTGTCTTTATTGGAGAAAGTTTCGTGCTATGACATGCTCGAATTGTTTATTCATGTAGTTAACTTAACAAAACTATTAAAAGAAAAGTTTGTGTTTAAAAATACTTATAGTATTTTTTAGGTGTTTTTGATGTTCAATGCAATGGCAACATTAAATATAGCTGTTGCCGGCGGCTCCGCCTGCGTGGATGTCGGTTATCGCGACCAAACATAGCCTATGTTCATTCTCGAGGTCTAATCTACTCCTATACCAAATTTCATCAAAATCGGTTCAGTGGTTCAGGCGTGAAAGCATAACAGACAGAGACAGACAGAGTTACTTTCGCATTTATAATATTAGTATGGATTTTGTAGACACCATGTTGAAACAATTGGACTAATTTCGTAGTGTAATCATGTTCTTTCTAGCACGAATGCCACTGCATGTCATTAGGAAGACCTCTCCTCATTTTCTTTCTTGTTCCGGTCGGTAGGTACCGCAATGAATACCTCTAGTAGCCCAAACTTTAATAAGCCAAGGTAATCGTACAACATTATTTAATCCTACTTCAGAACTATTTCCAGACTCTTGAAACCGTTGGAGCGGAACACAGTCAGCTATCACAGACAGGCAACTTTCTGTTGCGCGATTTCATATATAAATCTATTGTAGGAAAACATAATCAAGAGAAGGAATTGTGAAGAAGCTGTTGCTTGCGGCTCCTCCTACTGGGAATACTGATCTCGTTTCCGCAATCCACAAGGACCTATTCCTTTGATATGTAAAGACCATAATCTATTTCTGTATCAAATATCCAAATATAGGTTTGACTATTTTTGCGTAAAATAGTAATCGAATTGAGTACTAAATCTAAACATCCATACGTTAGGGAAGGGATTAAATTCATACCTCATTCTTGCCCAACTTGCCCTTATCCAACTTGAATGATTTGTTTCTTAAGATAAGATCACACTACACTGCACTTGTAGGCAATGTTATTTTAAAATTGATATTATGATGCGTTGATTTTATGCCATGCACTTTTAAATGAATAATGATATAGTTTACTTTTTGTGTTTTGTGTAGGTAATTTAAGTTTCGTAAAATCAAGCAGCCGCAATAGTTGCGTAGACGGTCGGCAAGTGTAGCCAGTCTGCAGCAGCCGTTAGTCATAATACAATGCGCTCGTTGAATAGCTAATTTTGCGTTATAAGTCCGTGATGAATGAAAGCTTTTGATGTCCCTCGCTTATTGCCCCGGCTGCGCCTCCGCCGATTCAATATTTGTTGCTGCCCCCCTAGCGCGGCGTAGTGAGATGACTGATTTATCGACTCTACGTGATATTTTAGTAGCCCATTATGAATGTATAGAGTGCGACTTTTCGTTTACGACTGAACTCGTAAAATTCAATCTGAATAAGAATTAGATCAAGAATCATGTTGACTTCATCGAATTTGTGTCAAAGAACTGTTACGTAGAGGGCTAGGAGTACTGAGCACAATATTGCTAATCCTTTGACTTGGCAAAATAAAATACTAATTTATATTTGCTGTAAAAATCCTACTAGTTGTATATCGTGGTTTACCCGTGAAAAAAACTTTTAAGATGTGGTGTTACTTTTTTCAAATATCAGATAAACCATTTTTTATTGTTTTAACAAACTGCACTAAGTTCTGAGTCCGTATCTTTAAGAAAATTATTTACTCTTAGGTGATTAGGTTACAGTAATTATAAACATCTATTAATTTGTTCAGTTTATGGTGAATACTTCATTCAATCGTAACTACCCGTAAGGTAGGTACACATATCAAAATCTCGTGACAAAATATAAATTATAGCTTTTAACTTTTATTGTTTTGCTTAACAAACAAGATGAAGCTGTGAGTATTTATTCGTTTGCACTGAGTGTTGTAGGTAGCCGTTAAATAACCATTCCATTTAGCCCAACACCACAAAGTATCACTAAAACACAAGCGGCCGGCGAACACAATACGTACGTACACACGTTGAGTGCGGGTAACATCCGTCAGGCGCGGGGCCCGCGCTGTTTGTCTAGGAAAAACATGCAAGGGAAAATATATACCCAAGTTTGGTTTATAATAAGTAGCTGGTCCCGGCTCATAGATATTGGCAGCTTTCACGGGTGTACAGTCAGGAACAAAAGTATTGTTGCATAGTATATTTTGAAGAATTGCTGGTAACGTCTTGAGTATCTAACCATAATATTATTGTAACTTTGATATCGCCAATGGGCTGTGGAGATCAGGTGGCAGTCGCATCACGAAAAATATTGAAGTACGCCGCTTCTACTAAAACTAAAAAAACGTCCTTAATCGAGTTGAAAAAGGGCTCGGAGGAAGATTTATTCTTTCATAATACAAGTACAACATCCAGTTCCTATTTTCTTATTTACCGCCAGACGTCGACCATTATTTTTCACGCTATTGTATCAGGTGCGAATAAATGACCTCGTGTCATTGATGCTTAAAGTTGATGGTCAAAATCATGCTTTTCGATCAGTTTCTAATTGATATTATACTTAGATACTATTTAAGTATGTATATTCTCATAACTTATTGGTGTAGTAAGCTATTGATATTTTAAGCTGCTGATCTCATGGCGTTGACATATTGATTGCTGATCTAATGATCCGCGTATGTATCCCTATTCTAACATCGAAGGCTTGTCGCAAAAAAAAATAGGAAAACTGTACAACTTCTGTCGCTGTCAGTACTTTAGGGTATATTTATGGATATTAATGATAAAAAGACGGCGCTGGGGAATGGAAAGCAAACAGTACATAAAGTATGAGAGTCGACTTTATCGCGCGGACCACGGCGCACGTCTGCTGCTCAAGGCCGCCGATCCACTTACAGTTTCGCAACTATGTGACATGTGTACTCAACGTGCAGTGAACTACGCTGGGGCACGCGACTTCGTCCTTTGAAGGGTACCTTTTAGTACTCACTTGTACTTTCAATTAAAATTCGTTGTGAGCAGTCATTTGTCTTCACAATTTGGTAGACGAGTGAAAAGTTTATACCGCGGTAGCCTAGTGGTCTGGGTAATGGACTGCTGAGACGAGTTTTCGGGTTCGATCCCAGGTTCACCATGGCACACACCAATGACTTTTCGATGCTTTTCGAAGTTATGTGTGTATTTATCGCAGGTTTATAAGTGCCCGGTTAATGGCAATAGGCTCGCCACCTATTACATTGGGACCTAAATATAAACTGGCGAAATGTGGGTGCTAGCTCCTCTGCCTACCTCTTCGAGGATATAGGCGTGAGTTTATGTTTTGTTATGTTATGAAAAGTTTCCTGTTTTTTTTTAATCTTAATCAGAAAATCGGTAATATGATAACTAACTACGTGGCGTCGGTGGTTCGTTAGGAGAGGAAATTATTTTACACGTATGTAAGGTACGAGTACGTGACGTCTTGCCGTGTAGTCTAGCTCAATTTGCACTGTTGCCGTCGTCTTGTACCAAATTAACTACTTAGAATATGTGAATTATTGATGTAGGCATTTGTACCTTGCCCGACGCGAATAAACAGTTCTATATACTGCCTATTACTATCTACTCTAAGAACTGGAAGCTGTATGTCATATTGTTTTGTGAGAGAACCAGAGGTCTGCCTTTTTTCCGTTCTTCTCCCCTTCTATAGCAAGTGTTTATGAGTTGCTTATCATCAAGTGGACCATCTTACGTGAGTGTGACGCCCCTGGTGTTGCACATGTCCATAGGCCACGGTGACCATCTTCCATCTGGTGGGCCGTGTGCTTGTCTGCCGCCTAAGTAGTAAAAAAATATTGGAATATTAAAAATCTCAAATCATTTGATGGAATCTTAAAACCATTTTTGAAATGTCTGTGTAGTTCTATTGTATTCACTGAACAGCTATAAATGTTAGCGCGCAACAAAAACACATATCGATACCACGTTGATTCATGTTTCTGTCGGAGTTACTTTTTTTAGTTTTTATTCGACAAAGGATAAAAACTGTACACAGAGGCTGCCACAAAAATGGCAGGACAAATAACTTGGTGGGTTTAGTGTACAACACAATGCTCCAGGTTTTAGTTTCCCAAAATGCCAGTTGTACGATGTTATAGGTAGAGTTTTCGATGCGGAATTCACGGCCTCGAGTCGCGAGTTAGGACATCCGGCACTACGGGCGGCTTATGCGTACTTGAGCCTTTGTTTATTGCTGGAGCTATGACAGTCCCTTTGAAATCCCACGTCGGAACTCACTTGAGCTCCACTTGCTCTTTGTACGTAACGTTGTACATACAAGGGAATGTGTTCGTAGGCCAGGCACTCGTTATGTACTTACGACGCTTGTTCTCAAAGGGCGGCATGTCACAAAGCGGCGCGGTCCGCGCGACTCCGGCGGGCGGGGCTAGTCTTGCGGCAGCTGCAAGACGAATATGAGTCGTTATGGCGGACGATTACTATTCTGCGTGCGTGGCGCGGGATTGCCTTATACAATTTCAGGGCTATTTCTATCTGTGACCGTAAAAGTGACCGCTATAACTCTTCGTCCACTACTACGGACGCTGGAACTATTTCGACGCATGTTTTAGTTCAGTAAATGGATGGTGCTCGTAAATTGTAGCCTTCATAAATTTCTCCTACTCATATTGTTAAACATTTCGTAACAATTTTGCCGATGCGCTATCCTTTTTCGGAGCTGGGTTATCCTAAATCACCCATCTACTTTAGTACAGCGGGGCGCGGCGGCGGTGCGAGGTGTCCACTGTCGTATATTTCCGTCGTCGCTCGCCGCATGCACTTTATTTCGTCCATTACTGTAATGAACCGTGAAATAGCGCCTTCGCTGAAATATAGCGCAATTATTTTTTTGCGAGGCGGCATGATTGCGCCGAGACGCGGCCCTATATCACGTTGAGCGACAACCCCGTCCCCCGCCCGCCCGGCCCGGCCCCGCGTCGTGCGTCCCCGGTCCTAACATATGCGCCTACACCGTACATTAAATGACTCGAATGTGAACTGTTTCGCTTCACAAGCGAAAAATATAAACCCATTTTTTAGCGAACGTTAGTTTAGATTCTTTAGAGAATGCGAGCGTTGGACAAACACAAATGAATGTGAAACAATAGGAGCGCTCCGCACGATCCGTCGAGTTGTAGCCTTTTGTGTTTGAAAGGGTTCGACTCGGATCGAGTTTCAAGATGTAATGGCGGCCGCGGAGTCGCGTCAACAAAACCATTTTTGCAAACGTCATCCAACCCGCGGACCTAGACGCGGCTGACGCGGAATAATCTCGCTAAGTTATTTTTGATGGCCACTATCGCAGCAAGATTAATAGGGCCCTTTGTCACGACAGTGGGACCTTAACAGTGATGTGTCTCAATTTATATTCTTTTTATGGAGCTGAGTCGGAGAGTTGTAAAGTTTAGTGAGGAAACAAAAACAAGTTTAGGTCGGGGCCCTCGTGGGGAGGGTCACCCGCGCCCGCCGCGTCAACGCCGGGTCCGCGCGTCTCCCTTGAGCCGACGCTGACAACTTGGGTGTCGCCGACACTTGTATTCCTTTACATAGAACAGAGATTAGCGCAACGTGTATCACTATAGCTCTATATGCTTATAAACACTTTGCAGATACATGTCGATAGAATCACTGTAACATTATTATACGTAAACGGGAATTAACGCGATCACGTTAAAGGTATATACATACCTTTGGATGCCTGACGTTTCGACCAGGTTACACCGGCCGTGGTCACTGTAACATTGTGGAAAAAATGTTTAGCTTTAACCGTTATATACATACTATAAGAATCGTTTTATGATCGAAACAAAATAACCCTAAATCGACAGTTCCTTCATAAAAAATATGAATGTTGCAACTATTTATTGGCGAGGTAGTGTACAAAGACAAGTCAAGTATGAAGTGTGTCCACTGACCCACTCGCATATCGCGGCTAATTTTCTTCTTCGTCACGCGGGACTCGTGGCGAGCAGCACCTCGGCGCCTCACTGTACTCATAAGAGCGAGGGGCTGTGACGTGTGGAGGAGAGTCGTACAGATCACACCTCTTCATGTAATGCATAATTAACGTCCTGCGATTGTTGGCGTGATTTGTGACGGTTGAGCGCGGCGAGGCTCGCCTGAGATTTTGGTGAATTAATTGCGACGACCGCTGGGACTCCTCCCCTATGCCGTTATTCTGCTTTTACGAGTGTACGTACGTTGAGAAGGAACAAATCGTGCGTTCATTTCAATAGTCTCAGCTGTATGACTGACTTTAACTGAAGTGTGTGCAAGGAGGTAGGACATGACGGTATCTCCCGTCCGAAATGAGCTGTCCGACTGGGGAAGTACCTCCACCCTACAGAAGACCGCGGCCATAATAACCATCGTGTTGTGTTCCCGCCGGTAAGTAGGGTAACCAGAACTCCCCTTCCTAGCCTCCCCACCCCTTCCCAGCTCTCCCCCTTTCCCTTCAGGGTAGGCAGCGCGTGTGTGACACCCCTAGTGTTGCACACGTTCATAGGTCACAGTGACCGCTTCCCATCAGGTGGGCCGTGTGCTTGTCTGCCACCAAAGTAGTATTAAAAAAAGTGTGGATATATTTTTTGGGATATATAGCCATTATATTGAATGAGTATTAATAATTATATCGTATATTTGAGTTTTAGGTGAAGTACACCCACGCATTACCCTTTCGGGGATATACGAGTACGACGGTAACACTCTCGCTTGTTCTCGTGTTGTTTCATCGCAAGATGAAAGGGAAACAAAATTAATGCGCGCCCACAGTTTGCCCAATTGTTTAACACAACACTGTACCGACGCGTAGAACATAATTACAACAAGTATCGAATAGAATTGAATTTCAATATTATAATCACATAACGGAACAAAACACCTCCGAGATAAGCAAATCGCTTTCTGATCGAGAAGGGCTTCAGCCGATATCGAGTGGCTGTAGTGACGTCACAAGATGGCGGCCCCGCGCCCTTGTGCGAGCGACAAGCTGTTACTTGTTGTAGAGCTCACTAACTTGTCGCACGAACACGAACTAACTTTAATCAGTTGCTAGATCAAGGCCTCATCCTGTCGGTGTTTGATTCTAGATGAAGATCATTTAAAGAAAATACTGCCTCAGTAGCGTATGTAGCGTATGGATATGAATGTCACTTTGGGATTCAATTCCTAACTCATACGAAAGTTTTATCAGATTTAATAGCTGCGCAAAAGATTTCTGCTAATGTATCTAGTTGAGATGATGTCATTGGCTTACCCTCTATTACTTGGGACCAAAAAATATTACGAATCAAAATAAGGGTGTGATTGACACTTTTGCCTACCATTTCAAATATTATAGGAATTACAATATAAAACAAATAAAGTCATAAACACAGTGCGGAACACATTGAAACAATGGTGCGGCTTAATGGTTACATGGGTGTTAAATATGTATAAAGAACATAGCCTTGGCTTAGGAAGTACCTAACATTCTACATTACACTTACATGGCTACTCAGTTCTACACCGAATCAATCTGTTCTCACAAAGCACCGTAAGTGCTACGCCGTAGCCCGCGTAGCACTTACCTACGTAGCAATTGTATCTACATAAAATAAGATGCTTTTGCAAATTTGCTACATTTAGTCTCCTGGGTTTCACTGGTTGGGAATCGATTCCCAACCAGTGCAAAATTAATATTGCTACGTATAAATTGTTGTATGACTGCGCTTTAGATGTTTCTAGGTACACATACGCTATTCACACTGAACACTTTCTCCAAGCCAGTGGTACAAGTCATGCAACCGAGTACATTTTTACAGCTAAAAATTAACAACTGTGTTACCAGAATTACTCAGAACATAATTTTAGTGTTGATGTCATACGGTGGATAGCCCTCCGGCTGGGAGGTGTTATTTGTCAAAGAACGAAGAGGTTCGTGTCGACACACGGTGCGGGGGTGGACACCGCGTGGGCTAAGGGCTGACGCTGGCTAGCGGCACGACACAGCAGAGCATTTTTTATGTGAAAATAGAAATAGACCTTATCATTTTGATATTTAAATTAAAATTTCAATGAAGATGATTACAGGTACAGAAACAATATTTTTACGCATCATCGCTGAAATTTCAGTTTTGTTTTCGACAGCTTAAGTTTTATTTTGATTTGTCATACTAGAATATTTTGCCAGTAATCAACGCTGGCCCTAATGCAGGTGTAACTAGCTACCAAGCTGTGTAAGAAGTGAAACACTTAATGTAATGCACTCGCATTTAACTGTGGCGCGGCTTGTTTTAGTATTCACTTAAAGTTTTTAGTACCATGGTTATGTCATTAATTTTTAGTTACCAGAACATTAGCGTAAACTTACACATTTTCATATGCATCGAGCACGATACGATTTATTTGTTGATAAAACGACAGCTAACGTGATTTTAATTGGTCTTGGATAGCTGCGAAACTTACGAGGTAGTTTTATACACCACTTAAGTGGCAGACAAACACACGGCCCTTTTGGTGATTTTGAACCCCAATTCACTACATAAATACTGCTAAGATATGCTATGAGACTTCTCCCCCGGCGCCAAGTTCTAACAACACATCTACGCACTATTCCGACGTATTCCTTTGAACGAATATAAATTACGACCTGATTTGAATAACAAACAAGGACCGTGGGCCCTACTTGTGAGATTAGTCCCCCGGCGCAACAAATACACACGCAATTAATTATCGCGCCGCCACCGAAACACTACAAACAGACATATTTTTTACTATCCCAAGGTTTATTTTTGTCGAAATAAATGAGGCGCGCTACGAATGGCGACGCCTATAGCCACAGATTAGAAACAACCAAATGTATATTTTTTAAATAGATTGTTACCATTATGGAGCTATTTATATTTAAGTGTATAGCGTGATTGCCCAAAAAAGGTTCATAATTAATAAGAGAGAGTACCACGATAACTTCTAAATACCTTTACAGATTGTTTTATTTCGTTTGATACAACTAAATCGGTGGCTACGACTCAGGATTTGTTATTTCACAGAAGTTAATACTTTCACTGCCGTGTTATTGAAGTCTTAGTCTGTCATTAATAACATAACTGTTACGGCGAAGTATTTCTGCTCTATACTTAAACTAACTACGATAAGACTACGAATATAAAGCAGGACCACAACCATAAAACTTTATTATCAAGAGGTCAGTGGTTCCGCGTCGGTCTACCATACGTGACCATACGTTACCAGCCCAACTACTATAATTAACTTATAAATATACTAGCTATGCCTTGTGGTCTCATCCGCTGATTTTTAAGCAACCACTTGACTCGGCGTGCCACAATGTGTGTTAGCAATTATTATTTCTCAAGGACATTTTGTTATGACTCGATCTTTAAATTAGCGAATATGTTTGAAATATTTTTTCAGGGGCACACTTGGAATGCTATTTCAAAAATAACTGATAATGAATTTTGATTGCTTTTATCATAAACATCAGCAAAATAAAACTTACGATTATGTTTACGGTGTGTTTGGGCCAAACTCTAATGACTGAAAAAAACCATTTATATGAAACTATTTGTACCAGCGTTTATTTCAATGTTGCCGATAATATCATAAAAGTAAGAATTGAGAAGTTCTCCTTTAGCTCAGCTTGTTCGTTTGTTGTCAGGACAACTGCTTACAAGTTTCTTTGTAAAATAACTAATAAGAAATGTAGTCAGCTTCTTGTACTACGAAACTAGTTGTTAGCTGCAGTCAGGACTCAAGTGGTCTGTTAACAAAAATGCAAATAGTGTTGTGGTACAACAGTTTACAAATAAAATTGTGTTATGATCCTGTTTGCTATTTTTTCCAGCAAATTCAAATACCTTTTTATGTGAGCCCCGGACAGGGATGAAAAGAAAACTCGTAGAGCTTTGATCCACAATAATATTGTGTTACTATTAAACAGGTGTTTTTCTTAATTGCTTGTCTAGTGTACGTAGAAGTCATTGGCTTGATGTAGTGAGATCACGTGGCACTCAAAAGTCTTCTTTGTTACCCGATGAGCCTCGTTAGCGCAGCGTCTGAGAGTCGACTGGATAATTTGCTACAGCCAACCATTAGGCAGTCTAGTCCTCTCGAGGTCACAGATACGCTTTGTGTACCCGCAGTCCGTAAGGTCACGTATATTTATGGAGGATTAAGGCTTTAATGAGGCGACGTGCGACAGCTCCGGGACGTTGTTTATTGTGTTTACCTAGCCTCAGTGCTTAGCGCCAGGTGCGCGATATTTGTGCTAAAAGTACTACTGGTTTTCTATGAACTACTTTATTTCTAACATTTTTACTATAATACTTATTAATAATTGTAACTCTAAGATTAGTTAAGTCATCCTAGTTAAGTTAACTGCATTATTTTAACCTCTCTTATGAATCTCAAATGATTTAGAAGTCTAAAATGGAAGAGAATTAGCTTTTACGTATTTCAATAAACTCACAAATTAGAAGCAGAAAAATATGAAAACAAATTGTATATAATGCTAAATTTTACACAAATAATGTTAGTATGTGGCGTTATTTTTGAACTGTAACACAATGTTAGTTTTAGCCTGTTTGTGCAGTGGTACGTTCGTAAGGAGGTCTTTGCGATAATACCATGAAACGATGGCCAGGCTGACCTACTTCGTACTTGAGGAACGTACAATAAATTCCAGTTCCGTGCGAATAACTTACCTTTAGTGCGTAATTTCAGGCAGCGGCGTCGGGTGTAGGGTGTACGTTTGCATTGTGCGTCTCTAGGCGCGTGCCGTTTGACTTGGCAATGAGGCCGCGCGATATTTCTCTCACACGTCTCCGTCTCCGTGTTTCTATTTTGTTGAAATTGTGTCTTACTCTGACTAAAACACATCGTTTCTCGAATATTCAAGTAGCATGCGCAAGGCGTCACGTGTCACACACACCAAATTACATTTTATTTGTAGCTAGTCATTTTGATATTATGTTTGCGTGATACTTTGGTCCGGATGTATTACCTGTTTACGTTTTGTTTAGAAGTTCATACATATTTGTATCATAAGCAGTTACTTTAGCTTTTACTGCTCTGTATGTAAGGTTTATTCGTTTTGATTTTAAAATTCAGTATTCAGTATTTATTCATTAACAATTTTCACATTGGGTTTGAACATGGTTTGTACACAAGTCATAATGACAAAATAAAACATTTCTATACTTTCAGCAAAATCTAGCAAACATAATGAGAAAGAAGAATCTGGCAATAAACATTTTTAAATACTCCATAAATTAAGTTATTATTATTATTATTTACTTTTGGGAAGCCCGTTTGCCGGACGGGTGATCAGCCTCACCTTTGTTGGCCATTTCACCCATTTCCCTTGGGATGAGGGACTATCCGGCAATCACGGAAGCTCCCCGAACCTACCTGTTTCCTTGCACAGTCTTACTACCTGGTCCACCTTTAGATATTCCAGGTCCTCTTCGGTCAGTACGTCTGTCCCCATAGTCTCCCATCGTGTCATCGAGTACATGGGGCACTCGGCAAGCAGGTGGAAGCTCGTCTCTTCTTTGTCCATGCACTCCGGGCATTTGGGGTCATTCTTCACTCCTATTAGTGTCAGGTGCCTGTTCAGACGGCAGTGCCCTGTTAACACTTCTATGACGAGCCTCATGTTGCCTCTAGAGAGTTTCATCAGTTGGCTCGTTTTTCTTCTGTCTATTCCTTTAATGAAGATCTTCGATTGTCTCATCCCTGCTGAAGATCTCCATCTCTGATTGGTTTCTTCGGTTATACTTCGGCTGATTACTCCCTTGGTTATTTTATGGGCGATTGGTAGCCTTGGCTCCGGCCCTACCTGATTTTCGTCAGCTCCTTTTCTGGCCAGTTCATCCGCCGTTTCGTTGCCCTTATTTCCCGCATGTCCGGGTACCCAGGCAATCGTCACGTCTTTTGTTCTGGTCAGCTTTTCCAATGACTTCTTGCATTCTTTGACAATTGCAGATGTGGTTTCTACTCTGTCAAGTGCCTTGAGCGCTGCCTGGCTGTCACTGTATATAGTGACCTTCCCTGTGGTCAGGTTGCCTGCTATATCTGCGCATTCTTTTATGGCAAATATCTCCGCTTGGAAGACACTTGCGTACTTTCCCAAGGGTATCGATACGTTTATCTCCATCCCGTCTTCGCACTTTATGTGCACTCCTGAGCCTGAGAGCTTCGTCGACTCCTTTCTGGAGCCGTCCGTGTAGCAGGTGGTACCGATGGTTTCCATCTGCCAGTCATCTCTCGGTCCTATGTGTATTCTATATTTCTTGTCGAATGTCCTTTCTTTCTTGATCAAATCATTATTCGAAAGTATCATTGACAGTTTTTCTTCGTAGCCTTGGCTGATCCTGGAGTGGCCCTCATCTGTTGGGTTGCCTTTCCATAGACCGATGCTTCTTGATGATGATAAATTAAGTTAGTAATACATCAAAAAAATCTGCTTGTCAGAAAGTGGACATTCTTTGACATTAATCATTCGTTATGTTTATCCATGCCTGAGTTTATAAATAAATAAAGTATTCAAAGTATTTATAATAAGTGGTATTCACTTAGGTGGCAGACAAGCATTCGTTTTCATGAATTCATGAGTAATCGCTGTAATCGTGTGTGAAAAATCTCGAAACTATTCCAAGTCTCTATTTTTATGGTGGAATTCTTTATTTAAGAGGGCAAAAGAAAGAGAATCCAAGTTTAGCTTATAAATGAGAGCTATCTTTTATTAATTTAGTTATTTTTGGACCAAATATTACAACGTTTTTCATTAGCTTTTTTATGAACATCTGTGCACTTATTTGTCTGAAGGTTTTCATAATAAATAATGGTACTTGCGTTGCAGGCACATACACAGGAGAAAATAATTTTATCTGAAAATCTACAGTTCCAACATGGTCGCTCGAGGGCACGCCAGCTCAATTATTGTTTTCACAAAGAACGTTAAAACATATCAACAAGTTTTCAGTGGCCATTACATTGCACTTCAATTAGCATTTAAATGAAAATCTGTAAAAATTCATTGTAAAATCTCCATTTACATGCATAAAGGCGTATGATAATAAAATTCACATTGCACCAATTTGGTTACATGGACGTTATAATAACCAGCCGGCGTGAAATTGACAATATGTTAATTTTTACGATAATCCCCACGCACGGGCCGTTACCAGCGCGACCACCGCCGCCGTACGCGTGGTTTATGTGCGAAGGGAGGGGGAGGGGGGCGATTGAGTCGCGCTAACTGGACGTTAACTGGACGTTAACCGGCCGATCGCGGCGGCGGCTGCCCACTACTGATAAGCGCCTTGTTTAGTACACATTTTCTTAACGACAGGCGTGTATACTATATTTATGTTCCCAAATGTTCGTCATATATTTTCTGTTATTAAACTTCCGTCTTATCAACCAGCTCCGTTGAACTGTAGTAAATAAACAATATCCTAAACAAGTTTTTTTAACTTTTTAAATAGCTCTTTATTTGGATTATGTTTTTTTTTTCACTATACAATATAACCATGAACTTAAAGAGATTTCGTGTTTCTGAATAATATGCGTGTTGATGCGGGAACAATGCGTCTCGTACCGCACGCAATAACCATGATTTACAGCCCTTTCTTTTCATGAACAAACACCCCAGTGGATGGTTGATCAACACCGAGGGCCGTATACACTGAATATGGCGAAGCTCTGTAGGGAACTGTCGGATGACCTTCACTTTCTTGAGTAGGGTGACGGGTGGCCTCGCCTGTGACGGGGAGCGCCGCTCATGCCCACTGTGCGGGCAGTGCTTTATCCTTCCGTCTCGAACAGGCTCGTAATAATCTTTGAACGAATATAACAGAGACAGGTGACTCGGCTGCTGTGTTTTGGAGTCGTTTTAATCCAATACAAAGAAACATAGGTACGTGAATGTAGGAGGGTTCCAGCGACTGGGACTGCAATAGGCATGAAAATGTGATATTTACCTACAATAGATCGAAATTAGAACCAAAAATTTCTTCAATAGTCATTTTAAATCGATGACAAGTTCCGCGGTAGCCTAGTGGTCTGGGTAATGGACTGCTGAGATGAGGTCTCGGGTTCGATCACAGGTTCACCATTGCACACACCAATGACTTTTCGATGCTTTTCGAAGTTATGTGTGTATTTATCGCAGGTTTATAAGTGCCCGGTTATTGGCAATATATCGGTTTGTGTGAGATGTTACTTTGTTTAGTTAATATTTTGTGCTAATATAGGTTTTTTTTTTTCTCCTTTCTTCCATGTTACAATTTTACGCATGCTGGTTTTCCATAATTGGCAAATGTATCAGCCACATTATTTGATAAACTTGTAATATATCAATTTGTAATGCATTTGCTGTGGAGAAACCTAATATAAATAAATAAATAAATAAATAAATAGGCTCGCCACCTATTACATTGGGACCTAAACATAAGCTGGCGAAATGTGGGTGCTAGCACCTCTGCCTACCCCTTCGGGGATATAGGCGTGAGTTTATGTTATATGTTATGAGTTTATGACAAGTTTATAGACAAGAGTTAGCAACGTATTTTTAGTGGCGTAACTTTCATTTTGTTTTCAACCATAATCGCCAGCACAGGGGCGAGGCTAGGCTGTTTCCTGTTTCAGTCGTTAAAAAAGTAACATTATTAAACCAATATAATTATAACTGTAAGCGGTCTGCTAAACGAAAGAACGTTGTCAAAGCTCGGAATTTAATCCGCCGCGAAGTGGAGTAGGTGCTTCAGATGAAATGGTTTACGAGCGCAGCGGCGACCTCCCGCGACCCACTAGTTATAACATTTAGCTTTAAAATTGTGTCACAAATTGCTCGGTGAGCGCGCTGAGCGTCGACTGAAATGTGATGTCTAACTATTGCTCTAACTGCCAGAACTGAAATGAAATGGCACTAAAATTATTTATTTTAATACCAGTACGTCCATGATCAAAGTGCTTGTAGTTAAAGTATCGGAAACTCGAGAAATCCAATAAATGACCCGAGCTCTAGTTGGATTTTCTCTTATTAATTTAGCATGTTTGTTAAAAAATTCTTTCCTTACGATTGACTATTGATAGAGGCCATAAATGTTATTTTTTCGGATTTTTGCCGGTTCGGTTTTGAAAGTAGCAGTGGAGTTTGTTGCGCCGTTTCTTCTCCACTAGCGCCTAGGAAGCGGTGGTAAACTTAGTATTAAGTAATTTTTGATGTCAAAAAGATGTAATTATGTTGCACTATTTTGAAAATAAAGAAAAAAAAATAGAAGCGAATTCTCGAAAATCTTTGAATACAGTTTAAATTGCTTTTCTAAACAAGATGAAGTATTCTGCCAGTAAAGTATATCTACGTTATTAAAGATAACTTTCCTTTTCATGTGTTATCGTCGTGGGACATCCTGTATAATATATTATTACGCTAGAGATTTTCTTTCATAAAGAAACCGATAAGTGATAAACAGATCGTTCTAAGAAACAAACGGCTCAGTCCAACGTTTGAAGTATCATTCTATAAATACTCGCACCCACCATTTACCTAGCCAGGTACCCTCAGCTAATCTCCGAGGTATCAGTGGCTGGCAGTACATTTCAGCAGGTGACGCTCACCGTTACCGTCGCAAAACACACAGTTGAAGATCGATTTAAGATAACGAATACCTCCATCTGAAATGGCGTGAGAATAGCAGACGTACCTTCAGGGCTATTGTTGAGCCCCCCCCCCCCCCCTCCGCCTCCCCGCACCTTGCGCCGAAGTCTTTCTTTATCTGGTGGCATTGTTCTGTGTAATTCGGCGACGTCTGAGGTATCGGGTTTATCTCCCTCGTTGAGATAATTGATTACGAGCGAATAAGTTTTGTAAGTCTTTGTCAAGCTTTGTTCGATGATCTTAAGAAGAAATTTACAAATTTTTGGCTTATTTAAAGGTATAAGTAATTAAATGCATTGTACTGTATTTGCATTGTGGTGAACGCTCATTTGACTGAGGTAAATCGCTCGTGTTAACAGCCCCACAGAGCTAAGCGTAGCGTGTTCTTCAAGTGAACTTGTCAACTAAGTCTTAGTGTAGTTGACATTTGTAAATGTACTTGGCAGAATGCTCTAAACTTATTTTACTTTATTTTATTCCTGCTAACCCAACCTGACATAATCCTGTCGACTGTGCAGCTTGCATGTCTACAATACTCTGGTGCAGTTTTCAAATGGGACCTTTTTCATTCCTTTAGCCTCTCGACTAATACTATTAGCATCACTCTACTTCCTACTAATATTATAATTGGGAAATTTAAAGATGTTATAAAATTTGGTAAAGGATAAAATAGAACAGAATAACACTACTTTTTTCGCTATAAATAGGTGCTCATGTGTAACGGGAACGGGTGAAGCCCCAGGCAAAGCTAGTTGTTTATAATTTAGTTTTTTGGAACACTTATGGCCTATGGGTGTATGCAACACCAGGAGCGACACATGCGCGTTACTGATCCAGTCAAAACTTTCTAATACCCTTCTTGCAGAACCCCATATTGTAGTGTAACTCAATCTATACTAATGTATACTTAAGTAAAAGTAATTAATGACATTCACCTGTGTTTCCCTCCACTCCACGGTAGGTGGAGGCACATCAGCGTACGTCACAGACGCACTCACTCACCGTTCGTGTTAAAACACCAGGTTTTCTCATAATTAACTAATCAAGATTACAAATTAAATGTGAAACGTCTTTGATCACGCAATTAGGCGTCCGGTGGATTACGCCGGAAACCCAGTGACGCCTTCCTCAGCCTTGAACACCCCCCCCCCCTCCCCCCTCCTGCATTCTTTAGCACCTTCGACTGATTTATATGAGTACCCGGTAGTAGCCAAAGAATTGTAGAAGACTTTAAACACCTCATAATAGGGTGCTGTACTTTAGGTAAACCTACTGGGTATCGTCAGCGTTAAAAGCAGATAATAATGATTGCGTATATTTCAAAATGACAAATCTGATTGAAAAGCATGTAATCCAAATTGAAAGCAGCTTTTTCACTTTCACATAAATAACTTTGTGTAAAAACGAATTATTCAAAAATATAAAAAAAAACCTTTTGTTGCTGAATGTACGTACGTATACAGTCAGCATCAAAGGTCTAAGAACATGTCCCGATTTCGAACAGTAGTTTTGAGCAGAGTTCTAATATGAAAATGATGTTTAATCCAATAATGATAATAATGAACCATTTTCATTCGAATTTTTAAGTTTAAAATCTGTGCAATCATCATAGACTTTTCCCGCTGACTGTACATTATTGTGAGTACAATCAAGGCCGATAGTTCACGTTAATGTTAATTTGTTAAGTGATCGTGACCTCCAGTCATTCGGTACAACATTCCAAGCGCGCCCGGGCGGTCAGCTTTGTAATGTTTCGGCCCAATCACAACTATGCACTTACTAATCGTATTTATCGCGTGTTCACCTGTAATATTGGTTTATTGAACCAGTTTCGGATAATGTCTCACACACGTCGCCACCTCTTTGTGTACCTCTAATATCAGGCCTGGGGCTACGGAAGCCATTATTCAAATTGATTTCTAGGGTTCCGTACCTCAAAAAGATAAATCAGAACGAAACTTCGTTGTCGGTCTGTTTGTCTGTCTGCATATTCTTTTTCTTAGACGAGAAGGGCAAAAAAATTAAAAAAAAATATATATATATTGATACTTATTTTTCTATTTTTCTTATTTAGTTAATTTGCCCAATTAGTAGCTCACTAAGTCCTCGATCCGTATTATAATATTTTCAAAGCACTTAATTTGCACTTTGTTGTGGAACTCGGTATAATTTTTAATTTTGCTTGCAGCTTTTGTGGGATTTGTGTAGTAACACGCTGTAATTTGGTAAATGGAAACGTGTGAACGTAAATTTTATTGCACTGCAAGGCGTGCATTACATGCAAATCCACTCACTAACTCAGACCAACGTCCACAGGGGCACGAATCTAACATGTAATGTTCTGACATAAAACACAATGAATTCGGTTAAAATTCATAAAATTATCAATCGTCAACCATTTATCAAAGGCAACTCCTCTCAAGTTGTTCAACGAACTAAACGAAATATTTATTTGATGAAACACAAGTGTATACAAAGTTCTCGTACGTACACTGTACACTGTACACTGTACACACGCCTCGGCGGAGCGCGAGTGTACACAAAGTTCTCATAAGAGCCGAACATATGCTTCGGTGGAGATAAAGTACTTTGTATTCGTTTGCTACGAAAATTTCCTTCTCAATAGTGAACAATACGAGTGCTATGAATGTGGCCACGAGGCACTAGCTCGCGTCCCGCGTCTTGGTGCGCCAGCTCGAGCGTACACTACATTTCTTTGATTTGTACAAATTGTTTTAGTCTAGAAACTTGGTAATTTGATAACTGTATTTACTATTGTTTGCTTATTAAATGAAACCTTCACCTACATAATATAATAAAGGTAATAGTAACAGTACAACTAGAAATATATGTTAATTAGCGAACATGTACCATTGTGTCGCAAGCACAGAACATTAAAAAAGGGATTTTTCTTTGTTCTGTGGTCGCAAGCCATCTTGTATCAGTAGAGTAAGACCAATATGAATAACTTTGTCTCCTATTTAAATAGACTGCAGCAGAAGTGTATTGGAGTGCCGGTGGCCCTATCTCCCTTATCTTTTTTAATTTCTGCACTTTTCTTTTGCCTCCTAGTTCTACACAAATACGTCATTGTAAGAAAATTGTAATACGAAATCAATGTAGACGAAGTAGGTACGTCAATAGTGTTAGATATATAAATGTAAATATTATGTGTATGACGAGTGTTGGTGACTGCACCGTTACCTGCCGGTGGCAGGCTCGTGTGACTAATGTTATTAGTCAATTCACTTAACATTCGAGTGATGTGTTGTTAGCGGCACTTCGCTTATTGATACAATTTGTACGATTACAATTAAACTAGGCGCTATGTAGCACTCGTCGAAACAATAATTGAAGACATTTTGTGAAACACCTTAGTAAAATTCTTCAACAAAAGTTTTGATTGGTATGTCAACTTTTCGAGTGCGATCTGAGCCTCCGACCCTGAGAGATGCGCCTGCGTCAGAATCTCGTCTGTTGTTTAGCAGGTACACCGACTGATTGACCTGACTGACCGATGTTGCAATATTAACGAAGTATCTAGAGACTGAAAACGTTAACTTGTTATTAAAATGTGTATAGCACTGTTAGCGACCTGATGGTAAATGACTTGATGCGCCACCACTGAATAGGGAGTAAATG
Organism: Lithosia quadra; assembly: GCA_963576445.1. NCBI lineage: Eukaryota > Metazoa > Arthropoda > Insecta > Lepidoptera > Erebidae > Lithosia > Lithosia quadra. The sequence continues at coordinate 76,120 of OY754891.1, read as the reverse complement.
TTGTGATTCCCTTGATGTTGGCACATCAAGGGAATCACAAAGAACATCTCAGAGAACTGTTCTGTGCTGCGACTGTCACGAATTTGACGGACACCTACTAACGAACGGACTTACAATACGAACTCGCCACCCATTGTAACACGACCCTCATAACATGAGTAATGAAGTGATAACAACTTAACCGACTCTTTGAATTAATTGTGGTGATTTTAGTTACGGGTCCACAAGAAAGAAAGAAGAATCGGTAAAGAGTAAAGTAGAGTACCTACCTGTATAAAGTCTTTATATATACTAAACTTAATACCCTGTAAATTCTTGTATTTTATACGATACAACCGACGTTGATGGAATTTAACTACTTATTAATAACATACAAAAAATGGTATAATTTTCAAGGAAGCCGCTCTAATTAGATCAAGGCAATTATTGAAAGTGTTTCGAAACGATTAAGTTTTCGTGTGTACTCAATATGTTATTATCATTAAAGAGCTTTACAACATAAAGTGTTCCCAATCGTTATCTGCGTCCTTTCCATCTCCCAACAGAACGCCGCGCAAGAAGCGCAGTATTTATCTCCACCGCCGCCGCCGCCCTGTTGCGGCAGTTATTAACTATTATTAAGCTCTACACAAAATGTTGGTGTCGGCTCATACTTACGCGGTGATTTACTCGCGGCGATATTAAGACGTGGCTGTGATTAGTGCCGGGCTCTGTACGAAGCGCTGTACCTCCGACCGACTCACGGTGACAAGTAAGCAATAATGACACTGATTTGGTATGCGTTTGTCATGCATGACATGCACCGCAGCATATAGCGTGTACTTGAGGGATCAGGGACACCTCTAATTATAATCGCTATGGCCTGGTGTCTCTCCGGAATCTCCTTTCCAAACTGTTACATCAATCTAAAACTCCTCGCTTCTAAGTCACAGGTGCAGCCCAGGGTATTACGAATAATTTTGTGTATTATTCTCGTACGACCCAGGTGGCCATAACTAGATTACGACGTTTTAGACCTTCAGGGTGTCGCTCAGACTAGTTCATTTTATATTTACATTACGTACAATGTTATCGGTGTCCTCAAAAATGTATTTGAGTAAGTAAAACTCAAGGCTCGCGAGTTTGATTGTATTCAGTTGAATTTATACCATTTTTATAAATTGTATTTCACATGAATCAATTTTTAAATATTAGGGAAATGCTAGCTTTTTCAGAAATATTCAAGGGTTTTTATTGTGGCTGCATACATAAAATAAACAAAACATTTAGTTGAGCCGATCTATCTCAATTCTTATCAAATTATATACCCAACTATGATAAATATTGGTAAATCACCTGCAGCTGAATAATAATATCCATTTAAATGTCAGTCAAATAAAAAAGCTTCATATAAAATTTAATGACATTTGTTAAATTACAATAATCTTGTAAAAAAAGTAAAACAAAGGATTTGAATTCCATTTGACAAACTAGCGTCGCCCAACTAAACCTGCCCACATTAATGCGTCCATAGAAAACTTAGTTTATTTCTATGTAATTATAAGATGGTGTCGAGTTCACCTGCGGCAGTGTGCACCACAAGTGGTCGTCTGCCGCCTCACCTCGTTGAATCAAATATAATTACATAAAGACTTACTGCTCTGAGCACGCTCGGCGCCGGCGCCGCGCCGGGCTTTAAACGACTTGTAAATAATTAAAATCAGCTCCGGAAGCTTCCTACATAAGTTAGTTTAATTTAATATTTGATACTCTGCACAGTGGCTGCGGTATTTGTTATTTGCACAACGTACGAGGCTTTAGTGCCGCTCACAATATAGCACAGTGTAATGTGAGATTGTATGTACTTCAATATGTGTTTTGTGTTTGTGGAGTTTTGGCGTGGATTTGCATACCATAACATCATCCAACGAAGCAATCAAAGTTGCGGATGATAAAATAAACAAAGAATAAATCACGATATAAACCGTTAATACTAGTTTTACTTCTATAAGTTAACATTATAATCTTGAATGAATGGTCAAGGCAAAGTAATATTATCTTGATTGACTTTTTAACTTTTTGTCTATACTATAATATTATAAAGAGCAGAGGTTTGATTGTTTGTTTGTCTCGAATAAACTCCGAAACTACTGAACTGATTTCAATAATTCTTTCACCTATAGAAAGCTACAATATCTGGGAGTAACATAGGCTATAATTTGTTTTCAAAAAATTAAGGAATTCGAAATCCACGTGGGCGGAACCGCGAGCAACAGCTAGTAACTCATAAAGTTGCTATTATTGTAGCTCTATATAGAGAATTATTTCAGCGTTGGAGAATTAAATTAATTGTGTATTATTTGTAACAATAGAGTGAGTACTAAGTGATGTGGTGCGACTTAAACACTTTACACTTACGCTTGCGCTAGGGACGCACCTAACGAGACGTTAGCGCCGCGGCGCGAGCTGCGGTACCGCTGTGTCAGTGTTAAGTGACACAAATGATGCAACATGAAACAATGTACTATTATTTTCTTTACTATTCATACACTTTTGGCCTGGCCCGAGTATCGAATGCCCGACGCAGCAGTGCTAACGCCGTGCCGTTGTTGTCGCAGGGAGCGTGGAGGCGCGCGCAGGATGTGCGCGTGCGCGTGGCGCCTGCACGTGTTCACGGCCGCCATCGTGCTCGCCGCGCATCTCATTAAAGGTAAGCTCACTTGTCATATTTCAACAGTCGGAAGATCGCAGCAACATATTTCAAACAATAATGTAATGTGATCCATTTTAGATTTTCGTTAAAACCTTATCTAATAGGACACCTTCTTCGAACTCCTTTGACTTCTATTCTTAAAAAAAGTAGTAGGTAACCGATGAAAACACTGATTTTACTAATCACGCGACACTCCCAGAGAATGCTAGGCTATCTTAGAACTCCACAACCAAATGACTTAAGTTTTTGGAGAAGTTCTAAATATGAGAAATGAACTCCCTGCATAAAAATTACTGATAATAAAAATATAACGATTAATGTTAATGTTAATATTTAATTTCTACTGGCACGTATGTTGTCGAAGTTACAAGTGAGTAAACTGCTCAGTGCCGAGTATTCTGTTGTGTTCATAAGGCCTGCGAGGACTTTTGAGAGTACACGTTCACACGCGGTGAGACTCGTAAGGCCGCTAGAACAAGGCATATTTGATATAGTTTTAATATATCTATTCATGACCCTAAGATAACAAAGATCAAATTCGTTCTTCAAGGTGGTAAACTTAGTATTAAGTAGTTTTTGACGTCAAAAAGATGTAATTACTTACGTTGCACTATTTTGAGAAATAAAGAAATTGAAATTGAAAATTGAAATTGTCGAAAAGATGTAGGTACTATTATTTTATTTATATCTGGCCAACAATATGAAGCGCTCCAGATCATAACAGTCCGTGAGCGCCGATATTAGCCGCCAGCGCACCCCACCGCGGGTCTGCCCGCGCCATTCCGCTCCAGAGGCCGCCCATTATGAGCAGTTATTGTGTGTTATCAAAAGAAATGGCACCGTCGAGCTGTAATCTCGGCCTTCGCGAGCCCGCGTGCCCGCTCTGAGCGTGACGTCACATTGTAATGAATTTTACATAATGCGTGTTCTGTAATCTTCTACTCTCGCATATTTTCAACGTATTGTTTATAAAAGTATTTCAAAATGAAATACGTATAATTATAAGCGCCAACTTGTACAATATGTATATAGCTGCATTTAAAATGCAGTAATGTACAGCAAACACTGAGTACTTATCGAATCAGCTGAAGCGAGTTTGCGGTGTTGCCGTAATGGATGTTGTGTTCAGTGAAGTCATGTAAACAGCGCGAACCACCTCGCGCGCCCGGAGAGCACTCGGCGCTGCTCGGCAACACTCGGCAACTCTCGGCAACTCTCGGGTTCGCTCGCAGCATCCACTCGAGCGCTCCAACTGTAGTTTTAATGAATTATTAAGCGTTCGCCGAGACATCAATTCGAAAGGTGAAAATTTGCGTCCCACTCGTTGGAAACTTGAACTTTATTCGTTAACTTGTCGCCGGCATCATAAACAAGTTGAATGCGAATAAAAGGAAAAGTTTCAAAGTGAAGAGTGGCGTCACAGCTCGGCGGGCAAACATAGCACTCGTCTGCATTACGCTAATGAAGTTTTGTGCGTTTTTTAACCAGGTTGTGTTAGGTTAGCTCACGGCGCAATTAACGCGCGGCCGGAAATGAACAAAAGCAATTTGAGCCCACGAATTCGCTTTTAACACTGAAAAGGGAAAACATAAAATGATTTCCGGTTAGGTGGACGGCTGAGTACAGACAGGTACAGAGAGGTACAATCATTTTAAACGAATGATCTCTGGCGGAGCTGGTACATACAACGCGTGCTCACTGCTCACCTCTACCCGCGAATGTTGCACAAGGTGACTCTACGTTGTCTTCCATCCAGCAATAAGCTAAATGATGGAAAGGTCTCTTGAGGAACATAATAACATAACATAAAACTCATAACATAAACTCACGCCTATATCCCCGATGGGGTAGGCAGAGGTGCTAGCACCCACATTTCGCCAGTTTATGTTTAGGTCCCGATGTAATAGGTGGCGAGCCTATTGCCATTAACCGAGCACTTATAAACCCGCGATAAATACACACATAACTTCGAAAAGCATCGAAAAGTTATTGGTGTGTGCCATGGTGAACCTGGGATCGAACCCGAGACCTCGTCTCAGCAGTCCATTACCCAGACCGGTAGCCTAGTGCTACCGCGGTCTTCCTATAGGAACATATAGCATCAAATATGTAAATACACAACACTGTACAGCCTCTGTTAACAAATCAGACCGAGTGCAGGGGAGAAGCACGTCGACTCCGCGTCGGTTATTTATGATAGTATTACGTTCCACCTGGCTGCGTCTGCACCGCGACTAATGTGTAACGATGCCTTAATGTGTGGTGTCGTGTCGCTAAGTACTGGCGCAGAATGTCGCTACAGTGTTCCGCGAGATACCGCTCACACGTAGCGCTGCACTATAGCTGTACAGTGACCTTCCCACGTGAGAGCATCCCTCCCTCTAATGAGTTAATACCTCATTGAGCTACTCCATGTTAAGGCACTGATCTTACCTGACGAAGGTAAGTGACTTACCTTATACAATGCATAATTAACTTAATCGTCTACATGTAAAGTATATATTGAAATAATAAAGCAATTGGGTCGCCGTTCCCAGCACTAGGACTATGATAGTTAATATTATGAGGCGTTAGGCTTTGAAAAGAACAAGTGTCTAAAAAATCTGATAGCTTTAAATCTACGTGGACTGTATATAAGCTAAATATTGTTTTAATGTTATAATGGTTTACCCGATAATTGATGTGGGTGTGACGTGCGAAGCGGTTATCAATATTATTATTTGTGATTTAATTAGTACACGACTCGCCCGCGGCCGTAGCGCGTAGAGTAGCGCGGTGCGGGTACAGCGCGCTCGATGTACACCGCAATCGAAATGAGTTGTTTGCTCCAATATAATGGTGGCGGTCAACAAACAATAACCACTTTATATTTTTTTTTTTTTTATTTTTTTTTTTATATTCAGTCCGTCTATTGACTTAACCCCGCTGGATGGTAAGAAGCAATTTAAACAATTTCTTAATATTGACATCGGTCAAATAACAACTCATGTGAAAGACATTCTTCGTTGAAATACCTTGGAATTAAGAAGTTGAAGATAGTTTATTCAACTACTTAACGTGCTCTGGTGCAACAGCAGTAGTCAGTGTCGATCATAGAGTGCCTTTAGATTTATACAAATAAGCTACTACACAGCGCTACTTCTGCCACTAGAGTCGCTCTACTGAGAATAACTCTAGTTTTAACTAGCTTCACAACAATTGTTTAGTGCTTTTAGTACTCCCTTGAATTGTATTGTATGTATATAGCTACATATACGAGTATAGACAAATCTTGGCAATCAAATTAGCCAGTATTTAAATTGAAACTTTGTATGGAATCTTTTCTCATACTCCAGATAATTCAAGCTCAAAACACGCCGCTTTTTCGTTCATTATATTGACACGTAAATTAAGAGCAGGCAGACGGCGCGGCGCTGCTTTGTCCCTCGACCCTCGCGAGCGAGCCCCTCGTGTGCCCACTCGCCCAATAAACACGAATCTTTTGATGTAAGCTTTTAACTGTACTCTTCAAACCCCCAGGTAGCCTCCCTCCTTCCTGCCTCCGCCCCCGCGGCGCACGGTCATCACCCACTGATGTAAAATATTTAATTTCCAGCCTTTTCGGTTTCACGGACCACAAAAGAAAGTGTTGTAGCGATCGCCTTATTAAAACGTGACTGAAATATAAAGGTCAAAGGTTCGTTAACTAGTAATTGAATGTTCCCCGAGTACCTACGTCGCGCCGCGCACTCCTACATTATTAATTAGGTATACAGTTTCGTCGCACAAAATAAATAATAAGCAGCTAATAACAATTTGGAGTTCAATTTGTTATTTGCTCCGCCTACGTTAATTACTCTCAATGTGAAATCAATGTGAGTAAATGAAGGATGCGAGATGTGACTAATGATACGTGTGAATCATGTATTACATATAAATTAGGTCTTAATTACTCTGATATTTCCTTTACTACCGCGGTGGCGCAGTGGCTGTGAGGACAACCACTCACACAAAGTTCTGGGTTATTAGGATTCTCTATTAAAAAAATTATAGATAAAATAAGAATCGTGGAAATGGCCCATTGAATTTTTGCTAACCAATACACGTATTCCCTTTTTACAATCCTGTATCCTTTGAGCGCGACATAAAAATCTATCTGATGAGGTCACCAAATTGAGGTTCTACTTTGTAGCATTTTTGGTATCTATAACAGTGAATTCCATTCTACTTCTATTTGTTTAATTTAAATTAATATAACTCTGAATCCCAATTCTATATGATCAGCAATAACCAAACCGATCAAATCAACACCCGTAAGTGATAATTAGACCACAGCCGCCGCAGCCGAGTCGCGCTCGACGGCGCTTGTATCGAATACTGCGTACACTAATTACGTAATGTTACGTTACGCCAACACTCGCGAGCACTAGCGTGGTACTTGGCGCCGCCGAATGTTCCCGGCGGGTGTCGCTCAAATGCTTTACACAGTAATGAACACCGCCACTTATTAGTCTAATGCTTGTCGCGGAGTATAGCTGCCAACTAATGCTAAAATACTCATAATTAATAAATATTCTACACGGCGCTCTCTACATCTAAAGTAAGCATAGTTTAACTAGCTTGCGTAGCACCCAGACTAATGCAAATAGACATAATTCATGCTTACAAATGTTTACACTGAGTGGGAATTGAATCCGAAGCCCCTATTGTAGCATTCGTAGCAGTCGAAAGCACTACCGCTACGCTACAGAGGCTGCCAAAATGCTTGTAATGTAACTTAGCAAACCAGATGTCAGATGAGCTAGTTGCTTCATGCTGTTCGCTAGAATCCTAAAGTACTAAATGAGTTACGAAATACAATAGTGGTATATGTGAGAATTTTTCGCAAAAAATCTGCAAACAAATAAATAACAGCTGTCGAAAAGATTTGCGAACGAAGTTAGTTTTGTAATAATGCCTGCAGCCGGTGATAGGGCACAAGTTGAACGTAGGCTAGTTAGCGCCGCGCCGCGCCGCTCGCATTGACAGCCGCACAGTCGGGCTGGCTTGTTGTTTGTTGCTCTTGTTCAGTAGTTACTTAGTAGGTCGCAGTAGAAGGCAGCCCCCAGTCTGACATGCTTCCTGTCGGGAAACCAATGTTGTCAAAACCTCATTTAATTTTGACCTCCTCACTGTATCGATACAGATTAAAAAAGATTGTGTTTATAGAACGCATCACTTTTTTAGAAGTTAAAAATATTTACACTGAGTGGGAATTGAATCCGAAGCCCCTATCATAGCATTCTCTGCTAGTTTCTTATAAATTACACATTAATATATTTGACATAAATATTTATATTTTAACTATTTCTGATATCAGAGTGTTTTTTCAATTCACGTTTATACAAGTACATCTACAACAAACGTTGTTTTTCTTTTTCAAAACCACACTGATAATAAGTTGTACTACGGCCAACCAGCGAATCGGCCCTTTCGTGGTGGACATTATAATGTATGGCTGAAACAACGGACACATTGTGGGTAATAAAATACAAGTAGGCGTTTATCTCTCGCTTCCTCACAGCTCTATTATCAAGGCATCGTTAATTTAGTTCAGCGAGCGGAGCCGCGGCGGCGATAGTAGCGGCACGGGGCGACGCGCCCGCCGCTAAGCACGCAACTTTAGCACGAACTGTGGCCAACTTAATTACCACGCGGCGCACTATACGCGCTGGAGTAATGGCTATACGACCTTCTCAATGGGCTGTCAACATATGGCCTGAGGCGCTCCCACACTTTATGCGAGTAGTTCGTATCACTGCGCCGCGTTTGTCACTCTGAGTTGTCAATACCGTGTAGTCTACGACATCTAGATATTTACTAGTTATGATTCACTAGTCAATGAACTTATCGCAGTCACCTACTGGATGTACGCCCCTCCCAATGTGCGCCATAGCAACCCATCTTCCATAACTAGGAGTTTACTTTGGCCGTGTTTACATTCTGTTTATTTGTTGTTTCATTCACCCAAAAGTTGCCTGGAGGAGATCCCTCTTAGCGATAAGGACGCTCCTTTTATTTGTTCTTATATGAGTATGTAAAACACTGTGTTATTAATGTATCCAATAAAGTATATTTATCTTATCTCATCCAGAGATTAAAATACTTCCCGTTTATGCTCGAAGCCACCGACTCGAGAATTAGCTTCGCCTTTTATAAAACCATTGTAAATACACTACTTTTTAGCATATCCATGGAAAAAAGGTCATGTCAGCCGTGTATTCTCCAGCTCAGAGGGTGCCATTTTGTTGGACTATAAAACGGACCCCTATACAAAAGAACACGCATATTTTAACAGTAAAGCAATTGGTCCCAGTCGCTGGAACCCTCTCATCTTTTTCTCCTACTCAGGAATCCAAGATCTCACAATCAGCAGACCAACTAACCAGTTAAGTGACGATAAACGGATTCAATTATGAAGCTTTTATTAGCTCGCCACGTTTGTTGAAGAGCTCGCTATTAGCCGGCGGGTGAACGAGTTCTCAGTAACCGCGGCGAGCGCCGTGCAGGTGAATGATTGAAGTGCCGTCTTGTTGGTGTGTCGCTGTTACACGCGTCGTGTTCACGCGCCGGGTGTCGTGTCGCCGCCGTCACATGACGTGCGTGGGCTCGCGGCGTCGCGCCGGCCGCCGGGAGGGCACAAAGTAGACGTGAACGAGGCGGTAATCTGCGCGACCCATCGCTCGCGGCGAGCGCCGGAAGCGAGCCGTAACGCGCTCCCGGCACGCGAGTACGGCCTACGCGGCCCCGCTCCTATATAAATTACTTTCGCAACAATCTTGCACCAAAAATGCGCTATTGGCTATCAAGTTGTCTAAATTGTTTACGAAATTCCAAAGTAAATAATAACAATATGAAAGAAGACCTACTGTCCATTGTACGTAAGAGGTGGCGATTTGTATGGTTCATTTACTAACGACCACAGTATCAGTTTGCAGGCTTGCTCCCAATTTGATTGCATTCGAATATATTTAAGTTAATAACTAACCATAATACTGATCTACAGAAAAAAAATGTTGGGAATAGAATATAAATAGATAAAAATACGAGTATGCTTAAACTTTTCGAGCTGATCATTCTTGGTCCTTTAAGCGGGCCGTTCGCACTTGTACATTATATTCGTTTCCAACCCAACAAATAGTGGGTTTCGAGGTGGACGCCTCGGATGCGACCGCGACACAACACTGAGGTGATGATAATGAAAAGTTTTCTACCTCTTTAATCAACAGATTACCTATTTGTCAAATGAAAAAAAAGCCGATGTACGGTAACAAACGGACAAACTCACTTTAGCGTTTATAATATTAGTTAGGATTAGAAAAGATTAATATATACATTATGTTGCATGACATTTGATCACTACACAAAGAGCTGGATTAGTGTTATTCACACCAATTTGTATTAGCGTCTGTACGTCACCGCGCGTTACGTTACGAGGGATTACTAATATCATTTCACGCTCATTGTTTACACTGTAATCGCCTACAGCATATCGGATTACCGACGAGGTTTCATGAATAGCCAGCGAACGATTTATTGTGTCAATCAAATGTGGCAGTTTTGAACTGGACGCACAAGTTTATTGCGACAAGTGACAGGATCTGCTAGTGGTGACCTTAAAGTGCCCTTTGAAGTTGTGTCTCGATGGAGACCCTACTTCTTGTATATGAACTATATCAGAGATAAGTCATTTAAACATGTACAGATCACCTGACTATAGGCCAAGAGCAACTCTAATGACTTACAAAATAAAATTAGAACTGTGTAAATGTGCCAACTTTCTTCATTAACGCTATACGGTAATAAGTACTGTAGACCGAGTAACATCGGGGCCAGCCCGTCCGTGCGGGCAAAAGAACAGAAGTAAAATTAAAATGTTTATGATTGTGCCTGTTGTTGCGGATCGTTTTATTCGTAGCGCTGTTTGTCGGCAGCAAACAAATTCATCTGAAATACAAAGGAATTCATAATCCTTTTCATAAAAATGCGCCTACCCTAGCTTCCCCCGCCCCCCGGCCCCCCGCACGCGGTGTCGCTACGTGCATGTAATACGTACAGACGTGTTCGTTTACATTCGGCCCAAAGTTTGGATTAACAGCACTAAGCCTTTACGATCACGAGTGTTACAGAACATTTGCTATTACGTCCACGTAATGATGCTTCTCTCCCAAACTCCGCACGCGCTCGCAGTACTCGCAAGTTTCGAATACAACAGCCTATTTTATAAAACGGCAGAACAAAAATGAACGTTTTATAGTGTAAGAGTCAGCGGCGCGGAGGAGCCGCGTCCGGGATTACCGCCTTTGTTTGCGGGCGGGCCCGGGGCGGCCGGCACGAGGCGCGCATTGTTTCTAATTAATCACGAGCCCAGGCTCTAGCGAGGCCACATTGTGTTTCTTTTCTATTACGTAGAACGTGAGTGTATGCTCAATGCTCGCAGGCCCTCCCGAGCCACCACCGCCGCCGCTGCTAAGATCGCCGCACTGTATTGGATTTTATTTCAGTGCAAACAGTAGCCGCTCGGCCAGTGTTATTGGGGCATTCATAATCTTGTGAATATATGAATTTAGTTAACCCCGCACGTATCGCCGCGGTTCACTTACGTTTGAAGCGTATATCTGATTAACATCCGTTGTTTTTGCGTATAATTATGAACTACATTAAGTTAGCACACCTTAGCTGTTACAATGCACAGAAATTACTGGTTCAAATGTTTGTACATTGTAACAGGTTCGTGTATCAATGCTGATACACAAACAATGTGACGTTTCGTAATTTATTTTATAAAACAGCTTGCCCCCACACTCGTCTGCAGCAGCGCCGTGACGTTGATGTCATCGACACAGCGTCTCACTCACTTAGTCGTGCGGATGACACATCGTTTATACGAGTATGTATCTGAAAGACGGTTGATTACAGGTACGTGGCGCTCACTAGTAAAAAACTGTATTTAACTCAATATCAAACTCTAGGTGATCGCTTTTTTCTTTCATATTTCGAGTCGATTGGACCAAACAAAACTAGCAAAAAGTCATCAGTCACAGCAGGCCACACATTATTAGGTAAATGGTGTATGGAGCTCCATCACAACCTTTCGGATAATTTGGTTTGTTTACTAATTGACGGACCTGGCTCTGACACAGGCTTTCTTCTCGGAAGGAGGCAGTCGCTACCATAAAGTAAAACCATAAAGTAAAGAAGGAGTAAGGTGCAAACTTCATAATGTGACCATACATACATACATACATACGCGATATATATACATACATACATACATATGCGACCAGGAACAAGGCTAATTATAAGTACGACATTAGTTATTAAGTAAATTAATGTATGTACATATTAAGTGTAATAAGCGGAAAGATAATTTTTTCCTAATATTTCCTCGCCAGACTCAACTGTCCTGTTTGGTTGCTAATCTGGCAGAATAATCTCATGACAATAAATATTAAATATTATTACAATGGTTACTTCGTAATAAGCTTAAATAGGCTCGATTTATTGCCCCAGTTGACCGAGATCTTTGGCATGAGATAATGCCGGTGCTTACAAGTTCAATCACCTAGCAGCCTAACTAAATATAAATAATCATTTAGTTTTTGGGTGTTACTAAATGAGATTTTTTTCTGACAAACCTTCTTGCCCACGCAGGTGATTAGTCAGCTGCCAACGAAGACTAGACCCTCGTTACTGCAGCACTAAAAATACACGCCGGTGGGCTGGGTCAGCTCTAATATTTTTGTAAGATATTTTTTGTCTTAACAGAATGACGATAAGAAAGGTCTGTCGGCAACTGTACCGTTTCTTAATAGTCATTGCATGAGAACCCATTACAACTGGCCACTAATACAGTTACGTGCTAAGCCCGGGGTTGGGGCGCAACTCGCGACATTACCAGCTAATGTCAGTTGCGAACATTGTCCATTCCGAGCGCCGCCATTAGCTGAACTTGCACGAAGCTATCAAAAGTAAAGTCACCTGCGGATATCGTCCGCTCTCCTTACTACTTAATACCTACGAGTACCACAATATCGACTCTCGTCCAAATACCGAATTTTACAAGATCACATACAAAACTGATCTTTATGTCCACGTACGTAAGATTGCGGTATCTCAAAGTTGTTCTTCCGCCGTTTGTGGAAAAGGCTCCCTATCACACACGCTCCTAAGCAAACACTGATAACGCTAGGCTTAAAAGTAGCACGGCTCGTTGAGGCGGCCGGCGGACAGAGCCAGAACGCTGCACATTTACGGTCACCGGACACTAAACTCACTTAACTGGCACTTTACTCGAAGCGAGAGTTTGTTTTATAAAGTTTTGTTGTTATACTACGAGCAAGAAATTGTTTTTAGGGCTAAACAGTTTCATTCGAAAATAACTATCTAATCAAATACTGCTAAGACCATTTACATTTTTAGTTAACATTAGGTAACTTACTCATAGATAAGGTATCTAAAAAAGTGAACAGCAAGTTTTCAGCCGACTTATTGAACACAAAAAATTCATGAACATAGAGTAGCTAATGATGCGTGTTCGTGAGACTTGTACTAACAAACACAACCGGCTCAAAGTGAACAGTTAATATTTCGCTTAAACGTGTGCTATGTTTATTCATTTCGTCTTATCTCTATGACGTCATACGAAAACCATTACTTTTAAAATATAACATTTTGTTCTCGCGTTTCCTTACCTTCGCCAACCTAATATCGTTTTCTTGCTAGTCTTCAACCTCGCTTTGTCTAACCAAACTCAACCTTACGTCTTGTGAACACGGTTCAAGATGTTTCGGCGGCCAGCAACAAGCAGAGAATATGTGTAATGTTGGCCGCACCAGTCATAGGCACAATGAGCGCACTTTACGAGCGGCCGCCGTGGCCGCACTTTACATATTTACACCATAAACACGACGGGAACCCATAACCGGCTATCTGCCGACAATCAACCTTAAACTCCTGAATATAAAGCCCACGCTTAGCGCTGCAATGGACGACTTATTCAGTAGTACAAGGCGAACCGAGTTTAATTTACTATTTCACAAGATTTTTTCCGTTCGGTAGCGCACTCGGTTCAGCTAGAGAGGCTTCGGGCCACGTACCCGTGTTATGGTAACTGCGCACTTTGTACGGTGCGCTGAATTAACTACTATCAAGTAGGTTCTGTTAAATGGGAATATAAGAGGCATACAAACGTTAATTACCTTTTAACCCGTTTCATTTTCAACATTTCATTTGTTTGTACTGCAGTTATTTGACATCAAGAAATGACATTTCATATAAACATTTCAGATTAAATTAATAATTATTTGGGCTGTAAGTAGTGCAGCTAACAATAATAGTACAACTCGGCGACAACATGTAAATAAGATCATTGGAGTAAATCAGTGCGCCAATGACGCTGAATATTCATAGCAGTGTTTAGTGCATGTTGACGTAGCACGTAGCTCACATGTACAAATACTAATCAGCTACGCGCTTGTCTACGAGACTGCTACGACTGGCTACGTGTCGTAGCACGGTAAAACAAAGATTGACTGAAGATTACCTACATCGCGAGCTACGCTAAGACGAGTTAGCCTTCGCACTCAACCATGTTAGTGGTGATTAGTGTACCACCAAATCGGTATCCAAGGTCCGTAGCTATCATCATTCTTAGATTTCCAAGGTAGTTTTGAATAAACAAAAGGAGTCGTATACGCTAGACATGAAGTGTAAGTTTTACTGCTGAGAAGCATGACGCTTATAATGCAAATCCTAACTTATTAATGAATTAAGTTCGAATAAGAAATAATTATTAGAAAGAACTAGAACGAGGATGTCTTACGTCTGATAGGACAGTTGCTAGAATTGGTAATCATTTACTATTTTCCGTCTTGTTTGCCACCTCCCAGCTTAACAATATGAAAGCAGACAATCCATTATACGCATTTAGAGAATACTCTGCATTCAAATCGCTAAAACAAAAAGCCTTCGTCCTCCTCCCGTAAGCGCTGCCCATGTATCGAACTGGCAGCCTCAGTGAAAGTGAGCAATGAGCACTAAGCTGTCACAACTCACTAAGTTGTCCCAAGATGACTCGATACGCTTATGTTCGCCGCTGAGCGATAAGTAGTTGAGCCGGCGCGCGGCGGCCTCTTGGCGGCACAAACTTCGAACGCCGCGCGGCGCTGACCGGGGTACGACTCACTTTGTACTAATGAATAGCACTTTACGAATACATTATGTTTGTCCAACTTGAATCATTCGTACAAGTGACCTTTGGTTGGTCTTATCATGGTCTTATCGTATTCATCTATTCCAAAGTGTACATTATGTATGCTTCAAGGAATAGGTGTATCTACCACATTTTGCTCTTTCTGATCCCACACAATAGAGAACAAGTCTGCTGGAAGCTACCGGGCACTTTTTTCACATTTATGCTACTACTGCGTATTTTCTAATAGAACACCCTATGAGTTCTTTGCCCAGAAACTTGCAAGAATTAAAAGTTCTAAATCTCCTCATGAGGTTGGTCGACGTAACACATTCAATGAACGTGGAAGTAAATAAGAGCAGCTAATCCCTGCGACATGAACGTTACATTAGCGCCGCGGCGGGCCTGCCCGCGGAGGGCTCGGGGCCGGGCCTTTATAGCGACACGCCGCAGTATGGCTGATTCAATTTTTGCTTGGCTTTGTTGTGTAATCGAATAACTCTTGTTTAGTCGCCGGCGCCGTAATTAAATAAAAACAAAAGAGAACAAAGGCGACCGCGACCTGTACCCACACACACACACACATACATACACACGCACAGGCGCGCTCGTGTGCGCGGCGTGTCGGATGAAAGCCAGCCCGTGGATGGAACTCATTTATACTGAAGTTTCATTAATTTTGCTACGATTCCCCAGTGCGTTGTATTCGGTCCAGGCAGTCGGTATCCTTATAACATGACCTTGTCCCTATTTCCGTCGAAATTCTTTTTCATACACAAATAACACGGAAGTGCATGCGATTATAATATAGATAGATTTGGTTGGTCCTAAGATCTTGGGGATTTCCTAACTAAGGCACAACTGGTTCCCTGACGCAGACCTACGAGAAGGTATACCGTGTGGTTTTAGTCGAATCGATTTTAACAGTATCACCACACTGTGGTGAGGTTCAATTGATATGCTAATAAGTTACCATATTGCTACATATTGCATATAATGGGAAACCTATGCTCATAAACACTTGTAGCGCTCGCACATTCGTCTCATTCTCTTTGCTATTTGTTAATGTTTAAGCGTTAAATTCTATTAATCAGAAGTTATCCCTAGTCAGGCTCTAAATTGCCTATAACAAACTGGTGTTACTTATGTTGTATTGGACTGAGACGAACGAACGGACATAAAATGGCATGTTTGGCATTCGAACAACAGCTAGGAACTCGATTTCTTAAAACTCTTTAGATTCAAAACACATGTACCCCATTATTCTTTACATAATGAATGACACAAAATCCCGGCACCTTGTAAACATAATGCAGTGTCTTACAAACCGTACAGAGTGACTAATAACCGAGATTAGTCGGCAAGGACTCGCGCCGGGTCCGCGCGCGAGCAGGCGCTGGTTACACGTCTTATGGCGTACAAGAAATATTACTGTACGAAAGTCGCATTACACACTTGATTTTTCAAAAGACTAGTCATAGAAACATTATTTTTTTTTTATATATAGGACACGTCAAAATGACTCCACCTCGCCTGATGGTAAGCGAAAGGCAAAGTCTCAGGACTGGGGCCACCACCACATACACCGGTAGTACTACAGTGGCGGCCCTCAGCTTGACGGCCTCATCAAATGCTTTTTCACGCCCCGCTTAAAGGCCCTGGGACTAGAGGAGGAAGGAAACACATGCGCTGGTAAAGAATTCCAAGCCTTTATGGTGCGGCAAATAAAAGAAGCACCGAACCGCTTGGTTCTTGATGGAATTGATGCCACCGTGTGCGGGTGATACCTCATTAGTCGCATAGTCTCAGTTGATGTGCCCGCACTGTGGTCACATGTAGCGCCAGCTGTGACGTAACACAGATCCGTTGTTGTAGGCACTCGCCCGTGACGCAATAAACCAAACATAAAGTTAGGATTGCTCGCATGCAATCTTGTTTGATCGCCGCGGAGCCTGATGAATGCGTTTCATATTTTATTTGTCAACTTTGTATCACATGAAATACGTCACTCGTTCAAATACAAACAGCGCGTTACTAGCGCTCGATCTTGCGGTCCCACTCGCTGGAACCCTCGATCTTGATACAACATTTCATAGGAATAATATAAAAATAATCTGACTCAACCGAAGTAGGCAATCTATATCGATCTTAGTAGGTACTACAGGTCGTAATAGGTACCCGCTTGTCGTTAGGTGGATCTTGCGCCGGTTTGCTACTTTATTCTTATAAAATAATAACAATGTAGCGGTCATTATCACTATTGCGATACGAGTATAATTATAGTATTCATGAATCAATTACTTTTATTTCCAACAAATCGACGGTTGACCACTTCGCTTAACATGGCTTCATTTATATTTGTTGAGCGAATTTCCTCATTCAATTTTATCAGCTGAACAATACAAAATGGTATTCGTAAGGAATGTATCGGACTGGTGTAATGTGGCCGGCGCGGGCGGTATCACACGGCGCGCATCTCTAGAGCCCATTTATGTGTGCAATGAGCAGTAACAGCGGGCGGCGGCACGCGGCGCGGTCCGACCTTCCGCCGCACGACACTAAAAGTGCCCAATTGCGGCGCGTGACGCGAATCTCTATGGCGGCGCGCACCGGACCCAAGCTCCCCACATACACTATTTGCATACACACCAACCTCATTACCGAAAATAGCACAGTACCACAGAATTAGCCTCCAATACAACACGACCTTCGCCCGAAGCTACCTGCGAGGGTACTTTTGCTACGAAATATATTTTTTGTATCAAGATAAACGTGGGTATCTTCAGTTGAATTGGTCTTTAAAGTTTGCCGAAAATGGATTTTTATCAACGAATCTCATGCGGGGTTAACCTATACGCAGAGGCTGCGATCAAACGAGAATAAGGTTGGTGGAGCACAATGTTACGAACGCTACGTAACCTGCGTGTAACTGTATAAGGTGTTATTACTATTCAATGATCCAGGCGTCCCTGCTCTCCCAGCGCAATCAGGTCGCAGCGACCGACAAGGGTCACCCGCTCGCCCAATGTTCCCGTAAAGCAATATCACTGTCCATGTTGGTGCGTCGGGTGCAACCGCTACAGGCTTGCTATCCTATTCCCATTTTTCTTCTTATTTCTCTGCGCAAGTAGCTCGAGCGGTACCTCTGGTGTTACAAGCATTCATGTTTAACGGTGTTCATTTGCCATCTTCACAAGATCTAAAAAAGTGAAGAGATCGTTTTCAATCTTTTTTATGTCTGTGAATCGTTAAAGGAGGCTCTGTACGCTCTGTGAACGCTCTCGCCTAGAAGTGGTTGAGTGAGAACTAGGCGGTTACATAAAACATTTTTCAACTTCCGACAAACAAACAGAGTGCGCTGAATCTGCACACATCGCACGCCGTGAGCGGCAAATGAACGAGTGTGTTAACTTTCTTATATTCGGGTCATTAAATTGACCGCATCCCACTTGATGGTAAGCTGAGATTAAGTTCAAAAAGTAGTGGTCTCAATTTTCAGAGGTTGTCTCTAGAATAATCTAATTTAAAAAAAAAAGATAAAATAAAAAAGTATCTAATGAGGTAAGGACTACCTTACCTCATTAGATACTTTACCATACCTTGCTTAGAGAACCCGGGCATGTAGAAAAAATGGAAAGCGTTGAAACGTAGGAACGCGTTTATTGGAAAAAATTCCTATTCTTTGTCGTACACAAACTAAGCATAGCTTCTCTATGGGTTCCGGAACTTTACTTTTGATACTGATATTAGTGCAAATATAATTATATACATGTAAAACACATGTCCATACCTAACATACAAGTTCGATACATATGGGTATGCTACATTGAACACTGGAATACCCCGTTGCGGGACGGCGGCGCGACGCGCGACCTCGTCGTGTCGGCACACAAAGCGGCTCCGACATGTAATTCAATAGTGCCGCGCAGCCTCCGACACTGGTTTATGATCTGTTTGTTGTTACTACAATGAATAACAATACATCGCTGCACCCCCACTAAAGTATTTAGCACGCACTGCGGGCTTCTTAACAGCTCAATAATCCAACTGTTACAATGTACCTTATCGACCTTAAACAACAATATACACTCCATTAGCACTAGCTGCGGTGCTCCATAGTAATGGAGAATATTAATTTTGTAATAATTAGGAGGAGAGATTAGTCCCGACAACCTGACTTCCCAACCTCGAGGGATTCCCTGCGCCAGAGCCTCATCCGTTAATGAGCAAACGTAATGGCTAGCAGGTGAGGTCAGCTTGGGCCCCAAGATCTTTTTGGGGCCCATCTACATGACTGCGTTCAAATATTTTTGATCTTTCTAAGCATGTATAGTATAACTTTAGTATAGTAACAAATGAATAGGTACTAACTTCACTGACGGATGTTTGTTCATTCAATAATTACGATACAGTTTTAATTATTTTTATTTTTCCTTCGGGGATACACAAACACCCGTCGCCCTCTCCTCACATACCCACGCCTCAGTTTATTTCCTAGTCCTAGGTTAATACATAGGCAACTTATTACTACGGAGTAATTAACTGTACATTATACCAGTAACAGGAGCTAATGCTACAAAAGCATTGCGTAGCGCCCGTAATCGTATGTAGGTACTTGTAATGTGTTTGTACAATCGGCTAATGAGAGAGCGTTGCGGCGCGTCCAGTGGCGCGGCGTTAGCGCTATTAGCGCGCTAATGCATGCGTATCGCATTAGCGCGCCGCAAAGAAGGCTCGATGGTATCCATTAACGCGAAGATTTCATATTTAAAAGCTTTGCGCGCTCCTCGCAAGGAGTGTGTGAGGCAGTAATGCTGTTACAAATAAACATTAACGTGCTCCACGTTAACTAGCTTTCGTTCGTTACTCGTTACATGTGTAATTGACGCATGTAATTGACACGTGTAAGGAACATTAAAACCTGCAACCCCAGCGAGGACTGCCTCATAGAAGAGTGTAACTAATTTAATTATTTATGTTAAGCAAAGAGCACTAGATAACTACTCTCCTTCGAATCCTACCATCATAATTCACGTTTGGCTGTGCCATGTGTGTCGGAGAAAATTAAATCAAGTACCTACAGTAAAAATGACACAAAAAAGAGGTGAATTCCATAAATTTACAAAGTTTTCTGTAGGTAAATAAAATTAAGTCATCCTCCTAAATGTGAATTAACAAAATAGAGTTGGGATCAGCTTCAACACTGCGCGTTACTATCTTGTAACTTCGCAATAACATAGGGTAGTTCTGCCAGTTTGCCGGCCACTGCCAGTTCTCGGCCATCTAGGATATTTTGTAAAGGAATAAGAATAAGTTAAGTAAAAAAAGTTTTTAAGTTAAACGCTTTTATGCACTAAAAGCTACAAAATAATTTGGTAGATCGTAGATACCAGTCATCCCACCACTCTCTTCATAAATATAGGGCATTAATCAGACAAAACAAATAAAAACGTTGGGCGTAGTGTAACTTGGGTAGAATATTCAAAACGCCCAACGATTTTATTTTTTTTGTCTGATTAATGCCCTATATTTATGAAGAGAGTGGTGGGATGACTGGTATCTACGATCTACCAAATTATTTTGTAGCTTTTAGTGCATAAAAGCGTTTAACTTAAAAACTTTTTTTACTTAACTTATTTTTAAGTTTTTAGTTTTTATTCGTGTTAATCTCTTCAGTTGTCATTGCGTAAAATAGGTATTCTATTAATATTACCATCATCAGTGTCTCAGCGTTACGTCTCGATTGCAACTGAGGTCTACACCTTGGAGCCCAAGGTTCACTTTTCTGTTTTCCGGACGGACTCACGGACATATTAGAGACTACCGTAGATACAGGCGTTCCTCATGCGAACTTTACGTGTGACTCCACACATCCTCCACAGCATATTCATCTGCGTGACACACGGCTCATGCATATATCGCTCTAGCAAAGCCTACTCTTCACAGCCGCCACAGGCCTATTGATTATTTTATAAACCTGCCTCTTCAACGTACCCGCAGTTTTGGGGTTGCAGATAACAACACTCATCTCACGTCGCTTAGCCTTTGCATTAAGATGTTAATTAAGATGTTGCAATCAATCCGCAGTCGCTTGACATACAGAACCCAAATACTTAACTTGGTCTTCACACTCGCCACTCGCTGTTGAGTTCATCACCAAATAGGTACTCAGCCTTCGTCAAATTTAGCTTGAGCCCACCGTTCAAGCGCCTTAGTTCACACGTTGCACACATCTGGCCCTGTCCGTGTATGCCAGCGCGTGCTTTGCGCCGCGGTAGTTGGTTGCCCCGACCTCTTTATCTTTGAAGACTGGAGTAAGGATATTTAGCCTCCATTTTCTTGGGACCTTCCTAGTGAGAAGTAAGCGGTTGAAGAGGTAAGGATGCCCACATCACGGTTTCCAGGCCTCGATGGGAACTTCATCGGCTCCGCCAGCTTTCCAACTCTTTTTTATACCACTTAGGTGACAGACAAGCACGTGGTTCACTTGATGGGAAGCGGTCACTTTCATGCGGCAAAGAGCATTCTGCATTTTCCTGGTGTTACCAGTGGCATAATACCTTGATGAGAAAGGAGATTCGTAGTTGCACTTTATGCTACTTGTGCAACAGCTCGTGGTAATAAAAGCGCCACTAGCCTCACCGCACTTGTGTCCATCATTAGAGACGCCGAGAATTGGTATTGTCGAGCCTAGAATAGTTACCTGAATCTATCCCATCCCATAAGCATCGCACGACCATATGATAATCCTTTCGCTATAGCGTGTCACCTTCAAAATGTCGGTCATCCGGACATAGTTACTCCATTCTCTCCACTAGATGCACCTGTATAGATCAAGTAATAGCCGTCCCCAATGAACCGGGGTTTAATTTTCCTTTCACCAAGTATCGTGCTGGAACGCCACGGCCACCCCTCTACCTGAAAAGTACTTCGGTTAACTTCCGCGCACGACCGATTGTGACAATGTTCCATGTTGCGAAATGGAGATTGTTTTCGTATAGGGTATTGTGTTTTTAGCTATAAGTACCCGCTCTAGGTATGGGAGCCCTAACTCACTTATCACAGAAGTCGGGTGAAGCTTCTACGCGCCGTTATGCGGCGATGCCCTCTCCGTGACAATATTTATAATTTTATGTGTCGTTAAAAGATTGGCTATTATTATATTGGATGGCGTTAGTGGGGACGACTATCGTCAAATTACTCAACCCAGGGAGGAAAACCTACGCCTCCTAACCTAGAGCCTTGTCCATCAATCAGCATGTGAGGTTGGCTCGGGCTCCGAGGGTCTTGTTGGGGCCCTCATTAATATATTGCCTTCTTAAAGTATTCCACTAGTCAAGCCCTTTCATTTGATACCCATGTTGAAGGGGGTGTGAAGAAAATTATATACTTAATTCGTAATTGTTAGCGGCCATATTAGATAAACATTTTTGCATAGTGTAGGTACTACTATAATAAATTGTCCTTGTCAAGATTTTCTATTTGATGGCCATATCGAAAGGTTGCGAAAAATGTAACCTGCCCTTTTGTTGGCGGCCATATTGGATTTTCTTTTTTTCACAGAGAACTATATTCTATTAGTCAAGCCCTTTCATTTGATATCCATAATGCGGTAGTTGTGGAAATATACGTAAGCCGCCATTTTGTAGCGGCGGCCATCTTGGATTTCATAAAACTACAGTTCCACCAGACCAGATCTTTTACTTGATACCCATATCGAAAGGGTTGTGAAAAAATATGTACCTAGGTAACTTGCCCCTTTGCTGGCGGCCATATTGGATTTTCTTTTTTTTTCACAGTGAATTATATTCTACAAGTCAAGCCCTTTCATTTGATATCCATATTGCGGTAGTGGTGGAAAAATACGTAAGCCGCCATTTTGTAGCGGCGGCCATCTTGGATTTCATAAAACTAAAGTTCTATCAGACCAGATCTTTTATTTGGTACCCATTGGAAGGCTTGTGAAAAATATAAAACTTGCCTTTTTGCTGGCGGCCATATTGAATTTTCTTTTTTTTTCACAATGAATTATATTCTACTAGTCAAACCCTTTCATTTGATATCCATATTGAGGTGGTAGTGGAAAAATACATAAGCCGCCATTTTGTAGCGGCGGCCATCTTTGATTTCATAAAACTAAAGTTCTATCAGACTAGATCTTTTATTTGGTACCCATATTGGAAGGCTTGTGAAAAATATATAACTTGCCTTTTTGCTGGCGGCCATATTGGATTTTCTTTTTTTTTTTCACAATGAATTATATTCTACTAGTCAAGTCCTTTCATTTGATATCCATATTGAGGTGGTAGTGGAAAAATACATAAGCCGCCATTTTGTAGCGGCGGCCATCTTGGATTTACAATAATACAAAATACAATATCATGTATTGTCACCTAACCCAAACATATGTGCCAAATTCCAGAACAATCCGTCCGCAGGAAGGGGGTGTATTTTCAATTACTAGATTTGACCCAAACAAACACCCTGAGTTAAATAAAAGCGTTTAAAAATACACGTCACCAATTTGAAAAGTCTATGTTATACTATTAAGACGGTAGTTACGCGTGACCTTGCCAAATTTTAGGGTAATAAAATCTTGTTAGTCGCATCAGTGTGCCCTTGAAGTTTAAAGAGTGTAAACGTGTGCGGGAATCAACGAAAAAAATAGTGCGCAGCGTTTTGTTCAAAGTTAAGTTAAAGGTCAGTTATATGTATTTCTGTGACTATTTGATTTTATTGTGTTAACAGTTTGTTAAAGTTTCAGTAGGATACATTTTTTTAAGAATAAATAAAATTTACTTATAAAATTTACGTGGCCGGCTAACTCAATGCGTATTAAACAAGATTTTTAATTCTCGGCCAGGTGGCCGACAATCTGCAGTTCCTTCAAGGTTTTCATTAATTCATATCTTCAACAACTGTATTTTTTTCTTGTTTGTCAGTTCCAATGTAGAGAGTATAAACAAAATCGAGATCCAATTTCAGTTTCCGGCCACAAGGACTCATACAAAAAAACGGAGAAAAAAGTATTTTAATTTGGTAAATTTTAGCGGCTGAAAAGAGGCATTCACGTATCCTTTTCTCGGCCTAAGTATATCTATAGGAAAACACACACAACAATTATTCATTATTTTCTTGAATACTTTTTAAAAATAATCCTTATCAACAGCTTCATCTTTTATTCAATCATTAACCTTCTTATTCATTAGATTTTTAACACAAACTCATCTAAATGTTGTGACTAAATTGAGTGGCCGAATATCTAATTGAAGTTTATCCAAGATCACGAAGACTGAGCTGAGACTGTTGTTATTTTATTCATTAAAAAAGTGATCTTAACTAGTTAATTAGTCAGTTTTGTAATATAACTATGCGGTCGACAACTAGCACCTAGTGCGGTCGATAACTCATATAGATGGCCGAAAACTAGCATATTTACTACTTTTCTATATTTTTATAATTTAAAATAAATAGAAATATATGGCGATATAATTTCTAGACACTATAAAAGTATAATTAAATTTCCGTTCCCACGGTATTAATTGTTTTTATTTCTTGTGTTTGGTTGCAAAGATATACGAATCAGAAGGTGAAATTCCGCTTAATTGGCCGAGAACTGGCAGAACTACCCTATACTACAGGAGTAAAGCTAAATCGTGTGAAAGCAGGACTTCTCGACAATTGAGGCGAACACGTGAAGCTCGATTGAAAAGAGAACGGACAGCAACAGCAGGTCGTGGCAAAGAGCTTTGTACTACATCGTACAATACGACCAGCAGCGGGCGTATTGCAAATTGGCTGCTGCCACGATCCGATTGTACTGTAGCGACCAATCTCAGCTTCCCCTCGGAATACAAATACATGGAACTCTGCAGATCAATGGGCGTACTGTAACGGTGGCAGTCCGTGTGCGCGGCGATCGCCGTCTCAATAATACAGTGATTAAGGAGTCCGCTCGGCGCACGTCGTCTGCTGCCAGGAAATAAAACATTCATCACGAGCGGTTCGTTAGGCACAAAGCGTCGCGACGCCATCAAAAACCAATGAAATTATAAGAGCGACGAGCATATTGGAAAACTATTATAATATGTCCGTCAGGCGGGCTCGTTATTTACGGAGCAATTTGGCGAATGGAATTAACTCGTACGCGAGTCGAACAACTGGCCTCCAATTTGCGCCGCCGCCGCCGCCGCCCGCTCGGCCCGAGCCGGAGTGTTTGCGTTGCGTGGGCCGCGCCACACGGTACACACGAAGTACTGACACAGAACAACGCCACTCATGAATACACGCACGCAACGCGCTCGCCCTTTTATCATGTTGGCTGTAACAAGGTATAAGATTAAATTATAAAAAGGCCGGCTCGTGAAATGAATCCGCGCCCGAGCGTGACGTGAATCTGTGAAATGTGCACAGTAAAAAACTGTGTCCATTGTATTCCACGACCTGCCTCCCCTCCCCTCCCCCTCCCCCTCCCCCACGCTGCGGCCTCTGCCCCGGGGGCTCCGCGGATTATTTAGCTAACACAGGTGCCCGTGACCCTAAGAGATTATTCTGTTCACATTGTACAAACAGAGCTCTTTACACAAAGTTTTATTTTGACGACGTTACACAAATTGGCGGTCGCGCCAATTTACAGAGTACACAAGGAGAGGCCTCATCTTATTATCTACGGAATTTTTTAAATAGGGCTCACCCACAATATACGGTATCCTCTACTCTTAGCGTACGTTCAGATTGCCATCGAAATAATATGGAAGACACTTCCTTATTTTGAGGAACTTCATCCATTGCGATGTGAACTGGAAAACATTTTATGATTAATTTCCAATTACTTCACTTTTCATTTCAAAAGTGCTGTTAAAACTTAGAATATACTAATATCAAATAGCTCATATTCATTAGCATTTCTATGAATACCTGTTTGCTGCGCATTTAATTTTTTTTTAATTCTAATAAGAATGAAAAAATTCAAACTACTTATGAAATATCATGAGTAGTTTGTCCATTATACTTAATGCCTACCTACTACGTACACAGTCAAATTGGAGCGAAGATATATTATTTATGTTTGTTGTACAAGTTCAAAGAAGTAGTATGCCGCCAGTAGCACACTCGTATACACATGTTTCGTAACATCGGCTACGCTACTAATGCATATTTAAGTAAGGGAAAAGGCAACATCGGATCAGTTTGTGAAGTTTCGAATTAAGCCTTTTCGGCTTGGGAACCACACTGGGGGATTGTAATATATTCGGAGCTTGTCCCCAAATATCACAATGGCCACACGACCGTAAAACGCTACGAAGTAAGCGCGCCGAGCTCACGGGTCGCCGCGTTACATCACACCTGCGCCGCGCTGACATCATTCATTAACCTATATCTGGTGCGCCGCTCCGCTAGCCTGTGTCTAACAAACAAAAATCCAATTTGTCTGTATTGCCTGGGGGCTGGGGGCTGGCTTCGGGGGTCGCGTTCGGAGCACGCCGGCTTTGATCGCGCGCTGCGTGACCCCAGGGATATGCTTTAATTTGCTAGCTGTCGCAAATGTCGCGGAGCTTGTAGTCAGCACCTGGAACCGCACGCGGAATGCATCTCTTGCTTATGTACTAACTCAACGCAATATTACGAATATAAGAGAGACCATGAATGAGAATAAATGTACTGTATCATCAGTTTATACATTCATTTTTGATTATGGTCGTTACTATAAAGCTGTGTGCAAAGAAGTCAAGCTCAAGTTACTGACACAAGATTTGGAAAAATATCTATTATAAAAATATATATAAAGAAGATATGGCAGACCTGAGTTCTATATCTAGGTTACATACAGTAAAGTTTTGCATTAACTTTATTTCACTGATCGTCTGTATATTTACTATGATAAAAATACAATGAAATTTAATAATATTGACATTAAAATAAAAACTAAAAACTAAACAAAATAAAAATATTTACATGGCGTCAAAAAATTCTTCCGCATCATCGCTGACTGGTAATGTGCCCAGAAGGCTGGCAGCATTGCCACGCTGAATGGCAATGCTGATTCTCTGTGCAAGATAGAGTCCAGCCTTCTGGTCACCTGTGGCGTCGATCAGCCGCTTCGCCAAGTCTTTGTAGACAAGGCGGGCACTTGGACCCCATGACCCCAGCGTCTCAACCCCAAACGGCTCAAAAATGTAATCACCAACTAAGTTGGAGTATTTACGCCGTTTGAGGTTTTCTGCAGATGCAGCAGCAGCGCCGGCACAGCTTGCTGTGCTTGGTAGATGTGAAGGCGCAAGGGTGTCGACTTACTTAGTTAATATTCTAAAAAGTGACAGTATACTGTACAGAAGTATAGTCTAGTACGTTCAGCTCGAGTTAAACTTCTGTATTAACTCTCCCTCACATGAATACTTGATAATAATTCCATTTAACTGCGCGGTACACACGTATCTTGCACTCCCACGTTACAGAGATACTTAGCGCTCGCACAACGAGTCAATGTTATTTAATATTTACATCCAAGATAGCCTCGCGAGGTAGAGAGCTTAAGACGCGCGGAGAGTTCCGCACGGGATGGAACAAAGAACAAAGTTGGTGTGTGTTAGTGGCGAGACGTGCGGATTAAGAGTTTATTCTATTAAGTAGCGGCAGGCTGCGGCGGAACTATTACGTCGGAGGGCACAGGCACGGCTCGTTTGTTTTCAGTAAACAGCTGGCAGTGGGCGCAAGCGTCGCCAGCGGACGCACTGCAGCGTGCGGACCCCGACTGTACGCCGAGCGCGGGCGCGTGTTGCTATTGCGATTAGCGTACTAGATAAATATTGGCGCAGCACACAGACTGCGGACTGCACACACAGATTGATTGGCAAAGCCTGTTTGTCTTTTCTGTCCGTATTTTGAGCTTGTGAACCAAACGATGCCTGCGGTACTGTCCGTGGTACATATAATAACAAGAATTGACGACGACAATAACAATAAGCTCAATATCGTCAAGATATTCAATCGAAAGTATTCCATATTATTTTTGAACGTAAATAATTTCAGTAAAGTGAAAAGCTTGATTTTTTAACCCATATATTACAACTAATATACCCCTAACCCGTCCAGCTAAGCTAAATTGCTTGTGCTAAGACTATTAGTACCTTAAGCACTAAACTTGGTTAAGTTCTCGCCAGTCTACTTTACAAGCAAAATAAACTTAGTATACGTGAATAGTAGTTCTACGGGTGATCTTCTCGTATTTCTTGCTACTAGTCTGACAATAATGGCCGTGAAGTTATGAGCAACGTCAAGGGATGTCGGCAGTTCTGTTAGTGGTCCACTGCAACTCTCGGCTTAGTGAACCAAGTGCTAGTGTTATCCTGAGAGAGCCGGTAAATCCAACGACTGGACGAAGCGCAAAAGCTTCCGTTAGATCAATACTCGTATTAAGTGACCGCTCTACACCATTGAGTTTTTTTAGTATATGAAGATTATTTACACATAACATGAATATAATTACACATAAAATGAAATAAATGGTTCCAGTCGCTGGTAATATCATAGGAATAGAAAAATACTGGAGATTGAAATTAAAGAGAATCGAGAAATCACCGCCGCGCTATCGACTACATCGAACCTAATTGTAGCCAAGGCAATAATATTTAAACAACAACGAACACACGCGTTACGTGCCACGTATTTGCTTCAGGCACGCCTGCTTATTTGCCCTACAAGTAGAGCCTACACGACACAGGTTCGCGTCAGGCACATCAGTGTCCGGCTGCAGGCGGCCGGCGCCGGCGCTACGAACAATCTTGGATTCTGTTCGTGTCGTTAATGAATATACGAGTATCATAAATTATGTAGGGAGTAAGTTCCGCGCGGCGGAGAAAATGAATGGCCCATTACGGCGCAGGTACATGTGCGCGCTCGCGCCGGGTAGTGAGTTCGACACTCGTGACCTGAAACTGTATCGCTCCATTATTGCCTTTATCTGCTGCCTGGAGGGCTTTGCTACTTTTCTTGACTGCGAGGTGTATAGGACGGTAACTCATAGTGACTTTATTATGTTTGGCTGCTTCTACATCATAATATATTGTCTAGAATCGGTGACCCACCTACCAAGACAGGCTCTATTTTTGATGACCTTTGTGGCGAGATGGTATTCGACTGCTGCGTCGATGGTCACAAGTTCGATTTATTATGAATATGTCTATGTGTGTTTGTCTGGGTGTTTCTGTATACAGTGAGTATGTACATTAAAATAAAAGGATGCTAAGTATGTCCATCTTCATTCTCGAACCTATATTACAGGCTAGTTGAGCTATATGTACTTTGGGTGTGATAGCGCTGTATTCTCAGTATTTCTGTAGTTTGGTTTCTAATATACAAGTTGTTCTAAGATGGCGTAAAAAGTCGAATCTTTGGATGAACTCTACCTAAAAGGTTCAAAGTTGATTCATACTGGTGACTTCGGGTTACATTAGGTACTCGTTGCTGACGTATGGAAAGGCGCACACTATAGACAATACCTGCGCAAGACGTTACGTTAATCTCAGTAGTCACTCATAAGTTCCGCCGGTCGCAGAACCACTAGTTAATATTTAATCTTATATAGTTCAGCCTAGAGTATACATAGAGTTGAACAGATTTATCGGCGTGGCAGTGCGTCCGCCGGGCGCGGCGGGGGCAGCGGGGATAGGGGGGGTGGGGCGATGATTTATTAGACAAAGTTTGTGTATGATGGGCGTGTTGATAAGGCCTATTCATATTTTGTGTGTAATAATATTTATCTTCCACCTTTATTACTTTAGAGACAGGTGATAAACTAAAATAAGAAACTTGACAAACAACGGATAACGTTGTGCTGAGTCATTCCTGTCCTAAGAAATGAATTTGAGTCCGGTTACAATAGCGAAATATACATAGTAGTATACGTTCGTCAATGAAAACGATAATAATGAACGAGAGAAGGTGTGTTAACAGCGATTAGCCAAGTCAGACGTCTCGTGTTTCAATTCTCGCCATTTCTTCTAATTCATAAAAAAATCCTGTATTTTTATAAATTAGAAGAACATGTTTACAAAGCAGTGATGAGAGAGACACATGCCCCGTCACGCGCACACGGACAGCTCCGCGGAGCTCACGAGTCGTAGTTATCTCCCGTCATAGTACGTCTGCGGCGCACCGACATGGAGCTGACGCAGCACTCACCCCCTCCCCCTCCCCCTCTCCCTACCAGCGCTGGGATTTCAATAGCCGAGGGAGGAGTTTAAAAATACCTAAGAGCAGCGGAATATCTGTTCCTTTCATAAACGATCGCTTTAAACCGCCACGTGTTCGGTTCACAAGTGCTTGGCAGTTTGTATTAGAGTTATCACTGCGACCTCATTGAGGAGGATCTCTTCAAAGGAAGTATTGTGATAGTCTACCCGAGAGTTACTTGAAAAGAGCGTGCATTAGCAGCTTATGGCACCGCTCATTTGTTGCATACATGTGTGACTGGTTAATACTGCTGAACGGCGGTAAGCGTGGCTGCTGACCAGATAGAGCCTACTGCTTGCATTTTATTAGAGTCCATGCTATGGCAGAGACTATTCCTAACGGACACGCTTTAATACCTGTCCTCAAGACTACCATGCCACAGTAGTAGCGTGTAGCAGTGGTCTAACCTAACCCAAAAATAATCTCACAGTAATAATGTGTATGTGTGTGTGTGTGTGTGTGTGTATGTGTATAAGTTAACCAACACAGGCTAGTGGCTGGGTACAGTGGTGTTGGCGCAGGCAGTGGCGCGGAGCAGGAAGTCGTAGAGTGCGCCGCTTCCGACCCGCACCGATCTCCAATGTGCCGCACGCCGCCTATGTAAATACTTATAATTATCTTATATATTATATATAGGATTTAACGTTTTAATGTCATTCTAAGACTATTTTACAAAACTGCTGCTCAAACCAAACCTTTGTGCAAGAAGAGAAGAAGGGCCATTCACTAATTGTGTACTGAAAGTCTCGCTTCAGTTTCCGATAGATTACGTTTCTTATGAGAGCTATCCACATAGAAACGCAACTTCATTAACTAATCTTGAAATTGATCAATAAAATTAAATATTTAATTACAGCTCTAAAATAAAGATCGCTCTAAATAGTGAGGTGTTTGTGTGAGCGGACGGTTGGTACATTATCGGCAAAGTCGTGTAACAGCCCTGTAGTCAGCACAAAGCACGACTGCTCAGCAGCACGCGTTGACCGAACGATTAGCGCCCCGCCCCGCGTGCACCCGGGCGCAAACACCCGCGCCTTGGCAACTCCCGGGTGGCGAGTGTTGCACGGCACTCACTGTTAAATAAATAAGTGCAGGCGGCTACTCCGACGCCCGTAGCGCCAGGGCCTGCGCCTACAATACTTGTTGCACCCACGCCATGCCATTGCTTCACAATCGTTAAGTCGTGATCACTTGCAACTGGTGACGTAGCTCAATGGAATTCTGACTCTCATAAGCCTACCTAAATGTGTGTGTACCACTGATCATCGCTAAGATCTTTTTAGTGCGTATGGTCGAAGTTACGATAGTGGCAGATTGTCTAAAGTTCCAAAATGGACAGATAATAATATCACTCAAAGTGTACGAAATGAATAAACACAATAATTCAAGCTCAAAACAATTTTTAGAGTTTAAACTCCAAAAGTTGTTTGGAGCTCAGTAATAAATGTTATATTTATAGCAACTCCGATTCACATGTTAGAGGTTTTAACATAAACGTTACGTCGTTACGTAACGTTAACTTGCCGTCATGGTCCACCTGCGAACTTCACCTGGTGGCCCACGAGAAGTTATTTCTTCCCATGGTAACAACAACCACCGCTAACAATGAGGTACCGCCTGTCCGCGCCACCTGCCGGCGAGCGCCGAACCTATTCCTTCATTAATTAAGTTCTTATAATGGTGAGTGCGGATCACGGATGCGCCTCGGCCGAGCCACTCCACGCGCCTCGCAGTGCTTCATCAGGGAGCTAATTAGTAAGGCACCTTCTTTAGAAATTAATCTTTATCGGTATTTTAATGTGAGATTACGTAGTAATTTGGCTCACGTAAATTAGGTGGTTCGTTCGAGCTACGATGCCTTGATTAACTATTAACATTATTTCGGTACGTACGCTGAATGCTTGTTAAGCACTGACAGACAACATCACGTTTTAAACACGTAATGGGTTTGTAACGCTTTGCCCGCCTCGCTACGGGACACTTAAACGTAATGCATGTCGACAGCTTGTCGCCGAGTCGTTACGGCCAGTCGTTGTGGAACTAAATAGTACTGTTACGTGCCTCGGCTCCGCTCACGCGCGCCCTGTGATAGCCGAGCCAGTAACATACATAATGTCTGAAGTGTACCGAGCCCGCGCCGCGCCGTACCGCGCCTCGTCGCCGTCGCTCGGAGCGCCGCTCGTCGCGTGATTTATTATTCGACGTGTATATTTAGCTCTTCTTCAATAATGGCGCATAATGAGCTTCGTCGCGAGTTACAACTCATCCCCACTTCGTGCATTCAACATTTTACGGCCGCTTTTTTACGTTGGAAGGAAATGAGATGAGTTTGCAGTTTCCAGCTGTCACTTATAAGTATGAACTACGTGTGTATTACATAAAAGTCTATAAATTGTACAATTTATTTGCTCATATATTGCCTCTTCAGGGAGTAAAAATTGACTTAATTAAATAACTGTGGGGCAGGGCTGTGTCCAGTTGTGTTGTTATCGAATTAGAGCCGCGCGCACCCGCCGCAGGCCGTCCGCGTCCGGCAGGTAGCTTACAATTTAATCTATTCTACAATTTGCTTTTAAATTACTTATATATTGCATAGAAAAAGAAAACCTAACTAGTTCAGGATATTTAATTTATCCAAAAAATACTTCTAAGACTAAGTACCAAGACACGAGTAGGGACACCCTACTAAATGTTAATCGCGCTCTAATGCGACTGGGCCAGTGGGCCCACACTACAGAGACCTCGAACTCACAGCCTCACATACCTAGCTGACGCAACATGCATGTAATATGCGGACGCAGAGGTCGGTACAGTCAGCAGAACGTGGAGTATGTGGGCCGAGCGCGGCGCGACACAATGACAGATTGATGACGCGCGCCCCTGCTGACGCGTCACTGATGCAGCTTTGTGTCACTTGCGAATGCCTCGCGGATATAATTTACTTCACTCCGAGGAGGGCAGCCATAAATTAAGAGTATAAATATAATGTATGGATCTGCAATCAGCTTTATTTTACAATTAAATTACTTGAGCCTTACTTTCTGAGTTAGGAAGTTATAAGTCAATCTAAATACAAGTGCACACTTTGGATGAACATTCTCATTTCTGAAATAAAACTATTTTAACGGATGGTGGTTGTCTTTCCGTGGCCATGTAGTCCCCGTTGTATAATAAGGTAATAGGTGCGAGCTCATTGTATTACAAAAGAAAGTTATCTCTTGGGTTTTATTTCAAATAATTGATTAAATTCTCTGTCAGAAATGGCACCAAAGTGCCATTATGTACTCTTTTCTTTTTACTTACAGACGAACTTTAAGTCGTAATGTTTTTTGTAAGACAATCTAGTCCACCTAAGTCGGTACTTAAATTTTATATAATTATTTTAACAGATAGCGGATTCTATCGTAATTTATTTGGTGTTATTATTATGTTCAATGTGAATAATAATAGCACCAAGTAAATCGTGATATAATTATTCGTTGTCAATAGTTTTATTTAAATGTGTGATATCCGTGTGAAGTTGCGACAATATCATGATTGCTTTCATTTCAACAGTAAAAATTATGGACTTGTTATCTTTTACCACATTGAAACAATACTTCTATAATCCGATTTTAAATAAAATAAAAATGAAAGCACTTTCAGTGAACTGTCACTAGCATAACAAAATTTCATTGCATTCGGTGTTTCAACATCTCATGCATGTTTATCCGGCAATAATGAAACAGCTTCCCATTAGGTGGGCCGTGTGCTTGTCTGCCACCTACGTAGTATAAAAAAAGGATGTGGCATTGCAGTTGTGATTGGTTCATGGAGCAAATACGCTTCACTGTCCACAGGTTACATTGGACACAGTGGGCCACGTTGCGCAGGGCTGCAAAGCCGATTACGGGCCGCGGAGGTCCCACGACACCTCGTACTGTGGTGGTTTAGTCGGATAACTCCGGATTGCATTGGATTGCTGGCTTTGCTCTCTTCGAATAAAATAAACTTTTACTTTTTCAAACGATGAACCTCAAGGGTGGATGAATGTTTGTAATCCAGGGCAGCATTCATTTTTTGTTCTGAACTTGAAGAGATCAATTATATAAGTACTTTTGGTCATAAATCCACCCACCTCTGCACAAGTATCTTCTTTCGCTCGATGATTGACGGATCCCGAAGATTGCCCTCTATATTAAATTTGACTTATTTTGGTTTCGAACGAATACTAACGAGCATGGCTACGCCGCGTCGTAGAACGGATCCGACATGTAGCACCTCGTAGCATTCTTCGTAGCTATCTTGTAATGGTTTAAGAGATCTGGTGCACATTTATATGCTAGCTTATGCTCTCAACTGAACAATACACATATTGTACCTTTGTTATAACCAGTTATGACCATGGGCTATAACATACACAACAAATCTGGGGCAACTGCTTGCCATGAGCGTGTGCGCCAGTAAGTATGAGTGCACAATCTCACTTCAATACGACGCCTCTCCCCTCCTCCCGGGGCACGCCGCCAAACCCGATATCATTTTAATATTTAAACTTCGATTCCAATGGAAGTTAAAAAAATATCTCGCTATAAATTTTCCTCTCCGGGCGCATGAATAGTTCGCATTGCCGCGGGAAATTCACATTCGAACTGGAAAAGAAATATTGTGAAGGGAATCCGTTTTAGAGCCATGTCGGTGTATCCCGGCCCCGGGTGCACGTGAGGGGGTGGAGGGGGGGGGGACAGAGTGCACCGCCCGCTGCGCTCCGTGTACTACTGCAACATTATGATGGATAGAAATATATTTCTATCTGCAGCACTCGTAACTTTCCTTTAAAAGGAACCTTATAAATTTCGCACTTATTGAGTAGTTTGATGCCATCGACTGGTAATGCTTCATCAACCTGCTACGTGTTGAGCGGCGGCGGCCCCGTACTTGCTGCGCTGATGCGGTTCAGGGTCCGGCTAGTGTGTTCCTAATTAGTATTTAACGACCAAGCACTTAGCGATGATTGAATTCCTTTATTGTGCGCGGAGCATGTGCAACGCAATATTAAGCGCTCATAAATTATGTGAGTTCTTTGACTCCCGCACTAAATAATGTTAACTTACAGATCTTTTTATGTCTAACCAAAACTTTTATCACAGACCATTTTGACACCAAATTTCACCACCAGTGCTTAATTAGCACTTTAATTTTTTTTTTGTATGCATGGTCGGTACCCAGTTAACATAATAGTACTTCGCTTCCCTTCGAAGCCTCCACTCTAGGACTCGTATGCTCATGTATCATTCTCAATTATGCATGCTCTATTAACAAAAGGGTTTCTTTTAGAATTAATTTTGAACATTTTTTTAAAACAGAACATAAGGTATTTTTAGTATACCCGTCCCCTAATGAGATCTGGATGGCGGTAGGTGAGTACTACACCAGATACAAAGGACAAGTTAGTGATCGTCAGGAAACGTCCACAGAATACATCAGAAAACGCCGCGTGTAAGGATGAGAGGCGAATGCGCGGGGAGCGGGAGGCGGGAGGGTGGTGTCTATTGTCGCTAACGACGCCGTTGTTCGCACCAATTCTTTCTCAAATGCTTTCGTCCATTTGTAAAGCGTCGTGATAACAGAGCTGCCTCGCGACGCTGAACGTTCGCCATTCGCATGAACCGCCACACAGGCAGGCACAGCGGGACCCTTTGTTTATATTATAATAGCGATGTTTAAAATACCACAGAGTCTCGACCTCGGCACGAGCGAGCTAACACAAAAAAAACAAAGACTATAGTGTGCGCGGAAAACAATAGAGATTTCCTAAAGCAACAACTTTTAAAAAAGACTAGATCAGCATGCTTTCTTACCGGTGTTTGATACCAAAAAGCTATAGCATGTAACTGGTGATAAGGAGATGTTATTATACTAATGAAGCTAAAACAAGCTCCCGGTCCAACCTGCGGCCGCTGCACTGAGAGGAAATGCGTCAAATACTCGTACATTCTTGATAAACGCAGCTTAAATATCAGTCTACATATTTTTTGTGACAACGAGTACCACACGGAAAGCCAACTCTCTGCCAGCACACCAACACGCTCAGGGCGCCGTGCCGCACCACCCCGCGCCGCCCGCGGCACCCGCGCTGCACACAAAAAGCCTAATGAGCCGACTAATGCGCGCGTAACGTGTAATCTCACAATGGAATATTCAGTGTGCTGGTCGACATTATTCAATGACGCGCACTGAATAATTAATATTTCATACGTTTGGCCAACTTTTACAATTTACATGCAAATTGGTGATTATGTATGTTCGTGTATGCAGCCTGGGAGGAGCACTGGCGGAAGGGTGGCGAGAGACTAAATCGGAGTGTTACCAATTCTATAATATTACTAGTAATTTGACACTTGACATTTTGTAATAATTCTAATATAATAATTTTATATTTCTGTATCATTATTTTTTAAATATATTTCTTATTTTTCAACATTTTTAGGGTATCATTTTAAGCTGATCACACGATAACACACTTTGTGATTTACCTACATTATCTATAGGTACTATTATAAAATTGTACTTAAGCTGTGTCTGTTGTTGTGATAAAACTCCCGCACTCACTTTACACATAAATACAGAGGCACGTGGATGAGATGCGCCGCGACAGGAAATTGACAAAGTTGGAGCCGCACTGTCGCACCCGCACGTGCGAGCGACGCGCGCGACTCTCTCGACACTTGCGATGACTCGCTTAGAGGAATTAACTATCCGTTAAGTTATAATATATTTCAAACTGTGGAACATGTCTAAGGCGTGTTGCACAGCACTCTCGTGCACCGGCATTCATGTAAATGTAGACGTAACCGGATAACCGTCATGTTTTCA
The DNA here is from genome assembly GCA_963576445.1 of Lithosia quadra. NCBI lineage: Eukaryota > Metazoa > Arthropoda > Insecta > Lepidoptera > Erebidae > Lithosia > Lithosia quadra. The sequence continues at coordinate 39,131 of OY754891.1, read as the reverse complement.
ACTCGATAAAACTTTAAGCAAACCATACGATGCAAATTGAATGTTGCATAATAATATAATGATCATATAACACAGTGTGGACGACTGATGGCGCGCCGCCCAGCTGCGGCCCGTCACGCGCGTCGGCCGTCGCGCGACAGATTGCGATTGTGATTGCAGCTGTAATTACAGCTCGGACGACGCGACGTCCTCGCCCCTCTCCTTCCACCCCTCCCCCTTCCTAAAGCGCTTTACGTAACCATCACTGATCTATTCTTTGGTACATGACCTACCGATTTCGTCATTAGATTAAAAGTAAGCACTTGTCGTGAGCAATTTGAATAGCCATTAATATACTACGAGATCTTCCCGATAAAGTCAATACAGCATACCGTTGGCGTTTGAAATAATTTGGCTTGGTATTTACCCGCGTAAATTATAAAATTCACGGGATTCGTTCCCATTCATCACAAATATTAAGATGATCGAGAACGAAATATTTACTTACCGATGCTGGGAATATTAAAGCACTCCAATTTATCCTAATTAATGACCATTAAATTAATTAATTTACATAATTGAAGGAGCATTGAAATGCTAAATAGTCGAACGAAACAGAAGTCGAAACGAAAATTTGCATAATGGTGGATTTAATTATGTAGCAAGGAGAATGACACCGACGTTCTGTAGCGCCGTAGAGCTTCGTAGCCTCGTCGTAGGTGCAGCGTAGCGCACTATCGTGGCGTGCATCGTGCAGGGTCTCAATTTACTATTTTAAAAATATGCTTCCTATTTATTGATAAAAATAATTTATGCTTTCAATAATCACAAACTAAAGTGTAACCGTAGCCCAAGTGCAACTACCATCTCAGAGTAAGATGCGCACTTGAGATCCTCGTCCTTGTGCAACGCGCCAGAGCGCTCCACACGCAGTCAACGTGGTAGATATTTTGGGAATTTAGAAGGTCAGGTTCGACTTGCACACAATACATCTCGACTCACAAATGTAATACAGAATATACTCGTACCACGTATAATAAATCAAACCACAATCAATATCAATAAATGTACAAGAGACCGAACTAAAAAGTAAAGACCTGGATATTTATTTTATTGGTAAGAAGCGTGGGGTGCGTACGACAATCATCATGAAGTACCACACGTTTTCAACAGTAGAATTAATCCTAAAGACATTATTAATAATTAATAATAACTTAGTCTTCAACAAAAAACTTCAAACTTCAATTTTATGGACATTGTTAGAACTAAAAATATATTAAGAACACATTCACGCACAGATACACTAAATTCGCAATACCATTTGTTCACTCTCACATACGATTATTCTTAGTCTCCTTAAAATAAATAACGAAAGACAAGGTCGCGCCTCTGAAATATGATTGTAACATATTGCCTGTGCGATATTCACGCACGTCGTGTCGTGTCACGTCACGTCACGTCACGGTGACGGTGACGTGTCGTGGGGCGCGACACGCGTCGTGCGAGTCTGACACGCCGCGGATGTGTAGCATCTGACACTTCCGATGAATAAATTATGAGTAATAAATTATCTTAGGTTGCGATTTCCTCGTTTTGGGAATATTCTTATGATCGACTCTAATAGACGGAGTGCCCTAACGGAATTGCTTCACAATCCATTACAAGATTTAATTGAACCAAGACAGTCAAGATGCAGCCTGGCACTCGTCCGCCGGGGCTCCTTCACGCGCACAGGCGGGGACGCGGGGGCAGGGGGCACTGCTGGGAGCCTTAGTTTCACCATTACTGTACGCATGTACTCGTACATATAGTCAGCATCAAAAGCACATTTTTTTTTATACTGCGTAGGTGGCAGACAAGCACAAGGCCCACCTGATGGGAAGCGGTCACCGTAGCCTATGAACGTGTGCAACACTAAGGGTGTCACACACGCGCTGCCTACCCTGAAGGCAAAGGGGGAGAGCTGGGAAGGGGTGGGGAGGGAGAGGAGGTACATGATCATATATTATTATTCGTTACCTTAAAAAAATTGTTTATGGGCAAAATTTTTATAACGGGTAACCATAAGCATCTTCTGTTATAAGTTGAATAATTCTATTAATATAAAATTAAAGGAAAATCTTTGTTTTGTTTCAGGTAATAACCACATTAGCGGGTCCCGGCCCCGTGTCATAAAGTACAGCACGCTGTACCACCGTGTGTGCAGTGTACAGTGGTACAGTTCGTAGTCAGCCCACGTGCGGCGGCACTGCGTGGTCAGGTGCCACGTCACCTGAGCTAAGGTTACCGGTAGCTACTTGCGAACTAGCAGCTGCGATCACAACAACGTTACGGTTTGAGTCACGAAAGAATCTCACCACCGGCGCTGAGGGCGCAAAATACCAACGTCATTTAGTTGAATAAATTCAGTCTCCCTAGTCTAAGTGACACGAACGAAAAATTTAATATGTTTTTAAAGCTGTACCTACAACTAAATAGGACCTTAGTCGTACTGTCACTCAAGCGGTATACTGCATATTATTCAAAATGTACAGAATATTAAGAGCCCCGAATGCATCAGTTTACACATTACGGCAACGGCGCGCGGGGACACCGAAAGACGAGTTTGATGAAAATGCAAAACCACAAAGTGCGGCCAGCGGGCTGACTGCGCGCCTCACTGTCCGACATGTTTGTGCTGCGCCCGCTCACGTGTGAACACAGGCACGAGGACACGTACGAGTACTGGCGAGCTCCCCGATGATTTGAATAGAGCACAGAACATCGATCGTCATTGCGAGTGGCCCTCGAGCGTCCCACGGTCACAGCTGCCCTCGCGACGCTCATTGCACCCAGGCAACAAACCTACACTCGATATCACACCACATTTAGAGAGATTTCATCCTGATCACAATCTTTTATCACGTCCAGCAAATAAATGTTGTAGTCCACGTATCGAAAAATAAAAGCTGTTCCGAATCATGGGCTTACTTAGAGTCGAGTTAGCAGTGTGGAGTGTGTGCGGCGCGCTGTTAGTTGCGGCGTCATTACGGGCCGAGGCGCCGCGCCGCGGGAGAGCAAACACCTGCGCCGCTAATGGAGAGCCCATTCATTCATTTGCTCGCTCACTCTGCCGCGCGTCGACACCGGCCATGTCTATATTATGACATGTATGCTATACTCGGTCGCGCCGTGCTCACAGTTTTCGTCACTCAACCAAATATCAGCTAGATTCATTCAGCCGTTTTTGCTTGAAAGGGTAACAAGCATCCTTACTCACAAACGTTTGCAATCATAATATTGGTATGATAAATCCCTATTTTTTGCCAATTTTTATCCAAATCGTTCAGCCGTTTTGCAGTGATTGAGTGAACTTTCGCATTTATAATTTTAAGATATAATGTATAGAAACATAATTATTTTCGCAATGTTATTATTAACTCGCTCTAACACAATGTTGCACACTGTTCGTACGAAAATCTAATATACCGCGTGTGTAGTCCGAGGCGGGCCGCGAGAGTGCTACATGCCGACGTGGGATGATTTGGGATTTCATTTCCATCCTCAATATCCGGTGTAGACGGGTGGCATCGATAAAAACTAAATTTATTCCGGGACACGACCTCCGGGACTGCCGTCTCCTCCACGCCCCCCCCCCTGCCCGCCCCCCGCCCCGCGCCCGCCACATCCGCGGTCTTGTCAGTTAACTGACTCCTCGACGCGCGCCGGCGACTACGGTACGGTACTAGCTCGCGGAGTGTACACCGTATACAGAGCAAAGAACAACCACTTATTAAATTAATCCTACTTTCCTATTCCTACTATTCTTATCCTACTAATATTACGAAAGTGAAAAGTATTGTAAATCAAGCTCTGCAATCAATCGATTGATAGATTGATTGATAAGTATACAATAAACTTTCAAAAGCAGAGAGTGTATCACTTGCCATCCAAATATTCCTGAACACTATAGCGAGCTTTCTGCTTCAAGATACTTTTTGATATAGATTTGAAACCATAAAGGTTTATAATTATCAGTGCAGCACAGTTGAGTTGGCAGTTTGTTGTAAATCCTTGGTGTTATGCGTAATATTTTTTTTCATTAGAGCAGTCTAATTTTGTGATATATTTATTTTACTCTGGTGCCGAGTGACGCAATGATGTTCAAATAACTGCATATTACTGTTGATAGCCACCTCCATGATGTGCAAACATGGAAAACTCAGTTACTTCAAATTAATACAATGTGGTTTGCAGCTGTCAGTTTTGGAAACTCTACAGATGGATATAATAAGTCATCCGACGCACGCTTGTCATAAATATATACCGTTTTCCGCTATCCTCTGGGACTTACATAGCCGCGACTAAAGCAATGTTTGCAAAGTAGCTGTACGTATGGCTGGGATTCGTTGCAGTGCAATCGTGTAATTAATTAGATCTAGATCCCGTGAGTCCACCCCCCCGTCCCCACCGTCCCTCCTCCTGAGCCGGGGAGGCGCGCGGCTCTCACACATAAATCTCGTTTTTATTGGGTCCCCGCTCAGGAAATAGAGAATGGAAATGAAGGCGGCCGATCGCCGGATGCGCCGCTGGTACTCGGACGCTCACCGACATCGAATACTACCTACATGAGGGTGCCTAGACCGCTAGTGGCACCGATTAGCCTCTTTCGAATATATATCTTTGAATTTAGGGTTTATTTCAAACTAGCAACTCTGCCATGGTTGAGGTGGTAAAATACTACGGATTACAATGTTATGTGGGTCTGCAGTAAATACAGCTGTATAGTAATGTCGTGTGTACACTGTACAGCCATCCTATAGGTGCGGACACTGACTTACCTTGCTACTTAAGGCCATGTTGCAGTGGCACAGTGGCACAGTGGCACAGTGGCACAGTGGCACAGTAGACTGAGCGTGCGTGTGGTTGCAGTGCTGTCGTGCGGCGAGGCGGGCGGCGGGTCCCGGCTGGCGAAGCGCTACGTGGGGCTGTACACGGGGCCCTACTTCGACCCCACGGCGCCCAACAACATCACCACGCAGCTCGGCACGCACGCCTACCTGCCCTGCAAGGTAGCTCACATCTACTCAACCTAATAATCTCTCTCTATTTCTCAATATAATATAAACCCTTTAGCTTATGCTTAAACTGAATATTGAACCCAGTATTCCGCTTTCCTAACTGTACGCTGCTGTACTTCCAGGTTCGACAACTGAGCAACAAGTCGGTGTCGTGGATCCGGCGTCGCGACGCGCACATCCTCACAGTCGACAGGTTCACGTTCATAGCTGACGAGCGCTTCCAAGCTTTTCTCGTCGAGGCCACGGACACCTGGACCCTACAGGTACAGCTTGGTACACTTATCTTCAAATACAAAGTTAATTAAAGTACCTGTATTTAGTATTTTCTGTGATAATATTCTAATGTACTGATTCTGAAATTTGTACGTATGACTGTACACAGGTGAAGTACGTGCAGGCCCGCGACGCCGGCTTGTACGAGTGCCAGGTGGGCACGGAGCCCAAGATGAGCCACTTCGTGCAGCTCAACGTCGTCGGTGAGCCCCTCTCGCGTCCAGTACTGGTACATTACAGGGTATGTGACGAGGGGCGTGTAGTAAGGCTTGTGTCGTGTTGCAGTGCCAAAGATCGAGATCGTGGGCGAGTCGGAGCTGTACGTGAAGGCGGGCACGACGGTGAGCCTGAAGTGCGTCATCACGCAGGCGCTGGAGGAGCCCGCCTACATCTTCTGGTACCACAACGACGAGCGCGTGCTCAACTACGACAAGAGCCTCGTGGAGATCCGCATGGAGCGCCTGGCGCCCGACACCACGGTAAGTTCATACCACCCCATACTACCTACCTATTTCTACATGCATTGTGGCATTTGTCCCATTTCGCTTAAATCAGCTCTGTTCGATTAGTCGTTGACGCTAACTCTTAAAATTATATTTATACCTTTTTACGAAGGTGTGGTGGGTAAGATTTTGTGCCCGATTCATCGAGAAGTTGAATGATCTTTGCGTGTCCTTTCAGGTGGGGAACCTGATAATCTACAGTCCGCGGCGAGAGGACTCCGGCAACTACTCGTGTTCGCCGTCCAACCTGGACTCGGCGTCCGTCATGCTGCACGTGCTTAGCGGTCAGTTGCGCTTACCTCCCTACGTCCGTTCGTCCATTCCCTTATCGGCTTAAATGTTTTTATTGTATTGTTGGTCTTAACTAAGTAGCGCTCTAAGTAGGAAAACAACAATCTATGTTACAGATACCGGCATGTAAATTGGCCGGACGCGTCATATGCGCAAAGGTCGATTTTTAGGTCCCCTTTGAGGTATGAGCGGGTCGCGGGAGACGCGGTTGCGCCATCGCGGACATATGATTGCTCTGTCACTTGACGGACCAATCAGATGTCTCCGAGAGACGTCTTGTAGCGAATCAAGGTTCCGTTCGTTCGTACTTTGAATCATTTGATTGGCTCAAAGTGCACGATGCGCGAACTTACCCCAAACCTGGCCAAGTTACGTGCCTGTATCTGTATCGTTGACTAAGAACACATCGCACACAAGTAATGCCACGTGCGTGCTGGGCGTGTTGCAGGCGAGCAGCCGGCGGCCATGCAGCACGGTAACGCGGGCGCGGCGCTGCGGCCGGCCCTGGCGCGCGGCGCGCTGGCGGCGGCGCTGCTGCTGCGCACCGACGCGCTGCGCCTGCTGATCGCCGCTGCCTGCTCCATTGTGTTTCCGTAAGTATCGACGTCCTCCTAAGCTTAGTCAGAGTCTACTCTCAGTCTGTCTACGAAGCGACTGAGCTTCAAATGTTTTCCAAGAAGCGACTGCCGTCTGACCGACCTCCTCGATGCAGATATCGAAGTTCTATACTGAGACAGAGGGAATTCGACCACCCGTTACGAATGCCTCAGGTGGTCGTGCGATCCGAGTGTCCGTTTGATACTCGTGTATCGGTTATCCCGTTACATACAGTAACGTAATTAGGATCCAATAACAAGTTGTTTTAATAGTACCATAGTTACAAACCCAAAACAGATTGCAAATGAATTCAATAACTATTTTGTTGATAAAATACAGCCTGTCGCCCTTGCAAATAGTCCTATGTCTGCCACATCACTGATCCTAAATAAAAAAAAATCTATATTTATGGCTCCCTGCGTGCCCCAGGACATGCTAAGAATCATCTTGAGCCTGAAAAATACCAATAGTGTCGGGTATGATGGTATATCAACAAAAGTTTTAAAAGCCGTAGCTATTGAAATATGCGGTCACTTGAGCTACATTCTGAATATGTGTATCTATCAAGGCATATTTCCAGACGCCCTTAAAACATCTATAATAAAGCCATTATTTAAGAAAGATGATAGAGAAGTCATGGAGTATTATAGACCAATATCACTAATACCTGTTATTGCCAAGATCTTCGAAAAATATATCCAGAAAGAACTATATAACTATGTGGAAAAAAATAGTATTCTATGTAGTGAACAAAAAGGATTTCGCGAAAATAAAACAATTAATCTGGCAATTTATGAGTTTTTGTATGAAGTAATGATAAATGTCGATAAAAGAACACCTGTATGTGCAATCTACTGCGACATGACGCAGGCTTTTGACTATGTTAAACATGATATTTTACTTAAAAAACTTGAGGCATATGGTGTAAGAGGTAATGTTTTCGAGCTGTTGAAATCATATCTTAATAACAGAAAACAGTACACGGAGATCGTTAGTATAAATACAGTGACAAAACATGAAGAAATTCATCAGTCTGAACAGAGAAATGTCATTTATGGCGTTCCTCAGGGCAGTGTACTAGGCCCGTTACTCTTTACACTCTATATAAACGACTTACCGAAAACAACCAGACATCACATGACATTATTTGCAGATGACAGCACTTTGACAATTTCTGATGATAACAATGACATAATTAAATATAAAACTGACATACATAACTCTTTGACATCTATAATTCAATGGTTGGACATTAATAATTTAAAAATTAACATTAAAAAAACGAAAATAATGCATTTTAGCCAACGAGTAAAATCACATGGAATAGATATAGACTATCAGAACAATGTAATTGAAAATGTTAGTACGACAAAATTTCTTGGGATAACAATTGATGAACAGATTAACTGGAAATCACATATAGAGCAGCTCTGTAAAAGAATTTCTAGTTCTGCCTATGCTTTACATACGCTGTCCAGCATTGTTAATAAAGATGCTCTAATAATAGCCTATCACGGTTTGGCTGCACCTCTGTTACGGTACGGAGTTATTTTCTGGGGCAACGCAACAAATAAAGATGATGTATTCAAGGCACAAAAAAGATGCATCAGGTCTATGTTTAAATTAAAAACCACAGATAGCTGCAGGACCTACTTCCAGGAGTACAACATTTTGACACTACCAAGTTTGTACATTTTCGAAGTTGCAATGTTTGTCAAATGTAACCCTCATTTATTTCCGACTCTAGAAGCAAAAGTGCCGCGAAACAGGCGGGATAACGGCAAACTTCGTTTGCACAGGGCAAAGACGGCCCTTATGCGCAGGAGCGTCATCTGTATGGCGCCAATAATATATAATAAATTGCCTAGAGATTGGAAGGAGATGAGCTGCAGCGAGTTCAAATTAGTACTAAAGAGACTGTTAATTAAAAAGGCGTATTACAGTGTTGCTGACTATTTAAATGATAAGATTGACTAATAAATTACTATTGACATTATTAAATTAGATTATACCTATGACATTAGTTTATATTAATAGTACTTCTTTTTTTGACATTATATTTGCTATATTTTTATTTGACTATGTTATAGTTTGACATTCTAATAACTCATGTAATTGATTTTTCTTTTTTTGTTTGTTTTTTGGTACTTGACTTTTTTATATAAATTAACATTATTACTGAAACATTTGTACGCCGGCATGACTACGGCTAAGCACGCTGGACATTAACTAAATCACTTACCATCTTGCATGCATATGTATATTGACTCGTGTTTACACAAATAAATGATTTGATTTGATTTGATTTGATTTGATTTGAATAGTGAAACGAACCTCGGGCTGACTTACATCCTTTTCACTCGAGGCGAAAAAGTCTGGAGGATCACTGATGGTCTCAAACTCCAGTCGAAGTTAAGCGTTTAAGTAGGTATTAGCAGAGATTTAGAGACGTCACACTCGATCGCAGATCCCAAGGACTCGGTCCCGAGTCGTCGCCTATGCGATAGGTCAAGTGTAACACCAAGTACTCAGTCTTCGCCCCATTATAGAATGTTCTAAAGTGAAATCTCCCAGGAACTTATACTTGAAGGCTAAAAGTAAGGAATGTGTGTGCACTGTTTCCAGGCTGCTGTGCCACGACGAGGACGAAGGCAAATAGCGGCTGGCGGCGTGAGCGCTGGGCGCTGAGCGCTGAGCGCCGAGCGTTGAGCGCTGAGCGGTGAGCGCTGAGCGCTGAGCGCTGAGCGGTGAGCGCTGAGCGCTGAGCGCTGGGCGCTGAGCGCTGAGCGCGGCGCGGGCCCGGACTGTAGTGTGGTGCGCGAGTGTGTGTGTGGTGCGAGTGTGTGCGTGCGCCGTGGGGCGCCTCACGTCCAACAACACTAGGCATGCGATGCATAGTGGATTAATTTAATTATATTGTAAAAATTTCAAATGTATTACTTAGATAACGGGACGGTCAGTCGTACGCGTTGTGATATGAACGATATGTGAGAAGATAATTAACTTACGAACTTACTCGTATCGATACCTACCTACTAAAGTTTATATTACGGGAAACAAATCTATGTACATAGGGCGGCGGAGCGGCCGGCGGAGCCCTGCACCGTGCCGTCGTTCGCTCCTCTTTCAAATTTGTAAAGTTGTACATAAAATTATTATAAACGATTACACTTAATTAAACACTAGTGACATCTGTCAAGCGACGGCCGAGACCCTCTGCCCTCGGCCGCTGAGAGCCACATCGAACTCGTTGTAAACGACTCGTGACTCGTGACTCGTGAGTCGTGAGTTGTGGCGGAGTGCGCGCGGCACTCACATGCGATGGAATTGTGCTGCCTCCTGAGGATTGTTTCAAATTGAATATCATCTGCCGTGTTATATTGTACGTATTTATTGTTGTCAAATGCAGCCCGGCGCCCCCTCCCCCTACCCCCCGTGTGTCCACGACAGTGACGCTTGTAAGTTGGAACGGACCTACGATGGTCAACTACATATTTCAAATCTATTAGTGATGAAAGATTATGTATTTGTGCATTTATTTTTAAAGTTAAAAATGTCCAAAATTGGAACATTCAAATGTATAGAAATAAATGAGAAGGTAGCCACCACACATGAACAATATCAGGCAGAGAGCGTGACGTTTCATCTAAAATAACCGAAACTACCTACGAGTACATACTTAGTGTGTACAATATCCAGAATAGTAGACTTTCAAATCCATGCCATTTAAATCTTTAATTTCTGAGTTTCGCGTCCATCAGACCGTTGGTACAGTTAAGATAATAATTTCACTGTTTTTTGATATATGGAAGTGTCATTAACGTAGAGTCTACAAGCTTGAAGCCTTTTACTATTTAGACAAATGGCTTTCAAGTGCGTTTGAGACGCCACGCTCGCTCCCGACAGTGACGGTGCGCGATGGCACAATGGACCACTGTTCCACACACACTGTGGCATAGTGGCCTGTGCCTGTGCCACAGTCTAGTACATGTCTAGGGTCATGTGGGAGGGGGGCGGGGAGGGCGGGGAGTGGCGCGGACATGATCCTCTTTGTTAATTTAACGTGATGCATGTCGTCGAACTGTGGTTCACAATTGTATAAGTTTGGTTCGTTGACACTGTTACTGCCTCACTTGTAAATATATAAATGTAAGTAATACAAAATAAAGATGAAATCGTTGAAACATTGTCGGTGTACTCATTGCTCGTTCCTTCCTCTGTGTCCTCTCACCCCTCACCCTCACGTCGCGCGTCGGTTCCACGAGAGCGGCTCGCCAAGCTGTAGGCACAGGTAACTTGATGATCCACGTGAGCGTCGGCCGCTGTTGAGTGACCAATGTATTGCTACGTAAGGTTACTTGATGTATGTACAAATTATTGTAATAACAAAGAATGAGAACCAAATCAGAACAAAGAGAACCCTTGATGGATGGTTTTGTATTTCTATGTTATGAAATTCGAAGAAATTTTAAAGCAATTCCTAATGATTGTCTGCTTGGAAAAAGTGCTCATCCAGGACGGGACTGGAACCTGTGAGATTCCCTTACAGGGGGAATGCTCTGACCACTCTGACCAACTGAGCTTGATGAACGTTTTGAAAGTGCAGTTAATATTGGTTCGTGTTAGTAGGGTACGTAATAAGCGATTGTCAACGTTGACTACCTGGTACCTGGTGCACTGAGAAAAAGGTAGGTCTGTCCCAGCTCTCATCTGGGGTCTTACCATGATAATTATGCTCAAACTGAAACGCTTGTAATTTTATATTCAACTGTACTTTTATTCATATATGGGAACTAATGGGATTAGATTGAAAAGGTATTCTAGTTCCATGGATACTGGGAGAAAAAAATCCCAGTAGTTCCATAATGGAACTAGAGAATGGAACTACTGGGATACGGCGATAAATAATATGTAAGCGAGATTATTCTCTGGTCCGCTTTTGATTGATTCAGTATGTAAGAAAGGCACACCACGCTCACGCTGTACCAACCCTATAAATATTATTGGCACGACCTTACGGTATTGTCGTAGAAGTATACAAATTTTATTTGTGCTGACCGGCTAAAAGTGATCAGCAAATATAAGGTTTTGATATTAACATTTACAATAATTTCGGTTCGTTAGACATTTGGAACGTGAAAGAACGACCTAATACTACGTCACGGTATGAGTATCAAAATAGTATGAAACTGTTCCGTTTAGGTTTACAATTAAATTGGCAGTAAGAGGTTCCTGTATAGTTCTACTGCTCATCTACTGAAGCAGGTACGATATCAAGTTGGAGCGTGTTTATGACTAAAACACTTGAAGTTCTTGTAATTGTTAAATGTCTCTATTTATTAAAAAGGTGTTTACATGTTAAATGTTAAAAACAAGGCATCTACCTATGTTTCGTGGTTAAAAATGAATTTAGCTTAGTACACTCGTACTAAGCTAAATTCATTATGATGAAATCTTACTACTCAGTAAGATTTCATCTACAATTTACCTTCATAATACAAAAAAAACACGTGAACATACATAATATTACTTAACAAAATTGGAACATAATAAATATATAATTAATGAAATTAAATTTTGAATCTTTTTTTGTCCTATGATATCTAAAATAAACCTGTACACTGTAGGTACCTAGTTCAAATACAATATTTAGGTATCCAAACTGATTAGTTACTGAATATATACGTCACAACCTTATGCAGTTAGTGATTTTTTCCAAGTGAACACTTTATACTTTGAGATAAGTTTCGCGAGAAATGACCTCCAGAGACTTGTCTCGCGCTACCCGTCCGGCGCGCGGGGCGGGGGCGGGGGGGGCGCGGTGCAGTGCGCGCGCAGCAGGCGGCGCAGGCGGTGGTTGGGCACCAGGCGCGCGTTGTGCAGGCGCCGCGACGTCACCGGCGACACCGCGCCGTCTGCAACGCAACAGTGGACACTTCAGCGCGCAGCCACACACGCCCGACCACGTAACGATTCCATGGGGATTCCTCTGAGTTTCTACAAAGATTAGAAGGTGAAACGCCGAGACGTAGTGTGTGCTGCGCGCTGCACGTACCGGCGGCGATGAACCAATCCAGGATGGTGGCGCGCTCGTAGGTGTAGCCGTCGGCGGCGCTGGCCGGCTCGTCCATCAGGCGGTGCGACAGCGGGCACAGCAGCCCGTGCGGCGCCGCGCGCTCCTGCAGTGCACACAGGAGGGCTACACTCGACCACCTTATACGACATGCTAGTCTATTACATAAACTAGGGCTTCGCCCCGAGTACTAAAAACCTGGGAATTTCCAAAGATGATAGATTTATATTTAATTAATTTCATTTTCAATAAGTACCTAGGTACTTACTTAGTAGATATATAGGCAATTTATGTAATTTCATGTAAGTATGTACCTACCTATCTAAAATTTGTAAGTAGGGTCGTGGTTTTTAAGTCCCAAACTCTTCATAACCGTGTGGTGTGTAACCACAAAAAATGTCAATGCCTTTTTTACCTGTGGCAATCCTCACGGATACCATGTCCATTGGCCATCGAGGATGGTTATATTGAATAAGAACCGACCTGAGGAACCGACTAAAACCAATGCAAGGTGCAAGGTTACCCAGAAGGTAGTGTCGTGGCACCTTAGCTAACCCCAAAAAGGACTATCTATGGTTTAAAGATGGCATCTTCGACGCCCAGGTAAGATAATATCAAGTGCTCCTTAGAGCACACTTCTCATGTTACACGTGGCACCGACCAGCGCGGCGGACGGTGGCTCGCGGCGCAGCCACGCCAGCTCGTCGCGCAGGCGCGCGCGCGTCGCGTCTCGCTCCTCTCTGTTGTTGGCATCCTCCAGTGACGCATCAGGACCTGGTAATTAAATTCTTCTCATCTTTACTTGCATGCTCATTGTAGCGGCATCGCGTCGCAGACGCGACGTCAGCAAATTCCTCACTGGGCAGCGATAGAGTGCCCGCGCACGGACAGGCAGTCTGTCCATACTGCGGGCTTGCTACAGTCAGCCGCATATGACTCGCTCACTTATAGATGTTCCTAGTTAATATCAAGTGTTCTAATAACTAAGAGACAAGCCATATATAACATGAGTGTAATCGCCAATAAACGTAATAAGGTACGCTATCTTTTATTAGCCGGATCCACACCAAACGATCCAGCGCGCTCCGAGCGCGGGCGGCAGGAGCGCGCTCCACAGGAGCGTTTGATGTGGACTTGCCTCGCGCGATTCAAACTGCGCGGCAGGAGCGCTCGCTCCTTGCCGCGAGCGATCCGTCAGTTGTCGGTTTTTGTGAGTAGCACACAGGCGCCTCAGCCTCTCGGCGCGCTCGGTGTAGACGTTTGTGTGTGGAGCGCGCGATCACACATAATGGAAAATTTTGAAAGTCGTCGTCTAATATCCCTTTACAAGGAACATACTTAAATGCTTATGCTTATGGATCCAAGTAGGTTGTAGGTTGTTGCTGCCAAAGCAATTCGACATCGTTGCTGCACGTGTGACTCCATAGCGACCGAAAGTTTAACTGTGCTATAGGCGGATCAGTCTGGATCGCTTGGAGCGTATCTTTAGGATCGCACGTTTCCAAAATTGGATCGGTCTAACACGATCCACGATCCCGCTCCGTGATTCTGGATCGCGGATCGCGGGATCGCCGATCCAAGATGGATCATTTGGTGTGGATCCGGCTATTGTGATACTCCCACGTAAGATCCATAGGAATAGCCTCTAAACTTATATATTATGTTACATCGAAATCGATCGGAATAATAAAGACTTCGCTTACCATAACCCAGATTCTCTAGCAGCTCATCGACGGGTGCGTCGAGGAGTCGCGAGCCGGTGACTTCGGCCTCGCGAGACTTGCGGATCAGTTCCGTCTCCTCCTCCGGGGTCACGCGCGCTCCTAAAGCGAATACAAGCAAACTACGATTAAAATCTTAACAGCGATAGATTCGATCCTGCGCTACATCGAACGTCGTGGAGAAACACGACGGAGCACCGGTGGGAGCTCGTGGCGCTCACCGGGCGCGCGGGTGACGTAGTCGGTGAGCCAGCGCGCCACGCCGGCCGGCCCCCACAGCGCGGGCGGCGCTCCGTCGTCCTCGTCGGCGCCCCCCGCCGCGTGCGCCGCGTCCGGCGGCAGGCGCCAGGCGCGCAGCTCGCCCGCCAGCGTGCCGGCCAGCAGCACGCGGCCCAGCAGCGCCACGCCCAGCGCGCCGCCCGCGCCCGCCACGGCCACCGCGCCCGCCGCCTGCAGCGCCGCGCCGCCGTCCGCCACGCGCCACACGCGAGCCCAGCCATCCGCGCCCGCGCTGGCCAGCAGCGGACCCTCCCCGCCCCCCCCAACCCCCGCCGCCCCCCAGCGCACGCAGGCCGCGCCGCCGCCGTGCGCCGCCTCCGCGCGCACCAGGCGCACCGCCGCGCCGCAAGCGACGCCGTCCTCCTTACAATACGACAAGCGTTGCATCACACACTGACTACATCACTTATACGGATAACATACTAGACCAATCGTATATCCGTGACACAGAACAAAGAAAAATCCTTAGGACTAGAAATCGTATGGAGGCGTGTTTGTGTCGCCAAAAACCTAAGTGTAATTGCATTTACCTCACACATATACACTTGTGTATGTGCACAACGCAGGCTAAAATAATCAAAAAACAAGTTTATGCGATTGATTTTAAGGTTTATTTTCCTATAAGTTTTCACGAAATATTTACTTCAATATTCTAGAAGTTTCTATACCTGTCCAATTCAGGATGCTAAATGATAATTTTGACAGTTCACGTCTATGAAGTATCGTATTTTTATATACAAAATAATACCTCTAAAATTATCGTAGCACATTGACAAGTACCGCCCACTTTTCATAGTGAAGCGTCTTGCAAGAATTCAGCACAATTGACTATGACACACAGGAATCGAATGAATCGAACTTAAATTAATTTATTGAAATTTTTAAGTACTTATCTACTACAATTTTTTGTAATATAGCTAATAATAATATAATATAATAATAAAAGTGGCTAAGTATAATGCAAGACATAATTACGGTAGGTACCATAAAACTTCTCTTTTATCATTCTGAAATAAGTTGCCTAAAATAATAAAAAAATAAATGCTTTTGTGTTTTTATAACTATCGATTCCATATTCTACGGGAACGATAATCGAAAATCGATTAGATTCATTTTCGATTATACTATATGGGGTACACTACTTAGAGCTGTCAAAATTATCATTTTAGGTAAGTTTGTGAAAAATGTACGACAGAATGTGGTGTCCGTATTTTGAGTTAAGTTAATTTCATCCTTACCATTGTTATATTTAAGGACTGATTTGCAATACAATACAATTTTAGACATCTATTGGTGAAAAGCAAAACTATAATGTACATTGATTTTGCTATTGACCGCTAGATGGGGTATTATTGGGATAAATAAATGTGTGCTCTATTCCAACGTGGCTTAAACATAATTTTGTTGTATATTACTTTAAAATGGGGGCAGATTTGATGGTACTCTGTAAGCATCATTGAAGTTTATACCTTGTCAAAACGTACTTTAAATTCATTTTCAGTAAAATAAGGTGTGTAGTTCTGCTCTTCTTATATTTTAAGGTAAAATGTATGCAACCAATAAGACGTCCTATAAGTCTGTGTGAGTGTATTTTTTGGCGACAGCTATTCCTTTGTATTTTTACTTAATTACTACTTCTATGGTTTTTTAATGTTCTGTGATCCGTGAGAATGCTTTGAGGCTATTTGTACAAGTTCTTAGGAAGCAAGAAATTCCATAACCAAAATAAAAAACCTAACACCACTCCCAAAATATGTCGCACAAGTTTCAACCTTACTTCAGTTACAATAACAATTATAATTGAGTGACTCGATAAATTTTGAGATCAACGGTAAACATGATAGTTATACTTATGCAATAGCCTTTTACAAATGGTTAATAAAAACAAGAAGGAAAGGAGGACCCAAGTGTGAGCCCTGTGAAAATTCCGATGCAATGCCAGTTAAGCCAGTTAAGCTATGCTCACTTTGGGTCTAAATAGCTTTGTGTAAGTATATTTAATTTTGTCGTAGAGTAAGTATTATTATTTTTTAAATGATATGGATTTCCTACTTCGGTTTTACTACACCATTTTATTTACGCTCAAAAATATCAGAGTTAATAAGTACTTGTTGAATTTCCACGATCCAGAGTTTGATGTAAGAGTCGGAGCCGGCCGTGGCGAGCAGGTGCGTGTGCTCTGGTAGGTCTAAGTCAGCATAGCTCGGTGCAAAGTCGCAGCTCTGCACCCCTGACGCAAATACAGTTTAGCCTTATTATTTGTTTCCTATAAACTTTCCTTATACCTACTTTGAGCATGCCCTACGAAATAATTCTGTTGTAGCCGTCGCGCGCCCCGGCGCAGTACACAGTACACACGCAGTACACAGTACACACACAGTACACAGTGAGGTTACCGAGGTCGTGCGCGTCGGGCTCGTGGTGCAGCAGCGCGGCGCGCGGCGGCGGCGCCAGCACGCGCAGCTCGCCGCCAGCCGCGCCCGTGGCCGCCACGCTGCCGTCGCGCGCCCAGGCGCAGTACTCAGTACACACACAGTACACAGTACACACACAGTACACAGTACACAGTGAGGTTACCGAGGTCGTGCGCGTCGGGCTCGTGGTGCAGCAGCGCGGCGAGCGGGGGCGGCGCCAGCACGCGCAGCTCGCCGCCGGCCGCGCCCGTGGCCGCCACGCTGCCGTCGCGCGCCCAGGCGCAGTACTCAGTACACACACAGTACACAGTACACACACAGTACACAGTACACAGTGAGGTTACCGAGGTCGTGCGCGTCGGGCTCGTGGTGCAGCAGCGCGGCGAGCGGGGGCGGCGCCAGCACGCGCAGCTCGCCGCCGGCCGCGCCCGTGGCCGCCACGCTGCCGTCGCGCGCCCAGGCGCAGTACTCAGTACACACACAGTACACAGTACACACACAGTACACAGTACACAGTGAGGTTACCGAGGTCGTGCGCGTCGGGCTCGTGGTGCAGCAGCGCGGCGAGCGGGGGCGGCGCCAGCACGCGCAGCTCGCCGCCGGCCGCGCCCGTGGCCGCCACGCTGCCGTCGCGCGCCCAGGCGCAGTACTCAGTACACACACAGTACACAGTACACAGTGAGGTTACCGAGGTCGTGCGCGTCGGGCTCGTGGTGCAGCAGCGCGGCGAGCGGGGGCGGCGCCAGCACGCGCAGCTCGCCGCCGGCCGCGCCCGTGGCCGCCACGCTGCCGTCGCGCGCCCAGGCGCAGCACAGCACGGCCTCCGCGTGGCCCGCGTACACGCTGGGGACGCGAACCGGCACCACTATTTATACCCCATTAACGTATTCAACCTACGGACAAGACGCGCTGAACACGAGACTGTGTCACGGTAGTGGTGGCGGCTAATCATGTGTGACTGAATTTTGGGTTGCAATTTTGGTTGGGCCATAAGTATTTAATTCATAATAATTTATTGCCATTGCAATGAAGAAGGATTGAAATGTGATTCCTGGATAATTTTTGTTGCCGTCACTACGGTTTTCACCGCATTTCAATACACATGACATGCTGTTTTTTATTATAGGTATTATACGTTCATGATGAAAATGTTTTATGCACATGACAATTGCACATACTCACCAACAATACAGGGGATCTGATGCTCGGCGGCCGCTCCCGCGGCACGTTCACTAACCTAACCTAACTTAACCTAATCTATCCATGCCCACTCACCTCCACTCTAGTTTATTCCATTGTATTCCATTATAAATTACTTAGCCGTTTTGGATGTTTGGTTTATTAACTTAATAACCTATTTATGTCACTATTTTTGTATGTTTCTTAACTTACCTACTTAATTTAAGATACCAATATTGACTATAAAATAAATTTTCTACAATTTGATTATTTAGCATAAATTCGTAGAACTAAAGATAACAAAATTGTAAACGAAAATGGAAAAAAAATTGGGATTGATGACAGATTGACGGAGATAGATGAAGATGTTCAATAGAATCTCGTAAGGTACTAACTGGGAAGGTCTCGGGTCGGAGCTGTCTAGGCTCCAGAGCGGGGCGATGCCGTCGTCCGTGGCCAGCAGCAGCAGCGCGGGCCGGTGCGGCGACACGCGGGCGCCGCGCACTCCCCCGCCGCCCGCGCCGCCCGCCCCGCCCGCGCCGCCCGCCTCGTCCGCGCTCGCGCTCAGCACGCGCAGCTCCGCGCCCGACTGCGCACGCGCGGGTTACGTGTGCACACCAATTTTGTGTACGGCATCTAATTTGGCAACATTTTGGGGTAGTGGGGCCCACACTACTCCAAAACCTTGCCTAGTTAGATGCCGTACACTATACTGTACGAATTCATGGGAACGATAGAGCTCAGTTACTTTATAGCAATGCTAGTAGTTCCTGGACAGTTACAATTGGAGTTGCAAAATTCACAGAACGCAATTTAATTTTTTGGATGCCGAGAACTGATCGTAACCCTCCTTGGGTAACGATCAGTTACGATAAAGTCTTGTTTTATTCGTGTTTGTGGAGTCTGACACACCACCGCCGTTTTGAAAATGGAGACCGGGCAAATTTTCTACAACTTTGAATAATGTAACTTGATCCTACCAATTTGGATTTAACCTTTACGCTAACTGGATCCTCCTGAGATCCAATAAATAAAACTACATTCTCTGACTTTTGCATGCTAGGCCTACAAATATTATAATATTTGAATGGATAATCCATGCAAGATGCGTTCGTCGTCGTTCGAACCGAACGAGTGCATCGCATTAAATTCAATAATCAAATTTAGTAGAACACGTCGTGGGGTGGCTTTAGAACGTGTCGCCTACACGAGCAGCCGTTTACGCGCGACATTAGCAACGACAGGGCGCACCTGCGCGTCCCACAGGCAGGCGCGGCCGTCCAGCCCGGCGCTCAGCAGCAGCGCGCCGCCCGCGCCGAAGTCCACCGCCATGGCCGGGTACTGGTGCGCGCCCAGCGCCGCCAGAGCCTGCAGCGCGCCCCCCGCCCCGCCCGCCCCGCCCGCCTCGCACCAGCGGTATAGCCTCACCACGCCGTCGCTGCGGGGTATAAATAAGTAACATTATGGTTGCGTAATGCCGACGACGCCATCTCGTAGAGTACCTAGTGACCTACTGGACTAAGAGCCCGTGAACCCCAGACTTTCGTTATTTTATAAAAGCTGAAAGTTTGTCAGCGCATGCTCCCAATACAGGTAAGAACGATGGCCCATTATGAAGTGTAGCAAGCACAAGGCAGTGGGTGCGAGTGAGACGGCAAGTCAGGTCTATTGCGACCCCTCACTGCGCATATTATGGAATTATAAAATTGGAATTCTAATTCCAATTTTAGGTTTATTGCGATCCCTCACTGCGCATGTATTGGCATTATATAAGTGGAATTATAATTCCAATTGTGTAATTCCAATACATGGGCTGTGAAGGATCGCAATAGACCTGATTCGCCATGTCACTCACACCCACTGCCCTGCGCTCGCTCCTACAGCTACCCTTTAAAACCGTGTATCTGCCAAAGCCACTATGACCCGAACTTCATAATGGGCCATCGTTCTTATCTGTATTGGGAGCATGCACTGACAAACTTTCAGCTTTTATAAAATAACGAAGGTCTGGGGTTCATGGGCTCTTGCTCTATACCGGTTTTCTACACCGTAAGTACTCGTTGATAAAACTCGGATCGTTAATGTATTATTAGTATTGCGTTTGTACGCATTGGTTAATTAAAATGAACACCCGCCAATTTATTTACCCCGGTAAATAAATTGTCGGGTGGTAACATAGCGAGTGGTTGAACACCTGGACGCAGTGGCGACCATGTCACCGTGCGTGGCGATACTGTTGACGGGCCCGGCGGCGGCGGGCGCGGCCAGCCAGGCGGCGCCGGTCTGCTCCGCGGGCGCGGCGTCCAGCGCCTCGTCCACCGGCCCGATGCCCTGCAATGGCCGCGCGGTGAGAGCAGGCGGAGAAAGGCAGGGGGCTTGGCGTCCTCTATTGAGCACTCACGTCTAGGTCTCCTAGAGCGAAGTGGTCTAGCGCCGCGCACGACGGTTCCAATTCATCTTCGAGATTCAGAGTGCCCAGCGACCACATCCTCAGCGACTTGTCGTTCGAACCTGGATGTTATTTTTTTAACATTAATAGGTATAGGTACTTGGTTACTTTCATAATTTTTTTTTAACATGTGAAACTATAAGTACCTATAAAAAATGTCTTAAAATTGAGTTTCAATCGACGTAATATCGAGGCTAGACAGACACTAGTGCTTGTCCGATACCTACGTGGTAATAAAAAAACCTATAAGTAGTTAAAACATATTTGGAGTAAGCCTCGACATATGAAAATGTTCACCGAAACGATAAAAGAGAAAAATCTGTCACAACTGACCGGTAACCATGTATCTGCAATCCGGCGCCAGCGCCACGCACGTGAGGTAGCGCGCGTGTCCGCGCAGCACGTGCAGGCAGGCCCAGGCGGGCCCGGCCCACAGGCGCGCCGTGCGGTCCAGTGACGCCGAGGCCAGCAGCGCGCCGTCGCGCGCCCAGCGCAGCGCGGTGACGGCGTCGGAGTGGCCCGCTAGCTCGCCGGCCCGCGCCAGCCCGCGCCGCCCCGCGCGCCACAGCCGCACCAGCGCGTCGCGCCCGCCCGTCGCCACGCCGCGTCCGTCCGAGGCCGCGTCGGCGCACAGCGCGCCCAGGTCGTGCGCGCCGTCCAGCCACGTCAGCGGCGCCGGCGGGGCGCCCGCCTCCAAGCCGCTCCGGCACACCTCTGCATCCATCAACATTAGCGATCCGTTCGACTGTGTCGCGTATTTATACTAAAATACTGAATGCCATCCCTCCGTGGTAATTCACACCCCGATCGGGTATTTTAGTCGAAAGCATCTTTCGTGAAACCGAGCTAGGATCCAACGATCGACCTTCCCCCTTACCTGCGAGGTCGAAGACCTTGAGCACGCCGTCCGTGCAGGCGCTGAGCAGCAGCGCCCCTTGCGCGGGCGCCGCCACGGCGTGCAGTGCGCCCTCATGCGCTCGCAGCCGCGCCAGCAGCGTGCCGCGCGCCGCGTGCCACACGCACAGCGCGCCGTCGTCGTGACCGGCCAGCAGGCGGCCGCGGCCGGCCCAGGCCAGCGCGCGCACCGCGGCCGCGCCGGGTGCCGCCAGCGCGCGGCGCGGGGCCAGGCCGCGCGCGCTCCACACGCGCACGCAGCCGTCCACGCCGGCCGACGCCAGCAGCGCGGCGCCCGGCGCCAGGCGCACAGCCGTGACGCCGTAGCGGTGCGCGCAGTGGACGCGCGCCTCCTCGGCCCAGCCCGCGCCCGCCGCCCAGCGCCACGCGCGCAGCGAGCGGTCGCCGCCGCCGCTCGCCAGCAGCGCGCCCGCCGCGTCCGCGCACGTCACCTCGCCGCGGTGCGCGCGCAACACCTGCAGCAGCGCCGGCTCCCGCGCCCAGCCCGCCTCCGCCATGTCGCTACCTACCCTACTGTCGGCGCGCCACCCGACCCGCCCAACCGACGGTACCGCTAGATGCATGCACCGATTTACTTTGCATGGTCATCGGTGACCGAGTGTTGAGTTGCACCCGCGACCGAATGCTGCGACGACGAGCTCGACGTGCGTGGACCAGAAAACGAACCGTCGAGTTGAGTGACGAATGGTCCGCTTGAAAACTATGGATTCGCAATGCAATTGATTAGCTGGGACGGCCGCTGAACGAATCGAGCCCCAACGTGCTCCACCACTGAGGCGATTTACGCGACACGCGCGCTCGGCCGGGACGCGACGACGCGCAGGGTGTGGGCCGGTGGCAGTGCACTACGTGGCCTCCTCGCGATCCACTAGCGAGGCATCGATCGCCCACGCCCCCGCGGGTGACACTGACCCGCGCCGTGAGGGTTGCTAATGTTTACTTTGTTACCGTTCGTAACCGTACCGCGCTGACCGCCGAGTGCGACGTATTTTGAACAACAACGTAGTCACCTCGGCCGGCGCTGCTCGCTCTGGCCTATCGATTATGATGACGTCGTGTGTGTCACGCTATTCGCGCCACGAGCAATCAATCAGACCGACAGGTTGTAGCATGTTATTACCGTCACGGGTAGAGTACGTACCTTTCACATTACACTCACTAGGCCTGGTTCTTTTATTTTATTTAGGATACGTCAACCAGCCTGCAGCCATCGACACCGAGTTTGCATTGACCGGTACAGCGCCAGGGCTCGTCGCAGCACTCGAGGTTCGGAACTGGGGTTAGTGATAGTAGAGCACAGAAAATATTTCTGTGCATCAGAGCCTCCCGCGTAGGGTGTCCTAACAGATCGGTAGGTGCAATTACCTAAAAACATGGATCAAGGCATAAATTTAGTCTGGAATAAATAAAATAAATAAATTAATACCTACGTAATTCGCCATTTATTCAAAATTTCACCCCCGTTAACGAGGTCAAAAGAAGGGATGCACGTTATTACAACCATCCCATACGGAACGATCCCATAGGCCACGTTGATGAACAGCCTATCAAGTGAGCCGTGTGCATGTCTATCACCTAAGTGATATAAAAAACTCATTGCTAAAGTAAGAATTACGAAATAAGTATTACATAGGCACAACTGGTCCCGGTTAGTAATACTTAAATGAATAATAATGAGTGTGTGACAGGGTGTCTCGTTCACACAAATATTCCATAATATTGAAGTAAGCCATTTTGAAATAACTACTGTCCTATAGGTAATAGGTATTGGAGCAGTTTTTTTTTACTGCACCTTGCTTGATGTTAAGCAAAAGGGGAAGTCTGAGAATGAGGGTCACCATCACCATTGCATATACAAACAATGCTCAATTTGATGAGCCGGGATTGTAGAAGGTGGCAACACTGGCTGCTGTTAAAGGTTGCCGAAGCGCTTCGCTCTAAATGGAATTGATTTGTTCAGCCCTGCACGCGTTGTTCTTGATAGGAAAGGAGCCGGTGACCTCAGGACTCCCAATAATGCGGACTGCACGTCTCTACAATCTGACGAGAGCGTTACTAACCTACCCGTTGGCACCGTGCAGCGCCATCCCAGCGATGAAAGCAGTATTTCAAACTGGATTTTGATAAAATGGAACCTTCTCCACTCCACATCAAATACTTACAGAGTTCACCGTAACAATAAACCTAATTGAGAGCGTTTACCTTTTTCAGAAGTCGGTAAAAAATAAACTTGAATTTGATGCATAACTTTGATACCTACACTGTTACACAATACAAAACCTTGAGCAACGTGAGGCGCGCGAGGAACTTGCAGCGCCATCTATTACCCACTTGTATACAACATGGTGCGCAAATCAGCGCAATCTGCGCAATACCACAACTACTCCGTACAATCAAGTACAGTACACGGACGTGGACACAATGCCTACCGCCAGCTGGAGAGGACGCCCCAGTTCAATCCAATTCCTCCAAATATGACGTAATCACAATCAATACGTACTTCTAACGATTTTTTTTTATTTGATAACTGGCACTTTCCGTGTGCTCCCATTTGAATTTGGTCCGTTGAAGTTGGTATTTTTGGCAATAAAGTTTATTTTAATGTTAAGTTTTTATTGCAGATATTCCATCATTTCCATCCAAAGATACTAAATCGTTTATTGTACACCAAACCATAATCACTAAAGTAGTAAGAGCAAAAATGATGTACAAGGGCGAGTTTAACTCAATATGAGTCTTGTACCAGCAAACCTTTGAGTACGTATAATCCTTTATCCTTATCCTTAATATCACAATCCTTAAGTTAGTACCAGCTTTTAATTAATCTAAGGTACCAGCCTACATTTTTAAACCACTGACGCTACATTAGCAGCGGTGAAAATCCGATTAACTACACTGAGCGTTTATGTTTCCACAATAAGTATAATTATAGTCATTCCACTCCTTATTTTTGCGTTTGACAGCAGTTTTAGAATGTAACTGTTGCATTAATCCTACAAGTAAACTTGGAAATGCGTGACCAAGAAATTATATAAACTGGCGTATCATATGTATCTACCCTATTTATAACTCATTACCAAAATTAAAATGCTTTAATTGTTTCGGTTGATTTAAAATTTACGATTATTTGCTCACTCAATGAAAACGGCTACACTCTACCATGTCTAGTGTTGGGATCGAATGAAATCGCTGCAAATTACGAATCTAAAATAATCGTTCAAACTTACTTACATTTACGTCAACACAAAAGTTGTTGTAACAAAGCTTTGTTTTTATAGTGTATTATGGATTCATGTACTCGTCTTCGACGGCCTTTTGAAACGCAGCCACAGCTTCTTCGGCATCCATAAAACGTTTATCTCGGTATTTTCTTCCTTTTTCGGAAATAAATAAAAATCGCAAGGTGTGAGGTCAGGGCTATTATACGGCGGGTGACCCAGTAATTCCGCAAATTGTTTTTACCATGACCAAACAATGGAGCCTAAACTCGATAGGCTTATCTTATTGGCGTAAACCCATGACAGATGATCGGTATGAACAGCCTATAAGTGTTGCCGAATAATCGAGACATTCAGGCGGAGGAGGATGGACGTAAAAAGTACTGAACGGGGTTTGATGCGGTTTTTTTTATTAGAAAGGTCTTGGTTAGACTCAAAATCTTACGCATATTTAATCACAATCGGCTCATTAGAACATGCGATATAGTAAAAAAACGCGCAAATCGACGTCAGCGCGGGCGGAGCCGCGGGCAACAGCTAGTACAGAATATAAATGATTTTTGACTTTGATTTTGACTTTGACATTGTACACGAAAAAAGAATGTTTATTACAAAACATAAAATTTTGTAGGAAGATCTAATAATAGCCATTATTTAATATTATCATTATTATAAAAATAAAAATATTTTTAACAGATTTTATTGCGAATTATTTTATTCAATTATACGTCTGGCACGCAAAAGAAGTATAAAAATTTGAATATCGAGCAGAAATAAAATAAATTGAAGTTTGAAATCGATTGCAACTTCTTCAGAGACTAAGTCGATTATTGTTTGAAATCGGTCAGGTTACACATTTGGACATAACTATTTGACAGAAAATTGAAATGTCAAACGCAAAATAAAGGAGTGGATTGACTATAGGTAGATTTATTTTGTGTAAAATGTGCTAACGCACTTTAAATTTTGAATTAGACCTGTTTATCTTATCAGTGTAATCGAGCGTAAGTTCGCAAACAAGCACACGACCCACCTGTGTTGGCAATATTGGCAAGTGGTCACCGTGGCTTAGTAGACGCCTGTAACACAATCGATTAGCGCCATACTTTGTAAATCCATAATGTGTAATTCGTAGGTACGGCTCGGCAGCTCACTCGCGCTCAGTTGTATTATCTAAAGATGAAGTGAACGCACACATGCAAGCCCGCTTAATCGAGTGGTACCTCTATGAATAATAATTGTGACACAATTATATCAGGCTGCGCGTCTCGCGAGAGGCTGCGCGGTGGGGGCCAGTCGCGCGATGCGCCGGCGACGCCAGACCGACGGCTCTCGGCGCCGCGACCGCTCGCCGCCCGCGTCACGCTCCGTGCTGTGTGCTGTGTGCTGAGTGCTGTGTGCTGTGTGCTGTGTGCTGTGTGCTGTGTCCGTCCCGTGCGCCAACTCGCGCCACCATGTGGAGCGCGGGCAGGAGAGCGCTTGCCCTGGCGCTCTGCGTGTTCGGTGAGTGGCTAATAGTGTGCTACTATCCACGGTGACATTTTTGAACTTTGGTGGAAATGTGCCTAAATACTGGAGATAGCATAATATTTACTCGAAGGAAACATTTCTTTATTTTTAATTAAAAATAACAAATCTACATGCAAATGTATTTGAAAACTCGCATGCCCCGACTCGATTACCGAAATCGAACCTGGTAAAACAGAAAATTAGCATCCTGTACCTACCTACTTTTATGGTATCAATTGATAGATTTATCTTATGGACCAAAATCACTCTCACAAAAATTATAAATTTAATGATAAATATGAAAGGAAATTGCACAATGGCACAAAAAATTAATAAAAGTAAAAATTTCTTACTTTCATAATTACTGTGATTATGAATTACTTGTAACTAAATATACCTATAGGTACCCGCAACCGCGAGCCCGAGTACGTATGAAAACAATCAGTCAATGATAATCTACTTATACGTAATCACATAACTGCTTGTCCCGACTGACTGACTGACAAACTGACTGATTCAGCCTAAACCACTGCACCCACAAACTTGTAATTTCGGCAATAGGTACAAGTGTATGCGTTTAATGTTGTAGGCATCCACTAAAACAGAATTTTGAAAAATTCACTGCTGAGGTGGCAAAATAAAGGATGATCGTTAAGACAAAATGAAATAACGACTCATCTGCTTTATTTTTACTTTTACCCGACTGCCAAGACTTCCAAACTAACGTCAATCAAATAAATAAATAATTAAAAAAAAACCCGACTGCGTAAAAAACTAAAAAGAAAAAAGCACTTAGATGTGCTGTGGTCTAGAAACATAACAACTGAACAGTCGGGATCCATTATTCGACAGCCAATCTAATTTTTCAATGGATCCCGACTGTTAAGTTGTTATATTTCTAGACCACAGCACTGACAGCACATTTAAGTGTTTGTTTATTTTCTTTTTAGTTTTTTACGCAGTCATGTTTTTGTTTTTTTTAAATTATTTATTTATTTAATTGACGTTACTTTGGAAGTCTATCACTATCAAAGTTAGACGCATGCATAAAATTCCACCCTTAAGAGGGTAAAATTAGGGATTGAATAATATGGGAAGTTCATCAGTTTTAAGAATAGAGGCATGAAAATTTATATAGCTGTTTCTTGTTATCATATCAGCGTTTTTTAAAATTTCACTACTAAAAGGGATAAATAGGTGATGACCGGTTGTACGGAAAGTCCGTCATTTTTAAAGCAACAAGCACGAAGTTTGATAAAGCTGCATCTGATCTGGTTGAAAATATGCGTACCTACCTACTGTTTTTTCTGTGGTTTGGTCCAACCGATTGTGATTGCATTGATCCTAGTTATTAATTGCACTTAAAAACAGTAGGTACTTCCACAAAATTCAGTTTTTCTTTTCTATCGAAACAAACTAGACCCATTAAGATGGGGATATGCAATAATGTAGTGGCTCTAGTATCATAGTGAGGACACGGTGTTTAGTCAACGGCTGTAGAGTATGCATGTACGCAGGGGCAGCTCACGTTGTTTCTGCCGCGTCGCTGCTAGACAGGGAGCCCCGCCACCTGCACCCGGCCGCACTGGACCCCGCTGGCCCCGGCAGCCCCGCCAGCCCCGCTAGCCCCGCCGGCGGACTGCGTGCCATCCAGCGCCGCACGCGCGCCGCCGAGCACTGGCTCGCACTTATAGCGGGTAAGTTTGTGATAGATGTGAAGAGTCGAACACATTCAACTAATTAGTATGAACATTTTAATACATTGTGGCGATACCACAAATATGATACCACAAATATCCCGCGCCATCCAGCGCCATCTAGTCACAGCACGACGAACTACTTCGATACTACAACTACGTCACAACTACGTCAACGATCCTGAATCGCGAAAGTGCAGATCGCACGCTAGTGTAGCATATTATATACAAGTTCCCAACGATAAACCGTAGGGCCGCGGCCCGCCAGGCGTGATCACCTTGCCTGGTCGGAGGATCCTCCCTTTGTGTTGGAGGGACGTCACATCCCGTTCCTCCACAACATATAGCATTACTTTTATTAGTATAGTTCTTATAAGTAGGTATAGATTTCAACAGCTCGTATCCCTGCCCTGGCCCGCAGGTAACTTTCAAACCTCATTTATTCGCCTAGTTAGTAGGTATTTGTTTGGGGAGAGTGGGTGACACCCTCTCCGACGAATGGCCACTATGCGAACAAACTGCACTACGGAACCTCATCTCGTATGTTTGACGTCCTTGTAATTTGTAACCGTTACCAAAGGCTTGATTCATTAAAATTATTACGTTTTCAAAAGATGTGACTTCAAAGTTTACGTTGTTTTTTAATAAGGTAAATCATAATAACTAAATATACTCATAGATATTCATGTTTCAAAATCTAATTGAAAAATAATCAAACCATGAGCGATTTTAAAGATTTAATACTTATTTTCACAAAACGTAGGTAGATTTTATTTTGACAAATCATACCTACCAAATAACATTTTTTTTTTCATTTTTCCTTGTAATGAACTGAAATCACGCGTTTTGAAAAGAGTGCCTAAAGCGGCATATTACAAACAATTTTTTGGTGTTCTATGGGTCAGAAAGGTTAAAATTGATTTCTTTTGCATCGCACATGCGTTGGAATGAGGTGTCGCTATACGTGTGAGATCGTGGAGATGATCTCGCCGCCACACTTCTGGTCAAATCTTTACACGTTCGTTATTAGGTAGGCAGCAGGACTCGCTTCTATCTCGATTAGACCCGTTGTTTAATTACAGAAATTGCACGCATCGGCGCCCTTAGCGAGCAAGCGCACTCGGAGAAGAGCTCGAGTGCGGGGACCACCCTGAGCAGTGGGCTGCTGAAGTCGCTGACTAAGCTGGGTGAGTGGCTGGCCCATTGAATAATTAGGGCGCAGCGTCCTGCGTTGTCAGCATAGAAACTCTCAACCTTCCTCTCCCCCATCAAACCCACTCCAATCTCCCTTTCCCCCAATGCCTCCCACCTCCAGGGTCGGCAGCGCGAGTGTGACGCCCCTAGTGTTGCTTACATACATAGGCCATGGTGACCAATCCCATCAGGAGGGCCTTGCCGTGCAAAACAAGCCGACCTCGGGCTTCAAAGTGCCAACGCAGCTGGGACATCGTTGTCGGGATGATGATGCTGATGGGTTGTTTTAATTAATTTTTTTTTTTGCTATATAGGCAGGGATGTGACGCGTATCAGCGTAACGTAAATAGTGTTATCGTGTTGCAGGTGGTGCTGGAGGCGGCGGCTCGCCCCAGGTGCTGCTGGTGCCGGTGCCGGTGGCCGCCTCGCAGGATTCCCGCATTGGTATCTACTATGTACCTACTTCAGATGGGGTCAATTCTCCTCTTAAATGTGTTCGAAACATATTTTATTAAGAGAATTAGACCCTCGATTCACCTCTACAGTTTAATTGCAGATTATATATCGGAATAGGGAAAAATAGCTCAATTAAGGATAGATTTCATTTGTAATGAAATACTGCAGTGTAGTATACCTACTATGTAGGTATCAGTCAGAGCCCTCTGACCGCGCGTCCTGTTGCAGAGTACCAGCCCAGCTCGCAGCTCAGCTCCGCCGCGCTGAACGTCGACTCGCTGCTCGCCAGCCTCGGCACCGCTGCGGCCGACAAGCACGACGCAGGTATGCTGGCCTCGGCCTGGGGCCGCCTCACTAGCCCTGACTTGTACGCCTCTGTGGGACGCACCGATGGCGAGGAGCGAACAGCTACTCAGATATTAGTTATTCTATGTGTACATCGCACACTTATTTAATAATAATTTACGCATAAGCATTTTTACATTGTATGAAATACATTCATTATATATAGTTCTCTCGCCACACTAGTGTTACATAAATGGGCAACATTAAACCTAGGTACTTGTTTTATGTTGGCATTAAACGTTCTTAGGTTGGTGCGTCCAGCAATTATCATCTAACCTCGTGTAACTTATGGCACGAGCAGACATCAGTTTGTACACTAGGTGATGGTAGATTTATCGGTGGGTATTGTTTCGTGTACAAACACCCGGGCCGACGTCACCGACGTCTGACTTCACATTGTGTTGGAGTCGGATCCACTGAAACACATCTCAGGGAGTTTCAACAAAACAGCTACACAGCTCACTTACGGTACGACACTACAGAAAATACGAACAAAAACATATCTGCTTCCCTTCAGGTGGAAAATGTGCTTGTCTGCCGCCTAAGTGATATAAAAAAGGACCTTCTCTGAAACCAGCAATTACATAATCTGATGTGTTTATATCCAAAAGCTCAGCTATATATTCGTGTAACGTGCTATTCGCCACTGACAAAACCGTTCCATTGTTGCAGATTACAAGGTGAACCCGCAGCTAGTCGCGTCCCTAATCGCTCTCTCACAAGCGTCTCCAGCCAACAACGCGCAGCCTTCGCTCGCGCCGGTTCTCCAGACGCAGGTCTACGCTCCCGAGCCGCCTTCAATTTCAAAGGATCAACAATTGTCCAAAGTTCCTCAGGCCCCCAAATCGCAGCTGAACATTTCCCCAATCGGCACACCCACTCTTTCACCCCCAAATGTGTTGGAGAAAGAAACGGGCGATCTCCCCGCGCATTTCTTGGCTGAAGAGCGCCGTGCACAGAACGCAATATTTTTTCCACCCGTAGGTAAGCAACAATGCACCATAATTGTTGTTCAATACTAGCCTTCCCGGCAAACTTCGTTCCGCCTTACAATCAAGTTATGTTAGTTGCCTTATTATTTGAATTAGATGAGGACACCGTGGTTACTACGGGATCAACAGTTCATAAGATCAACAATCAATATGTCAACGCCATGAGATCAGCAGCTTAAAATATGAATACACCCGAGGGGACCATTAAAACTATAAATGACCCAGCGTATCAATAAACGATTATAATATTATAATCAGGTAAACTTTGTGTTTGAGCAAAAAGAAACAAAGGAGATTTTATTACCACTATGATGATGAAAATTTAGGTACTGACTGTGTACCTAAATTTTCATCATCATAGTGGTATCTTTTTGTGTTCCCGTTGCCATGACAAAAAACATAGATAACGTTCAAGCTTTCTTACAAATATTTTTTTCTTAATATTATATACTATATTTCGTCAATTAATTAATGTTTCCATTTTTTTCTCACCGTAAAAACCATCCTTGGACTTCAACAGACATTTTAAAAAAAGAATTGAGCAAATTGAGCCAAGCGTTGTTGAGTTATGCGCTTACAAACACTTTTGCGAGCGATTCATTTTTATAGAATAGACTAGCTGTCTCGGCGAACTTCGTACCGCCATATTTTCCACCCGCGTGCAATTCCGTTCCCATTCCTGTTCCCGTTCCCATTCCCATTACTATTTCAATTCCTATTCCTATTCTCATTCCCATTCCCATTCCTACTACTACCTACTACTACTAAATACTAATCCCGTAACGTAAACATAAACTTCTCTCACATAATAGAAAAAGTTTGTATGAGAAAAAGAAAAGTTACTTTCTGAAATTTTCTGTACAACTGTTTTATTATTTTTTTTCGTAAGAACCTTCTTTCGATAATAACAAACACAACAAAAAAAGAATTAGTGAAATCGGTAGAGCCGTTGGTGAGTTATGCGCTTACCAACACATTTTGCGATTCATTTTTATATTATAGATATAAGAATAAACTGTCCACCACATTTAACATGATGATAATAGTGTATAATGTCAATTAGTGGCAGTAGAGATGACATGTGAGATTGACTATACGCCAAAACTACGAACTATTGCTGCACCTTCATCTCACCTGCGTTTGTATTCACTCCGTAGCGGACTCCCAGCAGTTACTACTGCAGTTTCAAGAGCAAGTTGCGCGAACCCCTTCGCTGCCACCGGTCGTGATCGAGACCGTCAACACCGCAGACGTCGAGGCAGAGGGCGCAACCGACGCCGCTCAGGACGGGCTTCGCTCCTCGCCGTCGTCTAGTCGGAAAGATCCTTTGAGACAGCAACCGGCGGAGAAGTGCCTCGCCACGTGTCAGCAGCAATCGAGCAGCGGCGGCGAGGCCGAGCTGCCGTCCACCCCGCCGCCGCCGCGCTTCGAGCGCACCATGATGCTGGAGGCCGTGCTCACCGTGCCCGGGGCCGACTACTCCGAGCCCTACACGCTCTGGTACGTCACCTCCCACCAACATCTCTCCTCTCTCATGAGTTGTGCACTTGTGGCACCGACCACAGGAAGGTTACAAGCAAATCATTCGCCTCAGTTTAGATAGGGCCAGGTATAAAGTAAATATCATTTATATAGCATTAAGTATGGAAGCGGACGGTAACAATGGTATGACCTAAGAAATGATGGATGGTATTTAAAATCGGGCCGGTCATATCTGCCGAAGAACCTAGCTAAGATCATAAGCGAGTCGCAGAGATGAGCCCTCGCTTTAATAAACGATCGGCCACTTGTCCGGGAGCGACTGTCTTTCGACCGCTCAACCCCGGAGGAAAAGCCTACGCCAGATACAGCGATGAGTCGGCAAATGTGTTGGCTTGCAGGTGACGTTCCGAGCGCCCATTTTCTGGTTGGCAGGGGCACTAGTGAACCCGTAATAATATTCCATGTAATACCTACAACTGTGTGCGACAGGTGGGACGCGGCGAGCGGCGCGTCGCGCATGGAGCACCACGACGGCGCGGCGTCCAGCTACCGCATCGTGCGCGCCGACGGCCGCATGCAGTCCGTGCACGTAATTGTCTCTCCACACACGTGTTCATATTATGATTACAAGTCTCGGCACGCTTAAGCCGGCTTATTTATGATTGAGTTACTGTAGTGTTGTTTGAGCTACAAGTTGTGTGCGCGTGCAGGTGCGCGTGGACCGCTCGGGCGAGGCGGACGTGCGGCGCTGCGCGCTGCTGGCGCCGCGCCGCGTGACGCTGGCAGAGCGCGCGCTGCCCGTGCTGCCGGACCTCACGGGCTTCACCTTCGCCGGTAACGTATACGCACAGGGGCCTCATCTTAAATATTACATTCTCGTGTCACAATGTTACTTACCATAATTAAGTATTTTTCCGGAACGGCTTGACCGATTTTTATAAAATTACATAAGCATATTCAGTGGGTCTGAGATTCGGCTACTATCTATTTTCCATGCCCCTCGGGTGCCCATGGCCAAGAGTTCCAGGATGATTCGTGGAGTATGACGGTCGGTCTGCGCGCAGGTTACGTGGAGGTGGTCGCGGCGGCGCGCGTGGAGCGCTGGGTGCGCTCGGTGCGCTCGGTGCAGGGGGGAGAGGGGGGCGAGCAGCTGACGCACCGGCACGAGCTGCTGGTGGCGCGCGCAGCAGACCGGCTGTCGGCGACGCCGCTGCGCTACGCGGTGGCGGTGGACAGCTCGCTGCTGGGCGCCAACTGCGACTCGTACGTGCACCGCTTCTTCAAGGTGTACACGCGCCACTACGACGCCGCCACCTTCAGCCTCGACCTCGGTGAGTGCCGCGCCTAGCCCCGCCCGGCAGCCCCGCCCGGCAGCCCCGCCCGGCAGCCCCGCCCGGCAGCCCCTCGGCGCGACCTCACTCTTCAATTTGGGTTCCAGGTGACGCGTGCGACATCATCGAGAACACCGACCGAATCGAAAGAGTCGAGCCGCTCCGTGAGTTCGCTATGCTTCACCGAGATCCCGTGTACGACGAGGTGTTCGAAAGGTGAGTCGCGGCATCCAGACGTCCAGAAGCGGACTGCGACTGCTAATTGATCGAAATTATAGTAACAAACGATGCAGAGATGCGCTCAGTTACTTCTCGGGTAACACGCATCACTGATTAAAGCCTCAAAGGAATACCTAAACGAACAAAAATAATTATAATATCTACCTACGGTCCCAGTCGCTGGAACCCTCCCTATACTAAACAATAAGTAACCAACGATAACAAACGTTTTACTTTTTGCATGCCTATGTGTTACGGAGAAAGCATGCAGTGTGTGAGAATCACAAACATTCTTGTGACTGAACAGCTTTTTTTGATGATTGTTAGGCTATTTTTAAAGATTATTTTGTTGTAATTTTATTTATAAGATTATTTTGTTGTAATTTTATTTATTTTATTAAATTCGTAATTGCTATAACAACTGTTAAATAAAACATATTAGCACCAGGGTATCTATATAGAACAAGTTAATCTTGATTTCTTTTTTTTTCTCATTGCCGGGTTGAGCCGGGTTTCATGCTTATGTGAGTAGACCACGATGTTACGATTAATACATGTACTGTGGTATGATCCATTCAGGTACAAAAGGCAATACGATCGTCGGTACGCGAATGACGTCGAAGAGGCAGTGCGTAAGAACATTCTGATCCAGACCTCCCGCTTCGTGTCCTCCGGCAACCGAGAGGGGGCCAGTTTCGAACAAAAGGCCAATTTTCTTTCCGACCGATTGAAAGTAGAATTGAATCCAATATACGGAGCGGACGACTCCTCCGCCAGCGGGAACAACACTTTCCCGTATAGGAAGTCGGAGCTGCGCCGTTTCAAAAGCAGCTTACCGCAGGAGTTCGACTGGAGGGAGCGCGGGGGCGTCACTCCCGTGCGCAGTGAGTATCTCCACGGCAATGTTCAGTTCTAACCGGGGCGTCTAACGTGTAGTCAAAGGCCTATCATTTGACACCTCGGTAAGAAAAGTGAGCTTTGTAGAGCGCTCGCTTAATGGTTAAGGTTTGTAGGATCCAAACTCGAGACTCTCGATTACACTACCGAGGTGAACCTACTCCTAGCACAAGCAACAGTTGGGGAGGTTAAGGGTATCCTAGTGATTTCTGTTACTAATATTTTTTATTGCTTTCATAACTCCTTCATTTCTCTTTTAATTATTGATTGGGCTTATACAGATTTTTCAAAATGTGTACCTTGCAGATCAAATGTTATGCCCGTCGTGCTGGGCATTCTCGGTGGCGGGTGCGGTGGAGGGTGCGCTGTTCGCCAACACCGGCCGCCTCGTGGCGCTCAGCGAGCAGAGCCTCGTGGACTGCGGCAACAAGTGAGTAGCGCCTCTCCCCCCCCCCCCCTCCTCCCCCCACTCTCCCCCGGCACGTGTCCTCTCTGACCTCATTGCCTGCGCAGGTCCGGCGCGAACGGCTGCGACTCGACGTGGCCGAGTTTCGCCTACGACTACGTGCGCGACTACGGCCTTCCCGCGCTGGACGAGTATAGCCCTTACGTCGCCAAGGTAACCGTCAGGTCTATAGGCACCTGCAAGGACGACCGATCGACCTTACACTGGAGTGTAGGTGTGTGCCAGCCCTGGCTTGACTCGTCGCTAACACCGCGCCTCCTGTTGCAGGTGCAGACGTGCGCGGCGGACACCGTGGCGCCCGTCACGCGCATCAGCGGCCACGTGCGCGTGCCGCCCCGCGACCCGCTCGCGCTCAAGGTGCGCCCCCCCCCCTCCCGCCTCACCCCTGCCTCAACCCGCCGACGCCCCCACCGACTGCTCTCATTCTGATCGCGCTGTGTCTGTGTGCAGGTAGCCATCCGGCGGCACGGGCCGGCCGTCGTGCTGGTAGACGCGAAAGCGGACAGTTTTCAGAATTATAACAAAGGCTTTTACTCCGATGCAAAATGGTTAGTATTACAAGGATATACCTATATCTTTTGCAAAAATATGCAATTAAAATCTCCACAAAGATATTCTTTCTAAGCGAGTGTATCGCACGGTCTCAGGCATACGTGTGAACTTACATAGCCCACGCACGAATTAACAAAGTTGTCACAATGGTGATTTTATCGGGTAGAATCAGTTTCGTGGAACTGAATTGTCGCTCTTGGTGTTCCAGCAAAAAGAACAGTTCGAACCACGCCATGCTGGCGGTAGGGTGGACGATGCACCGCGGCGAAACGTACTTCATCCTGAAGAACTCGTGGAGCGCGGGCTGGGGCCGCGACGGCTACGTGTACATGCGCGGCTCGACCAACACGTGCGGCCTGCTGCGCAAGCCCACCTACCCGCTGCTGCAGCGCGTCGACGTGCTGCGCGTGCCCGGCTCCGCGCCCGCCCTGTGACCTGTGACGGCCACGTGACATGCGCGGCTCGACCAACACGTGCGGCCTGCTGCGCAAGCCCACCTACCCGCTGCTGCAGCGCGTCGACGTGCTGCGCGTGCCCGGCTCCGCGCCCGCCCTGTGACCTGTGACGGCCACGTGACATGCGCGGCTCGACCAACACGTGCGGCCTGCTGCGCAAGCCCACCTACCCGCTGCTGCAGCGCGTCGACGTGCTGCGCGTGCCCGGCTCCGCGCCCGCCCTGTGACCTGTGACGGCCACGTGACATGCGCGGCTCGACCAACACGTGCGGCCTGCTGCGCAAGCCCACCTACCCGCTGCTGCAGCGCGTCGACGTGCTGCGCGTGCCCGGCTCCGCGCCCGCCCTGTGACCTGTGACGGCCACGTGACATGCGCGGCTCGACCAACACGTGCGGCCTGCTGCGCAAGCCCACCTACCCGCTGCTGCAGCGCGTCGACGTGCTGCGCGTGCCCGGCTCCGCGCCCGCCCTGTGACCTGTGACGGCCACGTGACATGCGCGGCTCGACCAACACGTGCGGCCTGCTGCGCAAGCCCACCTACCCGCTGCTGCAGCGCGTCGACGTGCTGCGCGTGCCCGGCTCCGCGCCCGCCCTGTGACCTGTGACGGCCACGTGACATGCGCGGCTCGACCAACACGTGCGGCCTGCTGCGCAAGCCCACCTACCCGCTGCTGCAGCGCGTCGACGTGCTGCGCGTGCCCGGCTCCGCGCCCGCCCTGTGACCTGTGACGGCCACGTGACATGCGCGGCTCGACCAACACGTGCGGCCTGCTGCGCAAGCCCACCTACCCGCTGCTGCAGCGCGTCGACGTGCTGCGCGTGCCCGGCTCCGCGCCCGCCCTGTGACCTGTGACGGCCACGTGACATGCGCGGCTCGACCAACACGTGCGGCCTGCTGCGCAAGCCCACCTACCCGCTGCTGCAGCGCGTCGACGTGCTGCGCGTGCCCGGCTCCGCGCCCGCCCTGTGACCTGTGACGGCCACGTGACATGCGCGGCTCGACCAACACGTGCGGCCTGCTGCGCAAGCCCACCTACCCGCTGCTGCAGCGCGTCGACGTGCTGCGCGTGCCCGGCTCCGCGCCCGCCCTGTGACCTGTGACGGCCACGTGACATGCGCGGCTCGACCAACACGTGCGGCCTGCTGCGCAAGCCCACCTACCCGCTGCTGCAGCGCGTCGACGTGCTGCGCGTGCCCGGCTCCGCGCCCGCCCTGTGACCTGTGACGGCCACGTGACATGCGCGGCTCGACCGACACTTGTGTCACGTGCGTGACTCGGCTGTACCGTGTCGGAATAGTGAGTGACAGTTTTGTGCGTCTCGCGATGTCATCCGACCAGTGTCACCCTGACCAAACCTCTGCCGGGAGTCCCCACTTACCACATTGTGTACCTTACACTATAAAGTTATTGTTTATGAGTATACCGAAATTGCTCTCGTGACGTACCAGCTTATAAAAATAAATGTCGATGTTCAAAGTAGACTCCTTAAGTACAATACAATACTTCGTATAATAATTCGTAGTCACAGCTACGAATTATTGTATTGTATGAGAAAGTAATAGTTTAGTAAATAATTTACAGTGTGAGCCTCGTCACGAGTGATGTCTTGCTCGCTCGGTTCGTTGCTATAATATATTAATTATAAATATAAATATCATTTACTGTGCGTTGAACTTATTGATTGTAAATCCCCTCCATACTCCAAGTCCAAACATTGTAACGCATAGCTGTTTACTGTCCCAAATGAATAAAATAAAAATCAAAACACTCCTACGTTCCCGAACTCCTTCATACCACAGACGCAAGCGTCAGCCGCAATACGTCTACCGCCACTAGCGATGTTATACATAAAAGTACAGGGCCCGTAGACAAGTGGCACAGCGTAAATTACTAAGGAATAGAATAGAGTAGATCGACCAATCACACCCAAGCTCGTGATCCCGCCGCGGCGCACGCATCGTACGCCGCGACGAGCTTCGAATGATGTATGTTTATAATTCAATTGGAGTTACTATCTGGTTAAAAGTTTTTGTCAATGACATAATTAGCAAATGGACAATAAGGGAACATAAAAAATAAACAATAATTTATAACATGAATATCACAGTGAAGAATTCACAAGAAGAATACAATGCTAATTATCTGGGAAAAGCAAAAAAAATACTGAGGTAAGTACTTAACATAGGGTGAAATGAAAATACAATGCGATTATTGAAGACTTATTGAAAAAATTGTTACAGCGCTACAATATGAGTAAGTGTAAAGCATCAAGAACACTCCTAGAGAGTTCACTTCAGTTCGATGACGGTGAAGAAAAAGTTGTAACGTTGCCATACAGAGCACTAATTGACAGTCACAACTACTTTTCCATCGTCAGCAGGCCTTGGGGCTTACCATAGCAACTAATAAATAGTTCAGCTTCGGACCAATCCAATATAAGTCTTTAAACTGAACAGCTATGATATGATAATTATATTTAAACTGAAACACGTTTGTACTTTTTTAATTATTTGGTATTTTATCTCTGTCCTGCTTTTGATATGTGAGAAAGAGATACAAATCCTATTCTATGCCATTACTTTT